>OY997268.1:205278374-205878374 GCA_963921465.1 Triticum timopheevii
ATTGAAGGGCCTGGGTCCCCCATTCCGTCCCAGTCGGACTCGGAGCGAAGCATCTCCCAACAAGATTCGAAAAATTCATTATCCCCAACCTAGGGCTGGTCGAGTATGAAGAAAAGACCTATATGGGATTCGGATTACCGAAATTGGATTTCCTTATTGATCCATATGTCGCTTAGACTTTACTTTTTCCCCTTTCCTCTATTTGTTCGATAGGGTCTCCGTCTCCGTGTAAAAGCAAACTCTCCAAATTTATGACCAACCTTTCCTTCAGTGATCTTACAACGAACAGGAGTTTTTCCATTGTAAATGAGTACGGAGCAATCAACGAATTCCGGCGAAATAGAAGATCTACGTGACCAAATTTTCCTGCTCCTCAGACTTTCTCTACTATGCCTTTTTTCGTGAACTACTAAATGACTCCTCTTGCTCCAAGCTCCCTTTTGTTGCCTTCTCGTTCACATCCTCGTTCAATTGAAACAAGCTTTCAATCAATATCTGCAGGCACATTATATAATTCCTATATGGAAATTCATTTGTGGAAGACCTCCATTCAAACATGAGAAAAGCTTCTGGGCCCGTCCAAGATGGGATGGGAGAAAAAAAGCGAAAAAAATCTGGATTGTGCATTGGTCGGGATCTCCGTAACAAGTAGGTGAACGGTGATGATCAAAACCAGGAGAAAGATCTGAAAAAAGGGGACTTGGATAGGATTTTGACCACGATCAAAAGATAGGAGGGGTTCTCTTTCTTTCATCGCCGTCAAAAGCAAAGGCTACCAAAAAAACCTTTACTATCACGGAGATCGTTAAAGAAAACATGGATCCAAATGCCAAAGGGGAAAAATGGTGGAAAAGCTTCTCAAGGCCTCGTCCTCCTCACCGTGCAAGCATGGGAAAAATGTTATGTGCTATCGTTGCGGGGAGAAGGGTCATCTTGCGGAGATCTGCAGAAAAGAGGCGACCCGCTTCGTTTGTGGCGCCTTCGGCCACAGATCCTTCTACTGTCCTAGGCGAGGGAAGCAAGGTAACCAAGTAATCCTCTTTCTTGTGCTTTAGCCCTATGAGGATATGGTGAGAAACGTGGAACATTTGAGAAAATGTGCTGTGTCGTTGAGGGGAAGAGCTTTTCTTTCGAAGGCATCTTTCTGAAGGAAGAGTGTCCCCTCCATTTGGATACAGTTTCTGATTGTTAGCTAGAATATATGGGTGTATTGTCATTCAAGTTCTATAGATGGTGTCTGTCTCACTATCTGTTTGAGTGCCTGAAGGCCCCTGGAGGAGTCGTTCTGTGAGTTGTATTCAAGCTCGCCCTTAGACCGAGTCAAGTTAGCGATAAGAGTCAGCTACTTTGGCCTTGTCATTCGCTTTGTTGCCATATAGATAGGTTGGAGTGCGGGTGGCCACTAACCCAACGAACGAACTTACGTGTAGGTGTGATCCTATCTGCTCTTCCACTATAGGACTAGAAATCCAGTACAACCATGTCCCTTTCTTAGGGGAAAAGCCCTCTTTGAAGGAGAATCCACTTTTGAGCGCCAAAGGCGGGCATCCGACGTCACCAAAAAGAAGGAGAAAGGCATTCAGGCACCGCAAATCCAAGAAACTCCGAATACAGGCCGGCACGAAAAGCGAAATGACCAAAGGGATTGGGGCTGTTTCGGCACCAAAAAAAGTGTCACTATGCTAAACACATCGAATATCCGTCTCTTTATGTGGGAGCGAACCATCTTCGCTTACGGGTCTACCGATCCTATAGCTCCGATATAGATTTAAGTAACTTGGCAGAAAAAAATGCGGAAAAACGGTTTTGGATGGAAGAGGTAGATGAGAAAGACTTTCCACTTAGAGTCAGAAGTCCACGCTAGATGACCGATCTTTATGACCTTGAGGAAAATTACCTATCTGGAATTAATACACCAAAATCGGTTATTTCAATCGATCCACGAAAGGAATTGATCACCACGATAATGTGACGCAAGGCAAAATCTGTAATCAACATCGGTTGTGTGAAATAGGTCATTTGAGAAAAAAAAAGAGAATAGGACAATCTATATGTTTAACACAAGCGGTTAAGTCGATAGCTTTCTTAAGGAACAGCTAAAGAAAACGCTCTCACGAATCCTATTTTCTGATTATGTATGCCGCGACATTACCATTTGGAGCTTTGATCCGGCCATGTAGAGCACTCATAGAGGTCCGGCTTCACGTCAGTAATCTACCACACCCATGCTGGAATTCAGTAGAGTCCCACGAGTCAATCGACAAAAGCGAGAAACGAGGTTGTTCGACAAGGCTACGGTCTAACTTTTTCTTCCTAGCGGAGTTCAATACGAAAATAAAGGCGCTCCGCGTTGGGAATGGCGTACTACGTACGGGTGGTATTTCAGGTATAACTGATCAGGGTTGTTCTGAAAGCAAGTCAATTGGTGCTTTGGAAAGTGAGTGCCAGAGGCTAGTCACTGCTTGGTTTACAGAAGGGAAGGAAGAAAGAGATACCGAAGCAGATTCAGTATAGAAAAGAAGAAATTGATATCATTCATTCCAGTTTATTTGATACCCACTTAAAGTTTCTATCAAACCATGTCTTTTTCTTCGAACGTCAATCTCGTAGGAATTTCGATTGGAAGTGTGGTATTGAAGGGCGAAGCCTTTACTCTTTGACTTGTTTCTTTGAATATAACATAATATTGACTGCGCACTTCGAAAGATGATGGTGTATTCCGAGGATCAGTCTGTTTTTTATTGAATTCGCAAATTGATAGATCTGGATGATTCAAAGAATGATTCTTCCCTGGGTATTTCCCCGGTACCATTATTTAAATTGGAGCTTTTCAATTCCATTTTTGAGATTGAGGTGAGGGTTTAAGACCGCTCGTAACGATTTTTTTCTTATATGGCTGGGTGGGCAAGAAAAGATTTGACTCTTGAAGATATCAACTCATACGCCTGCTCCATACATTCAAAAACATTTTTGGTACTTTCTATGAGAATGGATAAATAGAAATGGGTACATTCCTCTTTCTCTTTCTGGCCAAACTACCCATAAAAAAGAAGAGAGAGAGCTGTAAGAGCGGTAAAAGCAAGCTCGGTGGCCCGGTTTCACTACAGGTTGATATATCCTTTTGAAAGAAAAGTAAATTCACTATGCTATAAGGTACCAATTCATCAAGGTATAAAACCACATCTACAGTGGGAGTCCCTATCTACTTTCGATTCCCTTCTTACTGGCTTTGCCAATACATCATACTGATTTGACGCTTCCTTACGCTTTCTTTCAAGCATTGCTTCCAGGACAACGGAGAGTATTCCAAGATAAAGAACCAGAACTGAGGTTGACACTACTGAAAGATAAAAGAATGGTGGATAGATGGATTCGCACCATCCCAAAACCGAAATACAGACAGACCAAAAAAAGACGAAAATAAATACTCCACCACCAGCCTACCTACTAGCATGTATTAAGCGAATAGCTTGTATGGTAGTTGTTAAAGAAAAGATGTATGTAGTCCCGGAAGAGAAGCAATTGTCGTACGACCTGTAAGCGTCACTTTTGACTTCCTTGCCATTTGTGAATTGAGTCAATCGAGTTACGTTTGAAAAATGAATGGAATTCTGGAGTGGACCGAATATCCATGGCAGAACCCCACACTGGCTAGGAACTGGGCTGCACTAAGCCCGGCACTTTTTGGGCTTCTTCATGAATCTAGTTTTCAGGTAAGGTCAGATCATCTTATTGAATAGATATCTGAAAGAAAGCAAAGGAATGAATCGTTTTTCCAATTACCTTCTCTCGAAAACCATAGATCTTCTGGTTACCATTGACTATCCGGCACTTTCGTCTGTAGAGCGAAGCAAGAAATTGCATGGAAGGGCTTTTATGCTAATATCAGCCTTGTTTGGAACAATAGATGCAATCCATTTCAGTGTATGTCACTGAGTTCACCATTGCAGTTGAGACGTCAGGCAATTGAGCGTTCCCTAGAGTTTGGTTCAAAGGCTAAGGACTCCCCGCCGCCTTCATAAGGGCACTAAGGCGGAGCACGGAAAAGCAAATTGGGCACCCATGTTTTACCAGTCCCGGATCTCAGGGCCGTTTTGCCAACCGCCGACATGAACGAAATCGAATTTCATTGCGGGAAATTAGGATTTCATGAGGGAGGAAAAGGGGGTGGAGAGTCGTACAATGCATTGGTGGGATGAAGGTGCTAGCTTGGTTGAGATAGGAAGTTTCGATGTGTATGTAGATTTGGTTCTAGTGCCCCCACCCTTTTCGAGATCTGTCAGGATTAGCAAGATGTTCTGGTGTAAACTATAGAGAAATGGAATGAATGAAATGTATCTAAGAAGAAAGGAAGCCATGCTCCATCCTGTTTCTAAAAAGAACATCACCTCCCTTTTTGGTTAGATACCGCTCCGTTAGGTACTAATGCTTCTACCTATCACTCGGAGGGTGAGTTTGAGAGCTGTGTTTTTTTTCCAACGTTAATAGCATTCCGCGAGAAAAGTCATCTACTGATGTTGTCAGCGGAGTCCCTCATCCATCCATGTATGAATAGCGGTATCCCCCATTTTGGACAGTGATGAGGTAGTCGACGCAATTTGCATGTGTATTTGCGTTCGGCTTTGCTACTTTCCTTCTAGAAAAGAATGTCCGCGGAAGGGAATAGTCTACGTGGCCCGGGGTAGTCTTTCAATTCCTTTATCGGGTGGGAGAGTTTAGAACCAGTTAAGCCAATAGCTACTGCTTTAGTCACACTAGCTACATCAGTTGATCATGGATTTAGCATACCACCTCAGAATAGTCTACGTGGCCCCTTGTTTTTACTACAATTTGATATAGTGAATCCAGTAATGCAGACAGCCCTTTTTAAAGCGCTTTTAAAGCCCCTGACTCTCAAAAAGAGCTGGAGGTTTTGCCTCAACTCATTCCATGAATGTTGTTTCATTCCCCACGCGGCTGAATCCAACTCAGTCTTTATCCTGCCTTGGAGTTCTCTCTCATAACTGAAGCCAGGAGGTATTCGATTTATCGGATTTCGAGCTAGCTGCCCTTTTCTTGCTCCTTGCCATTAGCGCAGCCCTTTTCTTTTTCTTAGCTAGCGTAGTTTTTCACCTTCAAAAGAAGGCGCCAGCGCTTTTGTAGTGACCCCGGAGGGGTCCCGGGTTGCTTTGGCGCGCCCCACCCCGTCAGTCCTGTGTTGTACTTGACTTGACTCTCCCCCGCTTGCTGCTTGCTGATCGCAGTGTTCAAAAATGACACGAAGCTGGATATGAGTAGATGTTGTTGGTCGAAAACGTCTTTCATTCACAATGAAACAGAATGGTCTCGCTCGATGCGTCATTTTAGAATGTGTATTTTCATATTAAGAGTTCTTAAAAGTTCTCAATTGAAAGCCCAACCGTCAAAAGGATGCTACAATGTTCGAAATTATCAACTTAACATGCCCCCTTACTTCCTTCGTGACCTCCCACTACTTCATCTACCGAAATGATTAGGCAGATCTCATTTTTTCTAGCATTAAACCTGCTCATGATCCTTTATAGAGCATGGAGCAGACAGAGAGATGAAAGGACCACCTTCTCCTGCTTGCTTGATCGGAATCTATTCACATTTAGAATAGCGGAAGTGCTACTTAACTTCACTTAGTAGTTGAAACTCGGAGAGACAGAGAGAGTCCTCTCTCATACTTGCCAATTCCAAGGCTGATCAGCAAGGGAATTGGCAGGAACCAACCTTAGTTGCCCCTCGGTAGAGTGAGTCTACTTAGCGAACTGGCAGGACGCGGAGATCGATTGATCAATATGCATATCGAGAGTTGATGGTTGACCGCCGCCCCCCTTGTCCTGCCCCGGCCGGGGAGGCAAAGGGGATTGCTATCGTCACCCTTTCTCCAGGTGTATGTGAAAGAGAAAAAGTGACACACTTTTTGGATTTTCGGTCTGCGGTTGGTTGGGCCAAAGAACGAGAGTCAGCTTCCTTAAGCCCATTCTTCCTCAGTAGCTCAGTGGTAGAGCGGTCGGCTGTTAACTGACTGGTCGTAGGTTCGAATCCTACTTGGGGAGATTTGATTCATTCAGAATTCGAATTGATAGTTATAGCTTTTCTGACTAGTGACCCCTGTCCTTCTCCTTTTTTTTTTCTAAAGACGCAGCAGAATCGTCAAACGGGACATCAAAAGTGGGAAGTTGATTGTAGGATTTCTATTCCTCACTCTCGTATAGGTGAACTTGGTTCGTTCAATGAAAAGGGATAAGAAGGATCCACTGGGAATGAATGGGAAGACTGGGGTAGTATCTTCATTAGCCGGAAGGAATTAGTCTCCACCAGCGTAATTCGAAGAACGAACAAGAAAAGGCGTCTTTAGGTAGGAGGATGGATGGATGTGGTCCAATGGCTAAAGCTCTGCCAGCTTCTTGTAGACTGGCAGTCTCCGAGAGGAACCTTAACCCCCCGGGTTAGGCCGGGTGGGATGGTATACTTTTTTTTCCGCCACAAGTGGGAACTCAGTCCTTGGTAAGACACAAGGGGGGAAGGAAGATCTTCACTCATTCATTAAGTAAGTGCCTACGGTGAGACCCACAACAAACGAAGGGGGTGGAGGGAGACCGAAGAAGGAACAATTGTCTTGAATGCTACGCTGGGATCAGCAGCTTCCAGTGTTTTCAAAATGAGTCGGGAAGGAAGAGGAAGATCGGGCGGGGAAAACGGGGTTCGAACCCGCGACTTCTGGCGTGACAGACCAGCACTCTAACCAACTGAGCTATTTCCCCCTTTCGTAACTACTGTCGATTCAACTGTCACCTACCGGTTACCTTTGTAACTATACCAAAGTAGCTGTACAACAGAATGCCCTTCGCCTTTAGTACTTTTCTTTTTCTTTTGACGACAGTAGAAAGAAATGGCTCTGCTCGCTTAGAGAAGGGGCTCCGCGCTCTATCAGCTATCAGTTAGTTGGCGCTACGCGCGACTTCAGTTGACAAAAGCGAACAAGATAGCACTAGCGCCCACGGAGAACTTTCGTTTGTTCGCCTTCTAAAAGGCCTACTAACCTGCCGGTGAAAAGCCGGTTACAAAACAAATAATAAGACGTAGTGAAAAAGTACCAAAACAACTGAAGCCTACATCCCACTACGTCTGGGTTCCCCCTTCCTATGAACCTTGAGTCAATAGGTAGGGTCAACTATACCAAAGTGGAAGGGCCACTATCTAAGCTATTAGTGGGCTGGTTTGAACTATTGATTTACTGAATCGAGTGAAGCTGTGTTGCGTAACATATAGGTCGCCAAGGCCTAGAAGTACAAGTGGTCGCCCTAACGGTCACTCTCAAACTCACTACTTGAGTGACGAAAGTCACTTAGCTTCTTTAATAGGGCTTGCCAAAGAACCCCTCCGGGGCCCCGGGAAGAGGAAGAAGGAGATAGAGCAAAGGTCTCCTCTTTCTGTCTGCTCTTCCCGGCATGTAGAGATCCGATTGGGCTTATAGTTTAATTGGTTGAAACGTACCGCTCATAACGGTGATATTGTAGGTTCGAGCCCTACTAAGCCCATCTGACCTGCTTAATCAATGACTCCGGTAGTCACCTGAACCACTCTCTCGGATATCCCACAGCCTCTCTTCTGGATGCGAAAGAAGATTCGATCAACGTACAAGGTTTGCCTTCTTGTGAGAAGGAGGGTTCTGAATTGTGTTCTCAGTGCAAAGGGAGTCTTTGAGAAGGTTCCGTTTTTCTGAAGAGAGAGAAGATCAGTAGAGCAGTCCGGCAGCTGTTCGGGGGTCAGCTTTGGGATTTGCCTGATCGACCCCTACCAGTGTATTAATCTACAAAAATGAAGATTGACATTCGTCAATTTACCGGATCTATCCTCTTCTACTAACTTTACAAAATGGAAGGGAAAATGTGAAGACCAAAGATGTCAACTACTAAGCATAGTCAATTGCAAATCGGCCGGTTGGTTTGCTTCTCTCCAAGTATGGGAGATTTTCCAATCTTCGAAAGACGCTCGTACTTTCTTGATCTTATGAAGAAGGGGCTTTCCTTAGCTGCGGACTTTGGGATCTTGAGAGTAGACCATGTCTTACGTTAGGGAATCCGAATCAATCCAAATCCTCTGACACTCCTTTTCAGCTGCTATTTGAATACATGTTCAGATGCAAAAGAGCTCGACTTCGAGTATGGTCTTGTTCTTAACTTCTTGAGAGAACGCATATATCCCCTTTTTCTTGCTAAACCTCCACAAGCCTTCCCATGCTCGCTAATTGAACCGTCCGTCTTCATCTTAATCCATTCGTTTCCCGGTGGTCAACACACAATAGAATATGTTTGTTTTTGATCGGATTGAGACAAAAGTACCATTTTTTAGGATGTTCGCCGATTCTTCCTCTTCTTTCTCTCATAAAACTGGAGATACTAGCTTCTAATCTGCATATTTTTTCAAATCCTTTTCCATTTGGATTTTTGAAAACATTAACTTACCTCTAGAATTCCACTATATATAACGTTGACGTTCCGCCAAAATGTGCCAGAGCGAGTGAAAGGCAAGCCTACCCACGTTGTTAACTTGCCATCCCCAACAAATCTGCTAGCACCCCATTCGAGTTCCGCTTGGAAACAAGAAGCTCTTCTTTATTTGCGTTTTTTTGCCCAAGATAAGCCCATTTTCCAGAGCCAAGCCTATTATAAGAGTTCAACTGCCATATTCGGATGGAGTCCAAATGCTTGCATCTTGGGCTGAAGAATGACCCAATTCCTTAGCTTCCATGCATTAATCATATCCGGGGATGTGGGAATAGGGAGATGCCATCCATCTACACGACACGATAGCTTAAGCAAAGAATAGAGAGAGCTAAGCTAGAATACAAACACAAAAGATATTCCACTAGCATAGGCCTACCATAGAAAAGTCTAAAAAAACCTTTTCTTTGTCTGTCAGCGGGAGAGAAAGCAAGCTTACGGTGCTTTGGATGTTAATGTTTTTGTAGGATACTAAACACCTATATATATATATATACATTGTTTTATACTCCTCTGTACAAGCGTATAAGAGCTATTATGCTCGATAAAAGGCAGTTTATGAATAAGTAAGTCTTTCTTTTTTGAATAGCCGGCGGGAGAACTTACTTTTCCGGCTATCGTATGAACAATGCCGTCCGCTTTTATTTTTTGAGTTTCCATGGATCTCTCCGACGAAGTAGCGGAAGCATGAAATGCTATTCACGAATGAGCATTGCTATCTGATTCCTACAAAAGAGATAGGGGAAGCTCACTTTTGTCAAATGGGGCTAGAAAGCATAGAACCCCGTCTTAAATCAACCGGTGAATCCAGAATCAAAGTGAGGAGAACAGGATATGTTATGAGAAGAGTGACGTGGGAATAGATTGCATTTCAAAAAGAATCTATACACTCAATAAGCCAGAACGGGAAGATTCAACTGCAAAAAGAACTGGTACGGTGTGAGAAGAGGCCTATTCTCAATAATGAACAAGATGATGCAGCTCTAGTTGCTGGAGGCAGAGGACGTGGACGCGGCAGGAATAGATCCAGGGGGAGGACGCGAATAAAAAAGGCTATGAGGATCATAAAAATTGAGGTGGAGGGAGATTGTATAACTAAGGATCGAGTAGAGGAAGACGTCAGTCTTTCAGTTGTAGATGATCATTACCGAAAAAGATGTACATTCGAATGAAAAAAGAGGGCCTGTCCGAGAGGAAATAAAGAATATTCATTTGCGGATTCTTCCGAACAAGCAACGGATTGAGCAACTAGCACGAAAGCTGTTGCGCGTTAGCGCATCCGTTTTCTTGCTCGGGAACGAGGGGACTAAAAAAATTGTCAAAAGCCATCTTTCTCTTTAACTAACTAAGTATTCTTAAAAATATGTATGTCTATGAGGTATTTTGACTTAATGGGAAGTAGGCATCTCATTCATAGGCAAGAGCAGGCCGGCCTGAAGGCATGAACTGAAGGCAGGCAAGAAGGCATTAAATGGCTTTTAAGGATTCGGTGTAAAGATGCGGAGTACAGTATCTTTCTTTCTATAAAAATATATGGAATCCGCGATCCTATCCTATTTTTGAAGTCATTTTTGCATTCGAAATTATTTTCTTTCGCAAGAGCACTCAAACATAGATTGAAGATCTTCAGTTCTTCGGTCGGCAGCCGCAGTCAGTAATAGCATGCAGCGTCCCATACTACTTTTCCTTTGAATGTTCATTCTGGAATTGAATGTCACAAACAAGACTCAAGCTTCAGAAAAAAAACTGCTTGAATCAGGAGCTGTAATCCGCAGCTTTAGAGATAGGGGCGGCAGTCACAGCATTGGCAGCAGTGAGCAGAGGTCAAGAAGAAGAAGCGGTAAGAGCAGTTAGAGAGCAAGCAGCGGCTCATCAAACCTTTCTGTTTCGGTTACAGCTCAAGCGGTTTGTTTTCAAGTAAGGTACTCAAGCAAGCTTTCCTCCTGAAGACAGAGTTTCGGGTGAGCTAGCAAAGAAAGTAAGCAGTTAACCGGAAATTTAGGTCAAATTAGCATTTCATAAGTTTTAGTAAGGCCAGTTATGGGAAGCAGGCCATGGAGAAAGAGAGGAATCAATCGTCCAACGCTATGTTAACAAATACATGAAAGGTTTGATTATTCCATACACTTGAACGCATTCCTTATCAATAGGTTTCGGAGAGACGAGCAATGATTGCTTGACGATCTTCACTGCATGAGACTAGACTTGACTCAAGCTTCATACGAAAGCATTTACTGAACTAAAGTCGTTGAGCCAAGTCAAGTGAAAGACTTATTCGAAGAAAGCTTTAAGAGAGTTTGTTGTCCCATGCCTTTCTGATGGTGAACCTCCTACTGCTTCTTCCAGTTCTGAAACTGGGATTGGCCTGTTGACTTTGCCCTTCCTTTAGACAAAGAGCCCCCAGTTTCGCCAAAAGACCTCTGCGTGTTGTCATTCAACTCCACACAAGCCTGTCGTTGGGCTACTTGCGTCTTCGGCAGATACAAAGGAGAAGTGACGGTCGGTGAAATAGCCCTCCAACTCATAGCTCTTCTTGCTTAACGTGAAAACTCTCCTTTCCGATGAAAACGAGAAAGAAAGATGTCAACTACTAAATGTGCTGCTTTGTGAATTTGATACTAGGTAGTTCTCCCCCCTCGGCAGGCAAGTAGCCTTTGCGACTTACATCTCTTCTACAGGAGGGTATGAACCCCCGGATCTAGGCGAGGTGATGGCGGGGAACTCCAACAGGTTTTGGTTTCCTCCTCACTGATTGATGGAGCCCAAGACTGCTTGACGACTTTCGGTGTGGGGTCAGCTTGAGCCGAGGTCGTCTCGTAACAGGAACAGGAAGAATAGCAAACAAGCACACAAGCAGGAATAGGAATATTGGCTGTCACTATCCTCTGGTTAGCAATCAACTACGGAGCTGGCAACTCACAAGCCAGCAAGTCAACCTCTGTCAGATCTTCGGCCCAGTTTATGGACGAAACTGACTCTACTTCCTCATTCAGGCTGATATGAACTGCAAAAGTTTGCATCTTTAGCGTGGATATCGTAGGTATAAATGAAATAAACTGGAATCAGGAAGTTGTTTCTTTCTCTCGATACGCAGAGGGGAGAGCATGCCCTGTCTCAGGCAGTATATCAGTCGTTAACGATCTTACCGGGACACATCCAATTGAAACTAGAATCCCAACCTCTTTGGAAGAAGCTCCAAATAGAACAAATTTCAGAGCGGGGAATCTTCCTACAAACTAAAATGTGTTAAATATATATATACCTACCTCTGCCTAGAAAAACTGGAGTTTCAGGCACCCTCGTGGGAGACATTGGATGTTGTCAACCGGCCTTAAAATGCTCATAAATAGCTCTTCCCCCTTTGACTTAGTTTTCGCTCTCCTCTGTTTCTAGTAGAAAAAGCCTGATCCTACTTTGCGAGTCCAACAGGTCTAGTATTCTTTTCTTTTTCGTCTGAGGGAACGTGGTAGCCCTGATCTAGCTAAGACTTGAGATTCCATTCTATTTCATTATGATCTCGTTATGAGGAAATAGGTGAGGCGAGGCTAAGACAAGATATGGGACTTCCCGCGCTAAGTTGTTCCAATCTCTGTACTTAAGTAACCGAACTCGAAAGTGCTGCTATGAGCTAGATTTGTGCGTACAAGGGTAAAGAAGCGAGCAAGGCTACCTTTCCTCTGGAAATCCTATACCTGAGTGCTATTTGATCAAAGTGAGTTGTAATTGAGCTTGATTTACTTGCTCTTCTATTTGCATTCTTTGTTAAGTATGTGGGTGACTCATCGTCGTGAGATCGGTTGGTCGAAAATGCTTTTCAAGTAGTCTCAGTCGGCGAACTCGGCTCCACAGAAGAAGTCAGTAGTGAATCAACGAACTCATGCATGTAATCAGTGACTAGGGATCGATCAATCGGATGCAACCGAGCCATACAAAAAGAATTGGAAAAGGGATGACGCAAGAGCAGCGGAAGGTGACTTAGCAACATCAGTTATTTCCTATAGAAAGGAAGGAAAGGATCTCTCTTCTGTCTAGACGAAAGATCTCATTTTTGCTACCGCTCTCCCTCTTATGAGTCTCTGTCAGCCGTTGTTTAGTAGCTTTCAACGCGAGTTCAGTCATTCTCTTAGATACTGAAAAGTACGAACTGACTTAAAGCACGAACATGAAGGAAAGGCCGAATTCGAAACATCTTGAATCAGATTCTCTCTTCTCAGATAGCTTGAGAGTGAAATGAGTGGGCCGGCCAAAGAAGACCACTATGGAAGTGAAAGGGGAGGGCAAGAGCGGTTCGAAGACCATAGCCCGATGTGGGTACATTGGCGTCATTGTCGTATGAAATTCACGCACAAAGGGCGCCGCATCACTCTCAATGGCATTCAAGATAATCCTTCCTGCCGTCCAATCTTTGTCCGTAAGCTGCAAGGATTGCTGAAACGGGGTGCTGTTAGCCAGTGTGTGCAAGTGCGTCAGATTCACCAGGAGCATGATCTGCAAGCAATTACTCTGGATGCTGATCCTGCAGAGCAGACACCTCCAGCTGTTCAAGAACTGCTACAGGAGTTTGATGCTTTGTTCCGGGAGCCAAAGGAATTACCCCCTCGTCGTTCCTGTGACCACCAAATTCCGTTGGTGCCAGGTGCAGTGCCAGTCAATGTCCGGCCATATAGATATGCACCCCACTAGAAAACAGAGATTGAGAAGCAAATCTGTGAGATGATGAACAATGGCATTATTCGTCGCAGCACGAGCCCCTTCGCTTCTCCAGTGCTCTTGGTTCGTAAAAAGGATGGATCCTGGCGCTTTTGAAATATCCTATGCCAGTCGCGGGTTGTCCCAAGCTCAACGTAGGTTCGCAAGAGAAAAAGAGGGGGGGTACCTTGTCTGTCGGTCGAAGAAGGCAACAAACAAGTGGAAGCAACCGATGCTTTGGTCATTCTACTCCTTGATGCCAGTCTGTGCTTGCTGTCATGCTGGCAAAAGCGGGGGTTTCGGCCGGCTTTACCTACTATTGGATTTGAACCAATGACTCTCGCCGTATGAAAGCGATACTCTAACCGCTGAGTCAAGTAGGTCAAGCTGAGTCAAGTCAGAGAAAATCGAAAAAAAGAGAAAGCCAACCAAAGCGCAACCAGAGTTCTCCGCGGGGTGGAGCGCTAAGAAAGAGAAAGCGTTATCGCTATATGAAATGAAGCAGCGGCTAGCACACTAAGATAAACCACTTGGTTTAAAAACAGCTTAGTGGCGTGTGATTTCAACACTATTCCAGAGGTATATGACAAAAATTGTGGGAGAGACCTCTATGTTCCTCAGCTTAAATCATTCTATGATTGTTTACAATTCTGTCATCTATTTTACATGAGGGCTAGAGGGTGGTCTTGGAGCAAGAAAAGTGTTGAGTCCAGGCGCATTATGGTACGACTGAGACTGAGTTGGGCAGGAGCAAGCGGTTGGATTGGCCTGACTCTTCAAGACCAAAGATACTCGGCTTCCTCTTCATCAAGTCACGAAATTCGACCCTTAGTTAGCAGCACCAAAACTAGAGCAGGCCCAAGACAAGCAAGAACAGTCAGTCAGCACCGATCAGGCAGGAAGCAGACAGTAAGCTAAGAATACTGGAAGAAGGTGGTCGCTCAGCCAAAGCCCTAGTTCAACCAGAACAGTAGGGAAAGCGGTAGAGGCCGCTCCGTAGCTTTGGTCGTCGCACTCTAATCCGCTTTAGAAGAAGCAGCTATTCTATTGCTTGGCTATAAAGCCTATAAGTAAGAACTCTGGGGAAGGAATCCGATCTGCAGATGAAGCAGAAGCCGGCAAATGGCGAGCGCACAGCAAGGAATTTTCCATACTAGATCGACTCAACATTACCGAATCTACTCTGAGACTCTCTTCTCTTCATGGTTGGCTGTAAAAAAAGAGTCTCTTTAGTCCCCAACTCTATGGATTTTACTTTTTGGCTCAACACCCTGCTCTCGACGTTTGCTCGGGACGGGAGGCTATGAAATAGTTGAAAGCAGATGCAACATTAAAGAAAGTCAATCCAGTAGCCTTAAGTCGTACCGAACACTATGTCCTAATAGTAAGGGATTTCTTTCAACCCGGTGGTAAGCCGGTGGTACCCGGAGAAAACGTTGCCCGAAGGAAGGGACTAAACCCATCTGTTCAAGTAGTAGCCAAGTAGTACCGAAGGAGTATCTCCGAGTTAAGGAGTACCGAAGGGAAGGAAGAAAAACCAAGTGAAAGAAAGAGATCGCAATGGTCTAAGATATAGTCAGTGAACAATAACTCAGATCTGATGTCGGATCAAAACAAAAATGCAAAAAGACAACACAAACGTAAAAGATCGAACTCTAATTTAGTTACTGAGTGAGATGTTTTGCTACCTACAAAAGGTTGGTTCTTCCCCTACAACCCCTAGCCCTCCAAGGCAGTACTCTTCATCGGCAAATCCGAATGTCTCGATCCGAGTTGAGACCCACCTACAGAAATTGATCCATCAACGGCTTTTTCTATAGTGGCAGGAAGTCTCCAACTCTTCGATATGCGCTAGCTAGGTAATCCCTTTACTTAATCTGATATGGGATCTCTTGCTACCAGAAAGGAACTGAACTAGCTTGCCCGGAAAGAATGGATTGCGACCCTTGGAGAGCTAATGGTACTGGACTGATAGCGCACTGATTGAACCGACCCCGGACGTACCATTGGGGAACCTGTGGCTGGAGAGAATCTCTCGCGATGGAGAAATGTCAAATGGGAAGCTCTATGGAGGCACACATCGTGTCGTTCGTCATCGAAATGGGACTGACTCGCTCGGGAACAGGCACAGGATTGAGGAACTTTCTGGCGTAACACACCCATAATGGGGCAATCTGACTAGCTGGTCAAAACCCTTTCCGCAGTGTTTAAGTGGTGCTGGAAGGAATCAAGAGGGGAGGAGGAAAGCTGTACCAGGTGGAAGGAGAAGAGCTGATTGCTACTAAATCAGAACAAGCTTAGTTCTGCATGATGGCTCAATGGTGCATGGTCAACTCAGTAAACCTAACATCTCCGATCTCTGATCCAATTTCAACCCTACTGAACTCTTAAGAGTAGGTGTTTCAAGAACCTAAGTCCTTACAAAAAAAAGAATCCATGATCACTATAGACCCCCGAAGGTACTGAGCCCAAACATCTGAAGCCATACGGATACTCACATCTGCAAAAGGCTCAGATTGAGAATTGAGGAATTGCTGAAGAATTCACTGATACAATCCTCTACTAGCCCCTTTGCTTCACCTGTGCTGTTAGTGAAGAAGAAGGATGGGACATGGAGGATGTGCATTGAAACCAGGCAGCTGAATGCCAGTACAGTAAAGAAGAAATACCCAATTCCGACACATAGATGCCCTATTGGATGAGTGGTGCTAAATATTACAGCAAGATTGACTTAAGATCTGGCTATCATCAGATCAGGATGAGAGAGGAAGACAAGCCCAAAACTTCATTCAGAACCCTGTAACTATGAATTCAATGTGATGCGGGCTTACAAATGCTCCTGCAACATTTCAAGCACTCATGAATGATGTGTTCAAGCCCAGAAGATTTGTGTTGGTTTTATGATATACTTCTTGACAGTAAAACACTGAAGGAGCATCAACAGCACTTGCAGCTAACACTTTTTCTGCGGAATCAGCTACATGCTAAGATGAGCAAGTGTGAGTTTTGACTTTCAAAGGCGGAATATTAGGGGTAAAATGGAAAATAAGGTGGCAGATGCATTTAATAGGAGAAAGGCCGGAACATCTGTCCAGCTGGTCCAAGGTGTGCAAACCGCTTTGTGAAGGCCGACTGAGAATGAGGGACCTAGTAGTGTATTTCGAAGCCTTCTAGGCAAAGCTGCTTTGGTGTGCACTGAAAGGGCGTCTTCCTTTCCTATATTATACCAGAGGTGAGTGCATAATCTGGTGTAGAACGGAGGGGATATCCTAAGTTGATGTGCACAAGTGCTTCCTCTGATTGAAGTCGATTGCCTCAACCAATTTCTTAGTACATCAACACAAGAAGTGGCGAATTGGGGATGGTACTACCTCAGTGAAACTGTGGGAAGATGGGTAGGTGGGGCCTCTCAACCAAGACATCGCGGTTGGCGAGTGGGGACTCTGCTGAATTCTAGCATGGGTGTGGTAGATTACTGACGTGAAGCCGGACCTCTATGAGTGCTCTACATGGCCGGATCAAAGCTATTCTAAAAACTAGATCCATTGGAGTGGGAAGTACTCAAGATGTAGAAGAGGACTCAAGCAGGTTTGGTCTTCTTTCTCTGATGTGTTCTTAGAACCCACTACCCTCCCTCCTAAAAGACCATGTGACCATCGGATTCACCTCACGATAGTCAACCAGTGAATCAAAGGCCTTATAGGTATTCACACCACCGGATGAAATTGAAGCCATAATCAAGGAGTTACTCTAGAATGGTACTCTACAACCTAGTTCATGCCTCACCGGCTCTTCTTTACAAGAAGAAAGAAGGTTCGTGGCGCCTATGGATTATAGGCAACTCAATGCGCAAACCGTAAAAAAGAAATACCCGATACCGGTCATTGATGATCTTCTGGATGAGCTACACGGTTATACTGTGTACTCAACAATCGTTTTATCTATTCCCACATCGATTCACCAATCCTGGAACTCGTTATGGATAGAAGGTCCGTAGAAGTGAAAGTAGGACGACGGGAGAAAAGAGTAAGGAGTACCAGAAAAACAAGATTTTGGACTTTCTGCCCACGAAGAAATAGTAGCATTTGAAACTGGAAAGATTTACTTTGGATAGTAAATCCCCAAGGAAGGGCTATAATCCAAACAAAGGAGGAGCTAGCGGACAGTTCGAATTTCAACGATTAGGGAGGGGAATGAAACACTTGTCTTTCACAATCAATTCTTTCTTTTTTTTTTATGTTTAGGACACGCGAAGCGAGAGCAAAACTCGCTATGAGGAGAAGACTCGGCAAGAGAGGTTTGAACAAGAGGAACTGCCGTCTAGTTGAGTTTGATCATTCTCTCTTTCTATCTCTCTTTCTTTCAAGAGCTGAATAAGGGCATATCCAGAAAGGAGAGAGAAATCGGACTTTCTTCTTTACCCCCCTCATTATTCAAGACGTGAATATAAAGTGTATTGTACTCCCTTGGATCTTTTCCGGGATCTTTACTCGTCGTTGATCAAGGAAGCTAGAAGGAAGATGGGTGGTAGGGTGAATGGACATTCGTATCCTCTCCGACTCGTCGGTTAGGAGAGTAGCGACCAAAAAGAAATCATTATACAGGATAACTGCTGTAGAGATAAAATGTAGGAAGGAGAAAGTTGGTTTCAATGAGTCATGTGAATTGTAGAAGAAATAGGTAAACAAGGCGGGTTAATATATATACGTTGAAAAGCAAGGGGATAAATTGAACGAAATGAAGAGCAATCCAGAACCCGATTTTGTATACTATAAGAAAAAGGCACTGAAAACTTGGAAACGGAAGATGTTGTAACTGATATGGGTAGTCACACATTAGGCAAAATGGTGTAGTGGTTGGGCCAGGTAGCTTCTTCTTTTGAACAGCATTTCATTCTGTTTTGGATGCTTTCTACTATGTTTCAAGTGATCAAAGAAGAGTTTATTTCCCACTACTCATATCACATCTTATGTGTTGATGCAAGCTGACTAAATCGATAAGATGGTATTCGTATTTGATTAGACAAGATGGTATTCTTCTTTATTCCGGAGCACAACAATCCGGATCTCTATCTTATAGCTTATCCTTCCTATTCTGTATGTATTACGGTCATGTCAAGTCAATGGTCTGTCTGCCCTGCAACTGGTCTTGAATGGCTTCAGTGAATTGTTTGCTGAGACTACAGAGTGACCTCCTAGGAGGACAATAGACCACAAAATACCCTTACTACCAGGCACTAAACCTGTCAATCATTAGAGAAGGGACAGAGTTCAAGATAAGACTATCTTGCCTGTTTGGTAGAGAGAGTACTGGGTATTCCGATGGTTAAAGATTCAAGTCTTAGTGGAAAAGGGGTCAGCTTTGGCCTGCAACCATTTCCACTTTACGGCCCACAGCTTGTGTTCTTCGGTATTAATTCGGTTTCTGTTTGTTTGGCTTGTCTCATGCACCACCTGAATTGAATCATAGTAATGGGACTTTGGTAATCCAGTGATGAAGTCAATGCTGATAATGGACCATGCTTCATCAGGAATGGGTAGAGGATCGAAGAGGCCAGGGAGTTTTTAATGTTCTACCTTAGCTTGCTGACAGATTTGACACTTGTTGACAAAAGATTCCACTGATTGAAAGATTCCTGTCCAAGCAAATAGTGCCTTGATGCGGTGATAAGTAGCAGTAATGCCAGAGTGGGCACCAATACCACTGGCATGAAGTGCTTGCAAGATGTTTTTTTTTCATTTAGAAGTTTGCACCAACCCATACTCTTCCTCTATATCGAATGACCCCATTATGCAATGAATATTTGCTATTCTTGTGAGTGCTCAGGACTGCTAATTCAGATAGTCAATTCTGGGTGAATGTGTCTTTGCTGTACCCTGCAACAATATCAGTGAGCCATTGTGGTTGATAGGAAGTAATGGCATTGAGTTCATCTGGCTCATGTAATCTAGATAGTGGTGCATCAGCTGCCCTATTCTCTGAGCCTTTTATTGGATGGTATATTGTAATCCCATGAGCTTGAGGAAAGGAAAGCTTTGTGCTGCATTGGTGTTTTAAGTCTTTGAGCAGTCAAATGAGCTAAGCTCCTGTGAATGAAACGCATGTCCTGCTAAGCCCAAACTCTAATGTGCTTGACTTGGAAGTAGGCCACTCTTTCACTGTGATGATCTTCTTTTAGTCTGTAGCCACCCCTTGCCCACTAATGACATGACCCAGGTATTCTATCTGTGGTTGAGCAAATGAACATTTATTCAACTTCACATATAGTTGATTCTGCTTCAGAAGGTCAAATACTTGCTGCAAATGGGTGACATGATCTTGCAAGGATTTGCTGTAGATTAAGATGTCATCAACAAAAACAAGTACACAAACCCTAGTCAGCTCAGCCAGAATTGTGTTCATAGCACTCTGGAGGGTGGGTGGTGCATTTGTGAGCCCAAATAGCCTAAAATTCATAGTGACGTGGGTCTTGAATGCCGTTTTGTATTCGTCTGCTTCATGTAATCTTATCTGATGGTAACCAGCTCTCAGATCCAGCTTAGTAAACCAAACAGCACAAGATAACTCATCCAACAATTCTTCCACTACAGGCATTGGGTATTTTATTAGACGAATCCATCTTATTTCCTTATTTCTCTGTTTTGGTAGCAGGAGAAGTAGTTTGTTCAGCCCGGACTTCAAAGTAGTCTCCCCCGTTGACCTTCTTTTTTAGATAGAATCCTCAATGAGTGGAAAGGACTCCCAAACTTGCTCCACAGTACTATACGATACAGAGCCAAGCCCTTGTGATATGATAAGAAGAAAAGGGGCCAGGCCGCCCTCTTTTCTTTTCCGCACCAAGCCTTCTTGTAAAATCGGGTGTATAGCTCAGTTGGTAGAGCATTGGGCTTTTAACCTAATGGTCGCAGGTTCAAGTCCTGCTATACCCAAAACAAAAAAAACCACTCTTGTATTCGTAAGGATGCATAGTAGCCTTCAAAGAGCACTCTTTGGCCTTGAGAAAAGCCCCTTTCTCATCAACATCTCGACTTCGCTCGTTGTTTGAGGTCAGTATAAAGGAGATCAGACTGGCTCGGTCATTGATAGGCCGGCCTTCTCCTTATTCATTGGATAGGGCGCGGGGGAAAGTCAAGTCAAGCACTAGTTAGTTGGGGTGGGACGCACCAAAGCAGCGTTCGTTGCACTAGCGCCTTATCTTTTGAAGCTAAACAGAGGCTCGAAAGACGGAGTACGTCCGAAGTCGTTGGCTGCCTTTTTGTAGTGCGCAAGTCAGAGTGAACTTCTTCTTCTGTTCTGCGAATCTACTAACGAGAACTGCCGTACAGTCCTATCTTTTTTTAAGAAAGATCGTAGATGAACGTTTCATTTCGTTACCTAAGTAGTTGAGCAATTCATTCCAAGGTAAACAAAGAGGTATTTCCTTTTCTCGTTCAGTCCTTCTCTCCTTCCATCCCAGTAGGCCTATTCATGCTTTTTTGCTATCCATCTTGATCAAATAGAAGAAGGGGAAATTCAGACTAGGCAAAACACCTCAAAAAGTGAAAAAAAGATAAAACAACTTTCTTATTGTCAAGTAGTAAACCATAGTTCTCATCCTAGGAAACCATATCGATCATCTGTTCAGAGCTCCCAACTACGAAGCTCTTTTCTAGAGCGAGTCAACAATTCGTGGATCCATGGTTTGGATGAAGCTATGTACCCGGGTAGAGATGATTTGTCTCAAAGATGTTCCGCTCATCCAAGAATCTGAAACTTCATCTACATAAACTCATAAATAGCCCTTTCCTTTCTTTTCTTGACTTCAAAAGGTAATCAATCCTTTCTTTTCATCTTTTATCAAGTCTTCCTCTTCCTGATTGAGTCAACCATGGATAGAAATTCGGATCAACTATGAGGAGTAGGGCTGCTGGGCAAGTGAATGAACTCTGTCCTAGGCATTTCCAATAAGTTCAGTGAAGTGAGGGCGAAGCCTTTTTTGAGAGGGAAAATACACTCCAAATGATATTCCATAATGGAAGGAATGAGTGGAAGATTTACTGGAAGAAAAAAATACGATACTTTTCTAGTTGTAGGTAGGGCTACCTATCTAGTTTCGTGCTTCGGGCGTACCAGATTCAATAGGCTAGGTTATAGCTGACAGATTTCTTTAAGAACTAGCCGCCTATAAGCCTCGCTAGTAGTATTCCTGCCCAGTGCCGGATTAGTGACTCACAAGGTAAGTTCTCCTCGATGCATTTCCAACACTCTCTTTTTCTACGTACACTTTTGATTCCTCAGTAGGTAGGGACAACGTTCGAGATCTCATCCGACCGTCTATTTCTCACTGATTGGGAGATTGGATTGGAATCCGAGGAGAACTGATTGGATGTCATGGAACGAATGGGGCACTACGTTGGTTACCCACTGCTAGCCTAGCGGAGATTTCTCTATTTGTTGAAAGTGGAAAGGAGTCATATTTGAATCGGAAAGTTGGGCTCGTTCACTCACACCTTTCTTTGATTATCGATGACTTGGCTTCTTGCTCAAGTAAGCACCCAACATACCAATTCATTATCCTTGGGGCTCGGCTCGCTCCTTCCTATCTACGTTATTCTTTCTTTGTTACTCTCGTAATGACGTTCCGAAAGAAATCAAGGTTACCAGGTCACAGCTCTGATTCTTCTTCCCTTATAGAACCTTCCCGCAAGAAATCAGTGGAAGTGGGTCCGCCCCTACAACTCATCAAACCAGCCTTCTTTTCTGTTCTGCGCTGTACATATTCTCAAGTTATGAGAAAGAATGGATTTGAATGCAATTTTGAATTAACAAAATAAACGAATGAAGAATATTTTTACCTCTTATCTGATAAGCAATCAAAGCATTTGAATTGCTCAATGAACAATAAAGAAAGAGCTAAGGTAAAAAAGTATATGTGTTACTAATACTAAACCAATTTTATTTGGAGTTTGCTTTCAGCTGAACATGTTATAACTACAAATGAGGTGAGGCTTGATTAGGTGGCTTTGCAAGAACTAGGGAGGAACACAAGTTATGTACTTTAGGCTAAACATATGAATTTAGAAGATCAACTTTTCCAATTGGACATAAACAAAAGCAACCAATAATATATATATATAAACTTCAATAATATTTTCTCTATGGTGATGTAATTTCATCGATAACCACTAAACGATTAAGTAGCGATGTATGCAAAGCTAGACAACGAACATTTCATAATACACTCGTTCTGCATATCTTTAGGATAAAAGAAAAAACTGCGAAAAAATCCGTTTTCCTAAATAAAAAGATCAAGAAATCTATTTTGTATGGTTCTTATTTTGTTGAAAACGTTTCCATGAGACTTTCTTTCATTGAAGAAGTCCATGACTTGTTCTAGGTGATATGAGGTTGAACAGGCTTTAGAAAAAATGCAAAGAAGGGTACATGAGGGTGGAATAAAAATCAAAAAGATGACCCCTTCTTTCTTCCTGAGCATTACCGATAAATATTCATTCTTTATACGTTAGGTTGGGTTTCAGATGTATATCATTTATTATATGAAACCAAAAAGAAGAAATGACAAGAAAGTTGTATATAGATGGAGGAATAAATTATGATGTGGAAAACAAGGCAGGGGTTCAAATCCTGTCATCCCTACCTATTACTTCTCCTATGGGCAGTAACGAGGGATCAATTGAGATCGATTCAAATTGGACAAAATTCAGAGTTTCATTTTTCTATATGCATGCGGTACAAAAATCATCCTTTTCTTTACTGCTTTATCTCCCGGAAAGCGCTCTTAGTTCAGTTCGGTAGAACGTGTGTCTCCAAAACCCAATGTCGTAGGTTCAAATCCTACAGAGCGTGATTCTGTTCTTGTTATGTCGAATCCAAAAAAAAGAACTTATATAAATATAAGAAAATGAGACAGTAATGAGGTCCATATCGTCATCGTAATAAAAAGAAAGATCTGCAAGCATTCTTTATGGGAGTCGGGGCTTTCTGATTTGAAGTTGCTGGAAAAGGACCTCTGTGATCGGTTGATCATTAGTCGTTTTTTAAGGTAAGTAGGCAGGGGTGTCTTGATCGAAACCGAACTTCAATTCCACCCAGCTTAGATTCTATGCAGCAATGGGGAAGACCTGTTTATACTTTTATTGAGAATTCCATTTCTTCCTGCCGCACCCCAATTCTTTCCCAGCAGTTGAAAATTGATATGAGATCTTGAACCCAGGGGGCTCCTATGTTCTGGGCAGAGGCATTGATGCGGGCTATTAGAATAAGGTGGTAAGGTCCAGGCATCTTCAAACCCCACATATGCCCTCTTTGATCTAGTAAGGGGAATGAAAGAAACAGGAATGTTGCACAGTAAAGTGTCAGCACTCATCCCCAAACTCCATAGGCCCCGCAATAGAAAGAGTTTACTTCGGTGCCGGAGAGCCGAAACCGCTAACCGAAACAAGACATATTCACTTTGACCACAGCCACCCGCACTTGCCTACCCGACTGGCTATTTTAGCTATTCTCTCTTCAACCTTCCTCTAACCTAAAATAGTCGTACCGCTCCCCCTTTAGAGATAGATTTCTTTATTCTCTAAGCTAGCTAAACGCCCGAAACATAATAAGCTAAGCCTCCATCGATTTAGCCAAAGCAGGCCTGGAGAAAATAATGGGAGTCGGTGTCCCTTAAACGCCTTGTTTCCTCTTCTTTACGGTGGCTTCTTCTTAAATGAAAGAAGATCTCTGCTGCGCTTATGCCTTCAAACTCGAAAACAGTGGTTATTACGACACCAGGTGAAATAGCTGCTTTTTCTTCTCTTCCTCCCCTCGACCTATTGAAGTTGCGCTCACCCGCAGCCCTAAGCCCTACAGTTCCTTCGCTTACCGCCTAATCTTAATCTATTGCCCTGCCTCCAAGAGAAGAAATGGCACCAACCGATACAATGGCAGCTAGTTCCAGGGAAGCTGCTTCAATGGAAGTTGGATTGCCTAGTTGCTTTTGAGTTCGATTTGAACTAGTTTCCAAGCTTTTTTTTCATCCATGCCTATAAGTATAATTATCTTTTCCAATCCGAGTGTTCCATCGGACTTACTCCATTTGCTTCTAGGGATAGATAGGGCTGGAGTCGTCAGTGCTAGAATGAAATGTGAATGAGAGCATAGATTGATTGTCTCACTGCATGTACGTATAGTAACCGGTTAATAATACTAAGGGTCCCTAATACTAATCTCGACATGAGAGGAACGTGTCCTCTCGGCCTTGATATATACTAACAAATATGGTTTTTTCACTCAGACATGAGAGGTGAGATCGATTATATGATGGAGACAGATGGAGGAGCAAAAAGTGAGAGATTGTGGCATGAAGCACATGTAAGGTGTACAACTCTTGAGACGGATGCATCGAGGTGCCGGCCTGTGAGAACGCTCGTCATAGCGTTGCGCCATAATTTTGTGATGGGTCTTTCGTTTTAAAAATAGGAGTTTTTCGGGTCTAGTTTACCGGTCCGTCAATAAATGCGTATGAAAAGTGAAATAGTTGATGTGATGGATGTGCCCGGTATCGATCAATGAAACATCGGCTCGACGCAGGATTTCAATAGAACGAAAAACATCGTCAGTAGTAGAGGGATAGGTACTTATTCCCGGCCAGCGGTATCATTGCTGCTCCCCGCCTAATGCGGATCATTGTGCAATGCTTATGTGAAATCTCAATCCAAAACAGATTCGTTTCGTTGGAAAAACCAACGCCGACGTCAAGATCAGTCTCCTTTCCTTTCAAAAGTGAGCGAGCAGAGCTGAAAAAGATGGAGTTACCTGGAGATGAGATTTCTTTCTACGGATATGAAGGATAGAAATATGCTATTTGCTGCTATTACAACGAATCAACCAATTCGTTGTAAGTGTTCCCGTCTTCCCGATCTACATGATTTTTTCCCAACCAACATCTCTCAGAACTTTGCTATAACGCCAACGCCTGAGCGAATTGCCGGCGTCACAATAGTTTTACAAATAGAAGAGTATTTGGGCCAAAATGAGTCCGAACAGGGAGCAGTCAATTTAGCTAGAACAATATTGGGAGCCCGCCACCGAAATGGCGAAACTTGGCAGGGCATATTAGAGGATATTCGGGCGGGTGGTGGTATGGATAATTTTATCTAGAATCTTCCTGGTGCCTACCCGGAAACCCCATTGGATCAATTTGCCATTATCCCAATAATTGATCTTCATGTGGGCAACTTTTATTTATCATTTACAAATGAAGTCTTGTATATGGTGCTCACTGTCGTTTTGGTCGTTTTTCTTTTTTTGTTGTTACGAAAAAGGGAGGTGGAAAGTCAGTGCCAAATGCACGGCAATCCTTGGTCGAGCTTATTTATGATTTCGTGCTGAACCTGGTAAACGAACAAATAGGTGGTCTTTCCGGAAATGTGAAACAAAAGTTTTTCCCTCGCATCTCGGTCACTTTTACTTTTTCGTTATTTCGTAATCCCCAGGGTATGATACCCTTTAGCTTCACAGTGACAAGTCATTTTCTCATTACTTTGGCTCTTTCATTTTCCATTTTTATAGGCATTACGATCGTTGGATTTCAAAGACATGGGCTTCATTTTTTTAGCTTCTTATTACCTGCGGGAGTCCCACTGCCGTTAGCACCTTTCTTAGTACTCCTTGAGCTAATCTCTTATTGTTTTCGTGCATTAAGCTTAGGAATACATTTATTTGCTAATATGATGGCCGGTCATAGTTTAGTAAAGATTTTAAGTGGGTTTGCTTGGACTATGCTATTTCTGAATAATATTTTCTATTTCATAGGAGATCTTGGTCCCTTATTTATAGTTCTAGCATTAACCGGTCTGGAATTAGGTGTAGCTATATCACAAGCTCATGTTTCTACGATCTCAATTTGTATTTACTTGAATGATGCTACAAATCTCCATCAAAATGAGTCATTTCATAATTGAATAAAAACGAGGAGCCGAAGATTCTAGGGGGCTACAGCTGCGCTTTTGCAGCACTGAACATGGTTCCGGGTACTCAAGATATTGCGTTTGTGTTTGGAGAGGTGTAGATTGTAGATTCCAGCCGAGAAGACCAGGAAAAGATAAGGATAAAGAATGTCATATATCTCAGGAGCTAGATCACTTCCCGATGAACAAGTAAGAATTGCCTCAACAAAAATGGATGGAATTGGACCGAAAAAAGCCATTCAGCTTCGTTATCGATTAGGTATCAGTGGGAACATCAAGATGAATGAGTTAACTAAGTATCAGATCGACCAAATTGAACAAATGATAGCTCAAGATCATGTTGTTCAGTGGGAATTGAAGAGGGGAGAACGAGCAGACATCGAACGATTAATTTCTATTTCTCGTTATTGCGGAATTCGTCATCAAGATGGATCGCCCTTACGCGGTCAACGAACTCATACTAATGCAAGGACTGCTCGCAAGCAAATTCGGAAATGAAAGAAGGCTACCGAAAGAACAAGCAACGGATTTCGCGCTCATCCCTTGCTAAAGCGCATACGTTTTCTTGCTCCTTGGTACTTGTCTGATCAATCACACTGTTCATTAGTTCACTTGATTTTTCGTTCGATGTCTTGAACCGCTTACTAATCACGTATACGTATAGTAGGCCCCCTTTGCCACTCCACGTCTGGCCCGTCTTGGTCTCGCTCACTTCGCCCGCCTATCGTATCGGCTCGGCTTCGTCCGTCAAGCGACAGCTTCTGCCTCTGACGGCTTCACTATCGCTCATGACTGGTAGTAGTTGTCTCTATGTAGTAGTCGGCCTTTGTTAAGCTTCGCCAGAAGCGACTAGTCGCTTCCCGAATGCCTCTTTCTTGTACTAATTAATGTGTATGGTCTAGTCTTTCCAATGCCTCCTTCCTTGCCGCCAACGCACGCTAGATGGAGAGTAAGCAAGCTACCTTGCTTGCATTGCATTCGTTAAACGGTAGCTTCCGCGCCCTTCCTGCCTGCTTCAATTGATGTGAATGATCGTGTCTTCGACATCAATTTCAGTCTGATTAGATATGTCATTGAAACAAATCTGTTTTGTCTCTGTTTTCTTTTCGGATGATGAGGATGAGCCAGCCGATCCTAACATAATTTTGGAGGAGCCGGACGACGAAGCCTCAAAATCAGATAAAGATGTCTTCGACGCGACCGGACTTCCACTAGATTTTTATAGGGGTCAAGAGGGAAAAGATATGCTGTTTTCTATCAGTCCCAAGCGGATACTCCCCAGCTTCCACGGTCCGCTTACCGAGGAAGAGATGCGGGAGGACCCAGGGCCAAAGCAAGTTGGGTTGGGGTATAGAGCCATAAGCGCGGTGGGGGTGACAGAGGATGTGCTCGTACGGTTCATAGTTGGGTATGATATTCTCGTGGATTGTTGGGAACGTCCTCTATATTCGAAATATGCCTTTCTAGGAGCATTACGATCTGCAGCTCAAATGGTCCCTTATGAAGTCTCTATTGGTCTTATTCTTATTGTGCGCCTTGTGAGCATGTTTGGATCCGCGAAGGCAATCGCTCGGATCTTCCCCTAACCCAACCCGGGAACGGACCGGAGGGAACCGCAGCATGAGGAATGTCCGCGTCTCGTCGCAAGGCTCATTTTGAGTTTTGGGTCATAGGGCGGGCAGTGCAGTCCGGGGCACAAGGGTCCTGGTACTACCCAGGTGCGAAGAACCCCGGAGGCGACTGCGATGAGCAAAAATGTCACTCAACGGCCTAAACGACGAGCAAACACTCGAACGTGAGAGCAAGGGATCACCCAACGAATGGACGAGCTCCAAGGAGGGAGGAGAGAGGGAGGCAAGAACCATGCTTTCAGAGAAGTGGCGGTCCGAATCCACTCTGACAAAATAAAATAACAGACTAAGCCATGCCGTAAGGGGGGCATTCTCCACACGGGACGGGGCCAAGGCCTTCATGTATGGGTGACAGATCGGCCATAGGAGTACTCCGGGATATACACCAGGGCAACTAATGTCGAGCATACGATGATGCCGCCCGTTTTCATTTCGTGAAAGTCCCCGGCAGAGGAAAGGGCTGTAGGTGATGGCGCGTTCTGCTTCTTAGGGCGATGAAATCGTTCCTATGGGATCGTGCGTGGCAGATGGTATAGATGATGATGAAAGGCGGGCCGCTTGAACCGGGACCTATTCTCATAATAGGCAGCAAGCAAAGCTAAATAGGAAAGGGGGCGACTGATGACTGCCTTTTTCGTCAGAAATCAAAAAGGGTGGAATGTGGAGCTAATATGGCTGGCTACAAGTATAGCCAAAGAAAGATGAGACGAGACGGACTGTCAGAGGACGCAGCGGGACTACCAGGGGAAAGCCCGCCCCCGCTAGCTAACATAGATATCTATTCTCGGTGCGCATATTCGAGATTTAGAATCTCTTTCCGACCAGGCCAGGCCGAATCGGGCCACCACTTGGGATGGGAATGGCTCAGCCCACATGCATCATTTGATGAAAGCACTCCAGTCCAGTCGCCTCCGATCAGTGGCTTGTCAACCACCAGACCGTAGCTCCTCACCAAATGCCCCTGCGTTGGGGCAACACAGCACATGACTAGTTCGCTCAAGGACCACACCCTCTCGAGAGCAGGATGCCGGCCGAGATGGAGCGCCAACCTAGACTTTCCTTGGGCTTGCCTTGCCCCAACATCTAAATAAAGGGCGGGTGCCGAAAAGGAAGCAGTGACGCCTTTTCGACGAAAGCTTAGCTTGGTAGGCGCAGCTTACTCACCCTACTCCCTTAGACAATGCAATGCTCTGAACACGAAAGTTTGCAGTTCAGCCCTCTTCTCCCATGCAGAGTCGCAGGCAGCGCCTCGGATAAAAGCACGGACGAGCCACATGCAGGGAAACTTGCACGTGTGGTTCTGGCCGGGGACCCCGGTATACTGTACTAATATGTGTAGGTCCCTGTAATTCGAGTGAGATTGTCATGGCGCAAAAGCAGATATGGTCCGGTATTCCCTTGTTCCCCGTATTGGTTATGTTCCTTATTCCTCGCCTAGCAGAAACTAATCGAGCTCCGTCTGATCTCCCAGAAGCGGAAGCTGAATTAGTTGCAGGCTATAATGTAGAATATGCGCGGGATGCGATCCTTAATAGTTCACTGTTGGCGGAAGCCAATGTCTCGGGGACTCATTCTGACTTAAACAAGGGGTGGGTCTTTACCAACTTCCAAATCCAAGATTTAGGGAAAAAAAGAGGGGCAGGGCACTCTTCATTCATCATTCGAAACTCATGAATGTCGGGTCGGAGGTTTTTGCCTTGTTATCAAAAAGGGGAGTTGGGTAAAGCAAACTCCCTCCTTGGACGAGCACGGGGCTTAGTCAAGTAGAACCGGGTTGCGCTGCTTGATGCTCCGATCGAAAACAAATCAGTGGGGCCATGCCGGTACGACAGAATATGCGTTAGAAAGGTCAATCCCTCCCCCCTTTTTGATTTTTTTAATGAAAAACCGGGCCGAACTTCTAAAAGGCAGCCCACCCGCTTCCATAGAACAATATCGCGGCAACGTAGACCTAAGTGGATTTATTGGATCCTGGGGAACCATCACAAGTACGGCCGGCCTATAGAACGAGAATGCCGTGTCGTCCAGCGGAGCTTAGAAGAAGGTGACTCGGAGCCTAAGGAAGGTGACTCGCGCAGACAGCTGACTCCTTTTCAATAGAAAGGAATAGCCAAACCTACCCAGCTGGCTGGTCAATCTCAGTGATCTTATCGGCCGGCAAAGCGGAGACGGACGACCACGGTCCCGACCTTACCAGCACCGTAGGTTTACTAATCAATGAAGCCCCTCAACCTACTATCTTTTCTTACAAACTCAACCAAGCCTAACCAAACCCCATGCTCACGACATGTTCTTGATATTGATTGAGTTGGAGGGAGTCAGAGACTACCACGGAATCCTTCCATAGTCACCCCGGTGACCTTCGTCACCAAAGCGTCACGACAGTTTCCAAGACCCCTCATATAATCTCCAGTGGGGATCAGTCGGAGCACGTAGGAATGCCGACCACTACATAAGCCACGTCTGGCTGAGGCGAGCAGCAAGCGGGGGAGAGTATTTTGAAGTACAAGAACGTTGGGGTGGGACGCTAGTACTTAAACTAGGGTTGCTTCTTAGCGCTAATCTTGCGTTTTTCAGCAGTTAGTTGTAGCGCGCCTTCCCTCCTTCTCTCATTTCGGAAAGATTTGGCAGTATTTTCTTATGATGACCTAGTCGAGAGAGTACGAAACATCGGTGTAAAAGATTGAGTGGGATGGTTATAGTAAGGGGCGAACCAAGTGCTTGAGCGAAGAAGCGAATCAATCAGAATGGAGACAAGGAAAGGAATCGAGGCCCGGCCCGGTAGCGATGCCTCTCACGCGGATGGGAGTTACTTTTCTTTATCACCGTAAGCGTTACGAAATGGGCCCGCATTCCCCTTTGCTTTTCTTTTGCAACTAAGCTTAAAAGAAACATAGTAGTCTTTCAAGCCATTAGAAAACTCATTAAGTGCTCTGTTGAGTGAATGCCTGTTGAGAAGCATTTCCAGCTAATTAGAATACAACCATGAAGGTGGGGTTCGAATGCCATACAACTATTTATTCTGGTAAGTAGGATTGGAATGTAGTCCCTTTTTATTGGATCCGCCGCTCCGTTAAGTGAAATTCAAAGTAGGTGTGGGTCTAGGTAGAGGAAGTCATAAATCAAGTATCAAGTATTGTTATAAATATCGTATATAGTAGTTGCCAAACTCACAAGCATCACACACTTCGATCTACTTTATTGAATAACTTAGCTAGATAGAACCGACTCAAGCTTTTAAATGAAAGAAGCAATAATGGCATAATTTCTGTCTCAAGACCTCTTGCAGCTACAGCCAATGCAGCACCTCCTTGATCAACATACAACACAGCCCATTACGCCTTGCTCCAGTCGCAGTATAAAGAGAGACTAGAACCTACCGGGGAGCCCTCGGCAGAGTCCCTATCATTGTTGCAAAAATTACACACAGAGTTCCGGAATTTCACATTTGTGAGAAGAAAGGGTATGTGTGTTTGAAAGGAGTGGTGCAAGAACGTATTCTGAGCCTCAGTCAACACAACTTGTTTCGCCTTTTCCAAACAGCATTCTTATCAGGACCCTCCTTTATATAAACCACTCGTAGATATATACCTGCCTGTGGCCTCAGATGAATACATCGATAGATAAGAAGGGAAATGCATCATCTAGAAAGGCTTACTGAGGTTTAGGGACGTTTGTGTGATGGATCGTACGCTTACTCATGACGACTTGGCTATTCAATAAAGGACGGAGTCAACGTGAGCCTTAGGGTCCAAAAATATTCCATTGGTGTCAGCTATTAGCGATTATTCAAAGTCGTAATGGTATAAATTATTGGTCAATTCCACTGATTCTTCTTTCCCGTTCCTTCACTGGCTATAGCGCCTTACCTCTTCTGTGACTTGTCCTGAGATGAGAAGTATCAAAAGTGCCGGGGTTTGGGTTTATGTCATGCTAGACTCACGTTTCTCGTTCTTACGCCGGGTCCGCGACCTTACAAGGATACACAAGCTGGTGAAGGTTTCGGAGAAGCAGCAAGCTGTTCGGATTCAAGTTAGCTTTGAGCAGGCCTCGGGCGAGGAAATTCTTTGGCTGTGCCAGGAGATAGTCGGCTCAGGGGCTTTTGGGCAGAGCCAAAGTGGTCCACATACGTACCATTTCCATCATCACAAGATCCCCTTTTTCTGTGTGCATAGAGATAAAGCGTGCTCTTATATTTAGATAAGAGAGAGATTTTTCTCAGCGCTTCCCCTTATCGGCTTGATCTTCTTCTGCCCCTCGGTTGAGTGAGTCTACTTAGCGAACTGGCAGGACGCGGAGATCGATTAATCAATATGCATATCGAGCATCTATAGTTAATCTCTCTTCCCAAAAGATATCTCAAGTCACTTCCAACGTTTTGATGAGTAAGGGAGGGTATTTTCAACAAGATAACTATGGACGACCATCTTCCAATTTCCAATCTATATCTTTCATTGGGTAAGTAAGGGGAATAAGCAAGAATAGTGGAAAGCTTAAGAAAGTGCTAGTTCCTTTGCTGCGAATGGGTGGAATTGGTATCCCCAAAAGGTTGTTCTCTTAAAACCTCTGGCAAGGGGGTGTGGAAGAGTTCAAGTCTATCCCTTTGGTTAAGCTACTGTTGTTATACATCTCTACTATTATGGGCCACCACTTACTTAAAGGAAGTCGAGTACACATCTCCTTCAACCTGAAGGGCGAGGACCTGCAATGACGTAACGTTTGAAAGAAAAGTAACCAGCATAGGAGAGTGATCAGAAAGCATACGACTCGAGGGAGGGTTGGCTAATCAAATTAGAATGAAGATTCCGCTCTATATGATAAACGTTGGTTGACTTTGATATGAAGTGTTGATTGTGTTTTCTATTCGTTCAGACCCCGATAGTGCTTCTCGTTGTGACTGAAGGAAGGTTCATTCTGTGCAAGATATATGCTAGTTTACAAGCATGAGACCCTCCTTTCGGGCCGGTAGACAGAGGCCTCAGTTCCAACGAAATGGGGAGCAAAAAGAGGTCGTGTCATACCATACAGATGAAATGAATGAAAGATATTCCTGCTGTTTCTGTGCCTATTAGTACTTCGCTCTGACCACATCAAGAGGAGTAGTTTGTTTTTCTTTTGTAAAGCGAGCCCAAGGAAATATATAGGAGAACATAGCTTGTTTTGTAGTAAGTAAATTCAAAGGCTCAAATCGTCTATATCAATGCAAGTATAGCTGGATGGAGTGACTCGTGCTTTCGAACCATAAACTAATGCCGCCTCTCGGGAGCGCGTGTTACTATTCCATTCTCTGGAGCACAATCCAACGGAAAAAAAGTATGTTTCCAACCTACACCTTTAGTTGTTCCAGCTCGTGAGGAAGACGACTATGGAATTCAGATTTCCTTTCTCTCGAAGCAAGCCAGTCCTTAATTAATGATAGGGAAGGAAGGAATTGCTCTTAGGCTTGTGAGTCTTTTTATCATATGGATGGGTCGTACAACCCTTACATGGTCTCTTGGCATGAAATTGGGTACTTTTCGTCTATGGCGAGATGGAAGTTATCTGCAAAGAATGCCAACTTAGGACCGTCAAAGTGGAAATCGTATCAACCCACCGAAACCGCTCTTTGGAATGGAATGCATAGTATTGTGCATTGGAATGAAAAAGTCGAATAATCAAGACATGGATCTAGTATCAACATGACCCAACTTCCATTCTCATGACCCAACTTATTCAATCACTTCCATTATCTTTCTATTGCTACAAATCGACAACAAAAAACATCCCTCGGAATTCCTGTTCGATAGGAAAAAATAGCTCTTCAACCAGAAATAGCAAGCAACATGTTTTTCTTATCTCTTCCGGGCACACACCCTATCGGGTGACGCCACTGACAAACACCCTAAAGGGGAACGCAACACTTCCTATAACAGAAAAAGCAATATCTGAAATCTTTAAGCAACTAAAAAAGACGTATACTAAAAAATATGTGTTGAAAAGGGATGGTCAATAACAAGATGAACCCAATGCCCAATCTTCCCAATAGTATTCCTTAACTCTTGAATTGATACACTTGTTCATGGCATCTATTCTCTATCTTCACTTTTCACCTTCTCATCCTTAACCTTAGTGATCTGTTCCTCCTAGACATCCTTCTGCGTACAAAAACAGAAGAAGAAGCACGGGCATAAATCAATAGAATAGTTTAGTTTCAGAAGTCTTTTTTGATTGGTATATCAATCATGGTTTATAGGGAAATAGTTAGAATAGGAAAGCTCTGTTAGTTACTAATGTTTGGGTTTTTGTTTACGGCAATAGTAGGTTTCTTGCTTGTCATATTTAGAATATAAGCATCAGTTACATTTGACGTCCAGCCTTTTTATAGAAGAGAAAGGAAGGTTAAGGGCAAGGGCGCAGCATAATATATAAGACAAACTTGCTCTTTGAGGGGAAATTTTTCCAACTAGACCGATAAATGAGAAAAAGTACCAGTCGTACCAAGAACCAAAGGCGCCAGCTTTCATTGATATATATACCGTATCTTTTAGCTGAAAAATCTATGGATAAGAACCGGCTCTGGGAGAAGGGGTGGCGCGACAGAGCAATGAAAAGCTGGGATCTTTCCTTATCTTCGGTCATGACGCCTTTTCCTTTTGTATGAGAAAGCGCTACAAAACATCCTTCTCGCGGGTTATCTTCTACTCAAGCAAGCTCTCTCCTATTCTTCATCCACCAACTAGCAGGAACGTAGGAGCACAAGAGGGTCATCATCTTCTGAAACGATTGGCTTTCGATCTGCTTTCCAAGAGGTGGTTTCTGACATGACCAGAAAGAGTGGAATTCTTGTTAGGATTGGCATGTCAAGTTGCTTTCTCGGACCCTAACATAAACCACCTTATCCTCACTCAGATTGTTCTTTTGGACTGAGCAGAAGCACGACCTCTATCTGACGTTTTCTCTATCCCTTCTAATCTCTCAATGGCATTTCCATCTCTCGATTCAATCAATCAAGTAAGTCCGGATGACACTTGTCTTTATTTAGTGTTTCCCCGGCTATTTAGCCATTACTTGCATCTCAGGTTCTTTGTACCCTTTTTTAGTGGCATGCACACTGAGGTTTCTGGCATGACCGAATCTTTTGAGAATATCGCTTATTACGTTAATTTCTTCATCTTGATGTACTCAATCCATTCAAATTCCATAATTCCAATGCTATAATCCCTATATTAAGATGAAGTAAGAAAGCATCAGTCCTCTTATTTTCTGTCTTCTATGAAAGAATGTAGCTCGCTCTTTCAACCCGGGGCCCCCTCTGGGGAACTGTTTGAGTTTTAGCATCGACCCCATTTCCTTTTGATCGTATTACGCTTGACTCGCTGCAAAACATTTCGCTTTCTGCGCCACGCTCGTACGTGGTTTACACTCCTAGCCTTTCATCTGACTTTGCCATCGGGCAATTGTTTGTTTTCAACTGGATTGGATTCCGAACCAAGAAAGATAGGCAACTTTCACTTGAAAGAAAGGAGCTTCAGAACTCTTGTATTCCACCGAATAAGAATAAGAATAAGAATAAGAGCAAGAAGGGGCTATCTTTGTGAAGGGACCGGCACCAGAAAGTAGATCATATGGCCTTTCTTTCGCCAAAATCAAGTAAAGCCCCGGCCCAAGAAATGCAGCAAAGCAAGTCGTCTTTGGTTTGGAGCGAAATTCCCGGATGTATAGGCTTGATCGAGTGCCTTACCTGAAATCGACGATATAAAGTGGGCTCTTTAGCTTGCTCCGACAGAGGTCTCCTTCTCCCTTAGCAGCGAGACCAGTCCCTACCTCTTTTCAATCAATCTTTCATACCGTATGCCTTTTCTACGCCTAAAACAAGTTCATGTCTCTCCTCTCTGAAGTCGGACCTTATTGAAAAGTAGTACGCTTTCTTTCGTGGTGTTCAGGATCCCATGCTTTGTAGTTCAGGCATGGCTTTCTCTAACGAAGCTAATGCCGAATTAAAGACCTTAAACGGAAAGACACAGGAGGTGGCGAAAAACGAAAAAAGAGAAAGAGCTTACAAACTTCTCTGAACCCGGTAGCCAGCGGAGCCCTTATTCATGGGTTAGGGACTAGCATTGAACAAAGTTGGTGACATCCAAAGAAAAAGTGAAAGGGCAAGTAAATAATCTAAACATGCGGGTAAGCAGCAAAAAAAGAATAAAAGTAATGCGCCCTACCTGTTAGTAAAGTAAGGCCTTCCAGAGCCTATCTAACACAGACATACACGCGGATGAGGACACAGAAATAAATGGACGTCGATCCGGTACTGAAATTGCACAGAAAAAAATGCAATATGTTCATACTTGATGAAACGCACATCATCCAATTCATGATTTAAGAACAAGAGAACGAGATATTGACTTTTTTTACATCTGTAACTACATTCTCACATTTCTTTTTTGATCTCATGACTTTTTATGCGATCGGAAAACGAATGAGATCAGAAAGATAGGCGGACGACTTGACCATAAGGTCGGATGTTTCCGTGAGCAGTAAGCAGCGGATCTCCCCTTTTTGGGGGAAAGCTGGTGGCCCTTTTGGCGTGTTAATTCTTTCGACGGGGCGGCCTTCTTCGTTCGGTAGATCCGGTCGAGGTGGTTTTCGTTTACCAGCGCATAGGTGGTCTAAGTTCCTATGACCGAGTCTTTCTGGCCCCTGTGAACATATTTTCTTAATGTATTAATGAGGGCCTCTCTAACCGGTGAAAAGTGGTAGGTGTCCACTAACGGCTATTCCTGGCTCGGCTCCAATAACGCAATTCCGGGAGGAGTCGGTAGTTGGGCACTGGATCCCTTCGGACCTGGAGAACGTGTGACACTGGGTCGGGGTTTGGTGAACCAACAGGTCGCTCCTTTAGTTGAAGTATCGGGCCCCTTTTTCGTTGCCTAGGTTACACCTTCGGAATACCCCAGACGGGGATTTCGCTCTATTCCCCCCAATCTTCACTTTACGCCACGCCGACTCTCCGTCGTGGAATTATACCAAGGGTCGAAGACCCATACCATAGGACCCCGTCTCCCGTATCTTACTTTCGCGCGTAGGAGATCGAGACACAGCCTTAGGGCTATGGGGAAAGTGGATCGATTGCCCTAGAATTACAACTACGTAGAGGGTCTCTACAAGTCTATAAATAAGTTCCCAAAAATTGATCGGTAGTAGTCCGGTCGCACCCGAACAATAATATTCCAGAGGGAAATGCACCTAAGATCAAATATTTTGAGCCGGCTTCCGTGGAAAATTCAGACTTTCTTTTTGATGCTACGATCACATAAAAACATAAACTTTGAAGCTCAATAGCTAAATACATGGCAATTAAATCATGAGCCGGGATCATTAAGAGCATACTGCGAGTAGGAAGTGGAATTAATACAATGAATTCAGAAGCATCAAACCTCTCTTTTTCGAAAAAATCGAAACACATCGAAATGGTACCAGCCGTACTTAATAATAGAAGGATTTGGCAGAAATATGTAAAATTGTCCCTCCTAAAAAAATTATTCTAGAATAAATGGGCAATAGTTAGGAGAGGTGCGCCAGCGGCGAGCAGAAGCAAGGTTATTAGATACCGAAGGAAAGCTCGGCCAGAACCACACGTGCAAGTTTCCCTGCATGTGGCTCGTCCGTGATAACTTCTTCGGATTTGCGTGAACTAGCGGACCGATCACTAAGTGGTTAGTACCTCCAGCATGAGCGAACCTTTTCAGAACTGGTTAGGAATGGGCGCCACTATCCCAGCCCGGATCCAGCCAGGTTCTATTGATCACGTCCCCTTCCCAACAGTTGTATCTTGTCTTGGGGCATCTTTCTTTGGCTTTACTATCAAGCCAGACGCGGCGCCCTTTCGCATTATCATCTACCGCCCTTTCTTTCCTCCCGTCCCTTCACGCATGAAGATCGTCGTATGTATGTTCGACTTCGGTTGCCGGTGCAATAGAATTGGCGGGAGTATATTATGGCAGGATCAGTCACCTGGGCAAACCAAAACCCTCCTCCAAGAAGAATTGTGCTATGCCCCCCCGATATCCCTATAGAGCGAAAGAGCTGCCTGGTGATCCCTAGGTTGCAGCACGTCCGGTCGTTAACTCCTCGCTAGCTGCCGCCGTTTCTAGGACCGACCGACGCCTCACCTGCATGCACAGGTACCTACGTAGTGTAGTGTCGGTCGCACATTCATAATAGCGTTCGGACTCATGTGCCTTCCTGAACCAGGGGAGTTCCCTTGCTCCTGCTGCGTACGATTAGTCGGCCTTGCGGCGGCAAAAGGATTAGGACGTCCCCCCATGCTAAGGTTCCCTGCGGTCCGGCCGCATTAGGTTAGGGAGCTGGGCGATAATAGCTCCTCCGCATCCCAAGCGCGCTACCCTCCTAGGCGCGCAACACTAAGTAATCCAAGCCAACCCACATTACTAACTAACGGTGGATAATCATCTTTCTTAGAGGTACTAAATACAACTCCATGAATGAGCAAAATGAAGGTTGCGTTAATGATAAAGATCTCTGGGGAAACCGCTAAAAAAAGATTGAACATGTGGTTCCGAGTTTCGATAACTTCTTCTACTTTCATTTCCTCCGTCTTCCAAATCGCAGAGTTAATTCAAAAGCCTAGGTGTTATTACTGAGCTGCTGCTCTTTTTTCTCTAATTCCCTTCTAAGATCCTCCGACTACTCCTCCTTATCCTACTCACTCGAAGTTTCGTTGGTCATTTATTGTTTTTTAGCCTCTTTGACAAAGTTAGTAAGAAGAAAAACCTCGATCTTCAGTACACTTCACACGCACACAATCTCTATTTGAAACTAACACTCCATTTCCAGATAGCGAGCGATCGCTCAGCAATGATACCGCGCCGGACGAAGTACCTATCCCCGGGGACCACGCTTTTTTACTTGTTTCCTTTTTTTTCTTTCTATACGAAATTAAGACGATTTCGTTTGTGTTCATGTTGGCGATTTCAGATGTGAATGAGGCCGGTCGTCTCCCCTTCCTACGGGTTCCCCAGTGACACATCAACCACGCCCCTTCCTTTTCTCCGATCATAAATAACCTGATCTCTTTCTTTATAATTCATCCCCTTCTTTCTAATTCAAAAAAGAAAGGGGGGGGGGGGGGCGGTAAGGCAGGCTCGCAACTTACAAAGGGCACTCGCTGCTGGCAGGCCTGCTCTTTCTATTATGATTTCTATGTCTATGAAAGCTCCTTTGACTCCAGCCCCATAAGCTATTCTTTCACCTGCACCAGCTCTTGGTCTTTGTCCAGGACAAAGATATCGCAATAGTGGAATAAGGAAGTGAAAGTTGGCGATCGAATCAAAGGAAAGATCAAGCCGAAGAGGATACCTGGGGCCATCTAAGACGGCTGTAGTAAATAGCTTACACGACTGATCAGGCTCATCAACCTATGGAACCTCACGCTATGTTGCTATGATTCTTTTATCACGAAAGCATGTCGGGCGAAGGAATAAAACGCGTACAACACTAGCAAGAAGAGACTTGCCAAAGAATTCGATGCCTCACAGGATCCTGCAAAAGCGGAGTCCAAAAAAGCACGAGTCGGGTCAGCGGTTTCAGATTCAGATAGTTTAGTTCAATCATCATCTGACACCTTTCGGTGCCATTCCTTTTGAAACAGGCGTTTCTTTTGTAAAAGAATTCGATGCCCCTGCGAAAAACCGAGTCAAGAAAGAGGTAAGGGCCGGGTCAGAGGCGGAACAGACATTCAAAGCAACCGAACCATAGATCCAGCTTTGCAGGACAAGCATAACGAAAGTAAGCATTTGGCCAGACATTCAAATAAACCCTATATCTAGAAATCCATCATCCCTGTCTGAACGGTCTAAGCATCATATCTTTTTCTTTTCACTTCCGCTGCATCGTCCGGACATCAGAAATAGCTGCATTAGCAGCATCTCGCTACAACTCCCTTGGCAACCCTAGCACCAACAGGAACAACTCAGTTCAAGCTAGCAACAACTAACAATTTCTACTTCCTCGAACAAGAGCTTGCTTTTAGTTCACGTTAGCTACATTCGTTTTAATAGAAAGATGGGGAAGGCTAGGTTAGCATAAGACTATGCTTGTGCCACAAACTTATTGCTTCGGAGAAGCATTTCTTTAATGAATCTTACTCAGTACAGTATTCATAAGGGACCTGTATCTAAATATTCTGTTCTAACATTCCAATTTTGGTTGGAAGTTTCTCAAATGAAAGAGCACAACCCTTTCCATCACTTCTCTACATACTGGCATTCGGAGCTAGGAGCAGAGAAGAGAAGTCAATCGGAAGAATCGTAAAAGCCTGGAGCTCAAACATTGCGTTCTACACTTTACTTTTGTTTTGTATCTCTGAAACAGGAGTGAAAAGAAATCAGCTCATCCACCGCTAACTAAACAGGGCGAAACTAGCTCTTCTTTGGTTTCCCTGGGTCCAAGTTGGGGCAAAACCTGCTCTTTTCCCGCAAAAAGTCTATCGTACTAGGTGGCGCGACACGCGACATAGGTAGTAAAGTAGTGATTTTGGGCCCAATTCATACTTCTTTTTTGATTGGAATTCTTATCCTAGCTCGGCCTACTCGCGAGATGTTAGCCTTCAACCTGATTACATAAAGCATAGCACTTCTGATCGACTTGAATATTCCATTCCCTATTTCCTTGAGCGCTTTCACCATTAACCCATGGGTGCCAAGACCATCCCCCCGGCTCTTTCTTCTTCTACTTCATATAATAGAACACAAGGATCGAACCTACTTTGCTTTAAGTCTGTTTACTTTTTAACGCCGTCTACGGAGAGACAAGATGAGAGAGGAGAGAGGAAGCTGAACGACAAGAGCTGACGAAGTCCAATCAAGCTGAGGCCTAGAAAGAGTTAAGAAAAAACACCTTCTACCTGCATTCATGGGTGCTCAACGATAGATTCCACATCAAGATAGGCAAAGCGGGATACAGCTCGTTTATTACCTCAAAGAAAACAAGAAACAGGTCTTTTCTAATCACGGAACACGAGAATAGCATGCACGGGAGAAGGATTTAGGGAAAGGTACACGATGATTTTTCGGAGTCTATAGGGGAAGATTCCACCAGCCCCAATTGCTTTGGGTGAGAGATCGAACCTCCACTCGTTTCTGGTTTCTGCTTTCTCCCTAGGGAAAGAAGATATGATACTTTTCGAAGAATGCAATCCCCGCATTCCGGCCCTGCTCTGCAAATCAACATCTGAAGATCTACGGGTCACCATAGTCTTCTGATCCACTAATAAGATTCCGCGCTCGAGATGATGTGATCTGAACGAAAAGATAGATACATCCGAGCTGCCCAAGGATATGGTCTGGGTACCGATCTGCTAGGATAAGGGGGAGATCCTAGTACTCAAAAGGCTGGGTAAATTTCGAAATTAAGCGGAGGAAATCCACCAATAAGAGAGTAATAGAAAATACTGTTATCATGAAGAAATTCTTTCAATCCATTAAGAAGATACTTAATTCGTTATACAATAGAGACGGGGAAAAAGATGATGATAAAAAACTCCACAATAATAAGAAATCCAAGAAAAAAGATATAACGGATGAGGAAGGAGCTAAAGAACCTATCAACAATGATGCATCTAGTGGCAGTAATGATGCATCTACTTCTACTTCCCCTAACCCTAATGATGGTTCTAGTTCCACTAATGATGGAACAAATCCAAATGTGAAAACTAGTGCACCTAAGCACGACGATCATGGTATAATCCACCATTTTATATGGGGTGGTGGTAGTTCAAACGGTGGAGATAGTTCCAACAGTGGTTGGACTTCCTACTTGAATTCACCTATTGATAGATTTGTGAAAAATAGAAAAACATTTACCAATTTAGATCAAAGAGGTCTAAATGGTTTTATTGCCAAAATAATAGGGTTTATAGGTCCAACAACAATTGTGCTTCCATTCTTTTATAACAGTTGGATGCCGAGGATAGGTTTGTTTTCCATGTTTGTTAGAGAGCCACACGACTTTCAAATAGGAGTTAGCGTACGACCATATACCACATTTCACAATTATGGAACTCTAGTTATGGAATATGTATATATAAAATATTTGTTCCACGCTCAGGTAGGCTGGCGACAATCTAAATGTATATATTTGATAAGTTTAAAGAAATAAATGATTCGCTAGGTTTGTTTTTTATCGATAATATTTACTTAAGGGATACTTTTGACGTTATTCAGCGATTCTCACATAGCGGTCTTGGTTTGAAATCCCTTTTGAAACGTGAAATCATAAACAAGTTGGTTGAAGTAGTAATACCATTTTCTGATGAGAATTCTAAGTCGTATGTGTACGGTTATTTTGCTTTTCTAGTATACGCAGGGTTATTTTGTACTGTCTGGTATAAGTATATACCTTGGGATCCATATATAAAACCTGCTGATTTAGCTCCACCATCACTGGATGTATTTAACACCTATCATGCCGATGTCGTGGGTTATAAGAAGGTCACATACCTGATTACTAAGGACGTTGTCCAAACAAACTATGGTAGACACTTTTAAACAGCCATCATTTAACGAAGTAGTAAATTCGAATGACTACAACCTTGATCAATCTGATCACAAAGTGAGTTTTTCATGCTTATGCACTGGTATCATGGTTTCTATGTTGTTAGTAACAAAAACACTTCTTCCACATTAAACAGTACTGCATAGATACAAGTTTAGCACAATGAATTTCTGAGTTATTTCACACAAGGAATTTACAAGCTAATGAAAATCAATAGATTTATAGGATATCTATCTAAATACGGCTCCTATCGTTTAAGGTTAGTAAATACATACTAGGAAATGCTCTTCAGGGATACCAGAACTGGAAGATCCTGTCAAGGGGAAACATGACCTTAATAAGCGCCATCCCGAGACTTGGACTCGAGGGATGGTAAGATCAATAGGAGAAGGAGATATGATACAATTACTATGATCAGGATACCTTATATGAGCCATACTTATCCAGGGAATCAATCGCGTGAGGGTGTTGTTGATAGAGGGAGCTCTGGCCAGGAGAGGCTAGAGCGAGTGATAGCAACGGAAAGGTAAGATCAAGAAGGAAACAAGGCTTAAGAGGACCCTAATGCACCAATACTTTAGGCATTCCAACTTCCAATACATACTTATCATGGAATGAAATCCAAGAGGAGCAAGCATATCACTGAGAATAGCTAGCTGAAATCAAGGATGCTATCACAATATTCAATGGAATCATTACATCGGAATAAGATAGACCCGCTTCGATGCTGTATTCAGTATGTCAGCTAGGAGCCAGAACTCACTATGCCATAGTCATACAATCAACCTATGTATTAACAGCAATATCTAGACAGGCAGGATGGATTAATTATATTGATGGCCAAGATAAGGTGCTCAAAGGGGAAGCACTCTTCATCAAGTAATGACCCCTGGGGGCGGGTACTGCGAAAAGAAAGCAACGCATAAGCTCTTGTTCCTGATACGGTTCGAAAGTAGTGCAAAGAAAAGCAGTACTTCGGTCGGAAAGAAAGCTGCTGGAGGGTTAGTGCTAAAATCTTCTTGTTCGGATGGTTGAGAGAAGGAGGTGTGTCCTGTGGCGGATACACCGATTGATCGAGACGCCTCAAGGCCACCGGAGGGAGAAATAGTGATAGCAACGCTTACAAGGAATGCTGGGATAAGTTGGGAAGAAGGCAAAGATACTGGCGACTAGATCCTTGTGGCAGATTGGAAGATACCGATATCTCTATTTCAATTTGTTGATTGATGGTTTAAGGAAATGGCAGTGGTCCAAATCTTGCACATTTACTGTTACTTCTATGTATAAATTCCTTGCTCAGGTGTCGCCCAGCTTTCATATCTTATTGGGATAGCTACATTGCCCTGGCCGGGTATTGCGAAGGAAGGAAACACCTTGTCCGAGTCAGGCGATGCTAAAGGATGGATTAAAAAACTCATGGATGCTATCTCTATTATTGCTGCTTAATGCCCTATTTATACCGATCTAGCTTATAGCTGGGATTTCTAGAAAGATAAGCTGATGCAGCCCTCAGGGATGGAGTGCCTAAACTAACCTTCCTGAACAGAAGTAGCAGAGGTAGAAGATATGTAAATCGTACCATCAAGGGGAAATGCACTATTGTTATGCTTGGGCCAGGTTAGCTGATCAAGGGAATATTCCTATCGGAAGAACAATCAGAAAATAAGGAGATAGACAGTTGGCACTTTTCACACAAGAACCGCTTTTCGTATTAAGCACGGGAGTCGTAAGGAAAGACCTCTGCATAGCTATCAGAACGAATTAATGAACGAAATAAACGAATTCCGGTGAAACCAAGGCGAATTTCTGAGCCAGCAGTGGGAAAAAGATGCCAAGTATTGAGATGCAACATTATGAATGGTGCGATCCGAAGTCTTACTATTTACTCAAAATTGACTCAAATGGTTGACTGAACTTCACAGAGGACTAAAGCCGGGAACTTAAACTAATGGTTTTGCCTTTCCACTTCCCAATTGACTCTCATAAAAGGCTAGGCTACCTCTTCACATCGCACCTGATCCCGAATCATGTGCTCTGTTCAGGGGATCAATAGTGGCTATTAAGCTTTTCCCTTTCTATATATTCTTGAGAATAAGTAAATACCATCCTTTTTCCTATCAGCATATCTCTATCTGACAGTAAATATTGCTTTCAATCGATCAGGCACTAGGTTATTAAAGTATGGATATGCCATATAATAAGGGAAAAGGCCTCAAGTTTTTTTTAGCGCAAAAGAAAAGCCGATTCCAAATTTTCTATTTCCCGGCAACTCTATGAGAGTCCTATTACGGATCCTCTGATCTTTAGCTTGAATGGTCGTGTTTTTATATAATTAGGTCTTTCTTCTGAGCTCTTCTATTACGGTACGGAAAAATCAAACCTATCACTCTCAAAGAATGGGTAAAAAGAATTCAAGCTAGGGGAGCCTACACTCTCTAACTACCTATACTACGCCCCCATTGATTGGAAACCCTCGGGGAAAATGATCCCATAAACAAAGGAATTATACAGTACGAAATAGCAAAAAACAGACTAATTCTATTCTAAAAAAATCGATAATAGATATTTTATTCTGCTTAAATTGTCCCGACAAGGAGAGATATTCAATATTTGAATCAGATTGGATTTCGTAGTATACCAATGTGAGCCAAACTATTACTATTTCATCTAACTTGAATAACCAAGGACTGAATTTGACTATGGATTCTGATAACTCGATAAGTTTTTATTTGGTTATGATCCAAAAAGAAAAAAGAAAGGTTTAACAAGCCATGAGAAAATAGAGTAAAGTAACCATACGTTCTGTTTGCATAACGTGTATACGCCACGCCATACAATCGAAATAGAAACATGGGACGATTCCAGAATTTTGAATAGATCCGTGGGGATGAGAGAAGTTGTTGTTGAGAAATATGAAATTGGAAAGGAAGTCAAACTCCCTATGGAACCTGTGATCGGTTGTACCTGTACTTTAGTGATACGAAAACTCGCTATTCACTCAGTTTCTGGTCAATAATAAGATTATGTAGGAGAGATGGCCGAGTGGTTCAAGGCGTAGCATTGGAACTGCTATGTAGGCTTTTGTTTACCGAGGGTTCGAATCCCTCTCTTTCCGTTTCTATTAATTCACCAACGTTAACGACCACAATGAAATTTCTAGTAAGAGGAAAATCCGTCGACTTTCTAAATCGTGAGGGTCAAGTCTCTCTATCCCCAATAAAAAGCCCATTTTACTTCCTAACTATTGTACCAACCTCTATTTTTCATTAATGGTTCAAACAAGATTCACTATCTTTCTTATTATACTCTTTCACAAACGGATCCGAACTGACTTCTTTGGATCTTATCCCATTCATACAAATGAACATATTATAGTATAGGCAAGTAATCCCTATTATTTAGTAAGTCATTCACAATCCATATCATTATCCTGATATTTACTAAGTCCAATTTGAGAATACTTTTTTCTTTTTGAGTCCCTTTAATTGACATAGATACAAGTACTCTACTAGGATGATGCACAATAAATAGTCAGGATAGCTCAGTTGGTAGAGCAGAGGATTGAAAATCCTCGTGTCACCAGTTCAAATCTGGTTCCTGGCACAGAACGAACAATGAATGCCTTTTCGGGAAAGAAAAGGGCCACATATTTTTTATAGGGAAAAGCTTTTTTTAAGGGGAAGAATCATCAACAAAAAATCCAGGAAAGAACAGCGAAGGAAAAACATGAAAAAACAAGTGTTTTCCCGGAATGGAATAGCGGAAATTCCATACGTTGATCACCAATGTTGCATGTCTTTCCTTAAGCTGGAGTACTTTGAGTTAGAAGGCCTACTTTATTCGTCCTTTTAAAGCCTACTTATTCGTCTAGCTATTTCCAATTCTAATAAATAACCCGATCATATCATATCTTGGAAAACCCTAAGACTACCCAAGGCTGTACCCTACAGTGTTACCTATAGTCTATACTTGTGTATACGTTGCCTTCTGGGGTGGCAAGCTAGAACCAAGTTTTCTAGGTATCAATTCCAATTTAAGTCAATGATCCTCATTTTCTCCAACATTAAGAAGATTATTGGTAAGGTGACCAACCATCATGCAGGATTCCGGGTCGGAGTAGCACCTCTTACCTGATATATACAGGTCGTTACTGGCGATTCGTTTGTGCCCTATGGTGTTCAATTGCCCGTTTGTTCCCTCCCCCTCGGGACGGGTATACCTACTTTGCCCGCTCAGGCGCTCCAAAATGCTCTGACTAGACCGCCGACACCCATGATTTGTCCATCATTCAAAATGGCATTTCGTAAGGGCTCATAAGGTAGGAGGAATCACAGATCCTCCATGTACTTTCGCCTAGAGTTAGTTTTATTTTTCACTACTGTCTGAGTGGTGGCTAAACCCTGAAACTTTTCCTTGAAATGAAATAAAGATCTAACTTTATTCCAGTAGTGGTTTCCGCAAATGTAGATAATCTTGTTGATTAACACCCACTTTCCATACCCTGCAATTGAGAGGCCATCACCTCTGGTCTTTTAGTAACATATCAGTAAACAAGGCTCTCCTCGTGTAGCTTTTTGTTCTCGAGGAAGAAAATCTCATTGATTACTTAGAATGCCGGATGAAGCAAGTTACAGCATTGGTTCTTTCGTGATTCACGTATATTGGAAATCTCTTTCTTTAGGAAATGGGATGGCATTCAATTCTAACTTAGGGATTCTCTTCTTCCTGAACATTCATGAAAAGAAGGACTCTGGCTTTAATGCTAAAGTTTAGTACTGGGCCGAGCGTACTTACCTACTTAGACAAGAGGGATACTTATAGATCCCTATGAGCGTAAGGCAAAGTGGGCAAGACTACTTCCACAACTACATTTTCGCTTAAGCAGGACCTGTGAGACCTCGAAGCAACCGTCTACTACTAGTTATAGATGCTATTTCTAATTGAATAGAATGGATGCTTCACAGCGGTTCTGCGACAGGCAGGGCAGCCGGGTGAACATAGGCAGCTGTTCCTATAGAACACAAGTCTTTCTCTAAAGCACGACCTTCCGATTGGACTACGTCTGGTCCCTATCCTTTTTATTCCTAAAATGGGTCCTCGATCAAAATGATCTGGTGTCTATGTCCATGCCTGAGGTTGGTAAACCCTATATCTATTGCGGGGTGGTTTGAGGAAGGGACAGCTTGTAACCCACGACTTACTACTACGAAGATTCTGGCGGAGAGCTTTTCACATATAGATAGGTCGGGATGAGGAAGCTCCGTAGTCAACTAATAGATAGAAAATCCACCTTGTGAACCGTGTTTGTCTTAAAGTACTGTCTGAGAAGGAATATACCTGTTCCAATCCCTCTAGTGGCTATACTGATTGACATAGGTAGCTTTCGTAGTCAAAGCTCACAGGGCCAAATGCTCTATTGGAGTGGGCATGAACACACACAATCAAGGTTCGAAGAACTTCTACTTCACGCCTTGAGGATTCTATGACGCTCACTCAATGGTGTTGTGGCGATTGCAAGCAATCAATAAACGAGGAAGCCAAATTATGGATCCAGGAAGGCTGCATCAGAAGGAAGAGTAGGTGTTGCTATGCCGTTGGCTGGGACTGAGACAGATAGAGGGGAGCATAGCCCCTATGATCCCGGTAAAGAGTTCCAACTAAGCTCTTCTCAGGTTCTTTCTTTCTCTTCCATTCTTATGTTTATATATTAAAGTGTAGTTTTCTTACTGAAATATAATAATATTAATCTAATATGCCCATTGGTGTTCCAAAAGTACCTTACCGGATTCCCGGAGATGAAGAAGCGACTTGGGTTGACTTATACAATGTTATGTATCGAGAAAGGACACTTTTTTTTAGTTCACTGCCCTATACATAGAAAGAAGTGCTTTTCCACCGGTATCAACATTCTATCTGGAATCAGTAGCGATAATTGTTGTATTGTGAGCCAGCCCCGTAAGACACTACGCACCTCCAAATTCTATATGATTTTTCCAATCATTTCATTTATACGACCTGCAAATAAGATAAGATCTTGGCTCGCCCTACAAAAAAACAACTATATGCCCTATAAACTTGCTTGCTTCTTCGAATCTCGAAATAACATATAGAAAGTGTTTCTGTGATGAGACCATTCTCGATCGATAAATGCGATAGGAGCCTATGTGTTTCACGGGCAGCCGGCCAATAGGGGAAGGTTGTGAATCCGGCGAACCGACCGCTTTAAGAACATGATTGTCTTCTCTCACTCGGTTATCAATTGACAAAGATGACCCATTCTTTTTCGCCCTAAAAACGACAATGGTATGGTACTTTTTCTTCAAATCGAGATTGTGTGGGTGTCCGCTCATGTTCACGTTACATGCTAAATCAGGCTTTCCTTGGAAAAACCAAGGACAACCCCTATCTCAGTCTCCTTTCCTTTCTCTTTTCGGGAGCAGAGCTGAAAAAGATGGACAGTAACGATCGCGTAATATCAATTTATCGGCCTCGTCATCGAAAGCGGCTTCCAATTGCTCGGAAATTCTCAGCTATATGGGGGACTTTGATGGTGAGCAAAAAGAATTGATCAAGAAATTGGTAAACTTTCGCATGATCGATGGTAAAAGAACGAGAGTTCGTGCTATTGTTTATAAAACTTTTCACCGCCTAGCTCGAACTGAACGCGACGTAATAAAACTTATGGTTGACGCCGTAGATAATATAAAGCCAATATGCGAAGTGGTCAAAGTAGGAGTCGCAGGTACTATTTATGATGTTCCTGGGATTGTAGCCAGGGATCGTCAACAAACCTTAGCTATTCGTTGGATCCTTGGAGCAGCTTTCAAACGACGTATAAGCTACAGGATAAGCTTAGAGAAATGTTCATCTGCTGAGATACTGGATGCTTACCGAAAGAGGGGAATTTCACGTAAGAGAAGGGAGAATCTTCATGGACTGGCTTCCACCAATCGAAGTTTCGCGCATTTCAGATGGTGGTAAAGTGATACCACATAAGGAGCTCTTCCTCATTCAGTCATACTCAACAAAAGTAAGAAATGTTTGACCCGGATCCTTTTTTCATCTTCATATAGAAAGCAAATCGGCCTTCCTCATACTCCCCCCTTCATTCATAGAGTTGGAGGAATCCACAAGAGGCCTGCCCGTTCATAATTGCATAAAAGAACCATTCTTTTTATGAAAACTCTTGTTCCAACCTCACCTCAGGTCGAATGAATACGAAAGGGGGATCAATCAAATCAATAAGCCATGAATGAAGAAGTAGTGGGCCTTTCGCCTTATTTCGTTTGACTCGTGGAGCTAAGAAATCTACTTCAAAGAGAGGGAAAGAGTGCTAGTCCGAAAGAACAAGCAAGGGATGAGCGCACGGGAGCGAAATCCGTTGCGCCCACGCGCATACGTTTTCTTGCTGGGGCGGACACGGATTTCTCTCTAAATGAAAAAAAAGTGTAATAAGAGTAAAACCAATCCGATCCACGAAAAGCATTGTATTGTAACACTTGTGAAAGGCTAGTGTTGTGAATTCGATTGAGTTCAAAAGCGCATTCCCTTGCTAGAGATATTCCTTTTATTCATCCTGGATAGTGTGAATGCGTTCACACCTATCCCGAGTGGGTATAGTTATGTGGTTAAGTAATCCCTTCCTATGCGAGGTTCATTGTATGAGAGAACATAAGGAAAGGCTTGATACATCCATGTCTAGCTCATGTCGATCTTCGTGTCATTTTTCTTTCATTAGCTTAGTAGGATAGTCCACATTGCTAGGATGTGTGGGTCTAGTCAGGTCGTGACCCTCGATCAAACCATCCTAGCAATGCCCTCTTCTCAAAACAGGTGTTCGATGTACGGATCATCGCCGCGGGGGTGGGATTTGGAATTGGAATTGGAAGGTTTGACAGCCAAGGAGCGGCAAATAAGTCACGCTTCGACATAGCTGAAGCTCTAGGTGAATAATCTCTTTCTTAAAAATCAAAACGAAAATCAAAATGACAAATATGGTTCGATGGCTCTTCGGTGGGAACCTACTAACTGGGGTTTTTTGGGGGGTTATTCTAATAGTTCTAGTAGCAACTGCTTTAGTATTTTTGGTTTCCGTTTCTTTCTCTTGCTCTTGGATAGCACCTGAACAACTTTTAGAATGGCTTCTCTCGCTTTCACAGTATGTTTATCACATTCTTAGGGCCATTTTGGAAGAAACCTGGAATGGACGTGACCGCTGTGCGACCATGGGAGGGACGGAACTGGAAAGTCCTGCCCATTCGGGGGATAAAACGTACAAAGCCCCACACGTGAATCTAATGCTATCATCATCTAGTGATAGCGTTAACCAAGGGGGTGGGAGCAATGAAACTCCTTTAACTATTGACTTGAACCGACCAACTCAGGATCAGGAAGATATTCGGCAATATGCCGAAGAAATCAAGGACTTTAGAATTGACGAGCAATTTGAGAGTTTCAAAAACAATCAATTCACTAAACCGCTCTATGATAAATTATGTGACTACGTGGGAGATGCGGAGGCTGTAAAAAACACATGCATACGAGAAATCTCGGAGAACTTTCATTCAACAGACGCTGGGTTAATTGATTTCGTCAAGCAGACGGATGACAGTGAAGGGCAAAGAAGAGTTATATTTGATCTTATCAACCTTCATTTTAAGGATGAGCTAGAGAAACTCCCACCCGAACTCCAACAAAATGAAAATCAAGAGGACGACGGGGAGGGATAATGAAACAAACTACTAGCAACCCGCAGAAATAACGCTCATATCTAGTTCTAGTTAGATGGTCATTTTACACAATGAATTTACAAGCTAATGAAAATGGGAATCGAAATTATGATTCTAGGAGGACTATAATGAGGAGGACGACAGATCACGATCTACTAAAAGGAGACATTGTTGGTGGTTCGAATCCACCTCGTGAGAAAGACTGAGCTGAGCTATTTCTTACTTTTCTAGCTTGAATGAGACAAAGCCGAGGGTTCGGTCATACAAAGGAGCAATTCTCTTGTGCAAAGTCTAGTTTCGAGTGAATTAACGCACCCCCATTTAATAAGTGCTTTGCAAGCGATATGAAGTAAGATTCCTCTTCCCCCTACGCACGAGTGAAAAGCTAGGCTAGTTTTGAAAGAAATGAAACAGAGAAATGTTGGGCGCCAAAGCCCACAGCAAATAGGAATGCAGATGGAAATAAAGTATCTTTGGGAAAACGGGATCCACATTCTAGGAACGGTCATGCAAATGAGAAAAAGGCATAGGTTTCTTACTCCACTGAGCACACTACATTAGGGAAAAGCAGTTTAGCATCAATAAATAATTAGGATAGGATGGACCTTTTCACAAAGAAAGTAGAAGCAAAAACAGTATCAATTTCTACTCCGCATTCGCATGAACCTTTGGTGGTATCCTTCCAATCTTCTTCCTAGCTCTGACCGGGTTGCGTAAAGACCCCTAGAGACACCTCCTCATGCAGGCAGCTAGTGTTTTTTCTTCTTTTTAAACAATAGAGATTATCACGCCCAAGCCATAAAAAATAGAGAGTTGAAATGCCAGTTTTGAAAGAATTGGCACTAAGTAAGAGGTGATCTGCTTTTGGCCTTGTATCGGGCAGCGGGACGTTATGAAGGGTAGCTAAAACATGACTCTTGCGATGCTGAATCATCGATTGATAGAGGTGCTGAGAGGGCTGTGACTGCAGTAGCCTCACTTCACTTTTTTCCACCATCACTAGTACGTGGGGTCCCGAAAACCAAACAAAGAATAAAATGCACGCACGAGTTGGTGGATTGGGTTAAGCATCTAACTAACTAGATTCCTTACTCCCAGCGATGACCTATAATAGAATATGAAAAGCAATGTTTCCCTTAATCTCCTCCCATCTGGATAGATAAATCAAGGTCATGCGTAGCTCGTATAAAAAACTAGAAATGAATTATTGCCCTCTGGCGAAAGGAAAAGATTGTTGGTACGAAAGCCGCTATTACACCACTTGAGGGCTGAACCAACCTCATGCTCCATCAGATACAAGAAACAGCCCAACTCTGAGCTTATCGATCTGAAATGCACTTTTCAACCAATGCCTTAGCGAGAGAATGGAGGAGTAGACGCCTCTTCTTATAGATGGACTATGTTTTCTCTTTTTATATGATTATTCGAGTTAGGTGGTTGAGATGCTTCTACAGGGTGGTTCTTGATAGGGCAGCTTCTAATACAATCAGTTAAAGACGTAGTGTATCTACTTTAAATCGAATGAAAAGGAATGCACTCCCTTTCTTTGGTCGGGGTTCGCCATTCGATGCCTCAACCAAAGGGATTATTGGAGGTGGTAGTATGAGCCAAGATAGCCGTGAGATACGTTAAGCTGCTAATATGTCCATCTTTGTATCCATACGGAGGGAGAAGGGAAGGCCCATTGATCCTCTTATGAGTCGCTTAACTAAAGCTCGAATGATGTCCCTTCTGGTTCGCCCGAGATTCCTGTAATAATGCTTGATCCATAGTAACGTAAGTAGAAATGGGGAGGTCGAAGCTAGCGGTCAAGCTGCTCCATTAGACCCGAAGCTTTCTTCTTATCCCTTTTGTCTTCTTACGTAGGATGATTTCATCCGAGTGTGTGTAAAGCGGGTGGCATTCTTTGCTATAAGCTCTAAGCAACCACCTACTTGTAATATGGTATCCTTTCTCTCTTCCTGGGACTTGAGGGGAGGTTAGTACCGCGAATAAAGTAGTACTCGCTACCCAGCCAGTCATCTACTTGACAAGTTTGGAAAGAATCTCTCGGAAAAGAGAGCGCAATCTCTCTTTGCTTGTGCCACCCGGGCGGAAGATATATCTGAGTCGATCTCGTCGAAGAAGAAACTGCTACTGACATCCAGGGATGAGGGCTCAGATCAGAGTGAACAAACAGTGCGAAAGAGACTGAGAAGGGGAAGCATGCGCCCGAAAGGGGGGCCATTGCTCCATGTATAATATAACTCGGGATGTTTCACTATATTATATCCCCATTGCTAAACGCAATAGGAAGGGAAAGAAACGTTTCTCCTTCTACACATTTATGAAAATAAATGGCTTCCCGTCGCTCACATCAGCTTCTCTAGTTTAATTATCGCCAAAAACAAAGGAAATCGACTTAGTCGCTCGCTTGTACCTCCATTTCCAATGGCTAATTTACGCATGTTGTACTTCTCCATAGTTTGCTCGAATCGAACTTGTCCGTACCGACATAATCAGTATCTCCCGGACTACCAAGGCAAAAAAACCCAGTAAACTAGTGACTTGAATCATACTTCCTTCCTCTTTGATTGAGGAAACCTAACTACAGGAACTGCTTAAGTCAAGAACAAACAGATGGAGTATTTCTTCCTTTCGAACTATAAAAAGTTAGGCTACAGCAAGCGCAAGTCATCCCCTTGCGAAGTGCAAAACAAGGGAAATCTGACTTCATAAAAACAAGTTGAGCTATCGTTCCCTTCATTGACCTACTAACTCGTGATACAGCGCGCGTTTCTTCCTCAGAATCTCATTTCAAAAGGCATGAACCATCCCCTAACTTGGAAGGGGACAGGAACAGAAGACAAGTGTTAAGCAAGCCTTGTTTCCTACTTGCTGACCCTAGAACAACAAGAGGCAACAGGCTTGCTTAACACTCGAACAAGAGGAAATCGCTTCGTCTTTTTGCCCTTGGCGCGCCTTCTACTTCTGTCGGCACAACTACATATTTATTAGAATAGTGCTTTGCTCGGTCCTGCTTTGGACCTATGATCCACAGGTGATTAATCAGCATCTACAGCTTTCGCTTTGGGTCGGGAATTTGGAGAGATTGGCTCTATAGAAAGGGAAGCGAGTCTTTGAACTATGTTAGCGCCGAGGGTTCACTAAACCTACTGTCCTTCTGACTTTCGTGTTTCGTAACTCATTAGATTCCTAGCTTTTTAGCGGGGGCTTTGTAAGAGAAATAGCTAGATCTGTAACAATCAAAATAAGTCGGGGTTCAGTTCATTAGAGCAAGGAGAAAGTTCACTAGATAGACAGGTTGCACAATGAGGGCTTTTACTCTCCCTATCTCGAGTAGGATCATTGAAAAGAAAGAAAAGGAATGGTTTCTTCAACTGGCTTGTGCCACAGCTCATAGCTCGAATCGGGATTGGAAAAACGGAAGGAAAGTAAGGCGCTAGAGCCTCTGATGAGGAAGACCTCGGATCTTTCAGAAGGAATAGGCCTACCTTCTTTAGCTTTTATGGTTCACCGCGGTCTTCTTCTTCTGGTTGGGGCTGGATGAACAGGACCCCGTGGAGGGCTGGATGAACAAGACGACCCTGTGGAGGGCTGGTTGAATGGTAGCCGGTGGAGGGTTGGATGAACAGTAGCCCATGGAGGGGTGGTTGAACAGGAGACCGTGGAAAGGGCTGGTTGAACAGTAGCCGGTGGAGTAGCGCGCGTTGGAGGTTGGTTGAACAGGAGCCCATGGATGAACAGTCGCAAGTGGAGGCTGGAGGAGGTCGATGGTGGATGAATAGTAGCCCGTGGAGGCTGGAGGAGGTCGACAGTGGAGATGAATAGTATCCCGTGGAGTCCCATTTTGCGGTACACCGCACCCCTCCCGATGAACAGGACCCCCGTTTTGACCGTAGCACTCCAACACAAGTCCGTTTCCTCTGTTTTGCGGTATGCCACACAACTCCTGATCAAGGTAGTCAGAGTCGGGATTCGGAGTTGGATCGATTTTCCTCAGACAGAATCGAGTCGTAAGATCGAGTCGTGGAATCGAGGATTCTACTAGATTTACTCAAATGAGATATTTTTATGCACACAAGAAATTTATATGGGTTATATAGAGTTTTGACACTAAATGTGGAGCAAAGAACGTACAAATCAATGCTAGTTGTATTCCACTTCTTTTTATGGCTAACCTATCATCTAGCTTGCATATATGGAACATATATGAGAGGGAAATATATAGAACATTTAAACCTTCAATGCATGAAATTTACTTAGGTTCTTTTTAGAGTGCGTGAATAGTCGATCACTTGTCTATCTCTAACCTGCACTGCTAAACCTTGAAGGGTCTTGCTCTCCTTCTCCGATCAATATTGAAGCATCCTCCTTTTCACGCCATTTCCATCTGTCGACAAGCCTGATCCTTAATTTCGATCTAGGGTTTCTGAGACCTAGATCAAAGGTGTCGGGGGCTGAGCGTTTGGGCTTGGGAGGGGAATAAAGGTCCATGAGATATATGAAAAGGGGTTTGGATGATGGCATACTATTCCTCTATAACTAAACAAACGGGTTAGATAAATTAGTAGAATCGGACATAGTCCATAGCATAGTAGGGATTGTACAATTTTGTACAAGATTCTATGATTTGGAATGCGACTCAACATGGATTCTACCTGATCCGGATTCATAGTGGGATTTGGATCGACATGCTTCCGTAGGGTCGTGAAGTCGTATGATTCTAGCAGTCGAGTCGGGATTCTGACTACCTTGCTCCTGATCTACAGGACCCCGTTTCGACCGTAGGAGGTTCAACAAAAGTCTGTTTCCTCCGTTTTGCGGTACGCCAGACCCCTCCCGATGAACAGGATCCCGTTTCGAACGTGGCCGGTCGAACACAATGTCGTTTCCTCTGTTGTGCGATACGCTAAGCCTCGTTTCCATCGGCTGTTCCCTCCAAGCCCTCCCGATGAACACGATCACGCATTCCGTTCCGACCCAGCCGGTTGGCTCCCCATGAACATGATGATGACGTTGTTTCTCCGTTCCGACCCAGCCATGTACATGAGCCTTGGCTGTATGCATGCGCGAGTAGGCGTTTGATACCCCGCCCGCATGTACGTACGTGGCCGTATTTTCTTTCTTGCACACTGACCGCTGTACGTACGTGTACATGCTACGTGCGCGCCACTACTACGTCACGTGCGTGCCTCTACATCGACCAGTATGTATGTACACATCCGCGACCAGAATGACAACGCTACATACGCTTCGACCAGGTGGATCCCAACTGTCAGGCACTTCCTTGCATGCAAAGATGTAGCTGGTGGGTCCCAGTAGTCAGGGGGGCGAATCTTTTTTTGCCCGGACGCATTTCCTTGCATGCGAAGATGTAGCTGGTGGGTCCCAGCAGTCAGGGGGGAAACATTTCTTTCGTGAAATACGGTTGCCCGTCCGGTGGGTCCCTGCTGTCAGGTGGAGGAATCATTATTTTCCATGTAATAAGGAGGCACTTCCTTGCTGCGGCCGTGGACCCAACTGTCAGCCTCTCCATGTACAATACTCTTCCGATGGAAGTCGGTCGTTGACCACATTGACCACGCCACGCCGAGAGCACCAAGGCGGTGGACGACGGCGAGGCATAGGAAGGGGAGGACGCGGAGCGGGGGAAGACGCGGCAGTGGATGCCCACGCAGAGCGGATTACGAGGGTTCATTGGTTCGACTGCGGTGTGGGGCTGCCGTCGCCGCAGAATAACAGGGTGTGTGGGTGAGTAGAGGGACGGCCTGGCCAGCGGTGGGAGTAGTAGGGGCGGTGAGGCCTTCGCGGCATCACAACCGGCCACGGGAGGCAGGAGCACGCGGCACGATCGACGCTGGTTTGGGCGGCTGGAGCAAGAAGACCAGAGGTTGAAGAAGCATGTTGTAAGGGATAACAAGCACTGGCCACATGCTATATGTGGCGCTCTGGTGGCCAAATGGGTTAAACCATCTGAAGCTAAGCCAAGTCTAATGTTTCTTGGGTCAGCACCAAACTTTTTGTGTTTATGATTGAAGCTTTTCCACTCACTACCATGAATGGATGTCTCATTACATTCTGATCTCTGTACTCCTGGTTCCTAGAATGCCACAGTACATCCTCTCTTGTTTCAGCATCATGAAACACCTCTGCAATCTTGGTGTAATTGGAAAATGTCGCAGAACATTATGAGGAATCCTCTTCACAACATCGCCATCTTTCCATCTTGATGATTTGCATTTCGGGCATTCACCTAAGTTGGCATAATCCTTCCGGAACAGAACACAATTATTCTTACAAACATGAATCATATCATAACCAATTCCAACTGCAAGAAGGAAATTCTTCATTTTATTTTAGGTGCGTGGCAGCTCAGACGCATCTGGGAAAGATTTGCGGAAAGCAGCCAACATCGCATCGAATGATTTGTTGGTCATCCGCTCAGATGTCTTCACCTGAAGAAAGGTGAGCATAGCTGAGAATACTGACAACTTATTTCCTGGGGTGACAGCGACGTTGCATTGTTCCAACATGCGGGCCCACCATTTTTCTTCTGCAGGTGAAAGTTCACGGAATGCACGAGCATTTCGTAGCATTGTTTCAATGTTGGTCAAACTCACTGGCTCCGCCGCCACCACCTCCTCCTCCTCTTCCACCTGAGCATTAGGCAGATCAAGATGGTGATCTGCTGCTTCCATGTAGTCAATAACATTGACGTTCACAACTTCACCATGATGAACCCACCTAGTATATGTGACTGACATCCCATACAAGTGTAGATGATTTTGCACAGTGGGTCTTGTAACTGAATTCATACAACTGCTACACGGGCAGAGCACATCTGATTTCGGATCATCGTACTCAGCTCTGATAAAGTTCATGAAGTTTTCAACCCCCTCGACATATGCAATGGAGAATCTTCAAGTAGAAGTTATCCAAGTCCTGTCCATATGTTAGAAATACAAATTAGTTCTTCCACTAGATATTACAGGAAAAACATATATGCTTTTTATGAAGTCCAGAAAAGAATACCTAGGTCGATGTCTAAAGCGATGGCAAGATATTTGTATGAGCAGATCTAAGTAACGAAATATATGTAAAGCTAATTCAGCAAACAGATTTGAGTGCTAAATTATGGCAGGCTGTTTCAGCAGTCAATGAGGTTGAGCACACAGCCATCGAACTATCAAAGGCCATCGCAACAACAAAGATCGAGTATAAAACGGTGTAGAGCTATGTCACCTAACAGATTGGCTACTAGACCATGGCAATCTACGTCACAATAAATATGTGGCAGGATATTTTAGCAACTAATCGGCCTTGGCATGCCATCTCAGCTAAGTAGATTGAGTGCAGAACAGGGCAAGGAATCTTCTTAAGCAGAGCATATTGACTGTAAACTACTTCGGCAAATAGTGAGATTAATAGCATCTATCAGCTAACATTCAGCGCTACACCGACATGCACGGGGCCTTAGTCTAGAATGCGCGTATCGTGGGAGAAGCTGACCGTCGTGCGTCTCCACACGAACATTGCCAGCGGTGGCGGCGCTGACCGCCGTGCGCCTCCACAAGAATGTCGCCAGCGGTGGTGGCGCGGCTAGAGGACGACAGTCTATGAGAGCGTATTGTGGGAGCAAGAGGATCGTCGTGCGTCCCCTCGACGAACGGCGACATCGACGTATCGGCGCGCCGGGGAGGGCAGCTTTGGCGGAGCGAATGGAGTGGAGGGGGACGGGGGGAGGGGGTTTGGGGAATATTATTGGCTACTTGGCCGAAGGGCGGTTGAATTTAGGATTTGGGGGGAATTTTGGGGGGGGAGGGGGTGGAGGATTTTCACACGGTGGGCGGGGGTTAGTTTGGCGCATGGTCGGTTTCTCCAAGTGCAGTCCCACATGTCATTGAAGAGGCAAGCCGAAGCGCGTTCCGTTTGCGTGAGCCGTGTGCAGGACCAAACGTGTGTGGGGTGCAATGCGACCGCGACAGGGGTGCTGTGAGTGTACCGCCTTTTTCCCTTTTAAACTAGGTGCTTCGCCCCCTCAAAAAAAACTTGGTGCTTCGCGCGATCCATCGATACTACTACTAGTAATCCGGTAATCCCGACTAAAACGGCACGGCCGGGTCTTTTCCCGCGCGATATGTTGGGAGTTTGGCTTAGTTGAGTTTTTTAGGATGAGTAATGCTACACCTATGTAATCCCAGTTATGTAATTAACGTAATGTGAAACGTGTGAACTGTTGATTGTAGAATGGGAGAGGGAGGGGCCCACCACCATGAAAATCAGGGGAGGAGAGAGAGAGGCAATTTACGTTAACCCTTTCGTAGGTTCCTGTAGATGTAGAAAGATGTGAAATGCGTGAATGTGTAGTGGACATACTATTGGAGTGCCTAAGATAAATTGTGTATGTATAGACCCTATGTGTTTATTTACTTCGCATGTTAGCTTTGTCTCGGTTCAATAAAAAGCAGAGTTGGTGATGATGGTGTGCCTGTCATCCTGCAATATAGGTCGTCCGATCTATATCTAATGATAGGAAGGAAACTATGACAATTTACCCGCACTCCTCTCCACATTTGCAGATAAGGCCTTCCCTCGTTCATCCTTTTCTCCCACAAGATCTTGATGTTCCGTGCAACTCACGGGCATCTTGCTAGTACTCCTACAATATACAATATTATTGTGAAATTTCATATACACCGGTCGAGATTAATGCAAACACGGAAGATTTTCATTATGTTTCGAACTTTTATAGGACAAAAAAGTAAAAGAAACCCGACCCTAAACCTATTCTACGACGGCGACCGACGTCCTCCATCTGCAATCTCTATGTACGGGGGCGGGATTCAAGACCCGTGAAGTGAAAGTGCAGTCTCCGGCGAGGAAGAGTAGAACACGGGATACAGACCGGCCAGTTGGCACACCATGCCCTGCCATCTCCCATGCCCTACTCATCTCGGAGGAGTCCCCGACCTCGGCGTTGCCGAATGTTGGACGGCGGCAAGTAGGACGCGTGGCTGACGGTGCTCCCGTCGTCAGCCGCCAGCGTGGCCACCGCTTGTGCGGTCGCGCACGCGTCTGGCTACGCCGCTATTGCGTCGCGAGAGGTGACTTGAGCGAGGGCGGTGACCTCGAGCTTCATCCCCGAAGACAAGCTCTCCCACAGAGCGTTCACGCTTGCGGTCATGGCGGATGTGGTGCCAGGTAGGAGGACGATGCGCTATGGTGTGGAGGTCAGCCGGGCGTTGCCGCTTTAAGTAGCTCATTCCGGTGAGACCATGCGTCCGGGTGCGTCATTAAGTCTCCGAAGTTGGTTCCTCGGGCACCAAGCCTCTTAATGACGGCATACGGATGGATGTCATGAATGAGGGCAGCTGGTGCCGGCTGGGAACGCACCGCACGACGGCGCAAGGGACGAGAGTTTTTGGTGTGCCAGGGTAGTCAGCTGCGGTCGTGGCAACGTTGGAGATGCCCTTTGCTGACATGCAATCCCCGCATGTCATTGAAAAAGCAAGACGACCCGGCATGGTCTCAGGTCCTGAGGAAGCAGTTGGCCGCGTTACACCACTCTGTGGACGCGTCGCGGTGCCTCGTGCATCCTCGACGAGCCGGGTGTTGGGTTGTGTTTGGATTGTGGCCAAAGTGCACCTTACCAAATTTTGGTCATGATCCAAAGGTTGGTCTTTGTTTGGATGGTTGCCATTTTTTTGGCATGCCAATGAACTCTAGCCAACTCTAGTTCATTTTTCTTGCCAATGTCGACCAAATCATGGGAAACCAAAACCTCAACCAAAATTTTGGCTACCTAATGCTTTGATGGGGCAACCTTGGGCACAAACCAAACATATTGTTGGTCGTGCCACAGCACTAACGCCACCCTCGGCACACTGAAACCGACCGTGCCTAGCGACGACGAGCGTGTCGCTCACCGTGGTCGTCGTGTCCAGAGGCGGTGCTGGAGCTGCGCCATGTTGTTGGCCCCCACGACCCACATGAACGGTTGCCGGTGGCGAGGAGGTAGTGGACCAGCTCCTCCATTGTACTAGTCTGCGCTACGTCGTCCCGACAGGTGTGCCCCACATGTCGGTTTCCCTATTTTCCCGGCCATATTCGAGCGTCAGTGCTCCGCGTTGCGCATTAGGCATTTCACTATGTAGGCCAAGCGACACAACTTATTGTTTATTTGAGCCGTTTAAGTGTAATCATGTGGCATTTGCTTATTTCTCATTCCTCTCCAACCCTCTTCTCCATTGATCATGTCGCCCTCCGGTCGAGTGCATCATCCCGCATGCCTCATTTGAACATTCCACCGAGTATCATTCGCATGTGGGCCTAGACCATGCTAGTATTTCCAATGTTGTAATTTGTCCGACATGCCTACAAACAAACGGTTCATTTGAAGTTTCACTTTGCCTCCACTACGTGTCGCTTCACGTCTTAGTTTTGACATCCCATACGGTTCATGCCTCGACACATGTTGACAAGATCGATTGATGTTGAGAGATCAATTGCGTATCATGCAAGGAGATAAAGGTTTGATCCGTTTATATGATAGAAATGACCCGCGCGGGGGGGGGGGGGGGGGGTTGTGGGGATTAGAGGGGGTATATTGTATGTTCATATATGAAACGAATGTATTGTACCCACCCATCCTCTTTCAATCGACCTCGGACCTCGAGATGAAATCGAGAGAGAACGAGTGGGGGCATGTGTGATACCTAAGGCGGATTCAAAATTTTGAACTGGCGATCATAGCATCCGCAAATCATATATAAAGGGCATTCAATGTTCGTTTCGTTTTTGAACATACAATATACTCCCTCCGATCCTTTCTAGTTTACATATAAGTTTTATGTGTAGTCAAAGTATCGCTACTTTGATCAAACTTACAGAAAAAAGTATCAACATTCAACAATGCCCAATCAATATTGTTAGACTCGTACGTACTCCTAGATTTGTAATCGAGATGGTTCCCAATTTGTTTTCAACCACGTGAATGTGATTTTTCTTGCGCATGCTCTTCCTACTAGGATTTCGCCACGTATAGCCAGTCCAATAGTAACTTTTTTAAGCTCCCTATCCAATAGTACTAGTGGAGTACTGAGAACATCTGTACTAGAGTATGCAGTGCTCATAGTAGTAGGCCCTCCTTCCATTTATATAGGGCCTATGTGGAGGAGAGAGATGTGAAAAAGTAAGCAGAGTGAGCTCTCATGCAAGAGCCTAGCTATATACGCATTCCTAGTTAAATACAATAAATATGAAGAAAGAGATAGAGAGGAGATGGAAAAAAGTACTAATACAATAGCCAACCTTATAATTTTTTTGTGGGAAATAGCCAACCTTATAGCCCACACAACTGTATGAGTGCATACAATAGATGATGGCTATAGATTACATGGCAGTTCCTTATAGCCATCGACTGGCTATATTATTAACCATGCTCTAATGCATTTTTCAAAACCGCATTTGACTATTGACAATATTAATAGTACATGAGATGTATAATGTGAAAATTATATCATTGGAAGCTCCTTTCACATACAAATTTGACCGTATGCTTTGTGTAAGTTGGATGTCATATATTATTACTCTAAAATTTGGTCAAAGTTAGCCTCGAAAAACGCATTAGGCCCTCTATAATAAATGGAAGGAGGGAGTAGTAGTGGAAGTGGATCCTCTGACGTAGGTATCCCTGCCTTACCCTCCCTTTCGATCACTCACTCGCGGACCCCATGCTTGCTAGGCCCTGCATGCCAGTTACTCAATGGGTTCGGCCACGTCAGGAGATCCTCATCTGTACATACTCCCTCTATTTTTATTTACTCCACATAAGACGGAGGGAGTGGTAGTATAAATGACACGGGCGGGGGAGGGGGAGGGACGTCGGTTGTTCTCAACTGCGGTCCCACAAGGGAGCAAAAATGCAAGGCGAAGCGCATTCCATTCGGTGAGCGACGTGGAGGGTCCAGCGTGCCGGGCTGCAACCCGAACGCAACAAGAGCGAAGTACAGTCAAAACCGATTGACCGGTCATCACCGGAACCACTATTCACACCAGAACCTTCACTGCTCGGCCTATGCCAGCCACTGCCCCAAAACCACACCTAATCTCCAGCCCATTCCCCCACCTTTCGATCCCCTAGCCCGCATCAAGTGTCCCCTAGTTCGCCAAAAAGCCATGGTGCACCGCGATATCACGTACTACAAGATGCTGGCGCCGGAGCGCAGTGCAGAATTTGTGGCGGCGGTCGGTGCAACAGACCTCTGTTCCCAAGCTCACTTTGCGGTGGGCCAATCCCTGAGTTCTCTAGAGCCAAGCTACAAGGAGGAGGAAGCCGATACAATGTTCATGGTGGAGGTCGCGGCGCAGAAGGCCACCGATGGGTATGAGACGATGGACGCCGACTTTGTGCCGGCATCCAACTCCCCCATGGTGCAGGTGGACCAACGGTTCAACCTGGCAATACTAAAGGAGGACTGGGAGGCAGAGGCTCAAGTCGATGCGGAGCACGCGCATGCCGCTGCCATCGAGGCTCTCCTGCAGGCGGAACCGAATGTCGTGGATGTGAACCGGGCGGCGGAGGCTCAACTTGAGGCGGAGCACGCGCATGCCGCTGCCATCGAGGCCCTCCTGTAGGCGGAACCGGATGTCCTGGAATTCAATCGGGCGGCAAAGGCTCAACTCGACGGGAGCGCGCGGATGCCACTCTCATCGAGGCCGTCTTGCAGGTGGATTCGGACGTCCTGGACTTGAACCGGGCGGCGGAGGCTCGACTCGACGCGGAGCGCGCGAATGCCGCTGCCATCGACACTACAAAAAAAAAGACACATCCGTGACATTTTGGGCCGAATGAAATTTTTTTTCTGTCATATATATGACACTTCTATGACGATAATTGTGACAAAACCCGGTATCATCATAGATGTGGTGGGCTCCTACTTCTATGACAAAAAATCATGACAGAAAATGGGCTTTTCGTCCTGGGCGGGGCGGAGACGCAGCTGCATGACATTCTTTGGGTTGTCCATGACGGAAAAAACCATGGTATAAGCGAGGGGGAGGAAAATTTCGGGGAGTTGCCGGTTACGGTGGGAGGTCGGGGGCCGAGCGATGCGCATTTCTCTCGTACACGTACGCGCGTGTGTGCGAGGCGTTGGCTCTAACTGAACCCGAGCGAGGCGTTGGGCTCTAACTGAACCCAAGCGATTGCACTGCTGGCTACGCATTACTGAACCCGAGCGATCGATTGATTCCTTCGCTACTGCTGCTAACAGAAGCCGACCGATTGGATGAACAGTGAGTGTTGCGGGGGGGGGGGGGGGGGGGTTTGGATGAATAGTGAGCGGTGGCATTGCCTCTGGATGAGCAGGACCCCGTGGTGTGGAGGGCTGGATGAACAGTAGATGGTGGAGGGGTGGTCGTGGAGGGGTGGTTAAACAGGACCCCGTGGTGTGGAGGGCTGGATGAACAATAGACGGTGGAGGGGTGCCCATGGAGGGGTGGTTGAACAGTAGCCGGTGGAGTAGCACGCGGTGGAGGCTGGATGAACAGGAGCCCGTGGAGACTGGAGGAGGTCGACAATAGCCCGTGGAGGCTGGAGGAGGATGATGGTGGAGATGAACTATATCCCGTGGAGTCCTGTTTTGCGGTACGCCACACCCCTCCCGATGAACAGGACCCCCGTTTCGACCGTAGCTCTCCAACACAAGTCCGTTTCCTCCGTTTTGAGGTACGCCACACCCCTCCTGATCAACAGGACCCCCATTTCGACCGTAGGAGGTCTGTTTCCTCCGTTTTGCGGTACGCCACACCCCTCCCGATCAACAGGACCCCCGTTTCGACCGTAGGAGGTCCGTTTCCTCCGTTTTGCGGTACGCCACACCCTCCCGATCAACAGGACCCCGTTCCGAACGTAGGAGGTCCATTTCCTCCGTTTTGCGGCACGCCAGGCCTCGTTTCCATCGCCTGTTCCGTCCAAGCCCTCCCGATGAACACGACCACGCATTCCGTTCCGACCCGGCCGGTTTGCTCCCACGCGTTCCATTGACTCCCGATGAACACGACACATTCCGTTGCCTCCCGATGAACACGACGACGACGCTGTTTCTCCGTTCTGACCTAGCCATGTATACAAGCCCTAGCCGTACGTACACATACGTGGCCGTATTTTCTTTCTTGCACCCAGGCTGTTGTACGTACGTGTACAAGCTACGTGCGTGCCTCTACTACGACACGTACGTGCCTCTACTACGACACGTGCGCGCCTCTACATCGACCAGTATATATATACGTACACGTTCGTGACCAGAATGACAATGCTACGTACGCTTCGACCAGGTGGGTCCCGACTGTCAGGCACTTCCTTGCGTGCGAAGATGTAGCTGGTGGGTCCCAGCAGTCAGGGGGGTGAATCGTTTTTTTGCCTGGACGCACTTCCTTGCGTGCGAAGATGTAGCTGGTGGCTCCCAGCAGTCAGGGGGGCGAATCGTTTTTTTGCCCGGACGCACTTCCTTGCATGCGAAGATGTAGCTGGTGAGTCCCAGCAGTCAGGGGGGTGAATCGTCTTTTTTGCAAAATACGGTGGCCCGTCCGGTGGGTCCCTGCTGTCAGGTGGAGGAATAATTATTTTGCACGTAATAAGGAGGCACTTCCTTGCTGCGGCCGTGGACCAAGCTGTCAGCCTCTCCATGTATAGTCCACGTCCGATGGAAGCCGTTCCTTGACCACGTTGACCATGCCGCGCCGAGAGCACCAGGGCGGTGGATGACAGCGAAGCCTAGGAAGGGGACGACGCGGAGCCGGGGAACACGCGGCAGTGGATGCCCACGCGTAGAGGATTACGAGGGTTCACTGGTTCGCTACAGTGTGAGGCTATCGTCACCGCAGAATAACAGGGGGTGTGGGTGAGTAGAGGGATGGCCTGGCCAGCAGTGGGAGTAGTAGGGGGCGGTGAGGCCTCCGCCGCATCGCAGCCTGCCACGGGAGGCAGGAGCACGAGGCACGACCGGCGCTGGTTTGGGTGGCTGGAGCAAGAAGACCAGAGGTTGAAGAAGTACTACGGCCTTGGGATGGATATCGTACGGTCACTAGAGCTGGAATCGTGCATACTGACTAAGTTGACAAAGCCCTCCGTCCCCGTCAACTTAGTAGGCCCACAAGTCAGCCTACCACTATACTGGGTCCCAGCTAACAGGCGGAGTATTCATTCTTTTGTGCGTAATAAGGAGGCACTTCCTTGCGTGCGAAGATATAGCTGGTGGGTCTGAGCTGTCAGCGGCGGTAACGTTTTTTTCAGGAAATTCAGAGGCCCTTTCGGTGGGTCCCTGATGTCAGGTGGAGGAATCATTATTTTGCGCGTAATAAGGAGGCATTTCCTTGTGTGCGGCCGTGGACTCAACTGTCGGACTCTCCACATACAGTCCACTTCAGATGCATGTCGGTCGTTGACCACGTTGACCAGGCCGCGCCGAGAGCACCAGGCGGTGGACGATGGCGAGGCCTAGGAAGGGAATGACACGGAGGCAGGGAAGACTCGGCAGTTGTTTCCCACACAGAGGGGAGTACGATTGTACAAGGGTTTACTGGTTCGTCTGCCGTCGCCGGAGAATAACAGCAGGTGTGGGTGGGTAGAGGGATGGCTAGGCCAGCGATGGGAGTACGGTGGGGTGGTGAGGCCTGCGCGGCTGCAGAGCCGGCCGTGGGGAGGAGGGAGCAGGCTGTCCCGCCGGCGCTTGTTTGAGCGGCTGGAGCAAGAAGAGCAGAGATTGAAGAAGCACGACGGTCGTTGGATGGCCGTCCAACAGTCACTGCTTGTGCGTCAACCTTTTTTTAGGAAAGCCTCAAATCTGTGGAAAACAGCATACAACCCATCTGCCATTATTTTTAATAATTTACAACCCATTTGCTAATTCTTAAGGTTTTTTTGGAGCCCATATTCTTTTTGTTAGCATTACAGCCCATATTGTGGCCACGGTTAAAAAATTATATGAAAATTTGCATATTTCGGTGCGGTCCAAACTGTTTTTAATCCCGAAATTTCGACTCACATTCAAACTGATTTTAAAAATAAATGTATATCAATATAAAATCCAACAAATTCTCCATGCATAAAAATTAATGTAATTTAAAATCTCGAAATGAAAAAAAAAGATATTTGAAACTAATTGCTGGTTTGATGTGTTTTAAAAATGTACAGCCCTTTTCTCATTACTGATGGGCCATTTTCTCGGCCAGCCGAATGAAAGCTCTCCTTGTCTTGAAAGATTTGCAGCCCAACTGGCCTGACAAAGCGACTTACTAAGGCAAATCACAAAAAAACTGGGCTGTGGCCGTGGACCCAGCTGTCAGTCTCTCCACGTATAGTACTCTTCCGATGGAAGTCGTTCCTTGACCACGTTGACCACGCCGCGCGGAGAGCACCACGGCAGTGGACGACAGCGAGGCCTAGGAAGGGGACGACGCGGAGCTGGGGAAGACGCGGCAGTGGAAGCCCGCGCGGAGAGGAGTACGAGGGTTCACTGGTTCGGCTGTGGTGTGAGGCTGCCGTCGCCGCAGGGCCTGGCCAGCGGTGGGAATAGTAGGGGCGGTAAGGCCTCCGCGGCAGCACAGCCGGCCATGGGAGGCAGGAGCATGAGGCACGACCAGCACTGGTTTGGGCGGCTGGAGCAAGAAGACCAGAGGTTGAAGAAGCACTACGGCTGTTGGATGGACATCGTACGGTCACTGGAGCTAGAATCGTTCAGATTGACTAAGTTGACAAAGCGCTTCATCCCCGTCAACTTAGTAGGCCCACAAGTTAGCCTCCCACCAAGGTGGGTCCCAGCTAGCAGGGGGAGTATCCATTTTTTTGTGCGTAATACGGAGGCACTTCTGGTGGGTCCGAGCTGACAGTGGGGGGGGGACATTTTTTTCGCGAAATACGGTGGCCCGTGAGGTGGGTCCCAGCAGTCAGGGGGCAAACGTTTTTTCGCAAAATATGGTGGCCCGTCCAGTGGGTCCCTGCTGTCAGTTGGAGGAATCATTATTTTCCGCGTAATAAGGAGGCACTTACTTGCTGCGGCCATGGACCCAGCTGAGACTCTCCATGTACAGTATACTTCCAATGGAAGTCGTTCCTTGACCACGTTGACCTCGCCGCGTCCCGTTGCATGCATGCGTCCATGGGCGTGGTGCGTCCCCACTGTCAGCCTCTCACGCACAGTCATCTTCCGATGACTCTCGGTTGTTGACCACGTTGACCACACCGTGCCGCGCGCACCCAGACTGGAACGACCCGGAGATGGGGAAGACGGGGCAGTGGAGTCGCAGATGGAGAGGAGTGGGAAATTTCACTGGTTCGGGTGCGCGGCAGCATAGCCGCGGTGCCGCCCACGGGAGACAGGAGCAAGAACAGAGGTTGAAGAAGGAGCACGGCTGTTGGATTAACATCCAACGGTCCAGCTGCTAGAATCATTTGTTGACTAAGTTGACAAAGCCGTGCATACACGTCCGCTTCAAAACCGGCGGATCTCGGGTAGGGGGTCCCGAACTGTGCGTCTAAGGCTAATGGTAACAGGAGGCGGGGGACACAATGTTTACCCAGGTTCAGGCCGCCTCGATGGAGGTATTACCCTACTTCCTGCTTGATTGATCTTGATGATATGAGTATTACAAGAGTTGATCTACCAGGAGATCGTAGAGGCTAAACCCTAAAACTAGCCTATGATTCTGATGATTGTTGTCCTAAGGACTAAACCCCCCCGGTTTATATAGACACGAAGGGGGCTAGGGTTACACAAAGTTGGTTACAGAGAAGGACATCTACATATATGAATTGCCAAGCTTGCCTTCCATGCAAAGGAGACTCCCACCCGGACACGGGACGAAGTCTTCAATCATGTATCTTCATAGTCCAATAGTCCGGCCAAAGTATATAGTCTGGCTGTCCGAGGACCCCCTAGTCCTGGACTCCCTCAGTAGCCCCTAAACCAGGCTTCAATGATGATGAGTCCGGCGCGCAGATTGTCTTTGGCATTGCAAGGCGGGTTCCTTCTCCAAATACTCCATAGAAGATTTTGAACACAAGGATCGTGTCCGGCTCTGCAAAATAATTTCCACATACCACCATAGAGAGCACAATATTTTACCAATCTAATCTGCTGACAACTTTTCATAGCGTGACATCACACCGTGGCCCGGTCATTATGCGAACCGTTTTTCTTAACCTGCCATCGCACATATCATGAGGCGGTTTTATTGGCACATCTTGTCGGAGCAGAGATCGTGTCCCCTTATCACGGGATTCTCATTAATGCAGGTGTGGGTAACCCAACCACGCCATCAATGGTGGCGCTTGGGGAATAAGCGATTTTACCAGGCTAGTGGGGAGGCGCACAGTTTCTACCGCCTTTATAAAGATATAGGGTTTCTCCTTTTTCACCCACGCCTTCTTCTTCCTTCGATCATCCATTCTCGCACGCTCGAGTTCCAGCACCCAAGTTCTCACCTTCTCCGTAATGCCATTGCAAACATGTCCAGAGCGGGAGGCAAGTGGATGGCCTCCTCTGTTACGAAGGAGGACATCACAAACTCCGGGAGGCCGGATAATTGGCCGTAGACATCACGCACACCGGCTCCCGGACGCAGGGCAGGTCGTCCCTACTCCGGAACCCCACGAGAGGGTTGTGTTTCTTTCCCACTTCGTCCGCGGACTAGGATTTCCTCTCCACCCATTTGTCCGCGGGCTCATGTTTTACTATGGGCTATATTTCCATGATCTTGCCCCCAATTTCATCCTCAATATCTCGGCGTTCATCGTCGTGTGCGAGGCCTTCCTTCACATCAAGCCCCAGTTCGGCCTGTGGCTGAAGATCTTCAACGTGAAGCTGAAGATAGTGGTCGGCCAGCAAGTGGAGTGCGGAGGCATCATGGTGGGCAAGATGCCCAACGTCACCTGGCTCGAAGGCTCCTATGTGGAGACTGTGAAGGGGTGGCAATCGGGGTGGTTCTATATCACCGAGCCGCGCAACTCCAACTGGGCGGCGGCCCCCAAATTTCGATCTGGCATACCCATGCGGCTTACCTCCTGGAAAAGGAAGGGTTTAGCCTGGCATGAGCCAGCGGAGCTGACGGGACTCCAAAACTATGTCAAAAATATGATAAGCAAGAAAATCAAGCTTGTCAACATGGTCCAGGTCATGCAATTCCGCCGGGTCCTCCCGTGTCAAATACGGGCATTCAATATGTGGGAGTTCGACCCGGCCGAACAGCAGACGCTGCGAGAGCTCTTTGACACGACGCACAAAGACATCTAGAAGGTGTTGTTCAAGGCCGCCGAGGTGCCTCCTCCCATTACCGAGGATCGCGAACTCAGTGCAAAGCACCGTGCCAATCCGGTAAGCTATCTGTATTTCACAAGATGTGCCTTTCCCAGTATGTTCGTGGGAGGAATCTAAGCCTCCATGTCGATTTAACAGGACTGGGTAGCGACAGCGGAGCAGATCGACTGTCCAGCTCCACTACCTGAAGATCCAACAACAGCTCTCATAACGGAGATGCTGTTTCTGGCGGCCTACGAGGTGCCGGAGAAGAAGGCTAAGAAGAAGGCCACAGGGACCAGGAAAGGTCTCCGGCGCAAGGTTGTGTCGGACTCATCGTCCGAAGACACCGAGGCGCACTCCTCCAACGAAAACAATGAGGAGGAAGAGGAAAAACTCCCCCCCCCCAAACTGGGGGGGGGGGAGGGAAGAAAAGGAAGGCCACCCCATCTGGGGAGCTCGAAGGGTCCAATAAGGGAAAGACCCTCCCTCTGGACCACTCCACAACGGCCGCCTATAGCGACGAGGAGTAGCTACCCAGGGACAAGCCCCTGGCGAAGTCGTAAGTATCCGGACGCTATAATACTTCCGGTATGTTTTGCTTTATTGCTTCTTATCATGTTAAATATGATCATGCAGTCCGTCCAAAGCCCGCATCAACTTATCCTCCTCGGAGGGGTCTTTGAGCGCGTTGGCGATGAACATCGATTCGCTACCGACGGCCACCACCCCTTGGCCCGTGGACGACACCGAGGTGTTGTCTCGGAGGATACCAGGCCAAGGGGACAGTTCTGGAGGCTCCCCAAGGCGAAATCGCCGACGCCAGGCACATGGGGGGGGGGAGACCCCCATGGATTCTGATGAGGGGGGCCGCAGCAAGTTTGGCGCCAAACCGGATACTGCGCTAGAACCTCCAGTGGTTTCGGATTCAGGCAGGCAGCCCCTCGCTAAGGGGGGCGAGCCGTCTGTGCCGATGACCTCTGTCCATCCAGAGGCATTGGACAACTTGCTGGAAGCACTTCAGGGCGCTTCCATTGATGAAGAACACCGTACTCTTATGAGTACCGTGATTGCTAAGGTTCGGTCTGCCAAAAGTGGATTGACCGATGCCTGCGCCAGCCTCCTAACAGGCTTTGAGGTAAGTAATTAAATTATGAGAGAATATCCCAACATAGACAGTAGCCCCTGATGCTATGTTTGGTGTTCGGAAACAAAAGTCGAACAGAGGATCAAATAACATCCACAGGAGTCTAATCATATTATGTCTATGTGAATAAGCAGGCATCGCTGCTGGCCGCTGCCACCCATACTGCGGAGGTCTCCGAACTGAAATGGGGCCTAGGGTGGACCGAGGAAGAGCTCGGCCTCGTGAAGAGGCAGCTCGAGGAGAACAAAGGTAAGTGATACATCGTATGTATGACATATAAAGGAAAAATTGTTGATGCTAATAGAAGCATCATGAATTTAATATGGGCCACGATCGAAGTGGTGGCCCTTAAGAAGGTGTTGTCCGAGGCCGAGGACAAGGCGGCCAAGGAGCGCACCAAGCGCGAGAAATAGGAGGCTCGGGTTGGCGAGGTCCAGCAAGAGCTCCAAGACTTCGTCAAAAAATACGAGTCCTTGGAGCGTGACTCCAAGACGCAAGAGTCCGAGCTTGCGAAGGCCCGCCAGAGTGCACAGGATGCCAAAGTTGAAGCCCAAAAGGCCCTCCAAGAGGTTCAAGCAGCCAAGAAGATTGCGGCGGGTAAGACATTCAATATGCAAAGCAAGCATGTGAAGGAGAATTTCTTTTTACTTACCCGAATTTGGAGCTCTCTAGGAGCATTTGCAGATCTACCGCGCAACATTTTTGATGCCGCAGAGTTTTACCGAGCTGAGGAAGGGAGCTCGACAGAGAAGTTGTTCTGGTCCTAGTATATTGGGGCCGAACACCCGATGCCCTTGAGCGGCCAGTTGAAGCAACTGGTCGAACTTCACAAGGCGGCCAAACTAGCCATGAAGGATCTCATAGTCCGGATGTGGCCTTGCGAGCCCCTGCCAAGCAGCTACTTCGGCCTGGTAAAGCGGCTTGTGAATGCCTGCCCGTGGCTTGAAGTCATAAAGTGGTCAGTCTGTATTGAAGGTGCGCGCAGGGCCTTGGCCCGTGCGAAAGCGCACTGGGTGAAGATGGATGCCGAGAAGCTGGTGACGGAGGGGCTGCCAAAGGGCAAGGAGCATCGCCGCCCCGATTAGTATTATGACAATGTCCTGAAGGGTGCCCGCCTTGTTGCAGATGAATGTGCTAAGGATGTAATATTTGAATGAATGTACTCATGTCATCCTGTAATATGAAAACGAGTTCATGTGCGCTATATAACGCTTGTTGATTTAAAATATTATCTTCTGTGCGGCCGTTTATAAAGTCTGAGAGTTGGCTAGTCGTCGACTTCTGCCCCCATGTAACTAGTACTGGGGTGTTCGGGATAAATCTAAACACTCTTTATCCAAAGTTTTGGTCCTTTAAGGAGGTGTTTAGCGCAACGAACAAGGCAATCGGACTATACAGCTTTATCACTCTCACTTAGCCATAGAAGTCTACAATTTTAAATTTTGGCGAAGCCCCTAGTATTCGGAAGGCCGAACTTGGGGCGCTATACACGCCTAAATTTGACAAGGCCGATTTCTCGCCTGAAGCGAAAAAAATCTTTTAGGATTTGAGACCTCTCGAACAGCGACCAGCTCTCACCTCATCATGACAGTCAATTTTCGGCTTTCTCTACTAAGGTGCTTGTCCGGAAGAACCGGGACACAATCGCGGAATGTAAGGTACCAAAACATGGAAGCCGGGAAAACCCAACTATTGGCCCAAGACATGATTCGGAGCTGATGCATATAATGTTATAAGTTCGGGGTGCCGCACTATCGGAAGTGTTCGGACTTTTCTTGCCGTGTTATGGGGTACACTAAAGCCCCTGGCGAACTGGACATACCAAAATGTCCGGGTGCAATCTGTAATAAATAAACAGTAAAGGATAAAGAAATGTAATAGTAAGCTGACGCTGTACATTATTTTCCATTGTTATTTGAATAATATGCCAAGGCGCATGTGTACAAGTAGTGTGATAAGCGGAACAGGACTGTTTGACACGTCCTGACCAAGAGCGAGGTGTGTGCGGGTATGTAAAACAGGTATAACGATCGTTATCAGAGACCACCTAAGGATTCCCTTGTACGGCGAAGCTTCTTGTCTCCTTGGTGTGTCCGTCCCGCTATGGGTCCGATAGTCGGGCTATCAGAAGAGCCTCCCAGAGATAGGGACCTGAATGGAAAAAGGTGTAAAGATACACGGATCCAGGGGCGGTCGAACCGCATTGTGGACCGTGTCATAGCCGTGCCTCCGCCTATGCCCATGGTATTTTGAGTGCATAATTATGTACGCACGGCGCAAATTTCGCCGCTTGACTGGGAATAGGACGGAGGCCGAATTGCTAGTCGAGCTTTGGACGTGCCGAACGATCTTGTTGCAGGGTACTCCGGACTCGCTTGACGGTGTCCGGGCGTTTTATTGCCGAATTGGCGGTCTGCCTAAGAAGGATGCTTTGTACTTCTGCTGCGAGGGCCGCAGTGTGCTCCTCCGTACGGAGCAAGCGCTCCGTGTTTCCTTTAACTGTTATAACCTCGCAAGGTCTTGGCATTTTGAGCTTGAGGTATGTATAATGCGGTACCGCATTGAATATGGCAAATGCGGTTCGTCCGAGCAGTGCGTGATAGCCACTGCGAAAGGGGACGATATCGAAGATTAACCCCTCGCTTCGGAAGTTGTCCGGAGATCTAAAGACCGCTTCCAGTGTGATTGAGCCCGTGCAACAGGGCTCTACACCTGGTATGACACCTTTAAAGGTGGCTTTTGTGGGTTTGATTCTTGAGGGTCGATGCCCATTTTGCGCACTGTGTCCTGATAGAGCAGGTTCAGGCTACTGCCACCGTCCATAAGGACTCGTGTGAGGTGGAATCCGTCAATGATGGGGTCAAGAACCAATGCGGCAGAACTGCCATGATGGGTGCTGGTAGGGTGGTCCCTACGATCGAAAGTGATCGGACAGGAAGACCATGGGTTGAACTTTGGGGCGATTGGCTCCATCGCTTAGACGTCCCTTAGTGCATGCTTTCGTCCCGCTTGGGAATATGGGTTGCGTATATCATGTTCACCATTTTCACTTGGGGAGGAAATTTCTTCTGTCCTCCTGTGCTCGGCGGCCGGGGCCCCTCGTCGTCGTTGCTATGCAGCCCCTTTTCCTTATTTTCGGCATTCAACTTGCCTGCCTATTGAACACCCAACATTCTCTATTGGTGTGGTTGGCTGGTTTATCGGGGGTGCCATGAATTTGACACGAGCGATCGAGTATGCAGTCCAAACTAGACAGGCCCGGATTGTTTCTTTTGAATGGCTTTTTCCGCTGACCGGACTTAGAGCCACTGAATCCGGCATTAACTGCCATTTCTTCGGCGCTGTCGCCATTGTTGCGGCGCTTGTGTATGTTGTGTCGTGGCTTGCCGTTGCTATCTCTAGCGTCTGAAGTGCCAGGATTTTTTGATGTGATGTTGCTAGGAGCCAGCTAGCTGTCTTCGCCCGCACAAAAGCGGGTCATGAGTGTCATGAGGGCTGCCATGGACTTTGGCTTCTCTTGGCCGAGGTGTCGGGCGAGCCACTCGTCGTGGATGTCATGCTTAAAGGCTGCTAGGGCTTCGGCATCCGGACAGTCGACAATTTGGGTCTTTTTAGTTAGGAACCGAGTCCAGAATTTCCTGGCTGACTCTCCGGGCTGTTGGGTTATGTGACTTAAGTCATCAGCGTCCGGTGGTCGCACATAAGTGCCCTAGAAGTTGTCAAGGAATGCGTCTTCCATGTTCTCCCAGCTGCCAATGGAGTTTGTCGGCAAGCTATTCAGCCAATGTCGAGCCGGTCCTTTGAGCTTAAGTGGGAGGTACTTGATGGCATGTAGATCATCGCCGCAGGCCATGTGAATGTGGAGAAGGAAATCTTCAATCCATACCGCAGGGTCTGTTGTACCATCATATGATTCAATGTTCACGGGTTTAAACCCTTCTGGGAATTCATGATCCATTACTTCATCAATGAAGCATAGGGGTGTGCGGCGCCTCTATGTCGGGCTACATCACGACGCAGTTCAAATGAGTCTGGTCTGCTGTATTCGGCCCGGCCGGATTTGTTTTTAGTATATCCAGTGTGACGGTCATCGTCACGCGTTGGGGCGCGCCCCCGTGATCCGTAGATCGATCTTGACTGTCCTGCTTTGTTTTCCAATATGTCTCGAAGGTCCTGCGTGTAGCCCTGGGCCTTAGTGTTTTTTTAGGTTGGCTGCAGGGTGCGGGCTAGTGTTCGGGCTAATACACCTCTTTGTCTCAGCCACGAGGTGGTCGGTCAGCCGCATCGAGCGCTGGTAGTGTGGGCCTTAATGCCTCCTCCTTGAGCTGAGGTTGCAACATGTGCTTTGGGTAACTTTTGGTTGGGCGTTCGAGTCCGTATTCCTCGGCTGCCAGGACCTCAGTCCATCTATCAGTTAGCAGATCTTGATCAGCTTGAAGCTGCTGCTGCTTCTTCTCCACGCTTTTTGCAGTGGCTATAAGCCGGCGCTTGAAGCGCTCCTGCTCGACGGGATCCTCCAGCACGATGCATTCTTCGTCGCCAAGGCTCACTTCATCTTCGGAGAGGGGCATATAATTGCCATCCTCTGATTCTCCATCCGTTGCCTGTTCCTTAGGGCTAGCTTGCCCATCCTCCCATTCGGCCTTCTTGAAGCCTGGCTGGGCGGGATTGTATTCGTCTTTGGCACCATCCGGATTGCTATCATCTCTTGTGCCGGTATCGGTGTTTTTGCTATGGCGGGGCTTAGAGCGGCGCCTATGACGCTGATGCTTCGATTGCTTTTCGAGGGGATTATCCTATATTGCCTCATCACCATCGCCTTCTTTGGGGGTGTCCACCATGTATATATCGTATGATGAGGTGGTTGTCCAGCGCCCTGTGGGCGGTGGTTCCTATTCTTCTCCTGCATCGTCGTCCATACCATCGATGTCTTTGGAGTCAAAGTCAAGCATGTCGGTTAGGTCATTGACAGTGGCTACCAAGTGGTTGGTGGGTGGGCAACGAATTTCTTCGTCGTCAGCTTCCCACTCAAGCCGGACATAGTTCGGCCAAGAATCCCCTGACAGAGAGAGACCTCAATGAATTTAGCACGTCGCCCTAGGGCGTGTGCTGAAAGATATCCATGGAGGTAAACTCTATGATCGATGCCCAATCGGATTCGATAGGCACGGACGCGCGCGGTTCGGAGCCTATGATCGGAGATGAGTCCGAGGGTCCGGTGACACAGACCTCTATGGAGGCGAAGTCTATGTTCGGCTCTATCGCCCATGAGTGTGCTGTCTCCGGGGCGGGGTCTATCTACCCTTCCTCGGATGGCACGATCTGGTCCAGATTAAGGGCCGGGGCAGCCACAGGTGTGATCTCCCTAACACCATCCGATGGCACATCTAAGTCATACTCGTCGTGGCTGTTCGACGCACCTGACATGGGATCGAATCCATCGAAGATCAAGTCTCCGTGGATGTCGGTAATGTAGTTCAAGTTTCCAAACCTGACCTGATGGCCAGGGGCGTAGCTATTGATTTGCTCCAGATGGCCAAGCGAGTTGGCCCGCAGTACAAAGCCGCCGAATACGAAGATCTGTCTGGGGAGAAAAACCTCACCATGGATCGCATCATTGCATATGATTGAAGGAGCCATCAAGCCTTATCGTGATGACACAGTGGAACTCTCAATGAAAGCACCAATGTCGGTGTGAAATCGGCAGATCTGGGGTAGGGGGTCTCGAACGGTGCGTCTAAGGCTAATGGTAATAGGAGGCGGGGGACATAATGTTTACCTAGGTTCGGGCCCTCTCAATGGAGGTAATACCCTACTTCCTGCTTGATTGATCTTGATGATATGAGTATTACAAGAGTTGATCTACCACGAGATCGTAGAGGCTAAACCCTAAAAGCTAGCCTATGATTCTGATTGTTGTTGTCCTACGGACTAAACCCTCTGGTTTATATAGATACCGGAGGGGGCTAGGGTTACACAGAGTCGATTACAGAGAAGGAGATCTACATATCCGAATTGCCAAGCTTGCCTTCCACGCAAAGGAGAGTCCCACCCGGACACGGGACGAAGTCTTCAATCTTGTATCTTCATAGTCCAACAGTCTGGCCAAAGTATATAGTCCGGTTGTCTGAGGACCTCCTAATCCTGGACTCCCTCAGCGACCGTGTGAGGGTGCGGTGCGACCGCGACAGCCGAGCACAAGTGTACCTCCTTTTCATTTTGAAAACTTTAGGCAAGCTTGGCAAAAATGTGTGGCGAAGTATGGCAATGCAAGGCCTAGACCCAAACAGGATAAGTACGTACGTACTAGGAGTACTAGTGTTAAAAAAGAAAGGCGGGGTTTTCCTTCGCGGGTTTAATCGATACAACTCTTCGTTTGACGTGTCAATTAATGCGTATTTTTTTCTCCAAAGCCCAAAGAGCTAACCATCTCACTCACCATCGCTTGATTAATGCAGCGCCATGCAAACCAACCTTCTCACTTCGCATGCATGCAGGGTATATTAATATCCTTGGTTGCTAGTACGAGGCAACCCCCATCAATTTTGCCTCGATTAGTGTTAGTGGCCTTGTGCAAATTGTAATTTTGATATACTGGCCTTGTGTACAAAAAAATGGAGGTAGTAACTATATTTGACTTCCTTCCCCATTGTGGTGATGTTGATGATATCTCGAACGTTGTGGTTTGGCGAAGTGCGTTCGACGGAGAACACCATTGAGGGAGACCATGGTAAGTCGTTTGCAAGTGCCGCCTGCAAGCCGAGACAACCACCTTATTTGCATCCAGGAAGTCCGTTGAACCGAAGGACACGTAAATGTACTAGTACTACTAGTACACAATAGCGTTGTCCATCCAGCTTAGTGCGGTGAGATGGTTTCTCGAGGAATACGATGGAGAAGCGGAGTCAGCGAAGAGTGAAATGATGGTTGCTTCATTCGTACTTTGTGATTTGATGCCTCACTACTTTGTGATTTGTGATAGAAGGGACAGGGGAGTAGACTCTTTGCTCTATACTGTACATGCGTCCAAGCACGGGAGAAAGAGGAGAGACATTGCACTTTCTATTCCTTTAGTCAATCAATCAGGGAGCTTTGGTTCCATCTTTTTGGCTTTGGCAGCACCTCCACAATGGTTCCTATGATGCCAAAAGCTATTTTCACATTTGTCTACACATTATGGATGCCCTTAACCGTACCACTTGGTTTTGCTCCTCTGTGCTATCTATACAAATCTCAATCATATTGATTTAAAAAATTATAGAATCAAGATTAGTAAAAAGGAGGTGATTTTGCCGCGCGGATGGCGGCGTAGGTTTCTTATTTTTAGAGGACATTGTCCTGGCGATTTGCTAACATGCGGTCCCACATGTCAATTCTTTACCAAGCCGATCTGCGTTCCACATGAGGCAGAACAACGGCAGAAGCAACACGTGGTTAAGTTGAAGAAGATGAGGGAGAAGCGGATTCAACAACGAGTGAAATGATGGTTGCTTCATCCCTCCAACTTCTTTTTTAGCATTATTACTTCGTCCCTCCAACATAACTGCGGGAAAGGTGCAGCTTTGTAATTTGACGCCTCATTGCTCATTACTACGCCGGCGCCATGACTGGGGTGCTTCGCCCCGGCTACTCTGCACTGTATTTCGGTATGGCACGTGGACCCGGTAGCTTGATGTCCCACATGTCGGCGAAAGGGACTAGAAGATTTATGAAAGCATGTGCTCCACTCTTATGACGGAGGAGTACACGACACGGCGGCCCAGTGAACTGTCACTTGTACTGTATAGTACTATAGTTTTGCTATTTCACACGACCCACCAATACAAACCCGATTAAACAGGAAAGGGCGGGATTTTTCCCGCACGGTAGATGATACTGGCCATACATTTCAAAGGCAATTTTAATGTATGCAAACTAAATAATTAAGTAACAATATGATATCTAGTAAAACTAAAAACACATATGATTTATTGTGTTAGAGTGTAGTAGTAGTGTTGTATTGCATAGTTGTTAGATGTAACATGCGAGAACGTGTAGAGATGTAGTTTTGGAGGGCCTACGGAGAGAATAAGCTGATTACGGTCACTATATATGTTTTGTGGTGATTATACAGTCACTTGCTCACGGTTCAGCATCGGACTGCACTCTGTTGACCGACCAAATAGTCTGCGTGGCACCATGTTGACTAGTTAAATTGACCACATTCCTTCTGGGTCCCACCTATCTATTCGCATATGGAAAAGGTCAGATAAACACAAATTTACACAGGCGCGACAAGACTCCATCCCGTGCGTGCGAATCACCTGGTTGTGTATGTGTCTGTCAAGGCCTGATTTGTGCGCATGCATGTGTAGGTTGAGCACTTGAATGTGAGAGTGTGTGTTGGTCGTGTGGTGTACCGGTGTGTGCATGCATGCGTGCGTGTGTGCGTGTGAGTGTTGCGTGCATGTGTGGCTGTGTGTGTACGTGTGAGTGTTGCGTGCGTGCGTGGGTGCATGTGTTCATGTGAGTGTTGTGTGCATGCAGTTCGTGTGCGTGCGTGTGTGTATAATCACCACACCAGCTCATGTGTGTTAAAACAAACGGCTCAGCATACCAATACAAGGCCACCTTGTCCGCTGTGCCCGCGGTCATGACTTCAAACCATTGTCCAATATTTCTTTGTCGTTTGTTTTCATTCTTACTAGCAAGATGCCCTTGTGTTGCAGGTAACATCAAGATGCATTTGTATGACTAGTTTATCTTGTGAGAGAAAAGGATGAACAAGGGAAGGTCTTATTTGCAAATGCGGAGAGGTGTGTGGGTACCTTTTTGCAAAATTGCCCTACTTTCTTTCCTATTCGTCAGATATAAATCGGATGGCCTATATTGCAGGATGGCAGGCACACCATGATCACCAACTCTGTTTTTTATAAGAATGTTATATTTTATAAGAGTGTAGATGTAGAGTAGATACAAGCCGACAGGTGGGCCCAATGGTAGTGAGATAATGTGATGCAACAGTAGAGGTGCCACGTGGAGCGTTTAACTGGTCAACTAGTCGTGTCCTTAGCAAATACAGAGTTGTACAGTGAGCCCGTGACTGTATAATAACCATAAAGCATAAATGGTGACCGTAATGAGTGGATTCTGAAGTCCAATGTACGTATCATGCTTTCGCTTCAAATACAATGATCGTCACTGTATATATCGCGAGAGAAAGATGAAACATGTGTGAATGTGCTGGGGGCTTACTTTTAGAGGACCTGGAGATACTTTTTGTGCGTACGTGAAAGGGGCGTAGAGGGGGGGTATGCGATGGAGAGAGAGATGCTCTTCGTTTCTCTTTATTATGACTAACTTTATATATAGTATAAAAATATACAAATCCACAGTGCGGAATAAATATCATTGTGGGCACCATGCAATGCAATGCAAATTAGAGTTCATACTCCTCCATATAACTTTGTAATGTTGTATATATGTAGAAATTCTAAAATAATTTTTTGGCCACACTTTATTCAAAAGGAATATTGTATGCGAAATAAACGTGAAGAGAGGGCTTTTTAGATCAATGGGGTACATGATGTAACATGTGTGAATGTGTAGTTGATGCATTTGGAAGGGCCTAGAGAGGTATGTGTGTGTATTACGTATTCGAGAGAGGAATGGATAGAGGGGCCGGCGGGGGGGGGGGAGATAGCACGAGAAATGAGAGTGGTCTAGAGAGAGAAAGAGTCGAATATGACGTCATGGTAAGAGATTCCCTTGAGTGTGTATATGCAAGGGGGAGGGGATAGAGGCACCAGGACAATTTTTTGTGCGTGGTGTCTGTGTTGGTATGTGTGGGTGTGAGAAGATAACGAGACGTGGGGGCAGAGGGTGTTTCACCGCGTGAGGTCTGGTGGGTCGAGGTGAGGCCCTTCGTTCGGTTCCGTCCTGCGCCACATTGGTCGGCCCGTGACGCATTTAGGGAGACCCATGGATGACTAGTGATACAAGACAAAGATAGCAGAATTGTGAAGGACTCTGTGTCCACTGACAAAGCCGGCTAGGATTTGTAACCCTAGGTTCTCGGACTAAGGTAACCCCTTATCTCTGATATTACTATTCATCCAACCTAACTTTAAGGGGCATCCTACAGAATGCTCTGCTAGAATCATACTCGTCGATTAGGAAGAGAGGTGTGAGACAATGCATGAGAGACTAGCCTAAAGATAATGTTCGTAAAGGAGACACGTAGGCAGCTCTATGTATATAGAAAGGGTCGATGGGGATTGTGCATGTGCATGCTATCGAGAGGAAGAGTGCTTGTGATAAAGGTTAGTGAAAACAGTCGTAAATGGTTACGAGTGGGAGGGAGGGTTATATCGGGAGCATGTCTGTGACAAAGATAACTCGGGAGAGAGTGTGTGAGCATGTGTGAGAGACCACCAATGGAGAGTGAAACTACACGTAAAAGACTATTGTACACATTGATTAAAGATATAAATGGTATCCAAATATTAGGATGGGATCATGATATTTGCAATTCGCATCAGGAATGGTCATTGATCCATCAGACATCTAGATTCTATCGAATTTGAGCATGTCTATGTTATTATTCAACACAATTGATCCACATAGTTAGTATTTTGAACTCCAGACAATGCCTCGCTTTAGCAATCGAATATAAACGTGAGTATAGTTCATGTTGTGTGTGTAAATCACATTATACAGACGAAAGTTACATAATGAACATTATAAATAGCTACCTATGAACTAGCATACATTTGAATTCAACTTAAGGTGGTTTAAAAAAATCGAATTCAACATGAAGTCCATTCAATTATTTGAATTTGATATCATGGCATTTGTAAATCATACCTAAAATATGGGGGCACCAATCTTTGCTCTGATTTTGTAAATAATAGCATATGTATTCGTGTACAAAATAGATTCAAATTTAGCTCCTCCATTCCAAAATAATCGTAGTTATTGGATTTTCAAGTGTCAAAATTTCAAAAAGAAGCGGATAATTTAATGAGGTTTTCAAACATACAAGGTCACATTTAACGTTGTCTATTTAGGTCAATCCTCAAAGTTTAAGAGTACTCTAAACTTGAATGCTTGTGTTTCAAAATTTTGAACGAAGCGCCAAAAGAGTCTCTACTCGCCCGAAACCGCGTGAGACCAATGTTTGGTAGTACAAGGAAATTACTTTTCTAATAACTCCGACCCGTGAAACCTACCGGCCCGACGCCCAAAGGTCTAAACCGGGGTAGGTTTGTAGCTTCATATAGACGCCACGCAACCGCCTCCAAAAAACATTCATACACAATGGCCGCCTAAGCACACATGTGCGCGGCCAAAATCGCTCCCGCCCACTATTTGGGACACCTGGGATTACCATCCTTACCCCGACCCGCAGTAGGTCCGAAATTTAAGAGGGGGCAAAGATTGTACTTTCCCCAAATTTCAAACAAGCACGTCCCATCTGCTGTTCAAAAAACAAGCGCGTCCCATCTGCTGTTCAAAAAACAAGCGCGTCCTAGACCGAAACATGGTTCTCCCTTAGCTCCCCCCTCCCCCCCCCCCCGCCCACTCGTCCGATTCCCCATTCGTACTCCATGGTTGCAAAAACTACCTCTCCACCAGCCATGAAACCCGGTGTCCTTTGTCCACCACCCCATCCCACCCATCAACCGCCGCCCTCATCCATCATGCCGGAGCCGATACCCCGACGTCGTCATCGACCGCAACCTCAACTACAACGCCCTCCACGGTTAGTAGTTGAAGCTGAGGCCGAGCCGTCCGTACCAGAGCCAGTACAACCACGCCATCCTGTGCCTCACCGCTGCCGCTCCAACTTCGCCACCATCCACCCCACCAGAGCTGTTCCTGCTACGCCGTCCTTCGCCGCCTCGGATCTGCTTCCCCTTCGCCAATATACGGCCATGGCAACACAGTCAATAGTTTGGCCATGGGTTTGTCCAAGGATCCACGGTTCTCCAAAACATTGGTTCCCCAAGGAGAAAAAAGAAGATCGATGTCACATATGGAGGAGACCACACTGGCAACCGATAAGGGTGCTCCTCTTCCCTTATTCATGCAAATCTTACGTGTCTGCTTCCACGGTATTCATCCCACAAAAGACACTAGTTGACCGCTTCTTCTTGATACTAGATGTTCCTAGTAACTCCTGATGCACAATGTTTCTCCTCATATACTATTTCACCTTAACTAGAGGTCCGTCGCCCCCTGAATTTCAATTCCTGGTCATTTGGTTCCCAATTAACGGAAGCATTCCCCGGCATAACAGGCGCTAGTCCGCCTATTACGCCGGGGAAGCAGCGCCTCGGTGTTTATCTTAGGGGTGTGTGGGGCCTAGAGCTACTGGCGCCCGATCTGGAGGTCGGACGGGATTAAAGGGATGGCCTGGGGGTGCTGCCAAGCATGGCTGTGGTGTGAGGTCGAGGGGAGGGCGGGGCGGCGGAGGCAGGGGTCTGGGTCGGTGGTCGCTGGCAGTTCGAGAAAGATCGTGAACAGTGACTGGCGGGAGGTAGAAGAAGGCCATTTGCCTGTTCCTTATAGATCGGACGGTTCATTAAAAAAATCGACTGGCCTATTTATTTTCAGTCGACTGTTATCTTGATATGACCACATGTGGTGGTGTGATGGAGGGGTACCTGCATTTCCTGTTCTCATATATTACAAAATCATACAGAGTAGAATCTAATTTTGTTTGCCATGCAATGTTGTAGAGCTATCATATGTCTCCTGTCATTTATTTTTCAGCCACCTGCTATCTGCTACTTTTACAGTGCATTAGTTCTGCACACACTTCACCCATACTCTCACTATTATGTTTTTATGCAAGGGTATTTCAGAGTATGCCTCAAGAGAAGCAGATAAAAAAAGAGAGAAGTTGCTCCAGCTTGCTATGCGGGTAGGCACGACACGTTATAACGCTATAAAGGGTGCACTGTCAGCAGATGGAGACGGTAAACGTAGCTCTGGAGTTGATGACCTCGCTCGCAATAAACCACCATCCCAGGTGCTTTCTTTAACTTCGCGGTGTCATATATGATTGCATGTTCCATATGGTGTCTAGCTTGTACTCGAAAGCTGAAGTCGGTCTTTATTAAGATAAGGAAAGATATTTTTTACATGAACCACCATCCCATGAGCACCAGTAGACAAATAGCTAGTCAGGGCACTGGCCACGCCAGTGACAAGCCCAGGAAAGACAGGCATCACTGATACGTCTCCAACGTATCTATAATTTTTTATTGTTCCATGCTATTATATTACCTGTTTTGGATGTTTATGGGCTTTACTATACACTTTATATCATTTTTGGGACTAACCTATTAACCGGAGGCCCAGCCCAAATTGTTGTTTTTTCTATTTCAGTGTTTCGAAGAAAAGGAATATCAAACAGAGTCCAAACGGAATGAAACCTTAGGGAGTGTTATTTTTGGAACAAACGCAATACAGGAGACTTGGAGTAGACGTCAGGGAAGCTTCGAGGAAGCCACGAGGGTCTAGGGCGTGCCCTACCCCCCTAGGCACGCCCTCCACCCTCGTGGGCCCCTTGTGGATCCCCTAACCGACTTCTTTCACCTATATATATCCATAGAGCCCAAAAACATCTAGGAGCACCATAGATCGGGAGTTCCGCCGCCGCAAGCCTCTGTAGCCACCAAATACCTCTCGGGAGCCCGTTCCGGCACCCTGCCGGAGGGGGAATCCATCACCGGTGGCCATGTTCATCATCCCGGCGCTCTCCAGGACGAGGAGGGAGTAGTTCACCCTCGGGGCTGAGGGTATGTAGCAGTAGCTATGTGTTTGATCTCTCTCTCTCTCTCTCTCTCATGTTCTTGAGGTGATACGATCTTGATGTATCATAAGCTTTGCTATTATAGTTGGATCTTATGATGTTTCTCCCCCTCTACTCTCTTGTGATGAATTGAGTTTTCCCCTTGAAGTTGTTTTGTCGGATTGAGTCTTTAAGGATTTGAGAACACTTGATGTATGTCTTGCCGTGCTTATCTGTGGTGACAATGGGATATTCATGTGATCTACTTGATGTATGTTTTGGTGATCAACTTGCGGGTTCAATGAACTTATGCATAGGGGTTGGCACACGTTTTCGTCTTGACTCTTCGGTAGAAACTTTGGGGCACTCTTTGAAGTACTTTGTGTTGGTTGAATAGATGAATCTGAGATTGTGTGATGCATATCGTATAATCATGCCCACGGATACCTGAGGTGACATTGGAGTATCTAGGTGACATTAGGGTTTTGGTTGATTTGTGTCTTAAGGTGTTATTCTAGTACGAACTCTATGATAGATCGAACGGAAAGAATAGCTTTGTGTTATTTTACTACGGACTCTTGAATAGATCGATCAGAAAGGATAACTTTGAGGTGGTTTCGTACCCTACCATAATCTCTTCATTTGTTCTCCGCTAATAGTGACTTTGGAGTGACTCTTTGTTGCATGTTGAGGGATAGTTATATGATCCAGTTATGTTATTATTGTTGAGAGAACTTGCACTAGTGAAAGTATGAACCCTAGGCCCTGTTTCCTACTATTGCAATACCGTTTGCGCTCACTTTTATCATTAGTTACCTTGCTGTTTTTATAGTTTCATATTACAAAAACCTATATCTGCCATCCATATTGCACTTGTATCACCATCTGTTCGCCGAACTAGTGCACCTATACAATTTACCATTGTATTGGGTGTGTTGGGGACACAAGAGACTCTTTGTTATTTGGTTGCAGGGTTGTTTGAGAGAGACCATCTTCATCCTATGCCTCCCACGGATTGATAAACCTTAGGTCATCCACTTGAGAGAAATTTGCTACTGTCCTACAAACCTCTGCACTTGGAGGCCCAACAACGTCTACAAGAAGAAGGTTGTGTAGTAGACATCAAGCTCTTTTCTGGCGCCGTTGCCGGGGAGGTGAGTGCTTGAAGGTATATCTTTAGATCTTGCAATCACATCTTTTAGTTTCTTGTTTTATGGCTAGTTTAGTCTATAAAATAAAATTACAAAAAATGGAATTAAGGGTGCCTCATATGCTTCATCTTTTTAATGTCTTTCGTGAAAATGATGGGAAGAAAAATTGTGCTCAAGTACTAGAAGAAGAATTACATAGAATGCTTGGCATAAAATAAGTGAATGATGAGCATGATTGCAATGTTGTTAGTATGAATTCTTTGAATACCCATGATGCCAATGATATGCAAAGCCACAAGCTTGGGGATGCTATGTTTGATGAAGATGATATGTTTAGTCCCCCAAGTTTTGATGAGCAAATTTATTATGATGAAATCATGCCTCCTATTTATGATGATTATTGTGATGACACGTATGCTATAAAGAATAAAGATAACCATGATAGTTGTCATCATCGTTTTAATTTTCAATTGGATTATGCTTCACGTGATACTTATTTTGTTGAGTTTGCTCCCACTACTATTGATGAGAATAAATTTGTGTATATGGAGAGAAGTAAAATTTCTATGCAAGTAGATCATGAAAATAATGCTCTAGGTGCTGGTTATATGGTTGAATTCATTCGTGATGCTACTGAAAATTATTATGAGAGAGGATCATATGCTTCTACATATTGCAATAATATCAAGTTTCCTCTCTATGTGTTGAAAATCTTGAAGATTTGCTTGTTTTGCCTTCCTATGCTAGTTGATTATTGTTCCCATAAATTGTTTGCTCACAAAATCTCTATTCATAGGAAGTGGGTTAGACTTAAAGGTGCTAGTCATATTATTCGTGATGCTCTCTTTATGTTTCAATTCTTATCTTCTATGTGAGCATCATTGAAATCATCATGCCTAGCTAAAAAGGCATTAAAGAAAAGTGCTTGTTGGGAGACAACCCAATATTTAACCTTACTGTTTCTGTGTGTTCAGATGATTATGCTACTGTATTAATCATGTTTTATAGCTTTTGTTTCAATAAAGTGCCAAGTAAGACCTCTAGGATAGCTTACGGTGATAGTTGTGTTGATCCTGCTGAAAATTAGAAACTTTTGCACCCACTAAATTAGTTTTGATAATTCTGAGAAACGTTCTTTTGATCTGATTCATTTTGCTCTGGATTGGTACACAATTTTTTCAAGTTTTCCTAATTTGTTAGAATTTTTGGAGTTAGGGAAGTATGATCAATCCTGCATCCTTTATAGACTGTACTGTTTTGGCAGATTGCTGTTATGTTTGCATTGTTTGCATATGTTTGCTTCTTTAATTATTCTATTTCACGATAGGAGTATTAAATATGCATAGGCATTTAGTATGCAATGTTGAATAATAATTTTAGTGATTTGTTACAGTAGAAAATGATAAGGTTTTTGCATTCGTTTATACTAACTTATCTCAGAGTCCTTGTTGAGTTTTGTGTGGATGAAGTTTTTGAGATTTAGGAAACCGAGATATAAAAGGAATTAAGGAGACACAAAAGCTCAAGCTTGGGTACGCCCAAGGAACCCCAAGATAATATTTCAATAAGTCTTAAGCATCCAAGCTTGGGGATGCCCCGGTAGGCATCCCACCTTTCTTCTTCAACAATTATCGTTAGTATCGGTTGAACCTAAGTTTTTCTTCGCATGATGTGTGCTTTCCTTGAAATGTCATTTTGTTTTGTTTTGCTTGCTGTTTGAATAATATACCAAGATCTGGAATGCTTAAATGTTAGAGAGTCTTCACATAGTTGCATAATTATTCGACTACTCATTGATCTTCACTTATACCTTTTGGAGTAGTTTGTCTTTTGCTCTAGTGCTTCACTTATATCCTTTTAGAGCATGGTGGTGGTTTTATTTTGTAGAAATTGTTGATCTCTCATGATTCACTTATATTATTTTGAGAGTCTTTTAGAACAGCATGGTATTTGCTTTGGTTATAAAATTTCTCCTAATACGATGGGCATCCAAGTTGGGTATAATAAAACCTTTCATATAAAGTGCATTGAATACTAAGAGAAGTTTGATACTTGATAATTGTTTTGAGATATAAAGGTGGTAATGTTAGATTCATGCTAGTTGGGTAATTATGAAATTGAGAAATACTTGTGTTAAAGTTGGCAAGTCCTGTAGCATGCACGTATGGTAAAAGTTGTGTGACAAATTTGAAGCATGGGGTGTTCTTTTGATTGCCTTCCTTGTGAGTGGAGGTCGGGATCGCGCGATGGTTAACTCCTACCAACCCTTCCCCTAGGAGCATGCGTAGTAGTACTTTGCTTCGAGGGCTATTAAACTTTTGCAATAAGTATATGAGTTCTTTATGACTAATGTGAGTCCATGGATTATACGCACTCTTACCCTTCAGCAATTTGCTAGCCTCTACGGTACCGTGCATTGCCCTTCTCACCTTGAGAGTTGGTGCAAACTTTGCCGGTGCATCCAAACCCCATGATATGATACGCTCTATCACACATAAACCTCCTTATATCTTCCTCAAAACAGCCACCATACCTACCTATTATGGCATTTCCATATCCATTCCGAGATATATTGCCATGCAACTTTCCACCGTTCCGTTTACTATGACACGCTCCATCATTGTCATATTGCTTTTGCATGATCATATAGTTGACATCGTATTAGTGGCAAAGCCACCTTTGTAATTCTTTCATAGATGTCGCTCTTGATTCATTGCATATCCCGGTACACCGCTGGAGGCATTCACATAGAGTCATATGTTATTCTAAGTATTGAGTTGTAATTCTTGAGTTCTACATCAATAAAAGTGTGATGATCTTCATTATTAGAGCATTGTCCCAAGTGAGGAAAGTATGATGGAGACTATGATTCCCCCACAAGTCGGGATGAGACTTCGGACTTTATGAAAAATAAAAGAGGCCAAAGAAGCCCAAATAAAAAAAGAGGCCAAAGAAGCCCACCAAAAAAAGAGAGAAAAAGAGAGAAGCGACAATGTTACTATTCTTTTTCCACACTTGTGCTTCAAAGTAGAACCATGACCTTCATGATAGAGAGTCTCCTATGTTGTCACTTTCATATACTAGTGGGAATTTTTCCTTATAGAACTTGGCTTGTATATTCCAATGATGGGATTCCTCAAAATGCCCTAGGTCTTCGTGAGCAAGCAAGTTGGATGCACACCCACTTAGTTTCTTTTGTTGAGCATTCAAACATTTATAGCTCTAGTGCATCCGTTGCATAGCAAACCCTACTCCTCGCATTGACATCAATTGATGGGCATCTCCATAGCCCGTTGATTAACCTCGTCAATGTGAGACTTTCTCCTTTTTTTTCGCCACACAACCTCCATCATCATATTCTATTCCACCCATAGTGCTATATCTATGGCTTACGCTCATGTATTGTGTGAGGGTTAAAAAAGCTGAAGCGCGTTAAAAAGTATGAACCAATTGCTTGGCTGAAATCGGGGTTGTGCATGATGGGAGTATTTTGTGTGACGAAAATGAAGCATAGCCTAACTATATGATTTTGTAGGGATAAGCTTTCATTGGCTATGTTATTTTGATAAGACATGATTACTTTGTTAGTATGCTTGAAGTATTACTATTTTTACATTAATAGGAACTTTTATTTTGAATCATTTGGATTTGAACATTCATGCCACAATAAAGAAAATTACATTGAGAAATATGCTAGGTAGCATTCCACATCAAAAATTCTATTTTTATCATTTACCTACTCGAGGATGAGCAGGAATTAAGCTTGGGGATGCTTGATACGTCTCCAACGTATCTATAATTCTTGATTGTTCCATGCTATTATATTACCTATTTTGGATGTTTATGGGCTTTACTATACACTTTTATATCATTTTTGGGACTAACCTATTAACCGGAGGCCCAACCCAAATTGCTGTTTTTTCCTATTTCAGTGTTTCGAAGAAAAGGAATATCAAACGGAGTCCAAACGGGATGAAACCTTTGGGAGAGTTATTTTTGGAACAAACGCAATCCAGGAGACATGGAGTAGACGTCAGGGAAGCTTCGAGGAAGCCACGATGGTCCAGGGCGCGCCCTACCGCCGGGCGCGCCCCCCACCCTCGTGGGCCCCTCGTGGCTCCCCTGACCGACTTCTTTCACCTATATATATCCATATACCCCGAAAACATCTAGGAGCACCATAGATCTGGAGTTCCACTGCCGCAAGCCTCTGTAGCCACCAAAAACCTCTTGCGAGCCCGTTCCGGCACCCTGCTGGAGGGGGGAACCATCACCGGTGGCCATCTTCATCATCCCGGCGCTCTCCATGATGAGGAGGGAGTAGTTCACCCTCGGGAGTGAGGGTATGTACCAGTATCTATGTGTTTGATCTCTCTCTCTCGTGTTCTTGAGGTGATACGATCTTGATGCATCACGAGCTTTGCTATTAAAGTTGGATATTATGATGTTTCTCCCCCTATACTCTCTTGTGATGAATTGAGTTTTCCCCTTGAAGTTGTCTTGTCAGATTGAGTCTTTAAGGATTTGAGAACACTTGATGTATGTCTTGCCATGCTTATCTGTGGTGACAATGGGATATTCACGTGATCTACTTGATGTATGTTTTGGTGATCAACTTGCGGGTTCAATGAACTTATGCATAGGGGTTGGCACATGTTTTCGTCTTGAATCTCTGGTAGAAACTTTGGGGCACTCTTTGAAGTACTTTGTGTTGGTTGAATAGATGAATCTGAGATTGTGTGATGCATATCATATAATCATGCCCAATGATACTTGAGGTGACATTGGAGTATCTAGGTGACATTAGGGTTTTGGTTAATTTGTGTCTTAAGGTGTTATTCTAGTACAAACTCTATGATAGATCGAACGGAAAGAATAGCTTCGTGTTATTTTACTACGGACTCTTGAATAGATCGATCAGAAAGGATAACTTTGAGGTGGTTTCGTACCCTACCATAATCTCTTCGTTTGTTCTCCGCTAATAGTGACTTTGGAGTGACTCTTTGTTGCATGTTGAGGGATAGTTATATGATCCAGTTATGTTATTATTGTTGAGAGAACTTGCACTAGTGAAAGTATGAACCCTAGGACTTGTTTCCTACCATTGCAATACCGTTTGCGCTCACTTTTATCATTAGTTACCTTGCTGTTATTATAATTTAAGATTAAAAAAACCTATATCTACCATCCATATTGCACTTGTATCACCATCTCTTCGCTGAACTAGTGCACCTATACAATTTACCATTGTATTGGGTGTGTTGGGGACACAAGAGACTCTTTGTTATTTGGTTGCAGGGTTGTTTGAGAGAGACCATCTTCATCCTACGCCTCCCACGGATTGATAAACCTTAGGTCATCCACTTGAGGGAAATTTGCTACTGTCCTACAAACCTCTGCACTTGGAGGCCCAACAACGTCTACAAGAAGAAGGTTGTTTAGTAGATGTCAATCACCTAGAAGCCAACTAAAAAGCCGCGATGGTGGCGAAGCAGCCCGCCTCCCACCAGGCTCTCAGGTCCTAGATGATCATGCTCACCACTCTAGCCGGATGTCTAGCTTGTATTGCTTCCAATGTGGTTAAATTGCATCTGCTTAGGTTACACATTATACCTTTGAATATGACATGCCTTTATGTTTTTGGTACATACTAGTACATCTGTCTATTAACCATGTTCTTACATCAAACTAATGTTCTTGTGTATCCCTCATCAATCACTTATGATGAGGCAGTCAGGCAAGTGGACTACTCCTCATTTAAAGAATGCGGCATCAGCCTCCCGGCATGAATCTCAAGAAACAGCAAGGCTAGATGAAGATAGTGAATGTAGCTCTGTAGTTGATTACCGCGTTTCCCCTACACTAGCATCGCAGGTGCTTGCTCTAACTTGGCAGCATGATATGTGGTTGCATGTTGCATATGGTGTCTAGATTGTAATTCTTCCAATCTGGTTAAACTGCATGTGCTATTCTGCTTAGCTTATACATTATACCTATTAATGTGACATGACTTCCTGTATTTAGTACATAGTACATCTGTCTATTAAGCATGTCTTACATAAAACTATTGTTTTTTTGTATCCCGCATCAATCAATATGACGAGACACCTTTAGTATATGCAGTGCGATATTAGTTGCATCTTTCATATGATCTATAGCATGCGCTGCTTCTAATTCTTTGAAATGCCATTTATGATGGGACGCTTTTAACTTGGCAGAGTCATATTGATTGCATCTTTCATGTAGTGTCTAGCTTGCATTGCTTCTTATTTGTTGGAATGGTTTCTGCTTAGTTTACACAAACAGTTGTGAACGTGCCATGTCGTCCTGTTTTTTGTACATATTCCATCCTGGTATCATGTGTTTGCCTTACATCAAAGTAGTGATTTTCAGTATCATGCATGAATGAGTTCTGAAGAGAGAATTTTATTGCTTTTTCTTGTCGGTTTTACTTGACAATTCAAAATCAATAAAGTGGAAGGAAGTTAGCAAGGCAGCGGATAAAGGTGCTCCTTCCAAATGGAGGGGCTCTACAGATTCTACTCCTCCATCCCCCCAAGATGATTTCCAAGACAACACATGCATAGACACTCAACGTAGCTGTGTTGATGATGAGCATGTCTCCCCTAGTGCACCATCACCGGTGCTCCCTCTAACTTGGCACTGTTATATGTGGTTGCATGTTATGTGTGATGTCTAGCTTGTATTGCTTCTAATTTTGTTGAATTCCATCTACTTACTTTACACATTATACTTGAATAAGGCACGTGTTCCTGTCTTTAGAACATACAATATATGTCTATCACACCATGTTCATACATCAAATTACTACTGTTGTGTAACCTGCAACAATCACTTATCATAAGACACGTTTGACTTGGGAGTGTGGTATAGGTTACATCTCGCATTTTTCCTAGCTTGTTGTAGGATCGAAAGTATGTCTAGAGGGGGGTGATTAGACTACTTGACCAAATAAAAACTTATCCTTTTCCCTATTTTAGTCTTTGGCAGATTTTAGTTATCTTAGCACAAGTCAAGCAATCTCAACACAATTCAAGCAAGCATGCAAAGAGTATATGAGCAGCGGAAAGTAAAGCATGCAACTTGCAAGAATGTAAAGGGAAGGGTTTGGAGAATTCAAATGCAATTGGAGACATAGATGTTTTTGTCATGGTTCCAATAGGTGGTGCTATCGTACATCCACGTTGATGGAGACTTCAACCCACGAAGGATAACGGTTGCGCGAGTTCACGGAGGGCTCCACCCACGAAGGGTCCACGAAGAAGCAACCTTGTCTATCCCACCATGGACGTCGCCCACGAAGGACTTGCCTCACTAGCGGTAGATCTTCACGAAGTAGGCGATCTCCTTGCCCTTACAAACACCTTGGTTCAACTACACAATCTTGTCGGAGGCTCCCAAGTGACACCTAGCCAATCTAGGAGACACCACTCTCCAAGAAGTAACAAATGGTGTGTTGATGATGAACTCCTTACTCTTGTGCTTCAAATGATAGTCTCCCCAACACTCAACTCTCTCTCACAGGATTTGGATTTGGTGGAAAGAAGATTTGAGTGGAAAGCAACTTGGGGAAGGCTAGAGATCAAGATTCATATGGTAGGAATGGAATATCTTGGCCTCAAGACAAGTGTAGGTGGTTCTCTCTCAGAAAATGCAAGTTGGAAGTGTAGGTTCGTTCTGATGGCTCTCTCCACGAATGAAGAGGAGGTGGAGGGGTATATATAGCCTCCCCACAAAATCTAACCGTTACACACAACTTGCCAAACTCGGTGGGACCGAATTGAGAAACTCGGTTAGACCAATTCAGCAAATCTAGTGACCGTTAGGATTTTTGGTGGGACCGACATGCAACTCGGTAGGACCGATATGATTAGGGTTAGGGCATAACGTAATCTCGGTGAGACCGATTACACAAACTCGGTGGGACCAATTTTGGTAATAAGCTAACCAGAGAGTTGGTCAGGTAAACTTGGTGGGACCGGTTCGCTCATTTCGGTGGGACCGAAATGTTACGAAAAGTAAACAGGGAGTTTACATTGCAATCTCGGTGGGACCGACCGCTCATCTCGGTGGTAGCGAAATGTTACGATGGGAAACAGAGAGATTACAATCCCATCTCGATGAGACCGAGATCCCTATCGGTGAGACCGATTTGCCTAGGGTTTGTGGCAGTGGCTATGACATCTGAACTCGGTGGCGCCGGATAGAAAGAATCAGTGGGGCCGAGTTTGACATTTGGTTTAGGTCATATGAGGATGTGGGAAAGTAGTTTAGGGTTTTGGAGCATATCACTAAGCACTATGAACCAAGAACCTCATTAAGCAACACCTCATCCCTCCTTGATAGTATTGGCTTTTCCTATAGACTCAATGTGATCTTGAATCACTAAAATATAAAATGTAGAGTCTTGAGATTTGAGCTTGAGCCAATCATTTTGTCCTTAGCATTTTTAGGGGTCCACTTTTCTCATCTATGCCATGCCATTCATTGAGTTTTTCCTGAAATATTTATCTTGGAATAATGTTAGCTGAATGAGCTATATGTTGTTAGGAATTACCAAAACCACTTAGGGATAGTTGCACTTTCAATCTCCCCCTTTTTGGTAATTGATGACAGCATATAGATCAAAGCTTCGATAAATGATAATAAGAGTGAATAACATTGTCGCTTTGAGAAGTATGTGATAAGCAAGAGCTCCCTCGAAATTTGTGCATAGTTTAAGATTTTCTTTGGACTGCAAATGCACAAAGAGTTAGGCTCATGGGTTACTCTTCCATGTCACATACATCTTGGTGGAGCGCTCAAAAATGATAATAATTGAATACATGCACTCATCACCAAGCAAAGTGAATGATCATATAGAGATAAAAGGATAATGTCATCCAACAAGCATTAAAGTAGCATATGATCAAACACATGATCATCCAAGTATCACACAAACATAAAGTATCTCAAACAAGCAAATAAAGTTCAACCACCAAAGCAAGAGAGAATAAAAAGCAACGCTCTCTCTCGAAGCCTATGATCTATACATTTTTCTCCCCCTTTGGCAACAAGTTACCAAAAAGTTCATAGAAAATGCATAGCACTAAATCGTCTCTCAGGCTTGATCTTCAGGTGGTGGTGTAGAGATGGCTCCTTGGACGAAGACTTTAGTAGATGTGGATGGAGCTGGTGGAGTAGGTGCTGGAGCTGGTTGCACTGGGGCTGTAGCTGGTGCAGATGAAGTGGCTCTGGTGTCTGTCACTGGCACTGCAGCTGATCTCTGAGCTCTAGGCACTCTGGCAAATGCCTCAGTGGTTGTCTTGCCCTTCCTCTCCTGCATATCATCCTGGAGTTTCTCAACAACAGACTGGATCCCAGTTACCTTCACATCCAAGCCATAGAACTTCTGCTCCATGATCCTCACCAGGCTCTCCTGGTTTTGAGTCAAGGTGGCCAGCCCCTTCTCAATCCTTAGTGTGGATGCAATCAAGTAGCCAAGCTGATCCTGTTTGCTCTTCAAAAAGTACTGAGATGCCTCTTCCATTGTTGGCATCTTGGTAGCCTTCTCTGTCCTTGCCTTCTCCTTTTTTGCTTGTGCTTGCACTGAAGATGGTTCATTTTCATCCATAACCACTTGGTTGTCCTCAAAGTCTGGATAGATAGGCATGTGATCCTTGTCCAACAAGTATGTGGAAGTGCCCATCTTGGAGTTAATCAGCTCCTGGATCCGTGGGGCATACCCACAACTTCTCTTTTGGTCAGCAGCTATCCTCTTGATAGTTTCAACTATAAGACTCATGACCTTGAACTTTTGTGGCACATCAAATAAGTGTAGCAGATTTATTGCATGGCCTCTGATCATGTTGTGATCACCTGACTTGGGCAAGAGAGTGTGCCTGAGGATCCAGTTGATGGTTGGTAGTCCTGATAGAAGGTAATGTACTGATCCAAACTTGTGTGTTTCAACAGCAGCATCTGGGATCTCCTTGTACATATGTGCCATAGTGTTGTGATCCATCTTCTTCTTGGCATAGACATCCAAGTCATCCTATTTCTCCTTAGGTGCATTGATTATATTAGCCCATTCTTCAATTGATGATTGGTACTTAGTACCTTCAGACATCCATACTATCTTGCCATCTGGATAGAAGTGTGCTATGGAGTAGAATTGCATTATTAGCTCATCATTCCACTTTGTGAGCTTCTACCCAACAAAGTATGCCACTCCACAAGCACTGAAGCTGTCATACACACCAGGATAGTGTTCTTCATTCTCCTTGATGTACTTCCAGTCCACTCACCTCATGTCACACACTATTGGCTTCTTGTCCAGCAGCATTGTCTCATAGAAATCCTGCTGTTCCTTTGTATGGAACCTGTAGTCCATAGCAGTTCTCCTCGATTCCTCCTGACTGCATAAGGATCAGTCAACCTCCACTGTCCGAGTCCTGCATCCTTTCTCAGTTTCATGTTCTTAGCTACAGGATGAGCATCATTATGATCTGGAATTTTAGGCTTCATTTTTCTCAAGACATGCTCTTCATCATCTTCCTCTTCAGCAACAGTTTCAGGCACTGGGGCCTTGTTCTTCTCAGCAGCAGATATGTTCCTGGTATTCCCCTTAGGTGCAGTCTTGGGCTTGGAGGCAGCCTTGGGTGCTTCTTTGGGCTTTAATGAAGCAGCCCCTTACCTGATAGCATCACCCATAAGCTTCTAAGCTTTGGGTACTGGTGCAGCAACCTCTTCTTCTTCCTCCTCCTCTTCAAAGTCTCTCCTCATAGAGGGATTGCCAAGAACCTTGGCAGTAGTGGTTCTGACTCTCTTTTTCTTCTTGTCTTGGCCAACAGCTTCATCTTCTGATTCAATGGTAAACTTCATGGTTTCCCCAGTGGCAACCTTCCTAGGTTTGGAAGTGGGAATCCTCCTTGCAGGTGCCTTCTTCTGCATTCCTGGCTTAGTGGCTGCAGCTGAGCCATATTCTTTCTTGAGCACCTTCTTCTTGGAAGTGGCCTCATCCTCAATAGCCACATAGTCTTCATCCTCAGATTCTGAGGTTTTCTTCTTTTTGGCTCTGGTGGCGGCTTTGGGTAAGTTGCTTGGGGTGCTCCTGCTGCCATCATCATAGCTGCTAGAGGGATTAGTGCCCTCACTCACTTGAACCTGCTCCTCTTCCCTGTTCTGGATGTCACTCTGATCAGACATATTGCAAACACTGACTGCAGACCCTGTGAATAGATATAGATGAGATAGAGTGGATGAGCATCACAAAATACAGAGGTTTTTTTGCAAAAGAATGAGTCAAAAACTTAGTTTTAGTTTTCCACAGAAAGCATTTCGGATCAACCGATTTGTAAACTCGGTGATACCGAAGCAGCTTTTGGAACCTGAACTAGTGAACTCGATCAGACCGAGTCACAGTTCGGTGGCACCGAGATTGCTAGGGTTTCACAAAGTCTTGAACTCGGTCACACCGATTTGCAATTCTCGGTCAGCCCGAGAATTACATGTGCAATGACCCTAGCCGAATCGGTGGAACCGAGTTCTACAACTCGGTGGGTCCGAGATGGTTTCGGCGGAAACCTAACCCTAAATTTTAAATTCATCTCTAATCTACGGAGTGTTTTGACTAGATAAGATAGTTTCAATCGTGGCAAGATTCATGGAGAACACAATGTGCTAGGAATCAAATGGGGATAGCACAGTGATCGAGTCCATACCCTAGGTCAGTGATGAACTCGCTACGGCGGCAACGGCAGGGATGATTTCCGTTGGCGGCGGTGGAAACCAGCGGCAGGAGGCAGCTGGCGACGAGGAGGATGATCCGGAGACCCTGGAGGCAGAGCGGGCTAAGCGCGGGCGAAAGAGTTCGGAGAAAATTTCCAAAGTTTTGCCCGTGGGTATATATAGCCCGACCCTGTCGGTGTGACCGAGTGGAACAACTCGGTGGCACCGAGATGCATAACTGCTAACAGTTACAGCAACTCGGTGTGACCGAAAAGTTTAAATCGGTTGCACCGAGATTGAAAACCTAGATCGACTTAGTGATCTCGGTTGACCAAAATGGAAGAATCGGTCAGACCGAAACGCACAAAGAAGTTTTGGAAGTTTAAGTCTTTTACGAATCGGGGACTCCGAGTGCTCCTCACACAGAGTGGTTCGAATCTGACTTGATCAAATTTTGTGATGTAGCATGAATAGAGTTTGAGACAAGAAAAGCATAGATAGCTAGAGAGGATTCTTAGGCATTCTTGTCCATCCACTTGGCAAAAGAAAAAGAAACCAGTCAATCAAAACAACAAGTGGATGTCCTCAAATGAGTAAAATATGCAACCAACATGCTCACACCATAAAATGGCAAATGAAATATGTGGCAAAGCATGCACAACCAATTCTAGCATCTATCAAGCAATTGGCGATGACTAGGTCATCTATATATGAGTATATTGACTTAGGAGTCAAATGAGAACATTTGATCATAGGTCATACTCATCGTTTATGCTCAAGTGGGGTTACCACTTTTACATAATGCATTGATGTGTTCACACCATTAGAGGTGCTTTGACTCAATTCTTAGGGTAAAGCCCCCCTAGATGTGAGGTCCCCCCTTAGAGGGATGAACTAACCTTTGGTTTTGTCGATGATGACTTCATGTAGGTGTTGAAGATGTGGATGCTCAATGTTGATGTAGATCATTTGGAGCAATCCTTTTGGAGTGAGTTGCACTTTTAATACCTACATAGGTTAGTCCCACAAGGAACAAACAAGGATATCCATAGACATAGAGTGATGCACACACAAGATGATGTCTATGAAAGCATTAGGTTACCTTGTCCCTTGTCTTACCAACAAGAGGGTTTATGACTCCTTTAACTAGTGCAAGATGTGGAAGTTGATTGCAATTGTTTTTGCCAAAATGATATGAGTGAAATATGTTGGCGGAGTCACCCTTAAGAACTCTCTAGTTCTTCTTCTTCGGGACCCACATCATCTTGATGGGAATCCTTGGAGTTGTAGTTGTACTTGATGAAGTAGAACTTGATGTAGTCTTGGGAACCCACTTGACCAAGACCTTAGGAGCTTCTTCAAATGCATCAATCTCCTCTTGAAGCTTGTCTTTGCCTTTTTTGCTTGTGGTCTTGTGGTGGAAGATCATCTTGGGCTTGTGTCCCCTTGAAGGAAGTAGGATCATACTTCTCTTGTTGAGGAACAAACTTCTTCTTGGGGTATTGATCTTCTTCCCACTCAACTCCATTGGCATTGAACTTTCGTTCAAAACCAACACCTTGGTTCTTCCAGTGCCTTCCTTGCTTGCGTACAATTTCCTCGAATTGCTTACTCCCGGCAAGGCTCTTGTAAACACCTTTCTCTATAATTCCCTTCAATAAGCTATTTTCTTGCTCAAGTGTAACTTGGCTAAGAGAATCATTAGTGGAATCAAGAGAACTACTAGAAGCAACAACATTGGATTTAGCATGATTATTGTTACTACTAGAGGAAGAATCCTTCTTGTTCTTGTTGCTAGACTTGACTTGAGGCATGTAAGTAGATAAGAGTAAACACTTGGCAATGTAAGAAGAACTTTTCTTACGAAGATCATCATTGATTGCCTTTAAGAACTCATGCTCTTGCTCAAGGTTGAGCTTTTCAAAGCGTAACTTCTCATGAGTCCTCAAAAGTTCTCGATGATCTTCTAAGATAGTTTCATGAGCTAACTTAAGAGTGTTTAGTTCTTTAGTTAGGAGCTCAATCTTCTCCTTATCATTGTCATTCGTTTTATCTTGATTAGCATGATTAATTGACGTTGCATCATAGTATTCATCACTAGAGTTGTCAACAAGTAAATCATCATCACCTAACAAGTCATCTTCATCACTATTGAAATCAACATACTTGGGGTGTGTTACCTTTGGGCCTTTAGCCATGAAGCATTTTCCAAGTCCTTCATTTGGTGAATCAAATATGTCGTAGGAGTTGGTTGACACAAGTGCTAGACCGGCAACACCTTCATCTTGAGTATATTCGGAGTCGGAGTGATAGCTTCTCTCGGAGTGATTGTCGGAGTCGGAGCCAGATAACCATTCACCAACATGAGCTTGATGTCTTCGTTTTGTGTATCTCCTTGATGACTTGTCCTTCCTTTTTGAATCCTTGCTTCTCCGGGATGTTCTTCGTTCATAACGATCATCTCTACTCGTCCTCTCTCTTGGTGGTGATTCTTCTCTTATACTTCTCCTTTTAGGTGATTCTTCTCTTCTTTTGTAGGGTGTCGTACACTCATTGGAATAGTGTCCGGGTCTTCCACAATTGTAGCAATTACGCTCTCGACTAGAAGATCTTTTGTCATTGTAGGACCTTGACTTGGAGCTTCTTTTTTGCTTCTACTCTTGTAGAACTTGTTGAAGTTCTTAACCATTAGGCTCAATTCTTCATTGAAGGTTTGTTTCTCACTTGATGTTGTGGGGGCTTCACATGAGGCTTTGTAAGCACCACTTGACTTGTTGTGAAGTTCCTCCTTATCCTTGAGTGACATCTCATGAGCAACAATTCTTCCAATGACTTCCGTTGGCTTGAGATCTTTGTAATTGGGAATCATTTGGATCAATGTGCACAAGGTATCATATTTTCCGTCCAAAGCTCTTAGGATCTTCTTGATGATGAATTTATCGGTTATCTCTTCACTTCCTAAGCCGGCAATCTCATTTGTGATAAGAGCAAGCCTAGAGTACATTTCAGCGACACCTTCACCATCCTTCATTTTGAACTTGTCAAGCTAACTTTGAAGCACATCCAACTTGGATTCCTTGATGGAGTCGGTACCTTCATGCATATCAATCAAAGTATCCCAAATTTCCTTTGCATTCTCAAGACGGCTGATTTTGTTGAATTCTTCGGGGCACAATCCGTTGAAGAGGTGTCGGTGTCAAAACCGGCGGATCTCGGGTAGGGGGTCCCGAACTGTGCGTCTAGGCGGATGGTAACAGGAGACAAGGGACACGATGTTTTTACCCAGGTTCGGGCCCTCTCGATGGAGGTAAAACCCTACTCCTACTTGATTGATATTGATGATATGGGTAGTACAAGAGTGGATCTACCACGAGATCAAGGAGGCTAAACCCTAGAAGCTAGCCTATGGTATGATTGTTGTTGTGATTGTTGTCCTACAGACTAAAACCCTCTAGTTTATATAGACACCGGAGAGGGCTAGGGTTAAATAGAGTCGGTTACAATGGCAGGAGATCTACATATCCGTATTGCCAAGCTTGCCTTCCACGCCAAGGAAAGTCCCATCCGGACACGGGACGAAGTCTTCAATCTTGTATCTTCATAGTCTTGGAGTCCGGCCGATGATGATAGTTCGGCTATCCGGACACCCCCTAGTCCAGGACTCCCTCAGTAGCCCCTGAACCAGGCTTCAATGACGACGAGTCCGGCGTGCATATTGTCTTCGGCATTGCAAGGCGGGTTCCTCCTCCGAATAATTCATAGAAGATCGTGAACACCAGGATAGTGTCCGGCTCTGCAAAATAAATTCCACATACCGCCGTAGAGAGAATAATATTTACACAAGTTCAATATGCTGACGTATTTTGTGGCGTGACGTCACACCACTACCAAGCCTTTACTTGAATCGTTTTTATTATACCACCTCAGCGCGTTTAGCGAAGCGGTTTCCTTGGCACGTCTTGTCGAAGCAGAGATCATGTTCCCCTTATTCCGGGATTCCCATCAATACGGACGTGGGTAACCCAACCGCGCCCGTCGCCACGCCCCCTCCATCGAAGGCGGGTTCCAAATGGTCACGGAGACGGCTCTTGGTATTCTCCTTCTTTATAATGAGACCCAGGCTCGTTCTTTTTCTTCAATCCTCAATCGAATCCACCGCTCGCCTCGAGCTCCAACGCTCAGGGCTCCAGATTCGAGCGCTTCGGAACTTCGACAATGTCCGGCTCTGAGTTGCAGGGCCGGTGGATGCCCTCCTCCATCACGGAGGAGGACGTGCTAAAGCTGAGAGAAGCCAGGTATTTAACCTATGAGATTTCGCATAGGATTCCTGCCCAAGGGCAAGTCATTCCCACTCCCGAGCCAGGCGAGAGCGTCGTGTTCGTGTCTCACCTCCGTCGGGGTTTAGGCTTCCCGATGGATCCCTTCATGAGGGGGCTCATGTTTTACTATGGGTTGGAATTCCACGACTTGGCTCCGGAGTCCATCCTCCACATCTCATCATTCATTGTCGTCTGCGAAACCTTCCTCCGCACTACCCCTCACTTCGGTTTGTGGCTCAAAACCTTCAACGTGGAGCCGAAGATGATTGAGGGGCGTCAGGCAGAGTGTGGAGGGGCGGTTGTATGCAAGAGAGCCGATGCTCCATGGCCCGAGGGCTCTTTTTATGAGGAGCTCGGTTTGTGGCAACAGGAGTGGTTCTATATTACCGCTCCCAGGGGCAGCAGGCAGAAGCCGCCGCCCGTCTTGCGCTCGGGCCCTCCACAACGGCTGATGTCATGGGTCAACAAAGGGCTTAACTGGGGGCCGTCAAAGGACGTACCCCTATTGTAGGGCCGGATTCGAGGCCTCCAAGAGAGGGAGATCAATCTGGTCGTAGTGATGCAGGTTATGCTGATTCGGCGTCTTCTGCCCTGCAAACGTCGCCCCCTCTGCCTGTGGGAATTCAATATGGAGGGACCACGAGCTCTCCAACACTTCATGGGTACGACACCCGTGGAGATGTACAAATTGTTCTTCGGATCACAAGAAGTGTGTCCGGAATTGACTGAGGATGCCGGCCTAAGCTGCAATCGCCCGGATGCTCAAGTAGCCCTGTGTCCGGACATACCGTTTGTTTGCATATTCTTGGATTTGCCTTTTAACCAATCGTCCTTTGAACAGGAGTGGATAGCGCAAGCAAAACTGATACGGTGTTCGGCCCCCCTCCCCGAGACCGCGCCGGATCCGGTGTTGGTCAAGATGCTGGAGGTTGCGCCTTTAGAGGAGGGCGAAGGGGAAAACAGAGAAACTACCGCCTCTACTAAGGAGGCTTTGGAGAAAGGGGGGATCGAGAATCCCTCCCTCCATGGGGAGAAGAGGACCGCTTCCGAAGACCCGGAGGCTAAGGCCTCAAAGCGGGGGAAGAAATCTTCACCAGAGGGTCCTACGCCAGGGGAAGCCCCGGCCGCACTATCTCCCCCAAGGAATCAGCCCTCCAGCGAGCCGTAAGTAGAAAAAGGGGAGTATTGTAATAAGGGATGTCCCTATTTTTGCTTCTGAGGATAACCGAAGTTTTTACCTTGTAGTTCGGATCTCCGTCCTTCTCAGCTGAGCTCGTCTTCGGGGGACCTTCGTCCAGAGATGATGGAGGGCGAGACGCCTCCATCTGCCGAGCCATCAGGTGGGGCGGACGACCCTGAAGTGTCGTCGCAGAGGGTCTCCCCAAGTCCGGCGGGGCCGGAGAGTTCGGCACCTACTGGTGTACGGCTGGGGGAGCTGAAGGATCTGCTCGAGAGGGCGTCTATCTCAGAAGATCACCGTATATTGATAAATACGGTTATTGAAAGAATTTCGTCCGCTGAGGGCGGGTTGCATGATGCCGTCAGAAGTTTACTAGCGGGTTTTGAGGTACGTAAAAATGACATACCTTTTGACAGTTTTGCACATAGAGTGCGCCCTGTATAGATAGTAGCCCCTGAGACTCGGTATGTTGTCGAAAGCGACAGCGTGCCGAGGATCATAATCTCAGTTAATAATTCTCGCTTTTCCCATGCAGGTGGTGGATCTTTCGGTGGCCAGCCGGACTGATAGAGTTGCCGAGCTAAAGCGGCAACTCAACATTGCGTATGCGGACATCGCGCTGGTCAATAAACGACTTGACGAGTCACAAGGTAGGTTGTTTCTCTGCGGTCACCTAGTAAGGGAGCTGACGCCCACTCCTTACAACATGTATGCTTGATGCAGATGGTGCCGCTGCTGTGGAGGACCTTCGGGTAGAGCTTGCTCGAGCCAAGGAGCAGGCCAGAAGGAGTGATGCGGCTGCCTCGAGGGCAGCCGAAGAGCTAGAAGCCGAAAAGGCTGCTCACTACCAAAGCAGGGAGGAGATGGCCGGAATGGCCGTGAAGCTAAAGGATGTTACCGACTGTTATGAGGTTCTTGAAAAAGAACGCCGAGCAGAGCAAGCGGACCTGAAGAAGGCCACCGCCGAAGCCAAGGATGCCCGTTCTGCACTGAGGGCTATAAAGGAGGAGCTGCGTCAGGCCGGAGACATTGCGGCTGGAAAGCCCTTTCTGCTGCGCAGGAAGTTCACAGATCCGAAGTATGCTCAGCTGGGCCAGCTGTGGGGTGCGGAGGATCCTTATCTAGATTTGGCGGCGAGTGCTGCGGATGCGGTTGTGCACTTCCGAAGCCAAAAGGATCACGAGATGGAAGAGCTGTTTTGGTCTCAATTCCACAGTCCGGAGCGTCCACTTCCATTGACCGATCGGTTGGCTGAGTGGGCTGAACTGAATAGATTATCCGGATTTTCCATGACGGATGTGGTGGCTCATGTGTGGTCGGATAGGCCTAAGCCGAAGAGTTATTTTGGCTTATTGTAGCAGTTCCTTGGGGCGGTGCCGCATATCAAGGCGATGAAGCGGTTGGCGTGCATAGAGGGTGCACGGATGGCTCTCGCCTGTGTCAAGACATATTGGGCGGAGATGGATGCCACTGATGTTGCATCCCGGGGTTCGGACAAAAGCCGGTTACCCGCCGAGCACTATTTTGGGGAAGTCCTGCAGGGCGCTCGTTTGATAGAGTCGCAGTGCTTGAAAAATGTTATGTTCAAATGACATGTATGATTTGTGAAACCATATTTATAATATGAGTGCTTTTTATACTTGTCCGTTCAAGTATTGAAATATCTCATGTGCGGCCGTTAATGTATATGTGTATATAACCTGAAAGATGGCGGTCTTCGGCTTCAGCCCCCACGCACATGGTGCGGGGGTGTTTGCAAAATTAGCGCATTTTCACACTTAATCCAACGTCTTGGTCCTGTGAAGGAGGTGGTAGCGTAGCAAACTAGGCAACCGGACTATAATGCTTTATCACGTTGACTTAGCCATAGGAGTTCGAAGGTGGGGCTACGATATAGCCCCTGGGGGCACCGCGCTCTTCGAATTCGGGGCGCGTATATGCCTGACCGGGAAACGGTCCTTCGTCAAAGCGGAGGAATTCTAGACATTCCGGTAGTCGATCGAGTGGTTGACCAGTCTCTCGCTATATCATGACAGTCAGTTTTCGGCTTTCTCTACTGAGGTGCTCGCCCGGCCAAACCGGGGCACAATCGTAGTAGTTCTCCTGGTGCCGCGTTAGCCGATGATACGGAACGTAAGGCAGCAAAACACAGGAGCCGGGCAAACCCAACATTTGACCAAAGACATGATTCGGAGCTGATGCATATAAGGCCTAACTCGAGATGCCGAACACTCCCTAAGGTATTCGGTCTTTATGATAACGGGCAGAACGATGCCCTAAGCCCCTCGTGTCCAGGTACGGGCGAAAATTTCTGACACGGCCGATGCCAAAATGCCAGCCTCCTCATTGGTTATGGTAGGAAACCGGGGGATGTGTATCAACAAGAGACAGTAAGAAAGGTTTACGCAGGTTCTTAATCTGAAAAGAATCCTTGCAACGGGTCCCTGCTGCATGTCTGCGCCTGTGTCTCCGTTGTGCTGTATCCTAGACGGGTGTAGCACGCTGTTCATCTGTAAAAGAGAAGAACTTAGTTTGGAAAGATATCGTGCGAGCAATGTATTTAAAACAGAGCATGAAAAAAGAAATGAATGAAGTTGAGCGTTTATTGGCTCTCATTGTTCATGCTCACAGCCCATTGTGAAGGGGTATGCGGCTAGGAAGCCCCTAGTTTATTTATGCCGGACTCGCCTAGCCGTGTCCGGGGTCTTAAGCGACCTTTCAAAGAGATAATGCCGCGTGGACCGGGCATTTTAAGTGTAAGAGACGCGTAATGCGGTATTGTGTTAAAACGGGCGAAAGCTTCACGTCCCAATAGTGCTTGATGGCTACTTTTAAATGGGGCGATATGGAAGATTAGCTTTTCGCGACGGAAGTTGTCGGATGAACCGAACATGACTTCTAGTAGTAAGGAGCCCATGCAATTGGCGTAAGGGCCTGGCGTCACTCCTTTGAAGGAAGTGCTGCTATGGCGAATTTTGGTAGGGTCTATCCCCATCCTGTGGATTGTGTCCGGATATAGCAGGTTTAAGTCGCTACCGCCATCCATTAGGACTTGTGTAAATTGTAGTCCGTCGATTATAGGATCCAATATCAAAGCAGTCCATCCTGCATTTCGAATGCTTCTGGAGTAATACAGATGGTCGAAAGTAATTGGTTTTGACATCCAATCTTGGGATTCCGCTGGGGTGGACCGTGCGGCGCGTACTTTAGTAGGTGCCGCACTATTGTTCTGTATTATCACGTGAAGTGAGTTTATTGTTTTGACTTCTTGTGGGAAAGTCTTTTGTTTTCCGGCACTCTGCTTGTGGGGCTCGTCATCGTCTTCACTTGGTGTGTCGAGCCCCTTGTGTTCGGCGTTAATTCGGCCGGACTGTTTGAAGACCCAACAATCTCGGTGGGTGTGGTTTGCAGGCTTCCCGGGGGTACTGTGGATTTGACATATCCTATCCAAAATTTTGTTTAGGTTGGATAGCTCGTCACTGTTGTCTTTAAGAGGCAGTGTTTTGTTGTTCGGCCGAGAGCTTTTGAATCCGGTGTTGACCGCCGTGTTCTTTGGGCCATTTTCTTTATTCCGGCGCTGATCTTTTCTGCCTCGTGATTTCCCATTTCCATATCTGACCTCGGATGTACTTGGGTCGCTGGTGCTGCATCTTGCTAGCCAGCTATCTTCTCCCGCGCAAAAGCGGGTCATGAGGCTCGTTAGCGCGGCCATTGTTCTTGGTTTTTCCTGGCCGAGGTGTCTGGCGAGCCATTTGTCTTGGACGTTATGTTTAAAAGCTGCTAAGGCTTCGGCGTCCGGACAGTCGACTATTTGGTTCTTTTTGGTGAGGAACCTGTTCCAGAATTTGCGTGCTGACTCTCCGGGCTGTTGAGTTATGTGACTTAATTCGTCTGCATCCGGAGGGCGGACATAAGTCCCCTGAAAATTTGCTCTAAACGCATCCTCGAGCTCTTCCCAACTTCCAATGGTATTTTCTGGGAGGCTTTTGAGCCAACGCCGAGCTGGCCCTTTGAGCTTCAGGGGTAGGTATTTTATGGCATGGAGATCATCTCCTCTTGCCATGTGTATGTGTAGGATGTAATCCTCAATCCAGACTCCAGGGTCTGTTGTTCCGTCATATGCCTCTATGTTTACGGGTTTGAATCCCGCTGGAAATTCATGATCCAGTACCTCATCGGCGAAACATAGTGGGTGTGCGGCGCCCCTGTATTTAGGTGTGCCGTTATCTTCGAACACTCGGCGTGTTGTGTTGCTCTCTGGAGCCCTCTTTTGTGGCCCGTAAATGGACCTGATCGGGCCATCCTTTTTGCGAGGATCTTTATGTGTATCATGTGCCGGCTTGTGTGCGGCGCCGCTTGCCGTTCTTAGCCAGTCATCTGGTCGTCTATCCGGCCAGGCGGCCTCTTTGCTTTTTGATTGTGGTGGCTCTACAGCCTCCTCGTTGAATTCGGGCAACAGCTTGCGCTTCGGGTAGCTTTTTGCTTGATGACTATTGCCGTATTTGTCTGCGGTCTTGAGTACTTTGTTCCATCTCATTTGGAGTACATCTTCCGCTGTTTTGAGCTTCCGCTTCTGCTTCTTAAAACTTCTTGCAGTGGTGACGAGCCTTTTGTGAAGGCTCTTATGCTCCGGTGATGTGTCCGGCGTGAGATCGTCTGGACTGTTGTTTTCGCCGAGGATGGGTTGCTTGTCCAATTAATCCTATTCGGATGGTTGCTTGGTTGCATGTTCATCCTCCACTGGTTCGCCCTGCTCTACGGCTGGGTCGTTATGGGTGTTGTTGTTATCGAGGCGGGACTTCGGGCGGCGCTTGCGTCGCCGTTTTGGTTGCTTCGCCGCGTCCCGTTGTTCCTCGTTATCGCTTCCTTTTGGTGTATCCACCATGTATATGTCATGAGTTGAGGTGGCTTTCCAGTGCCCTGTAGGCGCTGGTTCTTGGTCGTCTCAGGCATCGTCGTCCATACCGACGATGTCTTTGGAGTCGATGTCTAGCATGTCGGTTAAATCATCGACAGTGGCTACAAAGTGGGTGGTGGGTGGGCTTTGAATTTCTTCGTCGTCCGCATCCCGACCATCCTGACCGCAATTCGGCCAGGGCTCTCCTGATAGCGAGAGGTACTTTAGCGAATTCAGGATGTCGCCAAAAGGTGAGTGTTGAAAGATGTCCGCGGCGGTGAACTCCATGATCGGCGCCCAATCAGATTCGATTGGAGGGGGCGCAGGAGGTTTGGAGTCTGGCGAGGAGTCCAGCACCTTGGAGTCACGATCGTCGCAAAGGACAAGGTCAGTATTCGGCTCCATCGCCGTAGAGGTTGCAGCCCCCGAGGCGGTGTCTAGCCACCCACCCTTGATCTGCATGGTTGGCTCCGAATTAAGGATCAGAGCGGACTCATGTGCGGCCTCCAGGGCACTATCCGGCAGCAGAGCTAAATCATGCCCATCGAGACAGTGCGGCACGCTCGGCTGTGGCTCGAGTTCATCGAAGATCAAGTCTCCGCGGACGTCAGCCGTGAAGTTTAGGCTTCCAAGTCTGACCTGATGGCCAGGGGCGTAGCTTTCGATCTGCTCCAGATGGCCAAGCAAATTGGCCCGCAGTGCAAAGCCGCCGAATACGAAGATCTGTTCGGGGAGAAAAGTCTCACCCTGGACTGCATCATTGTTGATGATCGAAGAAGCCATCAAGCCTATCGGTGACGACACAGAGGAACTCTCAATGAAAGCACCAATGTCGGTGTCAAAACCGGCGGATCTCGGGTAGGCGTCCCAAACTTTGCGTCTAGGCGGATGGTAACAGGAGACAAGGGACACGATGTTTTTACCCAGGTTCGGGCCCTCTCGATGGAGGTAAAACCCTACTCCTACTTGATTGATATTGATGATATGGGTAGTACAAGAGTGGATCTACCACGAGATCAAGGAGGCTAAACCCTAGAAGCTAGCCTATGGTATGATTGTTGTTGTGATTGTTGTCCTACGGACTAAAACCCTCCGGTTTATATAGACACCGGAGAGGGCTAGGGTTACACAGAGTCGGTTACAATGGCAGGAGATCTACATATCCGTATTGCCAAGCTTGCCTTCCATGCCAAGGAAAGTCCCATCCGGACACGGGACGAAGTCTTCAATCTTGTATCTTCATAGTCTTGGAGTCCGGCCGATGATGATAGTTCGGCTATCCGGACACCCCCTAGTCCAGGACTCCCTCAAGAGGATATCACAAGCTTGAGCATTTTATTGCAGCATCTTCAACTCTTCCGTGCTAGCTTCACGATTCAGTTCTCTCCCATCAAAGAATTCACCTTGCAAGCCAATACACACAATAGCCCAAATGGCGGGGTTATGTCCAAGAATATGCATTTTCATCTTATGCTTCCAACTAGCAAAATTAGTACCATCAAACTAAGGACCTCTAAGGTGATAATTTCCTTCGCTAGATGCCATACTCTCCTAGGTTGTGAAACCAAGGCTATGACCACCAAAAGCTATGGAATCAAAGCAAATGGAGACCAAGGCTCTGATACCACTTGTAGTATGGAAAGTATGTCTAGAGGGGGGGTGATTAGACTACTTGACCAAATAAAAACTTATCCTTTTCCCAATTTTAGTCTTTGGCAGATTTTAGTTATCTTAGCACAAGTCAAGCAATCTCAACACAATTCAAGCAAGCATGCAAAGAGTATATGAGCAGCGGAAAGTAAAGCATGCAACTTGCAAGAATGTAAAGGGAAGGGTTTGGAGAAATCAAATGCAATTGGAGACACGGATGTTTTTGTCGTGGTTCCGATAGGTGGTGCTATTGTACATCCACGTTGATGGAGACTCCAACCCACGAAGGGTAACGGTTGCGCGAGTCCATGGAGGGCTCCACCCATGAAGGGTCCACGAAGAAGCAACCTTGTCTATCCCACCATGGCCGTCGCCCACGAAGGACTTGCCTCACTAGCGGTAGATCTTCACGAAGTAGGCGATCTCCTTGCCCTTACAAACACCTTGGTTGAACTCCACAATCTTGTCAGAGGCTCCCAAGTGACACCTAGCCAATCTAGGAGACACCACTCTCCAAGAAGTAACAAATGGTGTGTTGATGATGAACTCCGTGCTCTTGTGCTTCAAATGATAGTCTCCCTAACACTCAACTCTCTCTCACAGGATTTGGATTTGGTGGAAAGAAGATTTGAGTGGAAAGCAACTTGCGGAAGGCTAGAGATCAAGATTCATATGGTAGGAATGGAATATCTTGGCCTCAACACAAGTGTAGGTGGTTCTCTCTCAGAAAATGCAAGTTGGAAGTGTAGGTTCGTTCTGATGGCTCTCTCCACGAATGAAGAGCAGGTGGAGGGGTATATATAGCCTCCACACAAAATCTAACCGTTAAACACAACTTGCCAAACTCGGTGGGACCGAATTGAGAAACTCGGTCAGACCGATTCAGCAAATCTAGTGACCGTTAGGATTTTCGGTGGGACCGACATGCAACTCGGTAGGACCGATATGATTAGGGTTAGGGCATAACGTAATCTCGGTGAGACCGATTAGACAAACTCGGAGGGACCGATTTTGGTAATAAGCTAACCAGAGAGTTGGTCAGGTAAACTCGGTGGGACCGGTTCGCTCATTTTGGTGGGACTAAAATGTTACGAAAAGGAAATAGGGAGTTTACATTGCCATCTCGGTGGGACCGATCACTCATCTCGGTGGTACCGAAACGTTACGAAGGGAAACAGAGAGATTACAATCCCATCTTGGTGAGACCGAGATCCCTATCAGTGAGACCGATTTGCCTAGGGTTTGTGGCAGTGGCTATGACATCTGAACTCGGTGGCGCCGGATAGAAAGAATCGGTGGGTCTGAGTTTGACATTTGGTTTAGGTCATATGTGGATGTGGGAAAGTAGTTGAGGGTTTTGGAGCATATCACTAAGCACTATGAAGCAATAACCTCATTAAGCAACACCTCATCCCTCCTTGATAGTATTGGCTTTTCCTATAGACTCAATGTGATCTTGGATCACTAAAATATAAAATGTAGAGTCTTGAGATTTGAGCTTGAGCCAATCCTTTTGTCCTTAGCATTTTGAGGGGTCCACTTTTGTCATCCATGCCATGCCATTCATTGAGCTTTTCCTGAAATATTTATCTTGGAATAATGTTGGCTTAATGAGCTATATGTTGTTAGGAATTACCAAAACCACCTAGGGATAGTTGCACTTTCACTTGTACTACTAATTTGTTGAAATGACACTTATGACGATTCAATTTTAACTTGGTAGAGTGATATTTGTTGCATCTTTCATATGGTGTCTAGCTTTCATTGCTTCTAATTTGTTGAAATGCCTTCTCCTTAGTTTACACATCATAAGCTGTGAATATGCAATGTTGTGAATATGCAATGGCACTAATGACGAGAGACCTCTAACTTGGTAGTATGATGTTGTTTGCATCTTGCATATGATTTATTTCTTGTACTGCTTCACATTTGTTTAAACGCCTTTATGATGAGACATTGTTAACTTGGCAGAGCGATATTTGTAGCATCTTTCATATGGTGTCTACCTTCCATTGCGTTGCTTCTAATTTAGTGAAATGTCTTCTGCTTAGTTTACACATCATAGTTCTAGTTATCTCTTCCATCCTGTTTTTCGTACATATTACATCCTCCTATCATGTGGTTGGCTAACATCAAAGTTTAGTTCGTCTATATCACGCATCAATTAGTTCTAAAGAACTAAATTGTTATTTGTTTTTCTTGTCGACTTGACTTAACATGGCACAGAGAAAGAGGAAGAAACACAGAATGGCAGGGAATGGGAAGCGGAAGAATCCTGCAGATTCTGTTGGCATTGATGGTGCAATAGAAGGTCAAAGTCCAGTGGAAAATTCTACAAATAGGGTATCCCATGCTACACGAGCTGCAGAAAAAGCCAAACAGAAACAAATAGCTGCCACCAAACAAGCAGAGATAGCCCTAGTTCTTGCAACACCTTCCACAGTACTACAAGCTGCACGAGTTACTCGTGCGCCAACTGAGCTAGCAGCACGTTCCCAAGAACCCTTGCCACCTGACATTACTTCCCAAGCACTCCTGACACAAGACGAGTTGGCAAGATCAGATGAACCTTGTGAGCTTCAACAACAAGAAGGTAGTTGCTGGAGTCAAGTTATAGTTGCATGCTTCTTTATATGTAGTCTCACCGTTTGATGTACACTAACACTTCCTATGTTCGTTGTTGGACTAGCACCCAGGCGCAAGAGGAAACAAACATCAGGGATAATGCTCGATAGGTTAACTAAATCTAGAGGAGGAAGAATGGAGATCCGCTTTGAGGCAGGTTTAAAAAGGCCACGTGATGCTACAGAGTCAGCCAAGTTAGTACCAGAGGCAGCGGTTGCTGTTAGGTGTCATGTACGTATCCTCCCAACATGGATTCAGTACAGGAATGACAAAGACGAAACCCAGTTCAACACCTTCCTCGACCATTTATCTGTAAGTATGGTTATGTATGGAAATTAGTAATATCGTCTTGCTCCGTCCCATACTTTCTAGGTTGCTGATAATGAGACTTCCATAATTTTCAACAGATGAGGTTCAAGTTGGATAGCCAAGATAATGCAACCAGACAAGCTTGCACCCATGTTTTCAAGTCTGCTCTGCGACAGTATTGGTATAACTTGAGGAAAACTCACTTTGAAGGCAAGGCTAACAGCAAACTTGCCCAAACATCTCAAGTGGAAAATATATCGGATGAAGACTGGAGAGGCCTCGTTAAACACTGGTCTGATCTGAAGTATCAGGTACATTATATATATGTGATCAGATCACATGTCGAAGTCCTATTTATGCATGTGCCACACAAATCTATCTTCTTGTAGGTGAACTGTTCAAAGAACAAGACGAACCGTACGAAAGTGAAATTCCAACAGACGATGGGATCTCGTAGCTATATTGCACACTACGAGGCTCTTGTAATTAGCTGTTGTTTCACTCTTTTCGCTGTACCATATTATCAGATCTATATTGACTTGTTCCAAATGCAGATGAAATCCCGCAAGGACCAAAAAGTAACTGAACCAAATGCTGTGGAAATATTCAAGGACTGTCACACCAGCAAGAAGAAGGGCATGACTACACCAGTCAAAGCCACTGTTGTAAGTCCTTAATCCTCGTGCCTTTTAACTACTACTTACTCTGACTTGTGCCTTGAACTGCATGGTTTGCAGCCAATGTCTATTACTCTTTTCAATTTTATACACAATTGTCTTAGCGTATCATTGCACCTCACAAGGTTTAAAAGAGAGGAGTGATGTTCCTTTGATCTTGACCTGTAATCTAGTTCCATGCCGGACTTTCCCACACAACGTTACAATTGCCTATTTGTCTATTCTCACTTGTTTTGTGATCTGAATGATGTCATACTATGCTTATCGTATTATAAACTTCTTCTCTTTATCCTTAGCCCTCAATGAAATCTGAAGAAATAGACAATGCATTAGCAATGGTACATGGTCATATGTTTGGAACCTGGTTTTATTATGTACTTTGCAATAAAATACAACTAATATTTTACATGGTTTCACCAGAATAAGTTCTGTATATAGACCAAAGCTATTTTGTTTGATTTTTCTGCCTCCTTAATATCTTCTGTTCTGGTACTACTAATGTAAAAAACTCAACTTTTCAGTGAGCTATGGAAAAAATGGTGGAACTGCCACCTTCTGAAGGATGCGAGGCAACTATAACCGCAATGTCAGCTCTTGCTGCAGTGGGTCAGTACCTGTCCACTAACAGTGCCAAAAGCACATTCCTGTGTAATACTGGGTTGGTTGTTAAGGCAATCTCGTCCAAACTGCCTCATGATCAAGATATGCAAGATCAAAACAATGTTGTATCTGCGCTCCAGACACAAGTCCATTCCCTAACAGAGACCCTTTGTGAAACAAGGAGAGACATTGTTCGATGTCGTCAAGATATGCATGGTTTTGAAACCAGACTATCAAACATTTGCTATGTTGTTCAGGAGCCTAGGAGAAATGAAGGCGAAGGTTATGGTGCTCCATCGGACAATACAACATGAAAACCTAATAGTCAGGTCAAATGAACTGAGCTTCTGAACTTCTGGTGGTGCATTTATCTGCTACACTGTTAACTTTTATGCCAACCTTCCTTTTGTGTTATAATTGTAATTTGTTTTGGTGCGATACAAAATTTGTTCTTAACATGCAGCCACCGGCTGAAGAAAACAACAAGCCATTTTTGTATAGTGTAGGGTGTTCCCTATATTTGAACTGGTGGCAATCTTTGATGCTGAGTGGATGTAATCTATGCAATCGCCTTAATAGCCTAGCGTTAGTTTCGGCCTTATTTACTTCCTAGTCTTCTTTTTCCCTGGTTTGCTAGTGGTCGCAACAATCATGGCCCATATACGGACCGTGGTAACCTTGACCCTGCTACGGGCCGTAGGATCCATGGGTCTCCTATGGGCCGTCTATAAATGGGCCTCCAACAGGGTCGTAGAATCGGTGGGCCTCGGGCCGTCGGATAAATGGGTCTACATGGGCCGTAAATGGGCGTAATTGGTATCGGCCCAGCACGGTAACGGGCCGTTAACAGGCCAGAGGAAAGCAAAGGCTTAATTCTGTCACAGGCATAACAGGTCGTCAATGGGCCGGAATATAGGACATGCTGGAAATGGCGCAATGGGTTAAGAGGTCAGAAACGGGCTGACTCTTGCCATGGGCCAAATTTGTCCCATTAGGGGAACATGCCAGTAACGGGCCGGAAGTAATCAAGGGCCAGAAAGGAGCCCAAGAATGTATGGGCCGTCAATAGACCGAAAGCTAACACGGGCTGGAAACGGCCCATGTGAATCACGGGCCGTTAACGGGTACAAAGAAATTTACTTTTCATTATGGGCTAGAGACACCGTGGGCCTCTAAAGGGCCTAAAGATATGAAGGACTCATATGGGCCGAAAGACGTCGTGGGCCATACATGGGCCAAAAGTGAAACGGGCTGGTGTTATATTTGACGGCCCACATGACGTTGTTGGGTCGATTTCTGTTAGGCCCTAACGGGCCATAAAATGGGTATTCGCGAAGAGACCGTTAACAGGCTTTTCATGGGCCAGCCCGTTAACTTTTGACCAAGTCAAACATGTCGGCTTTGTAAGCTAAATGGGCCAGTAGTGGGCCGTCGCATGTGTCGACATATCATAGGCGCCTATCTGACCCACTAACGAGCTGACACGTGTTTCATCCAGCCAATCAGAATTTTACACGTGGAAATTTCCCATTGGTCTAGGCTGTTAACGGGTTATCGGATCGAAAACCTGACCCGATAGCTTAACGACATTCCGTTACGGTGGATGCCACGTGTCGGTCACCCTTGACGAAAGCACTTCTGTGACGTGCGATTTATCATCATGGAAGTGGATACTTTCGTGATGATAATTTTGGTAATGTCATGGAACACTTCTACGACAACACATGTATGACTATCTTGATTCTGTCATAAAATCGTCATGGATGTACATGCATGACAAAAAACGCGACCTACTATGACAAAGATGTATCATCACGGAAGTGTATTTTTTTGTAGTGTCAGATCTGAACCCTTTATGTTTCCATGAATATATATATGTGTTCTTGATCCAATCTTGCAAGTTGTAGACACCTATTACGAGTTATGATCCGCATAACCCAAGGTGACAATAATTGGGATTCCTTCCGGTGATTACCGTAGTTTGAGGAGTTCATGTATTCAGTAAGTGATAATGCTTTGTTCCGGTTCTCTACTAAAAGGAGGCCTTAATATCCCTTAGTTTCCATTAGGACTCAGCTACCACGGGAGGGTAGGACAAAAGATGTCATGCAAGTTCTTTACCATAAGCACGTATGACTATATACGGAATACATGCCTACAATATATTGATGAATTGGAGCTAGTTCTGTGTCGCCCTAGGTTATAACTGTTGCATGACGAATGCCATCCAACATAATTATCCATCACTAATCCAATGCCTACGAGCTTTTCACATATTGATCTTTGCTGAGTTATTTTCGTTGCTACAGCTGTTACAATCACTACAAAACTGCTACTGTTACTTTTGCCACTGTTATCGTTACTATCATACTACTTTGCTACTAACTACTTTGCTGCAGACATTAAGTCCATCAGGTGTGGTTGAATTGAGAACTCAGCTACTAATACTTGAGAATATTCTTTAACTCCCCTTGCGTCGAATCAATAAATTTGGGTTGAATACTCTACCCTCGAAAACTGTTGCAATCCCCTATACTTGTGGGTTATCAGCCGTCAACACACAAATCGAACGAAGCTTCTCCGATGGTGGTCGGCAACCAACGGGCGAAGAGTTGGCAATCGCCGAGAGCGTTCAGGCAGCCGTCCGTCCCTTCGTGGCATACCTTGCCACAAAGGAGCCCGTCCAAGCCCAGATCACGGCCGCCCATTCCCAGCTCGTGGCGGCCTTTTCCAAAGAGATGGGGGACGTGAATGGCGAGATTCTTGCGAGTATGGTGCGATTGATGCCATGGAGCCCCTTCCCCAGGAGATCGTTGGGCGCGAGCTGGACATGGAGGAGGCGGCAAAGATCGACGAGCGCTAGCTGGAGTAGTACTCTTTGTTTAATTTAGAGTGTCGGTCTTTAATTTGTTAGGGTAATTTTTAGGTCAGCTAGTTAATTGCTGAACTTGCTTGATAAAGAAGTGTGGGTGTGTTGTAGGCTCCTTTGTGTACCCAAATTATGCAATGACGTGGATGGCCACTGTAACCAAGGATATTCGGACCAAAATTTGCACGTTCAAACTCACCACACATGGGGTAAGCTATATGAATCATTTGTGATGTTCACATATCGTACACAGTGTTGAATAAGGGACCGTGCCTGATGACATTTTGTGCGCCAGTTTTTTCGCTGCACCGATCCAAAATTTTTGGCTTCCACAGAAATATCTACCTTCCCGCCCCCTCCCCCTTACCAAAAGCCACATTTTCCATGTTTCTGCCTTCCTTTCCAAGTTCAAACCTTCACTCCTTGCTTGTAGCGCCGCCTCCTTGCCGGTGACCCTCCTTCACGATGCTCAGCCTCGTCGATCCAGGCAGGTAACCCAGAACCGACCCCCATCCTCCTCCTCCTTCTACATCCTACATGCCCTGACCGTCGGTGTGACACCTTCCACACAAAGCATCGAACCCTCCCCCAAATAAGCGCTACCCTAAGCCATGGTGCACACAGTATAGCCAGGAGCTCAAGGAGCATTTGGTAGCAGAGAAGCAAATCGCGGTTGCACACACGGATGAGGTAACGAAAGCTGCCATTCGTGCCGACCCCCAGATCTTGGAGGAGAAACCTTATCGTCGAGGCCACCATCGACACCTCGCGCGCCAAAACCACGACATGGTTGGCTGCTTTAAACGATAGTTCGTGGCGTTTTCTCGAGGCCACCATCGGTACCTTCGACGAAGACTACGAGGTGTTTCCTTAGCGTGCCCATGCTTACCCCAACTCGAGAGACAACAGGTTGGTCCTGGAGCGGCTCAAGCAACTCACCAGTACGAGCAGGACACCCACGATGTGGAGGCCTCGCCCTCTTCCATGTCCAAGGAGCCAATCATCATCGATATCTCTGACGATGAGGAGTAGCTTGTCTTATCAGCTCAGTATAAGGACCTATGTTCAGTTAGCTAGCAACGTCGGTTAAGCATGTTCAGTTTACCCATTGCATGTGCTACTCCTGCCTTTCCTTAAAAAATCATAGTGAATTGTCCTATCTACTTTTACCATGCAATCTATTGCTCTAGTGCATATGTTCTCTATGTCATGCAATGTGGTGCTCACTTATTAACTATTCAATTAATTTGTTGTCGTGTTCAGTTAGTTGTATGGTTCAATTCTGCAATGTGATGTTCAATTCTTCAGGTTGAAATTTTGTATTGTCTTCCATGTGAGAAATAAATTGAATTTATCTGTACAAAATACTTGAGAAACAAATAGAATTGTTGTATTCCAAGTTGTCAAGCATGCTTGGTTTGGTTAACTGTCTGATCTTCTAGTATGTTATATGTTGTGGAATGTGGTGCTCAGTTGATGTTTGGTTCATTTGTTGTGGTGTTTAGCAACTGTTTGGTTCAATTCTGCAGTGCGATGTTCAATTGTTGTGGGTGCATTTTTTTATTGTCTACCATGTGAGAAATAAATTAAATTTGGTTGTACTAAATACATGAGAAACAAATAGAATTGCTATATTTCCAAGTTGTTAAGCATGCTTGGTTTGGTTAACTGTCGGGATCTTCTATTATGATTATGTTATATTGTGCAATGTGGTGCTCAGTTAATGTTTGATTCATTTGTTGTGGTGTTTAGTTAACTGCTTGGTTCAATTCTGCAATGCGATATCCAAATGTTGTGGGTATAATTTTGTATTGTTATGCATGTGAGGAATAAATCAACTATGGCTGCATTTAATACATGAGAAACTTATACAATTTCTATATTTCCTAGTTCTTAATCATGCTTGGTTTGGATAAATGTGTTTTCCATGTGGCTCGAATTAATCTGATGAATCTGCAATGTGTTTATTTTTCATCAACATATTTTACTGATAGCATGCCAACCCTCAGTTAACATGATCACTAACTACCTCATATTTTTGCAGGGAAACAATGGGAAGCACTGAGGTTTACAATCAAGGCTTGCACATGCATGGTCCTTTGTCTAATAGCACATTATTGTGCAATTGCAAGACCCATTCTAATATTTAGGTTTTTAACAATTTGGTCTTGCACAGGTCATGTTGTCAGAGGTTTTGACTCATTGTTCGACCCTTTTTGCATATGGGGAAATGAGTTGTCCATGAATATCAGTCAAGTCAAGAAACTTAGAAAGATTGTTAGGATAAAGAAATTAGCGACAAAAAACAACAAGATCTTTGTCTGCACAATGAAGAAGACATCAGTTCACTACAGGATGGTACTAACTATTATACCTTGTCTTTTTTATTCCTTTGCCCCATTTCAAATCTAGAGAACATATTTATGCATATCCTTCTTTTCAGGCCTTTCCAAAGCAGTTCATTGATGATTACCTCTCAAACCACCTGTATGGTCAGTAGGCGAGGAAGGTATTCATACAACACCCACGGTTCAATATTGAAGTCTTCCTGAAGAGGACGAATGATGGATGGTCAATCATCCACAGGCGCTGGCCTAAAGTTGCAAAGACCTTCAACATCAATGAAGGCTCAATATTCGCCTTCCGCTTCAGCTGTTTTCCAGATGACATTCATCTGTCTATGTATCTTCTATGATGCTAATTTCAAAAATTTATAGGTGTTGCAGGTGAAACTTGGTGCTGGTGCAGTTGTGCAATGGGCTAGCTGAGTGCTGAAGCTATATGATGTTGTAATCTAATGTATTTCAATTATGAAATCATGTTTCCTTAATACGAAAATGAAATATATTGTGTGCTTAATATGAAATGTCAATTAGATTAATAAAGGGATTATTAATAATAGGCCAATTAGCCTGCTAATTGGGTTTTTCTATTGCAAATGGTTATTGAGAAAACACCGTGGTCGATGGCCTCAGACAACACACAAAGATTCTAGGAATAAAACGTGTTAGATCAATGAACAATCACAGACGACTCCCTCTTGAAAACCGTTTGCGTTAGGCCACCTTGCGCAAACATTTACCACATAAAAAGTCTGTGTGATGGACAATCTATGCCACAAAGTTTCTTCTACGCACCTGTGTGATGCATTCAATAACGCAAATGATACAATGGTTAATATTGTCTGCAATGGCATCGCTAACACAAACGATTTAATGAGGGAAATTGTGTGTGATGTACGTGCGAACGGAAACGCTTCCCTTGGACTAACTGTGTGGGATGTACATACAAACGGAAACATACTTCTTGGATTGACTGTGTGGGATGTACATATGAACAGAAACGTATTCCTTGGATTGACCGTGTAGAATGTACATACAGACGAAAACGTTTGTCTGGGACTGACTATGTGGGATGTACTTACGAACAAAACCGATTGGGCCTGTATAATTGTATTAGATTGCTTGCTCGTCACAAACGATCTCATTTTGCCAAGCGTGTGTGGCCGGAGGGCCTATCCCCGACGGTTTTTGGGTCATGTGGGAAGGACCTCCCTATCGCCCACACTCACTAGGCGACGGTTCAAAATGTTGTCACGGAAAGTGGTTAAAATCCGTTTGTATAGCACCTCGTTGTACTAGTGTGTGGATCATGGACACATCAAATGAGATATTGCTCAAGACGATGGCCAACAAGAAAAGAAGCATTTGTTTCTTTTATACATTTCTTGAGTAATAGGCATCTCACAGTATTAAGAGGGGATCTGAGGGGTTTGTTCAAGTGTTTGCTCAAGTATCATCATTTGGTCACTATCTCCTATCACACATGTTATCTCATTGTTTCTTTCATAAAGACCAAATATCCCTAGGAAAACTACTTAGCCAAAACCTACATCTCTTGCTCTCCACATATGGGTTCCTAGGCAGATCATCTGGTTCGTCCAGGCTTAGCCCGGATCATCCGGACCTAGTCCCGGACCATCTGGCTAGGGGCTCACCTGGCACTAGGACCCCCTATTTGAAGCTGAATCATTCGGACAGAGTCCCGGATCGTCCAGACCTTTGTCCGGATCATCTGGCTAGTCCCGGATCATCCGGAACCTGTTCCGGATCATCCGGTTACTTGGCCCTCGATCTCAGCAGCCTGTTGAGTGGAGCGGATCATCCGGACGGACATCCGCATCGTCCGGGATTCTCCCAAATCATCCAATCATTCTCTCGGATCATCTGGCCACCTCGCAACTCTTTCTTACCATTGTCGTCTCGGATCGTTTCTAGATCATCCTGACCTTGTCCAAACCATCCAGATGGTAATCCGGATCATCCGGGCAGGTCAACTTCTACTCCAAATGGCGTTAATCTGTTGTGGGTATAAATAGCTCCTTACCCCTTTGGGATAAGATTGACCACTACACTCTAACACGCCCGAAGAACACAAGTGCTCCCTATCTCTTGCTCCCCCATGAAATCCTAGATCCCGGTTTGAGTCTTGTAAGTTTGAAAGAGATGTTCCAATCAAAACAAAGATATTCTCCCTCTCCTTCTTGTGACCGAAGCAAATCATGATTTGAGCAAGTCTTGAGCTTTTCCCCTTGGATCTTGTTACTCTTGGAGTTTGGAGATTCCTAGGCGGTAGGAGGACTCCAGCGAGGAATTGTTCATTGTGACTACCCCCAGAAAGTTTGTGACCATTTGGAGACCACTCCAAGGTCTACCACTAGTGGTTGAGAGTTGCCTTCATGGTGATATATCAAAGAGAGAATAGGATGAGCCTTCGTGGCATTGGTGTGCCTTCGTGGTAACATCCAGCTCTCTAAACAGTCATGTAGCTTCCCTCCAAGGAAGTGAACATCGGGATGCATCCTTGTCTCTCGAAGTTGCGGTTATTCCTAAATCTAGCTCATTACTTGTGGTTATTTGCCTCTTTATCTTTACTTGTTCCATACTGTGCTTGCTTATTCATATTCTTGTAATACTTGGTCACCTTGCTTAGCTCATTCTGTCATCTTTGAAGTTGTTAGGCTCACCTTCATATTCCGCATTATAGCCTAAAATTGCTAAGTACGAATTAAAATTTATAATTGTACCTATGGACCCCCCTCCAGGTCCATCTCGATACTTTAAATTTGGTATTAGAGCCTCATGCTCTATTATTGTGGCCTAACCGCCCTAGAGCGAGATGAACCAGTAGGGGAACGTAGCATGCAATTTCAAAAAAAATCCTACGCTCACGCAAGATCTATCTAGGAGATGCATAGCAATGAGACAGGGAGAGTTTGTCTACGTACCGTCATAGACCGAAAGTGGAAGCATTTATCACACGGTTGATGTAGTCATACTCTTCGTGATCCGATCACGATCCAACCGATCTAGTGCCGAACGGATGGCACCTCTGAGTTTAGCACATGTGCGGCTCGATGACGTCTCCTCCTTGATCCAGCAAGAGGGAGAGGAGAAGTAGATGGCATCACAACCAACACGACGGCGTGGTGGTGATGGTGGTGGTGGAGCACCGACAGCGCTTCGCTAAGCGTCGCCGGGACAAGGTGGTGGAACTACGGAGTAACGCGAGAGAGAGGGGCACCAAGGGCTTGGTGTATCCTCTTGGGGCGCCCCCTCCCCTTCAAATATATAAAGGTGGAGAGGCGTGGGAAACAACCCCTCCAGGCCCTAGGGCGCAGCTAAGGGGGAGAGGGCTTGGACTCCAAGTCCAATCCTATTCTTAGGACTCCTTCCTTTTTTGCCTTCCCTAGCCACATGGGCTTTTGAGGACTTGGTGCGCCTAGCCCAATAAGGCCAAGGAACCTCCCCGCAGCCCATGCCAGCCCTTGGGTCGTGGTGAACCCACTTATGGACTTCTGTACCCCTCCAAAATGCTCCGAAACCTTCTCGAAGCTTCCCAGTACAATACCGAAAAAACTGCACCTTTTTTCGGAACCCAAAATATGACTTCCCATATATAAATCTTTACCTCTCGACCATTCCGAGACTCCTCGTGACGTCCGAGATCTCATCCGGGACTCTGAACAACATTTGGTTACCACTCATCAAATATCCCAATACTACTCTAGCGTCAACGAACGTTACACGTGCGGACCCTATGGGTTCGAGAACTATGTAGACATGACCGAGACACCTCTCCGGTTAATAACCAATAGCAGAACCTGGATGCCCGTATTGGCTCCTACATATTCTACGAAGATCTTTATCGGTTGAACCGTTATGACAACATACGTAATTCTCTTTGTCCATCGGTATGTTACTCGCCTGAGATTCGATGGTTGGTATCTTTATACCTAGTTCAATCTCGTTACCGGCAAGTCTCTTTACTCGTTCCGTAATACATCATCCTGCAACTAACTCATTCGTCACTTGCTCGCAAGGCTTATTATGATGTGTATTAACGAGAGGGCCCTGAGATACCTCTCCGATACTCGGAGTGACAAATCCTAATCTCGATTCATGCCAACCCAACAAAACACCTTCGGAGATACCTGTAGAGCATCTTTATAATCACTTAGTTACATTGTGGCGTTTGATAGCACACAAGGCACTCCTCCGGTATCCGGGAGTTGCATGATCTCATAGTTAAAGGAATATGTATTTGACATACAGAAAGCAATAGCAATAAAACTGAATGATCATTATGCTAAGCTAACGGATGGGTCTTGTCCATCACATCATTCTCCTAATGATGGGATCCCGTTCATCAAATGACAACACATGTCTATGGTCAGGAAACTTAACCATCTTTAATTAATGAGCTAGTCTAGTAGAGCTTACTAGGGACATGATTTTTTGTCTATGTATACACACATGTATCAAGTTTCCAGTTAATACAATTCTAGCATGAATAATAAACATTTATCATGATATAAGGAAATATAAAATAATAACTTTACTATTGCCTCTAGGGCATATTTGCTTCAGAACCCCGATGGGACTCACCTTGTTGCAGATCTGAAGGAGAAGGGCGCGGCTTCTTCGGAAGTCAAGTCCTTCACTTCTGAGGATCTGTAACGGGCCCTTGCTAAGCAAAAGGAGGAGCATGATGCTTCTCTTGAGGCCTTGGTCCAAATGAGGTTAGCCGCATTAACCATGATTCTCGCATCACACTACTAGGGAAAAGCCTATACACGGAATCTTAGCAGCAGCGCGGTTCAAAATAGAGCACTGCTGCTAAGTAGTTGTAGCGCTGGTCACGTAAACTCGCTGCTGATAAAGATTTAGCAGTAGCGCGCTCGACCAGAAACGCGCTGCTACAAATATCGACCGGCGGTGTTCCCCCAACTCTAAGTAGCAGTAGCGCGGTCGCAATAACATCGCTACTGTTAAGTACGTAGTAGTAGCGCACTTTCCTCGAGATCGCTGCTGGTAAGTTTCAAATTGCCACAATTTTTTGTCCCAGTTAGCAGTAGCGCCTTACCGCAAAGCGCGCTGCTGCTAAGTACTTAGCAGCAGCGCGTTTTATCTCCCGCGCTACTGCTAACCCCACCAACCCCCAACCCATCTCTCCCCTCCCCCTTCCTTTTTTCCCTTCCCCCTACCTCCCCCTCTCCTCTCTTCCCTCCACCACAAGCTCCCACTCTCACTCTTCTTCTTCTTCTCAATACTTCTCCCCCATTACTCTCTCTCTTCTCTATCCACCTTCTCTCTCTTCATTACTCCTACATAACTACACCACCTCCATTAATGCATCTCCTTTCTCTTTTTCCTTCCCCCTCCACTAGTTGAAGTTGTCTCCTTCCAAATTAGGTAGCTAGGTAGATGTAGGATTTAGTTAAGTGACCTATTTGCCCCCTAACTAGATCTATCTTTGTCAAGAAGAGCTTTGTGCACTTTTGATCTCCCTACAACATCATCTTCGGCCATCGAGATAGAGGTGATGAAAATTTCATGCTTTTGCAAAATGGAAATGTGTTTATGTGTGTGTGATATGTTTGTGGAAATTGTGTGTGTGGCATGAATTGACACCGCCAAATTGTGCTTTTGAGTTGCCTATGTTTTGCCGAAATGTTGATTTATTTCCGTTTCGGCGAATTCCGGGCAAACTCTAGATCCATATATGTCCTATTTTTAGGGAAGGTCATGCCAAAATTTTTTTATGACTTTGATGCATGCATGCATTTTTACAATCAATTTTTTTATTATTACCGTGCAGAGTTGATGATGGTCACTGGAACGATGGTGGACAGGTGGTTGCGGTCGGCGGTGCAAGACATGAAAGAAAATAACCGGACAGAGGTTTTATGTCCGTGTCGAAAATGCAAAGGAATAGTTTGGCTCGACCCCCATGACGATGGTCGTGTCGAAGCGCACCTGCTCATGACTGGTTTCATGGAGGCTATACTCGGTGGATAATTGAAGATGAGGATGACGATGTTGAGGATGCCGACGGGGCAGGCAATGATGACACGGGGCAAGACGAAGAGATGATCGATAATGGCGGCGGGGAAGAGGCCGGACATGGCGGCGGAGAAGGGGCCGGACATGGCGGAGGAGAAGGGGCCGGACATGGCGGCGGAGAGAACGACATGGACTCCACGCAGCAGAGTTCGTCGGTACTAAGTTCAATTGTGCGGGACCCTCATGTTCAAGCATTGCTTCGCAAGGAGACGAGTACTGAGAGAGCTGCTTCTAGAGAGGAGGCTAAGCTGGAGCAACTGGTGGTAGACTCGAACACTCCATTGTATGATGGTTGCAATCCTGAGGTGACCCGGTTGAGTTTCACGCTCCAACTCCTGAAGACGAAGGCTAAAAACAAATGGACCGACACTAGCCTCGATGAGCATCTCAAGTACCTAAAGGATGTTCTTCCCGCGGGTAATCTATGGCCTACTAGTGTTGATGAGGCCAAGAAGATCGTGTGCCCTCTTGATCTGCCACACGTTAGATACCATGCATGCATCAACGATTGCATAATTTATCGGAAGGAGCACGCGGAAAAAACAAGCTGTCCGGTGTGCAATGCTTCTCGATACAAGAAGGCCGGGAAGAAATGTCCCCAGAAAGTTGTATGGTACTTACCGATCACTCCCTGTTTCCAGAGGTATTTTGTAGATCCCAAGGAAGCAAAGCTAATGCGCTGGCACGCGGAGAGGAAGAAGCCCGACGATGGAGATGATCCGAAGCTGAGACACGTGAAGGATGGAAGCCAGTGGAGAGCATTGAACAGCTTCTATCGGTATTTTGAATGTGATGCAAGGAACATCGTGCTCGGCGCGTGTACCGATGGCATGAATCCGTTTGGCAACCAGAACACCAACCATAGTACATGGCCCGTGTTTGTATGGATGTACAACCTCCCCCCTGGTTGTGCATGAAATCGAAGTACATTCACATGAGCATGCTTATTCAAGGGCCGAAACAACCAGGAAATAATATTAATTTGTATCTGGGGCTACTTCAAGAGGAGTTAGACACATTATGGAAAACACCGGCCAAGACATGGGACGCCAGCAAAGGTGAGTATTTCAACATGAGAGCTGCGCTGATCACGACAGTGCAGGACTATCTCGGTTACGGATATGTGGCAGGCCAGGTGTGCCATGGATATTACGGATGCACGCGGTGCATGGATGATACAACGTCTCAGCAGCTAACGTCAAGGAAAGATGGGGCATCGAAGATGGCCTGAACAGGGCGACCCGTGGAGAAACCGTGGAGATCTATTCAATGGTCACGCTGAGCATCGAGGACCTCCACGTAAGCGGAGCGGTGCCGAAATTGATGAGCTGTTGAAAAACTAGAATGAGTGCCCCGCGCCGGGAAAGACGATGAGAAAGGCGCCGGAGCCGCTGCTGAAGGTATGGAAGACGAGGTCTGTGTTCTGGGACTTGGAGTACTGGCACAAACTCGATACACCTCATTGCCTTGATCAAATGCATATCTGTAAGAATGTCCTTGAGAGCTTGCTCGCAACACTGATGAACATGCCGGATAAGACCAAGGATGGGCCGAAGGCAAGAAAAGACTTGCAAGATTTGAAAATCAGGGAAGATCTGCACATGCCGCCCCGTAAAATGTCAAACGAGACAGAGACGGAGACAGAGGCACGGGAGAAGAAGGGCAAGAAATTAAAGAAAGAGGATTATTGCCCCCCCTCTTGCTTCACCTTAAGTCAGGCTAAGATCAATCAATTCTTTAAGTGCCTTACCGGAGTGAAAGTTAGTTCCAGTTACTGTGGCAAGATAAGCAGATATCTAGACACGGACAAGAAAAGGTTCAGCAGGATGAAGTCTCATGACTGTCATGTGATGATGACGCAGATACTACCTGTTGCCCTTAGAGGGATAATGGACAAGCACGTCCGTGACACGCTTATTGGTCTCTGCAACTTTTTCGACGTCATCTCTCGAAAGTCGATCAGTGTGAAGCAGCTCCAAAGGCTACAGGAAGAGATCGTTGTGATACTGAATGAGCTTGAGATGTACTTCCCGCCCGCGTTCTTCGATGTGATGGTGCATCTGTGTGTCCATATTGTGGATGACATAATAGACCTGGGGCCGTCATTCCTGCACAACATGATGCCGTTTGAGAGGATGAATGGGATCATCAAAGGATTCCTTCGTAACATGTCCCGTCCGGATGGAAGCATCGTCCAGGGCTATTTGGCACAAGAGTGCATCTCTTTCTGTGAGAATTTTCTATATGGCGCAGACCAGCCGCCTGGTGTTAGTGTTGGTTTGCCCGTTAACAAGCACGATGGGAGGCTCGAAGGAGATGGTCACTGCAACGGTCGCAGGGAACTGCACGTGGCATACTCAGATCGATGCAGCGACTTTGACAGAGCAAACTTGGTAGTGCTACAACACCTAGACGAGGTAGATCCTTTCGTGGCACTGCACAAAGAAATTATCGCAAAGAAGTATCGTGACCGGGGGGTATGCAGGACGGACGCCGAAGTTACTAGAGAGCACAACTCCACTTTCCTGCATTGGTTCAAAGAGCATATTATTGCTAATCCCCCGGAGGAGGGCTCTAAGGACGGATTGCTCATATACGCCTTAGCACATGGCTCCTCGCCCAACCTCGTAACCTATCAGGCATATGATATCAACGGATACACGTTCAACACGGAGGCAAAAGATATGGAAAGTGATGATCAGAACTCAGGGGTGACGATGGAATGCATGACCGGCAGCGACAACGGCACAACTGAACGATTTTATGGAAGGGTCGAGGCGATCTAGGAGCTTGACTACTCTGGACTGCACAACACGATGATGTTCCGTGTCAGATGGGCTAAGAATGTCGAAAGCGAAAGCCAGATGTTCACTACCATGACTATACCCGACGCCAACAGCGCTACCGTGAACGCTATCGCAAAAAACGAGCCATGGGTACACGCTAAGCACGTGACACAATGCTTCTTCATAACTGACCCGCGCAATCCCAGCCGTGTTGTCGTGAGGAGAGGCAAAAGGAACATCATTGGAATGGATGGAGTCGCCAACGAGGAAGACTATGATCAGTACGGCAACCCAATGAGGGAAGATGACGATGATGATGAAGTATACGTCAAAAGAAGAATCAATACTACATTACCTAAGAAAAAGCGCACTCCATGGAAAAGGCAAAGTCACAATGAGGGGCTCAATTATTCTTCGACGAACAAGAAGGGAAAGAAGCTGACTCAAAAACGAAAACGTCAGCACTGAGGAAACGTATGTTATGGGTCCAATGATGTGTAATATATATATGTTCCTATTTTGTATACACACTTAGCCATTATTATGCATGGGTCCAATGATGTGTAATATATATGTTCCTATTTTGCATACATATTTAACCGTCAAATGATGCAATATATATCGCCCTCCCTTCGTTCACTGCCCTCGGGAAATAAAAGTGGGATAAAATAAAGGAAAAGAAAAAGGAAAACTGGCAGTAGCGACGGCAGTAGCAGCGCGTTTCCACAAAACCGCTGCTGCTAGATCTTAGTAGTAGTGTGTTTCTCATAAATCGCTGCCGCTACGCATCATAGTAGTAGCGGGTTTCTCATAAAGCGCTGCAGCTACAGATCATAGTAGTAGCACATTTCTCTGAAACCGCTGCAGCTACAGAATATAGTAGCAGCGCGTTTTTACATAACGCGCTACTGCTACGTCCACTTAACCCAAAATTCACACTCGCCCAGCTTCGTCCCGCCATTTCCCCCCAAATCCCCACTCTCTCTCCGGCCCCCGTCGCTCCGCCGCGCCTGACCCGGCCCCGGCGCTCGCCCCCGACTCCGCCGGCGCCGGCGCTAGCCCCGGCGCTCGCCCCCGTCCCAGCCCTCGACCCCGACTCCGGCGCGCTCGCCCCCGACCACGCCGCTCGCCCCCGACCCAGCCGCTCGCCCCCGACTCCGGCGCCGGCGCTCGCCCCCGACCCCGGCGCGCTCACCCCCGACCCGTCGGCCCTCGCCTCCCTCCTCTCCCCTGCCGGCCGTCGTCGGGCCTACCTCCTCGCCCCTGCACTCTCTGTAAACCCCCCCTCTCTGCTAGGGTTCTTCATGTTAATTAATTAGGTTATCTATTTAGTTATGAATTTAGCTAGGTTTCAAATTTAGCTGAATTTATATGGAAATTTGAACTGGACATGTGATATGTGCATATGTCATGTTTTGGACATGTCATATTTGGAAAATGATCCGAGTGGCCTATGTTACGCCGGAATGTTGATTCATTTCCGTTTCGGTGAATTTCAGGCGCTCGATATGTCCATTTTTTAGCAAAGGTCATGCCGAAATTTCCCGTGAATAAAGGCATGATTTGTGCTACATAGTTGGCATATCGAGTGCTGGCACATAGATTTCTTTTTATGTCATTTCTCATTTATTCATACTTTTAGAAATAAATGAGGCCACTTAATCATAGGAAACATGTCGAACAACGAAGAAACTGGGCCTTCTGACCAAGATGCAGACGAGATGGATTATGAGGGTGAACAAGAGTACCTCGACTATTTGACTGCTAAGCAAGGTTTGCAGGTCGGCCTCGATGATGGTACTGACGCCGACATCAACACCGACGGCGCCGGCACCGATGGCGGCGCCAAGACCGGTGGGGAAGGTACCGGCGGGGAAGGTACCGGCGGGGAAGGTACTGGCCCCGATGCCGATACTGAAAAGAGGAAGCATAAGAAGCAGAGGATACGAAAACCTAACAAACTAGGGATTGGACGACTTGTGATCACAAAGATGGCACCTGGCAAGTTTGAGCCGTTAGAGCCAGAAGAACCTCGCAAGTGCTATGGGAACCAAGTAGGATGCATCCTACGGGAATGCGAGCATCAACGACGATGACTTAAGGAGTAAAGAACATTTGACGCAGTTGCTCCTAACGAAGTTGCACAAGAGATTCAAGTTCCCCGACCGGGATGATAACATAGAACAACCGTGGATGATCCGAAGATGAAAAAGATTAACAGTCACGCCATGGGCATGTTCAGCAATGATTTGGCCTCCTGGAAAGGGAGGGTGAAACGAGCTATTGAGGCTGATGAACCCCTGTCCAAGATTCTGGAGGAAAATCCAACACTTACGGAAGAGGAGTTCGAAAAGTTCAAGGACACTTGCGCTACCGAGGCAGCCAAGGCTAAGGCTGCGAAATTCAAAAGCCTTCAGCAAAGGAACACGGGGAAGCATCGCCTCGGAAGCCGTGGCTACCTCGGTAAAAGGCCCATATGGGATAAGGAGGATGCGGAACGTGAAGCCGCGGGTCTCCCAGACCCCTTCGCGAAGTTCACCAACCCATTGGAGCATGACTTCATCAGGGCCCGCTACAAGTGGGACAAGGAGAAAAAGGTTTTTTACACGGACAAGATCACGAGGAAATTGATTAGACTACTGGAGAAGCAACACCGGCTTGCAGCCGAAAGCCCTACTTCTCCGATGAGGCCCAAGTGGGACACCCCTCTCAACCGGGCCTTGAACGAACTTAAGGGACTCCCGTTGGACCAGCGGCCGCAATATGGTCGTGTGCACGGCGCTGGAGACAGCGCCACATGGAAGGTGTTTTACAACGACGGCCCGGAGGCCAAGAAGCAGAAAAAGAAGTTTAGTCAGGCGGACATCGACGCAAAGGTGAAGCTTGCGGTCGAGAAAAAAGCAGCTGAGGACGCGAAAAAAGCAGCCGAGGACAAATATGAGTTGCTACAGCAGGCAGTCAATGCAGCTGTAACTGCCTGCAGAAATGATTTCGCTACTAACTTGGTTCTAGTTATCATCAACTGGGCGCAGGAAAATCCAGACAAGACGGTACATGATTTCCCGATGCCCAGTTTCATCGCGAGCAACTCCATGAACAACAACACCATCGCACCATCACTTGATCAAGCAACCGGGCCTCCTCTCGCAGCCGCTCCCGCTCATAGCAGCCCGTCCTCAGTCTCAGGCGCGCTAGGTGGGCCTTCGTCTTTGGCTGAGCTCGACGCCGTCATGGTAATTACATGTCGCACCAACATATATATATATATATATATATATATATATATATATATAGATAATATTCCATTTTTGTTGCCTTTCGGTTGTTTTACACCACAGACATATGTGTTTGCAGGCGAAAGAAACCCCATGCACCATACTCTACTTGATCAAAGGCCAGAAGGTGGACGTGGGAAAGGGGATGATAATGGACCCCTCTCAACGCACATTCCACAACCAGCCGATCCCCGCTGGGCACTTCAGGGTAAGCTTGACCAGTGTGAAACCGGGGCATGAGGATTTGCCTTCTCCAGTACAGCATGTGGGAGCGGACGACGAGACCCCGCTGCGGATTGGACGCTGCAAGGGTTGGGTGCTGCTATGGCCGAAGAATCTTATTCGTCTAGAGCCGGCCGAGAGCACACCAATAACTACCACACATCGACAAGCATGTGCGGAGACCACCACCCCACCTACGCAATTACCAGCTCCTGTAGTAGTGCCGGGTGAGAGCGGCGGACGACATGATGAAGGGGATGCAATAGTACTGGCTGATGTAATTTCTCCTATAGAACAGAGAATGGATGATGAGACGGAGGTCGACCCTATGGATTGCCTCAATACAAACGCATATGACTGTGACATAGATATGATGAGTCAACCATATGACGAATCGGGCTATCAGCTTGCTAATGAGGATATGGATGATATGCCCGGGCAGGGCCGTACCATGGATTGCAAAAAGTCTCTCTTCATGAAATCCTCACAGGACATGCCTGAAGATGTCGCCTCAACACAGGCTCAACTAGCCGGGCGCGAGGGTCGTACAGTACTTAGCCCGAGGACACTTGGGCAGGGGTTAAGGAAGGGTCTGGAAGGTGTGCCCAAGAAAAAGGAGAGGAAGAGATCGGGGAAGGTAACTTCCTCCAAACAAGCCAGAGCACACAGCAGCCAGACGATGCATTCTGAAGAGCGTGTACCCGTGAAAGGTGCGGTCATGTTCCATCTCACGGGCGAGCCGATGCTACCGCCGAAACCGCTGGAGGCACTATCAAGGGATCTCAGGAGACTGCACGACCATGTGCTGTCGACTGAGAAAAGCCTACTAGCCTCAAAGGATCCAGGATATCCGACATACGCGGCTCGTGTGCCTGAGGGGAAGTGCTACGTCGACACACGGCCCGCAGAGGTGTTCTTCCTGCGGTTTGACCATATCTTTGAGATGTTTCTAACAAGGCGGCTTAATTTACTATCGTCCGCCTTTCTGCGCTACATATGAGCTCCGTCGTGAAGAGTGAAGAAGTCTCGCAAATCTGTGTGGCGGATCCGTACTACATGCACGAGTCTTTCTTGAGTCTCGGCGACTTTGAGCGTGAAACTGCTAGGGAGTACCTCCAAAACTTCATGGTACAGAATAAGGACCGGGAAATTGTCCTCGTGCCTTATCATCCAAAGTAAGTCAGTTCCGGACAACCCTTTCGTACATTTCAATCATTCCTTCTCTCTCATATGGGGAATAATTTGAGGTGTCTTTTCCCCGCAGCAACGGGCGCGCCGTCCTTATCGTTCTTTACCCGCAAGTCTCCCACGCCGTGTATTTTGACCCTTCCAGAGACTACGAGAAAAAGGACTACACCCACATAATGAATATTCTAGATGATGCTCTCCAAGGCTTCAGCTTTAGAGGTGGCCACGTGCATATCAGGAAACAAAGGAACAAGAAGATGGGTTTCGCGCATAAAACTAACTTCTCCTGCATCCATGTCCCAAAACCAAGCAAGAAGGATGGATTCTACATCGTCCATCTCATGATTCAGTTCAACACGGATCACCAAAAGCTTCGCATTAACAGCAGAAATGATGATCATATCCACAAGTGGCTAGAATCTCATGGAGAAGCGAATTATAAACTTAGAGATGACTTCTTTCGCATCCAAAGCGACATTGCGACGATCATCATGAAAGAAGTCGTCGATGAGAAGGGGATGTTCCACCACGGCCCTATATCGCGAGCTGACGTCCGAACTCGCATAGGCATGCAACGTCTAGACCTCACGCCGTTCAAGCAGCTAGGGTTCGTCCTTGATGATATGGAAGGATGGAACTTCTAGTGATTTATGATGCCGATGATGATGATATGTGTCGGTTGAACTTGTATACTTTTTGTAGCGATGAAACTTTGTGATGTCCATGGTCCCAGCTGAACTTGCGTAACGCTACTTTGTTAGTTTGTGTACGATGACTTGCGTACCTCTAGTTAATTAATTTGCGTACTGTATATGTTGCATCTAGTTGCTAACCTTTCTTTTTTGGTGTTGCTCTAGTATATTTTGTTGCATATATATGATTGTACATCCTCTTCATGAACATGCATCTCTAACAGGTACCTAGTTTCTTGATGGCGAGATGGAAATGCTATGTCGTGTACAAAGGGAAGGTTCCGGGGGTGTACAACGAGTGGCATGAGTGTCAGGCGCAAGTGAATGGGTTCACGGGCGCCAGCCATAAAGGCTTCAAAAGCAGACAAGAAGGAGAAGCTAGTTACTTGAGGTTCACGCTAGCGCGAGAGAGGACTCGTAACTGCCACCTCATGTACTACATAGTTCCGCTCTCACTCATAGTGATAGCACTTCTTGCGTATACCTTTGTTTAGATGGATGACGTTGTTGTAGTTGCAAGTATTCGAGACTTGCATGTATTGCTATTTTCGAGATGATAACAAGATATCACTTTGTGTTGGATGATTATTATGAAGAGACTATTTGTATGTACATGCTATGATTACATTTGTGGTCTTGCAGGCATTTGTATGTGTATCATGATGACATTTCTATGTGCTAAAGATTCTTCTACAAAGCCGGTTCAAATACAAAACAAATATGCCAAAAAAAACTACTTAAATTAGCAGTAGCGAGTGTACAAAAGTTAGCAGCAGCGCCTCAATAGCAGTAGCGCGTCCTGCCAAAGAGCGCTAGCGCTACTAGCGGTGGCGAGCTTCCCATAACCGCGCTGCTGCTACACTTGTGTAGCTGTAGCGCGGGTGCGCACGCGCTACTGCTATGAGTTAGCTGTAGCGCCGTATTAGTAGCGCGGGTACCCGCGCTACTGATACATCTAAAACCCGCGCTGCTGCTAGCCTTTTCCCTAGTAGTGTCACTTGCCAATCCGGGCGGTGTAGCCTCGAGGCCAACTGTGCCTACTCCTACACTTGGCCAACAACCTCCTAGTAGTGATCACTCAAGTGTTCCATGGCTTTATGCAAGACCTCAAGTTCAGAAACCTAAGTATAATCCTGGGGGAAAACCCCCTTTGCTTGATGACAGTTCTTATTTTGCTTTGTGGAGAGTTGGTATGCAGGACCATCTTAGGTACGCCAATGATGAAATGTTGGACATCTTGGAGCATGGTTACAACCCTGTCGACCCAAAGAATCTCACTCCAAGAGAAATATATGACAAGCATCTCAATGAGACCGCAATCATGTCCATAAGGAAAGGAATGAATGATAAGCAAAGGAGACCTTACATACACATCACAAGTGCCAAGGAGTTATGGGATAGTATTGTGAGGACCAAGACCGGTACCTCCACTCTCCGGCTAGCTCAATATGAAATTGCCAAGGATCAGTTGCAAAACTTTCGTATGGAGAAAGGTGAATCCCCCAAGCATCTCCTTGAGTATCTCACGACTCTCACCGCCGACATCGAGTCATGTGATTGTGACAAGACACAAGATGGATTCAACTTGACTAAGCGATTTCTCGTGGACAAATTACTTCACACTCTTGCTCCGTATCATCACCAAATTGTGTGGGACATAATGCAACAACATGGATTAAAGGAAATGACTCTGAATGACATCATATACACATTTCAACTATTTGAAGAATCCAAGGCAAATGCGACAAAGCATCTTGCCATGCATTGTACCTCAACATCAAAGATCAATCTTGCTTTGAAGGCCAAGCATGTATGTGAGGAAGAGTAAAGTGAAGAAGAAGAAGAAGAAGAAGAAGAAGAAGAAGAAGAAGAAGAAGATGATGATGATAATGATGATGATGATGATGGTGATGGTGATCAGATTGACTCCGATGAGAGTGAGGGAGTCCTAGATTAGGGGGTATCCCGACAGCCGGACTATATACATCGTCCGGACTATTGAAGCATGAAGATACAAGACTCAAGACTCCATCCCGTGTCCGGATGGGACTCTCCTTTGCGTGGAAGACAAGCTTGGTGATCCGGATATTGTGTTTCCTTCCTTGTAACCGACTCCATGTAAACCCTAGCCCTCTCCGGTGTCTATATAAACCGGAGAGGTTGGTCCTTAGAAAGCCGATTACAATTACAATCATAGTCATCGTAGGCTAGCTCCTAGGTTTTAGCCTCTACGATCTCGTGGTAGATCTACTCTTGTACTACTCATATCGTCAATATTAATCAAGCAGGAAGTAGGGTTTTACCTCCATCGAGAGGGCCCGAACCTGGGTAAACATTGTGTCCCTTGCTTCCTGGTACCATCAGCCTAAGACGCACAGATTAGGACCCCCTACCCGAGATCCGCTGGTTTTGACACCGACATTGGTGCTTTCATTGAGAGTTCCTCTGTGTCGTCGCTGCGAGACCTTTCTCCCCGGATATATCTTCATGTTCAGCGGCTTCGCACTATGGGCTAATTCGCTTGGCCACCTGGAACAGATCGACAGCTATGCCCCTGGCCACCAGATCAGGTTTGGAAACCTGAACTACACGGCAGACATTCGCAGAGATTTGATCTTCGACGGATTCAGGCCTATGCCAGGAGCGTCGGACAGTCACGACAGGCACGGATTAGACCTGCTGTCGGACAATGCCCGGGATATCACCCCTGCAGTAGCCCCGGACCTAAATCCAGAGCAGGTTGTGTTGCCTAAGGACGGAGGGATGGACCCTGCCCCGCCGGCCGTACATTCATCGGTGGTGGAGCCGAACACAGGCCTCACTTTCGAGGAATCCTGTGACTCCGGACCCCCGGACTCGCATCCGCTTGCAGGTCCAGTCCGCGCGCTCCTGAGCCCGCCGAGCCTGGTTGGGCTCCGGTAATGGAGTTTACTGCTGCGGATATCTTCGAGCACTCGCCTTTTGGTGACATGTTGAACTCACTAAAGTCTCTCTCTCTCTTTGTCAGGAGGCTGTTGGCCGAACTATGTCCGGCTCGAGTGGGAAGCAGGCGACGAAGGAATTCGTTGCCCACCCACCACCCACTTCATTGCCACGATCGATGATTTAACCGACGTGCTTGACTTCGACTCCGAAGACATCGACAGTATGGACGACGATGCAGGAGAAGTATAGGAACCACCGCTCACAGGGCGGTGGACAGCCACTGTTGGGGAACGTAGTAGAAATTCAAAAATTTCCTACGTGTCACCAAGATCTATCTATGGAGAAACCAGCAACGAGGGAAGGAGAGTGCATCTACATACCCTTGTAGATCGCTAAGCGGAAGCATTCAAGAGAACGGGGTTGAAGGAGTCGTACTCGTTGTGATCCAAATCACCGGAGATCCTAGTGCCGAACGGACGGCACCTCCGCGTTCAACACACGTACAACCCGGTGACGTCTCCCATGCCTTGATCCAGAAAGGAGAGAGGGAGAGGTTGAGGAAGACTCCATCCAGTAGCAGCACAACGGTGTGGTGGTGGTGGAGCGTGGTGATCCAGCAGGGCTTCGCCAAGCACCGCAAGATATGAGGAGAAAGAGAGGTAGGGCTGCGCCAACAGGAGAAGAACTTCGTGTGTTGGGCTGCTCCTGTGCCTCCACTATATATAGGGTGAGAGGGGGCTGCGCCCCCACCTAGGTTTCCACCCCCTAGGGGCGGCGGCCATCCCTAGATCCCATCTAGGGGGGCGGCGGCCATCCCTAGATCCCATCTAGGGGGGCAGCCAAGGGGGAGAGGGGGAAACTTGCCCCCCAAGCAAGGTGGGGCGCCCCCTCCCCAAACCCTAGGCGCCTTGGGCCCTTGTGGGGGGGCGCACCAGCCCACCAGGGGCTGGTCCCCTCCCACACTTGGCCCATGCTGCCCTCCGGGGATGGTGGCCCCACTTGGTGGACCCCCGGGACCCTCTCGGTGGTCCCGGTACGTTACCGATAAAACCCGAAACTTTTCCGGTGACCAAAACAGGACTTCCCATATATAAATCTTTACCTCTGGACCATTCCAGAACTCCTCGTGACGTCCGGGATCTCATCCGGGACCCCAAACATCATTCGGTAACCACATACAAACTTCCTTTATAACCCTAGCGTCATCAAACCTTAAGTGTGTAGACCCTACGGGTTCGGGAGACATGTACACATGACCGAGACGTTTCCGGTCAATAACCAACAGCGGTGTCTGGATACCCATGTTGTCTCCCACATGTTCCACGATGATCTCATCGGATGAACCACGATGTCAAGTACTCAATCAATCCCGTATACAATTCCCTTTGTCTAGCGGTATTGTACTTGCCCGAGATTCGATCGTCGGTATACCGATACCTTGTTCAATCTCGTTACCGGCAAGTCTCTTTACTCGTTCCGTAACACATCATCCCGCGATCAACTCTTTGATCACATTGTGCACATTATGATGATGTCCTACCGAGTGGGCTCAGAGATACCTCTCCGTCACACGGAGTGACAAATCCCAGTCTCGATTCGTACCAACCCAACAGACACTTTCGGAGATACCTGTAGTGCACCTTTATAGCCACCCAGTTACGTTGTGACGTTTGGTACACCCAAAGCATTCCTACGGTATCCGGGAGTTGCACAATCTGATGGTCTAAGGAAATGATACTTGACATTAGAAAAGCTTTAGCATACGAACTACGATCTTTGTGCTAGGCTTAGGATTGGGTCTTGTCCATAACATGATTCTTCTAATGATGTGATCCCGTTATCAACGACATCCAATGTCCATGGTCAGGAAACCGTAACCATCTGTTGATCAATGAGCTAGTTAACTAGAGGCTTACTAGGGACATGGTGTTGTCTATGTACCCACACATGTATCTGAGTTTCCTATCAAAACAATTATAGCATGGGTAATAAACGATTATCATGAACAAGGAAATATAATAATAACTAATTTATTATTGCCTCTAGGGCATATTTCCAACAGTCTCCCACTTGCACTAGAGTCAATAATCTAGTTCACATCACCATGTGATTAACACTCACACGTCACATCGCCATGTGACCAACATCCAAGAGTTTACTAGTGTCATTAAACTAGTTCACATCATCATGTGATTAAGACTCAATGAATTATGGGGTTTGATCATGTTTTGCTTGTGAGAGAGGTTTTAGTCAATGGGTCTGCAACTTTCAGATCCGTATGTACTTTGCAAATCTCTAGGTAATTCTGTAAATGCTGCTTCCACGCTCCACTTGGAGCTATTCCAAATGGTTGCTCCACTATATGTATCCGGTTTGCTACTCAGAGTCACTCGGATAGGTGTTAAAGCTTGCATCGATGTAACCCTTTATGCCGAACTCTTTATCACCTCCATAATCGAGAAACATGTCCTTATTTACTCCAAGGACAATTTTGACCGCTGTCCAATGATCCATTCCTGGATAATTCTTGTACCCCTTGACTGACTCATGGCAAGGCACACTTCCGGTGCGGTACACGGCATAACATACTATAGAGCCTACGTCTGAAGCATAGAGGACGACCTTCGTCCTTTTTCTCTATTCTTCCGTGGTCGAGCTTTAAGTCTTAACTTAATACCTTACATCTCAGGCAAGAACTCCTTCTTTGACTGATCCATCTTGAACACCTTCAAGATCATGTCAAGGTATATGCTCATTTGAAAGTACCATTAAGTGTTTTGATCTATCCTTATAGATCTTGATGCTCAATGTTCAAGCAGCTTAATCCAGGTTTTCTATTGAAAAACATCTTTCAAATAACCCTATGTGCTTTCCAGAAATTCTACATCATTTCTGATCAACAATATGACCACAACATATACTCATCAGAAATTCTATAGTGCTCCCACTCACTTCTTTGGAAATACAAGTTTCTCATAAACTTTGTATAAACCCAAAATCTTTGATCATCTCATCAAAGTGTACATTCCAACTCCGAGATGCTTGCTCCAGTCCTTAGAAGGATTGCTGGAGCCAGCATACCTTTTAGCATCTTTAGGATCGACAAAACCTTTCTGATTGTATCACATACAACCTTTCCTTACGAAGACTGGTAAGGGAACTCGTTTTGACATCCATCTACCTGATTTCATAAATGCAGCTAATGCTAACATGATTCCGACGGACTTAAGCATCGCTACGGATGAGAAAATCTCATTGTAGTCAACTCCTTGAACTTGTGAAAAACTCTTCGCCACAAGTCGAGCTTCATAGACGATGACATCACCGTCCACGTCCATCTTCTTCTTAAAGATCCATTTATCTCAATGGCTTGCTGATCATCGGGCAAGTCCACCAAAGTCCGTGCTTTGTTCTGATACATGGACCCTATCTCGGATTTCATGGCTTCTAACCATTTGTCGGAATTTGGGCCCACCATTGCTTATCCATAGCTCGTAGGTTCATTGTTGTCTAGCAACATGACCTTCAAGACAGGATTACTGTACCACTCTGAAGCAGTACACATCCTTGTCACCCTACGAGGTACGGTAGTGACTTGATCCGAAGTTTCATGATCACTATCATAAGCTTCTACTTCAATTGGTGTAGGTGCCACAGGAACAACTTCTTGTGCCCGGCTACACACTAGTTGTAGTGACGGTTCAATAACCATATCAATCTCCACAGTCCTCCGACTCAACTTTTCGAGACAAACTTTTCCTCGAGAAAGGACCCGATTCAAGAAACAATCCCTATTGCTTTCGGATCTGAATTAGGATGTATACCCAACTGTTTTGGGTGTCCTATGAAGATGCATTTTATCCGCTTTGGGTTCGAGCTTATCAACCTGAAACTTTTCCACATAAGCATTGCAGCCCCAAACCTTTAAGAAATGACAGCTTAGGTTTCTCTAAACCATAGTTCATACGGTGTCATCTCAACGGAATTACGTGGTGCCCTATTTAAAGTGAATGTGGTTGTCTCTAATGCCTAACCCATAAACGATAGTGGTAATTTGATAAGAGACATCATGGTACGCACCATATCCAATAGGGTGCAACTATGATGTTCGGACACACCATCAAACTATGGTGTTCCAGGCGGTATTAATTGTGAAGCAATTTCCACAATGTCTTAATTGCGTGCCAAAGTTCGTAACTCAGATACTCATCTCTATGATCATATCATAGACATTTTATCCTCTTGTCACGATGATCTTCAACTTCACTCTGAAATTACTTGAACCATTCAATAATTCAGACTTGTGTTTCATCAAGTAAATATACTCAACATCTACTTGAATCATCTGTGAAGTAAGAACATAACGATATTCGCTGCATGCCTCAGCACTCATTGGACTGCACACATCAAAATGTGTTACTTCCAACAAGTTGCTATCTTGTTCCATCTTACTGAAAAACGAGGCTTTTCAGTCATCTAGCCCATGTGGTATGATTTGCATATCTCAAGTGATTCAAAATCAAGTGAGTCCAAATGATCCATCTGCATGGAGTTTCTTCATGCGTATACACCAATAGACATGGTTCGCATGTCTCAAACTTTTCAAAAATGAGTGAGTCCAAAGATCCATCAATATGGAGCTTCTTCATGCGTTTTATACCAATATGACTTACATGGCAGTGCCACAAGTAAGTGGTACTATCATTACTATCTTATATCTTTTGGCATGAAAATGTGTATCACTACGATCGAGATTCAATAAACCATTCCTTAAGGTGCAAGACCATTGAAGGTATTATTCAAATAAATAGAGTAACAATTATTCTCCTTAAATGAATAACCGTACTGCGATAGACATAATCCAATCATGTCTATGCTCAATGCAAACACCAAATGACAATTATTCAGGTTTAATACTAATCTTGATGGTAGAGGGAGCGTGCGATGTTTGATCACATCAAACTTGGAAACACTTCCAACACATATCATCAGCTCACCTTTAGCTAGTCTCCGTTTATTCCGTAGCTCTTTTATTTCGAGTTACTAACACTTAGTAACTGAACCGGTATCTAATACCCTGGTGCTACTAGGAGTACTAGTAAAGTACACATTAACACAATGTATATCCAATATACTTCTATCGACCTTGCCAGCCTTCTTATCTACCAAGTATCTAGGGTAATTCTGCTCCAGTGGTTGTTCCCCTTATTACAGAAGCACTTAGTCTCGGGTTTGGGTTCAACCTTGGGTTTCTTCACTAGAGCAGCAGCTGATTTGCCGTTTCATGAAGTATCCCTTCTTGCCCTTGCCCTTCTTGAAACTAGTGGTTTCACCAACCATCAACAATTGATGCTCCTTCTTGATTTCTACTTTCGCGGTGTCAAACATCGCGAATACCTCAAGGATCATCATATCTATCCCTGATATGTTATAGTTCATCACGAAGCTCTAGCAGCTTGGTGGCTGACTTTGGAGAAACATCACTATCTCATCTGGAAGATCAACTCCCACTCGATTCAAGTGATTGTTGCACTCAGACAATCTGAGCACAAGCTCAGCGATTGAGCTTTTCTCCCTTAGTTTGCAGGCTAAGAAAATCGCCGGAGGTCTCATACCTCTTGACGTGGGCACGAGCCTGAAATCCCAATTTGATCCCTCGAAACATCTCATATGTTCCGCAACGTTTCGAAAACAACTTTGGTGCCTCAACTCTAAACTGTTTAACTGAACTATCACGTAGTTATCAAAACGTGTATGTCCGATGTTCGCAACATCCACAAACGACGTTTGGGGTTCAGCACATTGAGCGGTGCATTAAGGACATAAGCTTTCCACTGTCCGCATAATCGCTACTGTCAACTTTCACCTATATTTTCTCTAGGAACATATCTAAACAGTGGAACTAAAGCGCGAGCTTACGACATAATTTGCAAAGATCTTTTGACTATGTTCAGGATAATTATGTTCATCTTATGAACTCCCAGTCAGATAGACATCCCTCTAGTCATCTAAGTGATTACATGATCTGAGTCAACTAGGTCGTGTCCAATCATCACGTGAGACGGACTAGTCATCATCGGTGAACATCTTCATGTTGATCGTATCTACTATACGATTCATGCTCGACCTTTCGGTCTCTTGTGTTCCGAGGTCATGTCTGTACATGCTAGGCTCGTCAAGTCAACCTAAGTGTTTCGCGTGTGTAAATCTGGCTTACACCCGTTGTATGTGAACGTAAGAATCTATCACACCCAATCATCACGTGGTGCTTCGAAACGACGAACTTTCGCAACGGTGCACAGTTAGGGGGAACACTTTCTTGAAATTTTAATGAAGGATCATCTTATTTACTACTGTCGTTCTAAGCAAATAAGATGCATAAACATGATAAACATCACATGCAATCAAATAGTGACATGATATGGCCAATATCATTTTGCTCCTTTTGATCTCCATCTTCGGGGCTCCATGATCATCATCGTCACCGGCATGACACCATGATCTCCATCATCATGATCTCCATCATCGTGTCTTCGTGAAGTTGTCTCGCCAACTATTACTTCTACTACTATGGCTACCGGTTAGCAATAAAGTAAAGTAATTACATGGCGTTGTTTAATGACACACAGGTCATACAATAAATTAAGACAACTCCTATGGCTCCTCCCGGTTGTCATACTCATCGACATGCAAGTCGTGATTCCTATTACAAGAACATGATCAATCTCATGCATCACATATCATTCATCACATTCTTCTTGGCCATATCACATCACATAGCATACCGTGCAAAAACAAGTTAGATGTCCTCTAATTGTTGTTTGCATGTTTTACGTGGCTGCTATGGGTTTCTAGCAAGAATGTTTCTTGCCTACGCAAAAGCCACAATGTGATATGCCAATTGCTATTTACCCTTCATAAGGACTGAGGGAGTCCTGGACTAGGGGGTGTCCGGACAGCCGGACTATCATCGTCAGTCGGACTCCAAGACTATGAAGATACAAGATTGAAGACTTCGTCCCGTGTCCGGATGGGACTTTCCTTGGCGTGGAAGGCAAGCTTGGCGATACTGATATGTAGATCTCCTACCATTGTAACCGACTCTGTGTAACCCTAGCCCTCTCCGGGGTCTATATAAACCGAAGGGTTTTAGTCCGTAGGACGAACAACCATTACAACAAGCATACCATAGGCTAGCTTCTAGGGTTTAGCCTCCTTGATCTCGTGGTAGATCCACTCTTGTACTACCCATATCATCAATATCAATCAAGCAGGAGTAGGATTTTACCTCCATCGAGAGGGCCCGAACCTGGGTAAAAACATCGTGTCCCTTGTCTCCTGTTACCATCTGCCTAGACGCACAGTTCGGGACCCCCTACCCGAGATCCGTCGGTTTTGACATCGACATTGGTGCTTTCATTGAGAGTTCCTCTGTGTCGTCACCGATAGGCTCGATGGCTTCTTCGACCAACAACGCAGTCCTGGGTGAGACTTTTCTCCCCGGACAGATCTTTGTATTCGGCGGCTTCGCACTGCGGGCTAATTCACTTGGCCATCTGGAGCAGATCGAAAGCTACGCCCCTGGCCGTCAGGTCAGATTTGGAAGCCTAAACTTCACGGTGGATATCCGCGGGGACTTGATCTTCGATGGATCCAAGCCACAAACAAGCGTGCCGCACTATCACGATGGGCATGATCTAACTCTGCCGCCGGACAATGCCTTGGAGGCCGCACACGAATCCGCTCCGACCCATAGTTCGGAGCTGGGCGCGCAGATCGAGGACGGGTGGCTGGACACCGCCTCGGGAGCTGCAACTGCCACGGTGATGGAGCCGAACACTGACCTCATCCATTATAAAGCTCGTGACTCCGAGGAGCTGGACTCCTTGCCGGACTCCGAACCTCCTGCGCCCCTGCCAATCGAATCCGATTGGGCGCCGATCATGGAGTTCACCGCGGCGGACATCTTTCAGCACTCACCCTTTGGCGACATCCTAAATTCACTAAAGCATCTCTCGCTATCTGGAGAGCCCTGGCCGGACTACGGCCAGGAGGGTTGGGATGCGGACGACGAAGAAATTCAAAGCCCACCCACCACCCACTTTGTAGCAACTGTCGACGATCTAATAGACATTCTAGATTACGACTCCGAAGACATCGACGGTATGGACGACAATGCCGGAGACGATCAAGAACCAGCGCTCACCGAGCACTGGAAGGCCACCCCAACCCATGATGTATATATGGTGGACACCCCAAAAGGAAGCGATAACGAGGACCAAAGGGGCGCGACAAAGGATAATCCCGCCGACAAACAACCAAAACGGTGACGCAAACGCCACCCTAAGTCTTGCCTCGACAAAAACAGCGTTCCTAATGACCAAGCAATAGAGCAGGGCAAACCAGTGGACGACGAACATGCAACCAAGCAACCGTCCGAATAGGACGAATCGGATAATCAATCCATGCCCGGCGAAACCAACAGTCCAGACGACCTCACGCCGGACACACCACCGGAGCATAAGAACCTTCACAAAAGACTCGTCGCCACTGCAAGAAGTCTGAAGAAGGAAAAACGGAAGCTCAAAACAGCAGAAGACATACTCAGAATGAGGTGGAGCAAAGTCCTCAAAACCGCAGACAAATACGGCAATGGCCATCAATCAAAGAGCTACCCGAAGCGCAAGCTGCTGCCAGAATTTGACGAGGAAGCCATAGAGCCACCACAGTCAAAAATTAAAGAAGCCGCCTGGCCGGATAGACGACCAGATGACAGGCCAAAAGCGACAAGCGGCGCCACGCACAAGCCGACTCATGATCCTAGGAAAACAAATGACCCGGTCAGGTCCATTTACGGGCCAAAAAAGAGGGCCCCAGGAAGCAACACAACACGCCAAGTGTTCGAAGACAGCGGCACACCGAAATACAGGGGCGCCGCACACCCACTATGTTTCACCAATGAGGTGCTGGATCATGAATTTCCAGCAGGGTTTAAACCCATAAACATAGAGGCTTACGACGGAACAACAGACCCGGGAGTCTGGATAGAGGATTATATACTACACATACACATGGCTAGAGGAGATGATCTCCACGCCATAAAATATCTACCCCTCAAGCTCAAAGGGCCAGCTCGGCATTGGCTCAAAAGCCTCCCAGAAAACACTGTTGGAAGTTGGGAAGAGCTCGAGGACGCGTTTAGAGCAAATTTTCAAGGGACTTATGTCCGCCCTCCGGATGCAGACGATCTAAGTCATATCAACAGCCCGGAGAGTCAGCGCGCAAATTCTGGAACAGGTTCCTTACCAAAAAGAACCAAATAGTCGATTGTCCGGACGCTGAAGCCTTAGCAGCTTTTAAACACAACATCCGAGATGAATGGCTCGCCAGACACCTCGGCCAAGAGAAGCCGAGGACAATGGTCGCACTAACAAGCCTCATGACCCGCTTTTGCGCGGGGCAAGACAGCTGGCTAGCAAGACGCAGCACCAGCGACCCGAGTACATCCGAGATCAGAGATGGAAACGGAAAATCACGGCGCCGAAAGGATCAGCGCCGGAATAAATAAAAAAGCCCAAAGAACACGGCGGTCAATGCTGGATTCAAAAGCTCGCGGCCAAACAACAAAACACTGCCTCTTAAGGACAACAGTGATGAGCTATCCAACTTAAACAAAATTTTGGATCGGATATGTCAAATCCACAGTACCTCCGGAAGGCCTGCAAACCACACCCACCGAGATTGTTGGGTTTTCAAATGGTCCGGCCGAGTCAACACCGAACACAAGGGGCTCGACGCACCAAGCGAGGATGATGATGAACCCTACCAGCAGAGCACCAGAAAACAAAAGACTTTCCCACAAGAAGTCAAGGCAGTAAACTCACTTCAAGTGATAGTACGGAAAAACAATGCGGCACCCGCTAAGACAGGTATCGCATGGTCCACCCCAGCGAAACCTCGAGATTGGATGTCAAAACCAATCACTTTTGACCACCTAGATTATTCTAGAAGTGTTCGAAATGCAGGATGGACTGCTCTGATATTGGATCCTATAATCGACGGACTACAATTTACACAAGTCCTGATGGACGGCGGCAGCGAGTTAAACCTGCTATATCTGAACACAATCCGCAAATTGGGGATAGACCTTACTAAAATTCGACATAGCCGCACTTCCTTTAAAGGAGTGACGCCAGGCCCTTACGCCAAGTGCACAGGCTCCTTATTACTAGAAGTTGTGTTTGGGTCACCGGACAACTTCCGACGCGAAAAGCTAATCTTTCATGTCGCCCCATTCAAAAGTGGCTATCAAGAACTATTGGGACGTGAAGCTTTTGTCCGCTTTAACGCAATACCACATTACGCGTCTCTTACACTTAAAATGCCCAGTCCACGTGGCATCATTTCATTAAAAGGGTCATTCAAAGACCCCGGACATGGCTAGACGAGTCCGGAATAAATAAGCTAGGGGCTCCCTAGCCGCACACCCCTTCACAAAGGGGCCGTGCATATAAGCAATTATGAGCTAATATAGGCTCAGCTTTGTTAATTTATCAATATTTCAATTTTTATGCACTTTTCGCATGATTTCCTTTCAAACTAAGTTCCTCTCTTTTTACAGATGAACAACGTGCACACCCGTCCAGGATACGGCACAACGGAGACACAGGCGCAGACGTGCAGTAGGGACCCGTTGCAAGGATTCTTTTCAGATTAAGACCCTGCGTAAACCTTTCTTACAGTCTCTTGTTGCTATAATCCCCTAGTTTTTCATGATAACCAGAGAGGAGACTGACGTTTTGGCATCGGCCGCGTCAGAGGACCTCGCCCGTACCTGGACACTAGGGGCTTAGGGCATTGTTCCGCCCGTTATTATAAAGACCGAACACCTTAGGGAGTGTTCGGCGTCTCGAGTTAGGCCTTATATGCATCAGCTCCGAATCATGTCTTTGGTCAAATGTTGGGTTTGCCCGGCTCTTGTGTTTTGCTGCCTTACGTTTCGTATCATCGGCTAACGCGGCACCAGGAGAACTACTACGATTGTGCCCCAGTTCGGCTGGGCGAGCACCTCAGTAGAGAAAGCCGAAAATTGACTGTCATGATACAGCGGGAGACTGGTCAACCACTCGATCGACCACCGGAATGTTTAGAATTCCTCCGCTTTGACGAAGGACCGTTTCCCGGTCAGGAACATACGCGCCCCGAATTCGGAGAGCGCGGTGCCCCTAGGGGCTATATCGTAGTCCCACCCTCGAACTCCAATGGCTAAGTGAAAGTGATAAAGCATTATAGTCCGGTTGCCTCGTTTGCTACGCTACCACCTCCTTAACAGGACCGAGATGTCGGATTAAGTGTGAAAATGCGCTATTTTTGCAAACACCCCCGCACCTTGTGCGTGGGGGCTGAAGCCGACGACTGCCATCTTTCAGGTTATACATACGTATACATAAACGGCTGCACAGGAGATATTTCAATGCTTGAACGCACAAGTACAAAAAGTGCCTACATCATAAACATTGTTTTATAAAATTAAACGTTCATTTGAACGTGGCATTTTTTGAGCACTGCGGCTCTATTACACGAGCACCACGCAGAACTTCCCCAAAATAGTGCTCGACGGGTAACCGGCTCTCGTCCGAACCCTGGGTCGCAATAGTGGTGGCATCCATCTCCGTCCAATGTGTCTTCACACGGGCGAGTGCCATCCGTGCACCCTCTATGCAGGCCGACCGCTTCATCGCCTTGATATGCGGCACCGCCCCAAGAAATTGTTGCAATAAGCCAAAATAGCTCTTCGGCTTGGGCCTATCCGGCCAGACATGAGTCACGATATCCATCATGGCAAGTCTAGACAACCTATTCAGCTCAGCCCACTCGGCCAACCGATCGGTCAGTGGAAGTGAACGATCCGGACTATGGAATTGAGACCAAAACAGCTCTTCCGTCTTGTGATCCTCCTGACTTCGGAAGTGCACAACGGCATCCGCCGCACTCGCCGCTAAGTCCATATAAGGATCCTCCGGACCCCATAGCTGGCCAAGCCGGGCATACTTTGGATCCGTAAACCTGCGGCGCAGCAGAAAAGGCTTGCCAGCCACAATGTCTCCGGCCTGGCGCAGCTCCTCCTTTATAGCCCGCATTGCAGATCGGGCATCCTTGGCTTCGGCGGTGGCCTTCCCCAGGTCTTCTCGCTCCGATAGGCGCTCCTTTTCAAGAGCCTCATTGCGGTCGGTAGTATCCTTCAACTTAACGGCCATTTCGGCCATCTCTTCCCTACTTCGGCAGTGTGCAGCCCTTTCGGTTTCTAACTCCTCGGCCGCCCTCGAGGCAGCCGCATCACTCCTTCTGGCTTGCTCCTTGGCTTGAGCAAGTTCTGCCCGAAGGCTCTCCACAGCAGCGGCACCATCTGCATCAAGCACAAATATTGTAAGAGGTGGGCTTTGGCTCCCTTAATGGGTGACTGCGGAGAAACAACTTACCTTGCGACTCATCAAGTCGCTTGTTGACTAGCGCGATGTCCGCATCCGCAACATTGAGTTGCCGCTTTAATTCAGCAACTCCATCAGTCCGGCTAGCCCCCGGACTATCCGCCACCTGCATAGGAAAGGCGACACTCAATACCTGCGATTTTGATCCTCGGCACGCTGTCGCTTTCGACAACCTACCGAGTCTCAGGGGCTACTATCTATACAGGGCGCACTTTATGTGCAAAACTGTCAAAAAGGGGTGTCATTTTTACATACCTCAAACCCCGCCAGCAAACTCCTGATGGCATTATGAAACCGCTTTCGGCGGACGAAATCCTTCCAATCACCATACGCATCAATGTACGGTGATCTTCTGAGATGGACGCCCTCTCAAGCAGATCCCTCAGCTCCCCCGGCCGAACACTAGTCGACGCCGAACTCTTCGGCTCTGCCGAGCTCAGGGATACCCTCCGTGATGACACTTCAGGCTCGTCCGCCCTGTCTGATGGCGCAGCGGACGGAGGCATCTTGCTCTCCACCATCTCCGGACAAAGATCCCCCGAAGATGAGCTCATCTGAGAAGGTCGGAGATCCAAACTACAAGGTAAAAATTCGGTTATCCTCAGAAGCACAAATAGGGATGTCTCTTATTACCGAGCTCTGTTTTTTCTACTTACGGCTCGCTGGAGGGCTGATGCTTTAGGGGAGACTATGCGGCCGGGGCCTCCCCGGACGCAGGACCCTCTGGTGAAGACTTCTTCCCCCGCTTAGGGGCATTGGCCTCCGGGTCTCCAGAGGCGGTCCTCTTCTCCCCTTGGAGGGAGGGATTCTCGATCCCCCCTTTTTCAAGAGCCTCCTTGGGCGAGGCGGTAGCTCCCTTATTTTCCCCTCCGCCTTCTTCTGAAGGCGCAACCTCCAGCATCTTGACCAGCACGGGATCCGGCGCGGTCTCTGGGAGGGGGGCCGGACACCGTATTAGCTTTGCTTGCGCCATCCACTCCTGTTGAAGGATAACGGGTTAAAAGGAGAATTGTAGAAAGGCAAACAAACGGTACGTCCGAACACTGAGCTACTTACTTGAGTATCCGGGCGATTGCAGCTTAGGCCGGCTTCCTCGGTCAATTCCAGACACACCGCCCGTGATCCGAAGAACAACTCGTACATCTCCACGGGTATCGTACCCATAAAGTGTTGGAGAATCCGTGGTCCCTCCGGATTGAACTCCCATAGCCGGAGAGGACGGCGTTTGCAGGGCAGGAGACGCCTAATCAGCATAACCTGCATCACCACGACCAGATCGATCTCCCTCGCCTGGAGGTCTCGAATCCGGCTCTGCAATAGGGGCACGTCTTTTGACGGCCCCCAGTTGAGCCCTTGGTTGACCCACGACATCAACCGTCGAGGAGGTCCCGAGCAGAATACGGGCGGCGGCTTCTGCCTGCTGCCCTTCGGAGCGGTGATATAGAACCACTCATGTTGCCATAAGCCAAGCTCCTCTTGGAAGTAGCCCTCGGGCCACGGGGCATCGGCCCTCCTGCTCACGGCCGCCCCGCCGCACTCTGCTTGACGCCCCTCGATCATCTTCGGCTCCACATTAAAGGTCTTCAGCCACAGGCCGAAGTGGGGGGTGACGCGGAGGAAGGCCTCGCAGACAACGATAAATGCCGTAATATGGAGGATGGACTCCGGAGCCAAGTCGTGGAATTCCAACCCATAGTAGAACATGAGCCCTCTCACAAAAGGATCCATCGGGAAGCCTAAGCCCCGACGGAGGTGGGATACAAAGACGACGTACTCGCCGGGCTCGGGGGTGGGGATGGCCTGCCCTTCGGCAAGCAACCTGTGCGAAATCTCGTAAGACAGGTACTTAGCCTCTCGCAGCTTTAGCACGTCCTCCTCCGTCACGGCATCCACCGGCCCTGAAGGTCGGAGCCGGACATTGTTGAAGGTCTGAAGCGCTCGAATCTAGGGCTCTGGGTGTTGGAAGCAAGGAGAAGGTTCGACGGAGGATTGAAGAAAAGAAACGAGCCTTGGTCCTATTATAAAGAGGAAGAATACCAAGAGCCGTCTCTATGACCGTTCGGGACTCGCCTTCGATAGAGGGGGCGTGGCGACGGGCGCGGTTGGGTTACCCACGTCCATATTGATGAGAATCCCGGGATAAGGGGAACACGATCTCTGCTTCGACAAGACGTGCCAAGGAAACCGCTTCGCTAAACGCGCTGAGGTTGTATAATAAAAAACGATTCAAGTAAAGGCTTGGTAGTGGCGTGACGTCATGCTACGAGATACGTCAGCAGATTGAATTTGTGTACATAATATTCTCTCTACGGTGGAATGTGGAAATCATTTTGCAGAGCCGGACACTATCCTGGTGTTCACAATCTTCTATGAATTATTCGGAGGAGGAACCCGCCTTGTAATGCCGAATAATATGCGCGCCGGACTCATCGTCATTGAAGCCTGGTTCAGGGGCTACTGAGGGAGTCCTGGACTAGGGGATGTCCGGACAGCCGGATTATCATCGTCAGCCGGACTCCAAGACTATGAAGATACAAGATTGAAGACTTTGTCCCGTGTCCGGATGGGACTTTCCTTGGCGTGGAAGGCAAGCTTGGCGATATGGATATGTAGATCTCTACCATTGTAACCGACTCTATGTAACCCTAGCCCTCTCCGGTGTCTATATAAACCGGAGGGTTTTAGTCCGTAGGACGAACAACCATTACAACAATCATACCATAGGCTAGCTTCTAGGGTTTAGCCTCCTTGATCTCGTGGTAGATCCACTCTTGTACTACCCATGTCATCAATATCAATCAAGCAGGAGTAGGGTTTTACCTCCATCGAGAGGGCCCGAACCGTAAAAACATCGTGTCCCTTGTCTCCTGTTACCATCCGCCTAGACGCACAGTTCGGGACCCCCTACCCGAGATCCGCCGGTTTTGACACAGACAAGGACCCTTTTCATCGAATCCGATCCGACTAAAGTGGGAGAGACTGGCACCCGCTATCCACCTTATGCAACAAGTGCATGTCAGTCGGTGGAACCTGTCTCACGTAAGAGTACGTGTAAGGTCTGTCCGGGCCGCTTCATCCCACAATACCGTCGAAATAAGATTGGACTAGTAACGGTAAGCATATTGAACAAAATCAACGACCACAACTACTTTGTGTTCTACTCGTGCGAAGAATCTACGCAATAGACCTAGCTCTGATACCACTGTTGGGGAACGTACCAGAAATTCAAAATTTTCCTACGTGTCACCAAGATCTATCTATGGAGAAACCAGCAACGAGGGAAGGAGAGTGCCTCTACATACCCTTGTAGATCTCTAAGCGGAAGCGTTCAAGAGAATGGGGTTGAAGGAGTCGTACTCGTCGTGATCCAAATCACTGGAGATCCTAGTGGCGAACGGACGGCACCTCCGCGTTCAACACACGTACAGCCCGGTGACGTCTCCCATACCTTGATCCAGCAAGGAGAGACGGAGAGGTTGACGAAGACTCCATCCAGCAGCAGCACAACGGCGTGGTGGTGGTGGAGCGTGGTGATCCAGCAGGGCTTCGCCAAGCACCGCGAGATATGAGGAGAAAGAGAGGTAGGGCTGCACCAACAGGAGAAGAACTTCACGTGTTGGCTGCTCCTATGCCTCCACTATATATAGGGGAGAGGGGGCTGCGCCCCCACCTAGGTTTCCATCCCCTAGGGGCAGCGGCCCAGCCCTAGATCCCATCTAGGGGGGCGGCCAAGGGGGGGAGAGGGGGCAACTTGCCCCCCAAGCAAGGTGGGGCGCTCCCTCCCCAAACCCTAGGCGCCTTGGGCCCTTGTGGGGGGGCGCACCAGCCCACCAGGGGCTGGTCCCCTCCCACACTTGGCCCATGCTGCCCTCCGGGGATGGTGGCCCCACTTGGCGGACCCCCGGGACCCTCCCGGTGGTCTCGGTATGTTACCGATAAAACCCGAAACTTTTTCGGTGACCAAAACAGGACTTCCCATATATAAATCTTTACCTCCAGACCATTCCAAAACTCCTCCTGACGTCCGGGATCTCATCCGAGACTCCGAACATCATTCGGTAACCACATACAAACTTCCTTTATAACCCTAGTGTCATCGAACCTTAAGTGTGTAGACCCTACGGGTTCGGGAGACATGTAGACATGACCGAGACGTTCTCCGGTCAATAACCAACAGCGGGATCTGGATACCCATGTTGGCTCCCACATGTTCCACGATGATCTCATCAGATGAACCACGATGTCAAGGACTTAATCAATCCCGTATACAATTCCATTTGTCTAGCGGTATTATACTTGCCCGAGATTCGATCGTTAGTATACCGATACCTTGTTCAATCTCGTTACCGGCAAGTCTCTTTACTCGTTCCGTAACACATCATCCCTCGATCAACTCTTTGATCACATTGTGCACATTATGATGATGTCCTACCGAGTGGGCCCAGAGATACCTCTCCGTCACACGGAGTGACAAATCCCAGTCTCGATTCGTGCCAACCCAACAGACACTTTCGGAGATACCTATAGTGCACCTTTATAGCCACCCAGTTACGTTGTGACGTTTGGTACACCCAAAGCATTCCTACGGTATCCGAGAGTTGCACAATCTCATGGTCTAAGGAAATGATACTTGACATTAGAAAAGCTTTAGCATACGAACTACGATCTTTGTGCTAGGATTAGGATTGGGTCTTGTCCATCACATCATTCTTCTAATGATGTGATCCCGTTATCAACGACATCCAATGTCCATGGTCAGGAAACCGTAACCATCTGTTGATCAACGAGCTAGTTAACTAGAGGCTTACTAGGGACATGGTGTTGTCTATGTACCCACACATGTATCTGAGTTTCCTATCAATACAATTATAGCATGGGCAATAAACGATTATCATGAACAAGGAAATATAATAATAACTAATTTATTATTGCCTCTAGGGCATATTTCCAACAGCCACCTCCTCATACGATAGATACATGGTGGACACTCCGAAGGAAACTAATGGCGATGAGGCAACGGAGGATAACCCCTCAGGGAGAAAAACAAAACATGGGCGTCGTCGGTGCCGCTCCAAGCCCCGCCATAGCAATACCGGCCCATGAGACGAAAACAATCCGGATGGTGCCGAAGAGGAATACAACCCTGATCAGCCCGCCTTCAATCAGGACAAGCAGGAGGATGAGCAGGTCAGCCTAGACGAACAGGCGACCGACGGATATCTGGAGGAGGACAATTACATGCCCCCCTCCGAAGACGAGATTAGCCTCAGCGACGACGAGTTCGGCGTGCCTGAGGATCTCGTGGAGCAGGAGCGCTTCAAACGTCGGCTTATGGCCACTGCGAGGAGCCTGAAAAAGAAGCAGCAGCAACTCCATGCTGATCAAGACCTGCTCACAGATAGATGGACTGAAGTCCTGGCAGCCGAGGAATACAGACTCGAGCACCAAACGGCTGACCGGCCACCCCGTGGCCGGGATAAAACGGGATATCAGCCCGAATACCAGCCCACGCCCCACACCAATACACTACAGCCCGGGGCAACAGACAAGACCTGCAAGATATACTGGAAAACAAAGCAGGACAACCAAGATCGATCTACGGATCGCAGGGGCGCACCCCAGCACGCGATGATGACCGTCGCAACGGATACACCATAAACAAGTCCAGCCGGGCCGAACACAGCCACCCAGACCAATTCGAACTGCGTAGCCACATAGCCCGACACAGAGGCGCCACGCACCCCCTTTGCTTCACTGATGAAGTGATGGATCATGAATTCCCAGAAGGGTTCAAGCCCGTAAACATTGAATCATACGATGGCACAACAGACCCCGCAGTATGGATCGAAGATTTCCTTCTCCACATTCACATGGCCCGCGGAGACGATCTACACGCCATCAAGTATCTTCCCCTTAAGCTCAAAGGACCTGCCCGACACTGGCTAAACACCCTGCCAGCAAATTCCATTGGCAGTTGGGAAAACCTGGAAGACGCATTCCTCGACAACTTCCAGGGCACATATGTGCAACCACTGGACGCCGATGACTTGAGCCACATTACTCAACAGCCTGGCGAGTCGGCCAGGAAATTCTGGACTTGGTTCCTAACTAAAAAGAACCAAATAGTCGACTGTCTGGACGCTGAAGCCCTGGCGGCTTTTAAGCATAATATCCGTGACGAGTGGCTCGCTCGACACCTCGGCCAGGAAAAACCCAAGTCCATGGAAGCTCTCACAACACTAATGACCCGCTTTTGCGTGGGCGAGGACAGTTGGTTGGCTCGCAGCAGCACTATGCCACATTTTGGCACTTCAGATGTTCGCGACAATAACGGCAAGACACGGCGCAACAGACATAAGTGACGGAACAACGGCGACAACACTGAAGACACAGCAGTCAACGCCGGATTCAGCGGATCCAAGTCCGGTCAGCGGAAGAAGCCGTTTAAAAGAAACAATCAGCGACCGTCCAGTCTGGACCGTATACTAGAGCGCTCGTGCCAAATTCATGGCACCCCGGACAAGCCAGCCAACCACACGAACAGAGACTGCTGGGTGTTCAAACAGACCGGCAAAATAAACGTCGACAACAAGGACAAGGGGCTGCACAGCGACGACGACGAGGAGCCCCGGTGTCCGAACATGGCGGGACAAAAGAAATTCCCCCCCCCCCTAGGTGAAAACGGTCAACATGATCTACGCCACTCACATCCCCAAGCGGGAACGGAAGCGAGCACTACGGGACGTCTATGCGATGGAGCCAGTTGCCCCCAAATTCAACCCATGGTCAGCTTGTCTAATCACTTTTGATCGTAGGGATCACCCTACTAGCATCCGTCACGGCGGCTCTGCCACATTGGTCCTAGACCCAATCATTGACGGATTCCACCTCACGCGAGTCCTTATGGATGGCGGCAGCAGCCTGAACCTGCTTTATCAGGACACAGTGCACAAAATGGGCATCGACCCTTCAAGGATCAAGCCCATCAAAACCACCTTTAAAGGTGTAATTCCTGGAGGTGAGGCCGGATGTACGGGCTCTATAACATTGGAAGTGGTCTTCGGATCTCCGGACAACTTCCGAAGCGAAGAGTTAATCTTCGATATTGTCCCTTACCGTAGTGGTTACCATGCACTGCTCGGACGAACCGCATTTGCTAGATTCAATGCGGTACCACACTATGCATACCTCAAGCTCAAGATGCCAGGCCCGCGCGGGGTCATAACAGTCAATGGAAACATGGACCGCTCTCTTCGTACAGAAGAGCATACCGCAGCCCTCGCGACAGAAGTGCAATGCGGCCTCCTCCGGCAAACCACCAATCTGGCGACGACCTCGAGCACCGTCAAGCGAGTCTGGAGCACCCTGCAACAAGATCACCAGGCACGCCAAGAGCAGCATTCGGGCCACGCGTACACAACTACGCACTCAAAATACCATGGGCACAGGCGGAGGTGCAATAGTGACTCAGTCAACAGTGCGGTATTACCGCAACATACTTTCATAAAAAAAAACTTCCTTTTCTATTTCTTTCAGGACACTGCCTTAGGGCAACCTCTTCAGAAGAGCCGGATTGTCAGACTCATACAGGGGAGAAAACCAAGTAGGCAATAGGCTTTGCGCACAGAAGGAAATACCCAGGTGGAATCTATTTACGATCGTTATACCTGTTTTATCTATCTGTAATCGGCCTGCCCCTGGATAGGACATGTCAAATAGTCCTATCTATCTCTGCATAATGCATTGATTGTAAACATACGCTTAAATGTATTATTTCTCAATGGGAGATCATATATAGCGTCAGCTTATTATTCTTATTTGAGCATTTTTTTCTTACAAATGTTTCTTTGATAGTGCATCCGTACAACTTGGTACGGTCCATTTGCCAGGGGCTTCTTATGGCACCCCGTACTATGGCAATTAAAGTCCAAACACTTTAAACAGTGCGGCACCACGAACTTATAGCACTATATGCATCAGCTCTGAATCATGTCTTGGGTCCACAGTTGGGTTAGCCCAGCTCCCTTGTTTTGGTACCTTACGTTCCATTATATCAGCTAAGGTAGCGCAGGGAGAACTACTGTGATTGTGTCCTGGTTCTTCCGGAGGAGCACCTCAGTAGAGAAAGCCGAAAACTGACTGGCATGATGCAGCGAGAGCTGGTCGCTGTTCGAGAGGTCTTAAAATCCTTAAAGATTTTTTCCGCTTTAGGCGATGAATCGGCCTTGTCCGATTTAGGCATATATAGCACCCCAATTCGGCCCTCCGAATTCTAGGGGCTTCGCCGAAATTTAAAATTATAGATTTCTATGGTTAAGTGAAAGTTATAAAGCCGCATAGTCTGATTGCCTCGTTCGCTGCGCCGGATACCTCCTTAAGGGACCAAAAATTTGGATAAAGAGTATCCGGGTTTTTCCAGGAACACCCAGGTACTAGCTACGTGGGGGCGGAAGCCGACAACTGGCCTATTTTCAGAATTTTATAAACAGCCGCACAGAAGGTAATATTTTCAATCAAACAGTGCTACATAGCACAAATAACTTCGTCTTTAAATTACAACAGCGGCAGAGGTACGTTTAGTCAAAGATCTTGTCCTTGGTACATTCATCGGCCACGAGATGAGCGCCCTTCATAACGCCATCATAGTACTTCTCGGGATAGCGATGCGCCTTGCCCTCCGGCGGCCTGTCCTTCACCAGCTTCTCCGCATCTAGCTTGCCCCAATGCACCTTCGTGCGGGCAAAGGCCTGGCGGGCACCCTCAATGCAAACGGATCACTTCATAACTGCAAGCCGCAGACAGACATTCACCATCCGCTTGATCAGGCCGAAGTAGCTAGTGGGCAGGGGCTCACCAGGCCACATCCGGACTATGAAATCTTTCATAGCCACTTCGGCCGCCCTGTGGAGTTCGACCAACTACTTCAGTTGGTCACTCAAAGGCATCGGGTGTTCGGCCCCAGAATACTGGGACCAGAACAGCTTCTCCATGGAGCTCCCTTCCTGGGCACGGTAGAACTCCGCGGCATCTGATATGTTGCGTGGCAGATCTGCGAATGCCCCTGGAGAGCTCCGAATTCGGGTAAGTAAAAGAAACGCCTCCTCCACATGTTTGCTTTGCATAAAGAATTTCTTACCCGCCGCTATCTTTTTGTCCTCTTGGATTTCCTGTTGTGCCTTCTAGGCTTCGGCCTTGGCGTCTTTCATACTCACAAGGGCCTTCGCAAGCTCGGCCTCTTTCATCTTCAGATCATGCTCAACGGACTCGAACTTCTTGCCGAGGTCTCGGAGCTCTTGTTGTACCTCGCCCACTCTAGCACTTTGCTTTTCGCGCTCCTTGCATTCCAAGGCCACCTTGTCTTCAGCCGCGGACATCGCTTTCTTCAGGGACGCCACTTCGGTGGTGGCCCCTATTACACAGTGCCGACACTTAGTCGTTAGACTAACCAACTTTATCTTTCCTTAAATACATAGGAGTGGGGAATCAGTCACCTCTGTTCTCTTCGAGCTGCCTCTTCGTGAGGTCGAGCTCTCCCTGCGCCTGCTCCAGGTCCCGCTTTAGTTCGGCGACCTCGGTCGTGCGGGCAGCAACGGCAAGCAGCATAGCCTGCTCATTCACATGCACATTTATTATTGGACTCCTGCGGATTATAATTGACCCTCCGTTTGGCTTTTCTTTCCGAACACCAAACAGAGTATCAGGGGCTACTACCTATCGGGTAGTAATTTCACACATTTTATTGCTTACCTCAAAGCCTGTCAGGAGGCTGGTACACGCTTCGGTCAGTCCGCTCTTGGCGGACAGAACCTTCTGAATCACTGCACCCATAAGAGTACGGTGCTCGTCATCCATGGAAGCGCTGCGAAGCGCTTCCAGTAAACTATCCGACGCCTCTGGCGTAACGGAAGTCATCGGCATGGATGGCTCGCCCTCCCTAGCGAGGGTCCGCCTGCCCGCATTCGGAGCCATCGAAGGCTCCGGTACAGTATTCGGATGAGAGTCCGGCTTGCTGCGGCTCTCATCGGCACGAACCGCGGGGATCTTTAACCCCGCGTGTCCGACATCTGGAATCCCGCCTTGGGGCGTCTCCAGAGTCACCTCCCCCCGCTCTGGGAGCCTTCGGGACAACACCTCCGTGTCATCCACGGGCTGAGGAGTAGTGGCCGTTGGGAGCGAGTTCCTCGCTGAATCGCTCAGGGACCCATCCGAAGAAGATACCTCGGGATGAACCTTGGCCGGACTGCACATATGTTCGGCGTTATAAAAAGACTGTGAAGTAAAGTCAAGATAGAGTGCGTATACTTACGATCGCGCTAGGGGCTTCCCCTGGGCAGCCACCCCTCCTCGCTATGGGCGGCCGTGGCGGAGTAGTCCGGAAGGGACATCTTTCCCTTCTTGGATGTCCCAGCCTCCCCCTTCGGGGTGGCTTTCCTCTTTTTCTCCTCCCGAGTGCGAGGAGGTAGAGTTTATTCTTGCTTCCCCCCACCCCCGCGGGAGGAATCTGTCTCGTCGTTGTCAGACGACGTGGATATGACGGCCTTGCACCGAGGGCCTTTCCCGGCCCCCTGGTCCGCCTTCTCGTGCCCCTCACCCTCTCCGGGTGGGGTGGTCCCTTCTTCTTATTCTTCCTCCCCTTCGTGGGAGGAGTGTGCCTCGTCATCTTTGGACGAGGCTTCCGGCACAACCTTACGCCGGAGACCCTTTCGGATCCCCGGGGCCTTCTTTTCGGCCTTCTTCTCCGGCACCTTGTAAGGCATCGGGACTAGCATCTCCATCAGGAGAGCATCAGTTGGGCCTTCTGGCAGCGGAGCCGGACAGTCAATCTGCTCCGCTATCTCCACGTAATCCTGAACAAATATGTACAATTACTTAAGACTCCCCCATGAATATATTGGGAAGAACCAAATTCGGTGGTAGCCTGAAAACTCACCTGACTAGGAGGCCACACGGTGTGGAGCCCACGGTCCTCGGATGTGGGAGGAGGTACTTTGGAGGCCTTGAACAGCGCCTTCCATGCGTCTTTGTGCGACATGCCATAGAGCCTCTGAAGCGTCTGGTGTTTGGCTGGGACGAACTCCCACAGATTAAATGCCCGCCTTTGGCACGGGAGAATCCGGCGAACGAGCATGACCTGGATCACGTTGACAAGCTTGATGTTATTTTCCATCATGCTCTTGATGCAGGTCTGGAGTCCGCTCAGCTCTGTAGATTCACCCCAGGACAGGCCCTTCTTTTCGCAGGAGTTGAGCCGCATGGGGGTACCGGATCGGAACTCGGGGGCCGCCGCCTAGTTGGCGCCGTGTGGCTCGGTGATGTAGAACCACCCCGACTGCCACCCCTTCACAGTTTCCGCAAAGGAGCCGTCAAGCCAGGTGACGTTAGGCATCTTGCCCACCATGGACCCTCCGCACTCCGCTTGCTGGCCACTCACGATCTTCGGCTTCACGCAGAAGATTTGCAGCCACAAGCCAAAGTGAGGCTTGATGTGGAGGAAGTCCTCGCACACGACGATAAACTTCGAGATGTTGAGGACAAAATTCGGGGCTAGATCATGGAAATCTAGCCCATAGTAGAACATGAGCCCGCGGACGAAGGGGTGAAGTGGAAACCCCAGTCCATGGACGAAGTGGGCGAGAAACATGACCCTCTCGTGGGGTCCCGGGGCTGGAATGACCTGCCCATCGTCTGGTAGCCGGTGCGCTATGTCCGTCGCCAAGTATCCGGCCACCCGAAGATTTGCGATGTGCTTCTCCTTCACGGTGGAAGCCACCCACTTGCCTCCTGCTCCGAACATGTTTAGTTGTGCGGAGAAGACTTGGGCTAGGGCGCTGGAGCTCGAGGGGGCAAGAGTGGGTAAAGGAGGAAGAAGGCGTGGGTAAAAATGGGGAACTCTTATCCCTTTATAGAGGCGACGAAAGCGATGCGCCTCCCGACTCGCCCGTTGAGAATCGCTTACTTCCCAAGCGCCACGATTGATGGCATGGTGGGATTACCCATACCCGTATTGATGAGAATCCCGTGATAAGGGGACACGATCTCTGCTTTGACAAGACGTGTCAAGGAAACCGCCTCACAATATGCGATGTGGCTGGTTTTAGGAAAACGGTTCGAATAATGACCCGAACGTAATGACATGTCATGTTGTCTAAAAAGTTGTCAGCAAATTGCATTTGCGAAATATCATTCTCTCTATGGCGGTATGTGAAGATCATCTTGCAGATCCAGACACGGTCTAAGTGTTCGATAATTACTTTGGAGTATTCGGAGATGGAACCCGCCTTGCAATGCCGAAGACAAGACTACGCGCCGGACTCATCGTCATTGAAGCCTGGTTCAGGGGCTACTAAGGGAGTCCTGGATTAGGGGGTATCCGGACAGCCTGACTATATACATCGTCCGGACTATTAAAGCATGAAGATACAAGACTCAAGACTCCGTCCCGTGTCCGGATGGGACTATCCTTTGCGTGGAAGACAAGCTTGGCGATCCGGATATTGTCTTTCCTTCCTTGTAACCGACTCCATGTAAACCCTAGCCCTCTCCGGTGTCTATATAAACCTGAGAGGTTGGTCCTTAGAAGGCCGATTACAATTACAATCATAGTCATCATAGGCTAGCTCCTAGGGTTTAGCCTCTACGATCTCGTGGTAGATCTACTCTTGTACTACTCATATCGTAAATATTAATCAAGCAGGAAGTAGGGTTTTACCTCCATCGAGAGGGCCCGAACCTGGGTAAACATTGTGTCCCTTGCTTCCTGTTACCATCAGCCTAAGACGCACAGATCGGGACCCCCTACCCGAGATCCGCCGGTTTTGACGCCGACAGAGAGCCCTTCATATGAAGACATCGCCCTCTTTGTCAAGAAGTTTAGCGCAAGAAAATTCAAGGGAAGGTTCCAGATGAAGAAAGTGAGAAGTGCTCCAACTGTGAAGAAACCAACCACTTCTCCAACGATTGGCCTTATGAGAAGAGAGAAGATAAACCAAGGTTTCCAAGACCTTTCCTAAGAAGAAATTTCCAGATCCTTTGAACTCCAAGCTCAAAAGAGACATGGGAAATCAATGGTTGCCCATGAAGAATCCGATTTGGATGGTGTTGGTAGTGTTGCTGAAGTAGCTCAAGATTCTCAAAACACCTTGAGGCTAGTCAACAAGAGTGGTGATGTTGTCACCTACAACTACATGAAATATTATAAGGGCAACAATCACAAGTTCTTAATGGAAAAGGTCGTGGTAGAAGATGGAGAGGACCAAAACTCTCCTGACAAGGTCAAGATAACCCCACATTCAAATCCTACTATTTTCACTCCTTCTACTCCTTGTGATGAGTATGTTGATGCGGAGGATAATTATTATGATGATGATGATATAGATGATTCCCATGCTTTCTAAACTAAAAAAGTTCATGTGCTCCCTTAAAGGAAAGAAGCTCACTATGTTTCGTATGCTTATGGAGATGGTGAGTAAGCACACCATCACCATTAAGGAACACGAAACCCTCGTCACCAAGGAAAAGAAAAAATATGAAATCCTTGAGCGGAAAGTCCAATATGGAGAAGCACGAAATGATGAACTATGCTTAAAAATTTGTCCAAACATCGATGTTCATGCTAAAGAACTTGCCTCCTTGAAAAAGGCCAAGAAGTCTTGCAAGGAGTTGATGAATGATAAAAGTAAGCTTGTGGAATCTCATGCTTCTCTCTCTAAGGATTGTGAGCTTCTATCTGTGTCCCTCAAGACTAAGGAAGAGGAGCTCACCCTTCTTACAAAGAGCGTTGAGACACTCAAACTTACTTATCTTGAAACTCTAGCCAAGGTTTACTCTTCACCTGTTATCAATGTTTATGCTTGTACTACTAACTCTAGTGGTGGCCTAGCATCTATTCTTGAGTAAAATCACTTTCTAAAGGCATAACTCAAGGGAGGACACATGACATGTGCTCAAGGATAGAAGGACCTTAATGGGGTATTGAGCCAACACAATGAAGTGGTTGCCAAGGAAGGGCTTAGGTTTGACCAAAGCACAAGTAAGAAGAAAACATCTTCTCAAAACTACACCACACATCTCAAGGAGACAATTGTACGTGAAGGGCACAAGGAAAAAGGTAAGGTTGTGAGTGGGAAGGCCACTAGGGGCATGCCAACTCTCAAAAAGCCAAAAGAGTTCATGCCTCCGTCCTATGTACTTTGTAAAACAAATGATGGAGAAGTTTATGCTCAATTTGTTGGTCCTCGTAATGCATTCCATTTTATGCTATTTGGGTTCCTAAAACCCTTTTGAATAACTTGGGAGGTCCCATTGCAATGGTTGCCTCTAACCAAGTCATGAATTTTGTGTAGATTGCCTTCTTCGGTGGAGTCAAATGGGTGATCGATAGTGGATGCACCAACCATATGACCAGAGATAGCAAATTGCTCTTCAATTTCATGGAAGTTATTCAACCATTTATGAGCATTGTGTTTGGTGGAGGATCAAAAGGATAGGTACTCGAGTTGGGCAAGGTGGCTATCACAAATGACATGTCTCTTCCAAATGTCATGCTTGTCCAATCCCTTAAATACCATTTGCTTTATGTTCGCCGATTGGCTTTCCTTGGTTATGATACACTATTTGGACTAAAGATGTGAAAGTCTTTAAGAGAGATACTCTCGAAGTGGCCTTTGTTGGAGAGTTGGATGGCAACCTTTACATGGTTGATCTCTTGAAAGAGAGCACATTCCATGAAACTTGTCTGATGGACAAGGCCAGAAAGGGGTGGTTGTCGGTGTGAAAACCGGCAAATCTTGGGTAAGGGGGCCCAAGTTGTGTGTCTGAGGATCAATGGTAACAATGGACAAAGGGACACAATGTTTACCCAGGTCCAGGCCCTCTTAAAGGAGGTAAAACCCTATGTCCTGCTTGATTGTATTCGATGAGTATAGGGGTTACAAGAGTTGATCTACCTCAAGATCGTAATGGCTAAACCCTAGATTGTCTAGCCAATATATGTTATGATCCTCTCTCCGGTATAAGCCCTCCGGTTTATATAGAAGACGGAGGGGCCTAAGGTTGTACAGAGTCGGTTTATAGAGAAAGGAAACAGTATATCCGGACACTTAATCTTGTCGTTCACGCATATAGGAGTCCTAACCGGACACTGGAGGTGGCCTTCTTCCTTCATCTTTACAGCCCATCAGTCTGGCCCATATTGAATAGACCAGATGCCCGAGGACCCCTTAGTCCAGGACTCCCTCAGTAGCCCCTGAACCAGTCTTCAATGACGACGTGTTAGGCACACGGATTGTCTTCGGCATTGCGAGGCGGGTTCCTCTCCTTGAATACCATGCATCAGCTTTCCCTTTATAAAAGAACTATATCCGGCTCCGTATAATTAACACAACCCTTAGCCACACAGGCAGAATATATATAAAAATAGGAAAAGTGTCTCTACTGCCAACTTTTTCCGGCGAAGCGTCAGACTTGACTCTTCAGTATTTTGAATCGTTTTCACACTCCCCGGTTCGTGTTTCGAGGTCGAGGCCCCTTTGCCCGTCTTGTCAAAACAGAGATCGTGCCCACTTATTACGGGATTCTCATTAATGGGATTTGGGTAACCCAACCGATTACGGTGCACACTCTCATAGGGATTGGGCGAATTTTAAGGAATAAGTGGGGGTACGGTTGGCATTTCTACTACCTATAAGAGGGCAAAAGATTCCTCCTTTCTTTCCCTTGCCTTCCTCCAGCCTCTGCCTCCCAATCTCTCAAGATACAATGCCCGAAAAAAGTTCTTGTCTCCCTCACCGCCACCACCTTCTCCAGCCATGGCTGGGTTAGGATCCAAGGGCAAGTGGGAGGCCTCCTCCGTCACGGAGAAGGAGCGCGGGGTACATGGCCACAGACATTGCACATAGGCTCCCCAACGAGGGCCAAATCATCCCTACTCCGGCGCTGATACGTCTCCAATGTATCTATAATTTTTTATTGTTCCATGCTATTATATTACCCCTTTTGAATGTTTATGGGCTATATTTTACACATTTATATCATTTTTGGGACTAACCTATTAACCGGAGGCCCAGCTCATATTGTTGTTTTATTGCCTATTTCAGTATTTCAAAGAAAAGGAATATCAAACGGAGTCCAAACGGAATGAAACCTTCGACAAAGTTATTTTTGGAACAGAACCAATCCCAGGAACTTGGAGTGCAAGCCAGGGGATCATCAAGGAGGCCACGAGATAGGGGGGCGCGCCCACCCCCGGGCTGCGCCCTACCCTCTCGTGGGCCCCTCGAGGCTCCCCCGACCGACTTCTTTCGCCTATATAAGCCTACGTACCCTAAAAACATCGAATATCAAGATAAATCGGGAGTTGCGCCGCCGCAAGCCCCTGTAGCCACCAAAAACCTCTCGGGATCCCGTTCCGGCACCCTGCTGAAGGGGGAACCCCTCACCGGTGGCCATCTTCATCATCTCGGCGCTCTCCATGACGAGGAGGGAGTAGTTCACCCTCGGGGCTGAGGGTATGTACTACTAGCTATGTGTTTGATCTCTCTCTCTCTCTCGTGTTCCCTCTATGGCAAGATCTTGATGTATCGCGAGCTTTACTATTATAGTTGGATCTTATGATGTTTCTCTCCCCTCTACTCTCTTGTGATGAATTGAGTTTTCCCTTTGAAGTTATCTTGTCGGATTGAGTCTTTAAGGATTTGAGAACACTTGATGTATGTCTTGCCGTGCTTATCTATGGTGACAATGGGATTTCACGTGACACTTGATGTATGTTTTGGTGATCAACTTGTCGGTTCCGCCCATGAACCTATGCATAGGGGTTGGCACACGTTTTCGTCTTGACTCTCCGGTAGAAACTTTGGGGCACTCTTTGAAGTAACTTGTGTTGGTTGAATAGATGAATCTGAGATTGTGTGATGCATATCGTATAATCATGCCCCCGGATACTTGAGGTGACAATGGAGTATCTAGGTGACATTAGGGTTTTGGTTGATTTGTGTCTTAAGGTGTTATTCTAGTACGAACTCTTGAATAGATTGATCCGAAAGAATAACTTTAAGGTGGTTTCATACCCTACCATAATCTCTTTGTTTGTTCTCCGCTATTAATGGCTTTGGAGTGACACTTTGTTGCATGTTGAGGGATTGTTATATGATCTATCTATGTTATTATTGTTGAGAGAACTTGCACTAGTGAAAATATGAACCCTATGCCTTGTTTCCTACCATTGCAATACCGTTTACGCTCACTTTTACCACTTGTTACCTTGCTGTTTTTATATTTTCAGATTACAAAAACCTATATCTACTATCTATATTGCACTTGTATCACCATCTCTTCACCGAACTAGTGCACCTATACAATTTGCCATTGTATTGGGTGTGTTGGGGACACAAGAGACTCTTTGTTATATGGTTGCAGGGTTGCTTGAGAGAGACCATCTTCATCCTACGCCTCCCATGGATTGATAAACCTTAGGTCATCCACTTGAGGGAAATTTGCTACTGTCCTACCAACCTGTGCACTTGCAGGCCCAACAACGTCTACAAGAAGAAGCTTGTGTAGTAGACATCAGGCGCCCGATGAAAGGGTTGCCTTCCTCCCCCATTTTCTTAGAGGGGTAGGATTCCCACTCCACCCCTTCGTCCGTGGCCTCATGTTCTACTATGGGCTAGATTTCCATGATCTACCCCCGAATTCTTTCCTCCACATCTCGGCGTTCATCGTCGTATGTGAGGCTCTACTTCACGCCCCCCCACACTTCGTCCTATGGCTCAAAATCTTCAATGTGAAGCTGAAGGTGGTCGACGGAAAGCATGCGGACTGCGGTGGGGCTTGTTAAGCAAGCTTCCCAAAGCCACATGGCCCAAAGGGGCCTTCATCGAGACCGTCAAGGTCTGGCAGCAGGAATGGTTCTACATCACCGAGCCCCACCGTGCCAACTTGGCGGCCATTCCGGAGTTCAGATTCGGAACCCCCACAAGGCTCACTTCATGGACCACTACGGGCCTCGACTGGGGATCCCAAACGGAGGTGCAGATGCTGCAGAAGCGCATCACCAACGTGCTGGGCAAAAATTTCGGTCTCACCAATGTGGTGCAGATCATGCTCTTCCGTCGGATCCTCCCCTACCAACGCCGGGCCTTCCACATGTGGGAGTTCAATCCAGAGGAGCCGCGGACCTTGAAGCGCTTCTTCGGCACTACACACGAATATGGAAGCAACTCTTCAAGGCCCAGAAGAGCTAGCCCATAGAGACCGAAGATGTCGGGCTCGATATTGAGAATCTGTCCACTCCGGTGAGTATTAACCTTTCCTAAGACGTGTCCGGTTAATATCTTTTAATCAACAAGAATCTTATCAACTCACTTCTTCACAGGGCTAGACAGCAATGGCAGAGCGTACCAAGAGTCCGACTCCGCTGCCTGAAGACACAGTCACTCCCCTACTGACGGAGATGCTGGTCCCAGTGCCCTACCAGGCATCAGAGAAGAAGGGCAAGAAGAAAGTCAAGGAGCCCAAGGGTGGCCCCTGCCACATAGTCCCTTCAGACGCTGTGTTCGGATAGACCGAGATCGTCTCCTCTCATGAGGGAGATGAGGATGAAGAGGAGGAGGAGGAGGTGGAAAGCGACCCCCCCTGAGGGAGTCCTGGACTAGGGGGTGTCCGGACAGCTGGACTATCATCGTCAGCTGGACTCCAAGACTATGAAGATACAAGATTGAAGACTTCGTCCCGTGTCCGGATGGGACTTTCCTTGGCGTGGAAGGCAAGCTTGGCGATACGGATATGTAGATCTCCTACCATTGTAACCGACTCTGTGTAACCCTAGCCCTCTCCGGTGTCTATATAAACCAGAGGGTTTTAGTCCGTAGGACGAACATAACCATTACAACAATCATACCATAGGCTAGCTTCTAGGGTTTAGCCTCCTTGATCTCGTGGTAGATCCACTCTTGTACTACCCATATCATCAATATCAATCAAGCAGGAGTAGGGTTTTACCTCCGTCGAGAGGGCCCGAACCTGGGTAAAAACATCGTGTCCCTTGTCTCCTGTTACCATCCGCCTAGACGCACAGTTCGGGACCCCCTACCTGAGATCCGCCGGTTTTGACACCGACATTGGTGCTTTCATTGAGAGTCCCTCTGTGCCGTCACCGATAGGAAGGATGCCTCTTCCCGTCTTCAAGGACGGTATCTTCGTCAAAGGAGCCTTGGCCGCCGGCCAAACTATCCGGCTAGGTGGTTTTCTCATGACCGCCTGTTCGGCCACCGCTTCGACAATGACATCTCAAGTCGTCAAAAGCAATCTTCACGTCAGCTCGGAATTCGCCAAGCGGCTGGATCCAATAGAGCTCCTGTCCATAAACGATCTCTTGGATCGCATCGCCGCCCTGGGAGTCGCTACAGACTACAATCAGATTGGGCTTAAAACCGATCTGAGAGAGATTAACTCTCCCCAGGTCACCCACCACGTTGCAGTGGTAGAGGAACAACGCGGTGACTCTTCTCCTGTATTGAAAACTAGTCACGTCCGGGCTCCCGAACCCTCCATGCCGGATTCCCGCGGAGGGACGGACTTCGATCAAGCACTGAACCTAAAGTCAGGCATCGGACCGGACTCGTTGGACAACATCCAGCAATCCAAGCTTCCAAATTTGGAAACTTCTCGGCCCTTGAGCCTCGAGAGGGGTAGGGCTCCGGACTTAATTCCACCCACCCGCCCAGACATATGCGATCTATCTCTAATCCGGCAAGAGCCCGCTGAAACAGTACATCACTACTGGGCCAGATTCCTCCTGGTTATGGACAGGATAAAGGACTACCAAGAGGAAAACGCAATCTCAATTTTTTGCAATAATTGCACAGACGAGGGAATCTTGAACGCCGTCAGCCGTCATGAAATTACACGCTTCACCGACCTGGCGTCCATAGTACGAAAGTACTGTGCGATGGAGAGTTTCCGGAAAACTGAAAATAAGTTTTGGGACAATCCGGCCCCGAATACAACCCTAGTCCGCAACAAAAGGGTGCATTACACTCAGGCACCAGGGACAAAAACCAAAAAGCAAAAACCCCATAAAGGGCACGGAACCGTACTGGAGGGATGGCTTAGCGGACCCTGTAAAATTCACAGTACAGAAAGCGCCATCCCAACACATAGCCTTCGAGCATGTTGGATATTACGGCAGGTGGCCAAAAGTGGCGAGGAGCTTCTAGCCCCGGAAAACCACTCCAACAATACCGGTACGGTATCAACCATCTTCGAGACTTTCGCATCAAATAATATGCGGAAACGAACAATCCGCAGCCTCGCCGAAGTCTACCAAGTAGCAACAACAAATCAATGGAGCGACACAGCCATCACCTTCAACGCCAGCGACGAACCTAAATTCTGAACAGCCCGAGCACCAGCCGCATTGGTCCTTAGTCCAATAGTGGACGGCTTTCAACTTACCAAGGTACTCATGGATGGCGGCAGCGGATTAAAACTCATCTACAAGGAAACTCTTCAAAAATGGAAATAGACTAGAACCACATTGAGCGAAGCAGCACAACCTTCAGAGGAATAATCCCTAGCCGGGAAGCGCGCTGCACCGGAAAAATCACACTCGATGTGGTGTTTGGCTTGCCCAACAATTATAGATCCGAAGAAGTCACGTTCCTAGTGGCCCCGTTCAACAGCGGATATCACGCTATATTAGGACGAGAGGCATTCACAATTTTTCAAGCCGTACCCCATTACGGGTACATGAAGCTCAAAATGCCTGGGCCCGGCGGAATAATCACTCTCGTTAATGATCCGGACATAGCACACCGCGCCGAAAACAAGACAGCCGCATTAGCCCTGGAGGCACTATCCGAAGCCCTAGCGGCAGAAGAACTCACCGCGCTGCGCTCTACTGTGAATAGGGACGATGTGATACTCGATAAGAGATCCAAGTCCACCTCCTTTAAACCAGCGGACGAAATAGTAAAATTCCAGGTCCATCCAACGGACCCAACAAAGACGGCTTCCATCGGGGCACAGTTGAACCCTGATGTAGACACCGCACTGCGAGAATTCCTTCAGGAAAATTGGGACATTTTCGCCTGGCACCCTTCGGATATGCCCGGAATCCCACGCGGATTGGCAGAACACAGCCTAAACATCCTAAAAGGATTCAAGCTAGTCAAACAGGCTCTTCGACAATTTTCCGAACCCAAAAGACAGGCAATGGGAGAAGAGCCAGCCAAACTATTGGAAGCCGGATTCATCAGAGACATCAAACATCCGGATTGGCTAGCAAACCTGGTAATGGTACCAAAGAAGGACAAATCCTAGCGCCTATGTGTCAATTTTAAAGACCTCAACAAGGCCTGCCCAAAGGATCCCTTCCCCCTCCCCCGCATCGACCAGATAATCGACGCTACCGCAGGACACGATTCATTGTGCTTCCTTGACGCATACTCCGGCTACCATCAAATCAAGATGGCGGAAGCGGACCAAGCCGCAACGGCATTCATCACTCCGTATGGACCATTCTGCTTCAACACGATGCCCTTCGGACTTAAAAACGCCGGCGCAACATATCAGCGCATGATTCAAACATGTCTGGCCACCCAGATCGGCAAAACAGTAGAGGCATACGTAGATGACGTAGTCGTCAAAACCAAACACGTCGAAACTCTAGTAGACGACTTGAGGCTCACATTCGACAACCTCAGAGCATATGACATCAAGCTGAATCCGGAAAAATGCGTTTTCGGCGTACCAGCCGGAAAGCTCCTGGGCTTCATTGTATCCGACAGAGGAATCGAAGCGAACCCAGCCAAGATCCAAGCTCTGTCACAGCTGGATATCCCAAAGGACCTCAAACAAATACAAAAGTTGACTGGATGCGTGGCGGCTCTAAGCCGCTTTATCTCCCGTCTAGGAGAAAAGGCATTGCCCCTCTATTGCCTCCTTAGGCGCACCGAACACTTCGAGTGGACGGATGCTGCCACTGCCGGACTCGAAGAAATAAAAGCCATATTGGCAACAAATCTGGTCCTGGCTGCGCCCAACCTGGGGAACCAATGTTGTTATACATCGCGGCAACACATCAAGTTGTAAGCGCGGTACTCGTCGTCGAATGAGAGACAGAAGGGCATAAATTTCCTCTTCAAAAACCAGTGTACTACGTATCCACTATGTTAACCCCCTGCAAGTCCCGTTACCCGCACTATCAAAAGATAGCGTATGCGGTGTTCATGGCATCCCGGAAGCTCCGACACTACTTTCAAGAGTGTTCAATAACAGTGGCCTCCGAAGTACCCCTCAACGACATTATAAACAACCGCGACGCGACGGGCAGGATTGCAAAATGGGCCATTGAGCTCTTACCATTCGATATAACTTACAAACCTCGGCGAGCTATAAATTCGCAAGTTTTGGCTGACTTTGTCGCTGAATGGACCGAAGCCGAACTCCCTAAAGAGTACGGCGCATACTCCAATTGGATTATGCACTTCGACGGCTCTAAAATGTTGGCCGGATTGGGGGCTGGCGTCGTATTGACGTCCCCAACCGGGGACACAGTCCAATACGTACTTCAAATAATGTACACAGACTCCAACAACGCAGCCGAATACGAGGCCCTTTTACATGGCCTCTGGATGGCAATCTCCATGGGAATTCAACGCCTAGAGGTGCGCAGGGATTCAAACCTTGCAATATCCCAAGTAAATGGAGACTTTGACGCCAAGGATCCGAAAATGGCAGCCTATCGTAACACTGTCCTAAAAATGTCAGCTCGGTTTGAAGGACTTGAATTCCACCACGTAGCCCGGGATAATAACCAAGCAGCCGACATATTGGCACGCATCGGCGCAAAACGTGACGTTGTCCCTCCAAATATCTTCCTGGAACGGCTCTTTAAGCCATCCGTACTATGGGAAGAGGAGTCCGGAAATAACAAACCAGAAGCAGCCGCACCAACCGAGACAAAACAATCTGACATAATCGGCGACTCAGCCGATGAAATAACACCTTCAGCCCATGAAATAATGGCAGTAATCGCCCCGTGGACAGAGCCATTCCAAGCCTACCTGCTTAGGCAGGAACTCCCCGAAGACCAAAATGAGGCCCGCTGCATAGTTCGGCAACCTAAAGCCTACAAGGTCCATGAGGGAGAACTTTATAAGAAAAGCACAACCGGAGTCCTTCAAAGGTGTATCTCCGAAGAGGAAGGGCGAAACCTTCTGGCTGAAATTCATGCCGGACTAGGCGGACACCACGCCGCAGCTCGGGCCCTTGTAGGAAAGGCATTCCGAACAGGATTTTATTGGCCAACGGCCCGGGCAGACGCTCAGGACTTAGTCCAAAGATGCGTCGGTTGTCAGCTCTTTGCTAATCAGAGCCATATGCCACCCACCGCCCTCAAAACTATACCCATTACCTGGCCGTTCGTGGTCTGGGGGCTTGACATGGTTGGACCCCTTAAAGGGGGAACCTACAAGCAAAGGTACCTATTGGTCATGGTGGACAAATTCACCAAATGGATAGAGGCCAAGCCAGTTAAAACGGCAGAGTCCGGACCAGTGATAGACTTCATATCTGGGGTAGTACACCGATATGGTATCCCACACAGCATCATTACCGATAACGGCACGAACTTCACCGCCGACGAGGTTAAATTATGGTGCAAAAATATGGGCATTAAGCTCGATTATGCTTCAGTCTATCATCCTCAAACCAACGGTCAAGTGGAGCGAGCGAATGGTCTAATAATGAGCGGCATCAAACCCAGGCTAGTGCGGTCCCTGATGAAATCGGACACGCACTGGGTAGAGGAGCTCGACTCCGTACTCTGGGGGCTGCGGACGACGCCCAACCGTACTACCGGATTCACGCCATTCTTTATGGTATACGGCGCAGAGGCAGTTATGCCCTGCGACATTATTCATGACTCACCTCGAGTGCGCATGTACGAAGAAAGAGAAGCCGAGTTGGATCGGCAGGACAGCTTGGACGCATTGGAGGAAGAACGTGACGTTGCCAAGGCTCGTTCCGCATTCTATCAGCAGCAGGCTCGAAGATACCAAAGCAGAGAAGTACGGGCTAAAACCTACAATGTTGGCGAACTAGTTCTACGCCTACCGGACAAAAAAAAGGACAAGCTCAAGCCCAAATGGGAAGGCCCCTTCATTATCGATCAAGTCTTGACCGGCGGGGCGTACCGTCTGCGAAATGCGTTGGACAACCGACTCGAGTCGAACCCATGGAACGCAGCCCGCCTCCGAAGATTCTATGCCTAGCGCCAGACTAAGAGTTTGTCCCCTTCCCCCGTCCAAATTTTTTCTTTAGCTGCCTTTTGTTTCTCTTCTTTCTCTCAACCCTATTCATAAAAGCCCTAAAAGGCCTACTTGCGCATTGTTCGCACACAATTGATGTGCTATCCGCACTCATTATACCTGGGGGCTTCTTTACAAGAAGCTTAATTATACGGGCTTCATGCCCAGCACACGTGTCAAACTTCCACGTGTACCTTTTATTCACCACTATATGCATCGATATGACTTAAGTTTTGGCCAAGCTGGGTTGCCTGGCTCCTGTGCTTACCCCTACGTTTCCGATTGTTCGGCTAGGAGGTAAAGGGAGCACCTCTGCGATTGTTACTACCGGGTCAGCCGGATGTGTACCTCAGACTGGGTGAAGCCAAAATCTAGCGTTCTTAAGGGAATACTCGGTCGGTGACTTGAAAGATGATTTTTTACCTATTTATTTATCTGCCCCCAGATGTTCTCCTGCTCTTTTCATAGTCCGGACATGCACTTTAGGGCATGCCTCCCAGGGAAAGGAACCCTTAATGGAACTATTCTCCCTGGAAGATGTTTCTTACTAACCATGTCATATAACATAACTAGTTGGGCACTTGTCTGATAAAGCACTAATGACCCCTACTCCTGGTCTCCATGCATGCCCCGGTTGTTTCTTAACCGAGAAGGTATTCGGACACACTCCGGACTCTAGGGTCCCGAGGTTGAAGCGAAAAGGTCGGCAAAGACAAACGATCTACAATCCGGCTAGAAGGCATTTTACATGTCATTTTAAAATACATTGTCAAATCGACTGACTGTATTCTTCTTCAATCCCGACTAACAGGCTGTCTAATTTATAGTCCCGTTGGGAAAATTTAGGGGCCAACTCTACTTGGCCATATACTAAACTCACAGGGATCTCCTTCCCATCGGGCCCCACAGGTCCGACCTCGGCCATGTGGTTGGGATCCGCCTTCTTGTACCGCGTCTTCACCATGGCCCAGGCCTCCCTGGCACCTTGGCGGCAGGCCGAAATCTTCCATAAACGGAAGCGCTGCCGCACTCCCTGAAGCTTCTCCGCAAGCTCTCCAAGGCCCTCGGGTAGGGAGAGGGATGGCCATAAAGCCTGGACGACGCCGCTCATTGCCTGCCGAACTCGTTCGAGCAGTTGCACTAGCTCGGGAAGCTGATCACCCATTGATACGGGCATCTCCTCCGCAGGGCGACCTGTGAGTATAGCTACAGACATATTTTGTCAATTGACTTCCTCGCCGAACTCTTCTTTTCAAAGGAGTTTGCTCAAGCACTTACCATAGATGCCGCGACGAAGCCGCTGATTCTCCTTAACGGAGCCAGACAGCTCGGCCCGAACGCCTTTCAGCTCTTCTCCAAGCTGGGCGTGGGCATCCTGGAGCTTGTTCCTTTCCTGCTGCACCCTCGTCAGCACTCTCTCGTCGGCCTTCAGCTGGCGCAGTAGTTCTTGCCTGTCCGGATCCTGTCCGGCAGCACCTGCAAAGTCATTTTTTAGACTTGCACGCACGCCGCACACCACTTATCTTTTTAACAAAAAAATTATATTAATGTGTTACTAGGATGGGTCCCTGTGTCTCCTCCTGCGGCAGCCAGTGCGGCCTCAAGTTGGGCCTTACAATCTTGCAGCTCCTGGGACAGTTGGGTATTCTTCTTCGTAAGATCCTACATTTCCATTGATCCTTAAATCAGTTAATACAACTACTTTAAGTCTCGGGGGCTACTGGCATATACAACTATTAAAATCTCTTACCCATATGTCTTTTACATACTGCTCCGTGGCTCTGGTTAAACCATCTTGAGCAGCACGGAGGTGCGCATCCCCCGCGTTAAAGGCATCCAACGCCTCAGGGGAGAAGCACGCGTCACGAAAGACTGTCCGGCGGCGCCTGTGGTTCATGGCACTCTCCACCTCAGACTTGGTGGCGGATAGTCTGTCGGCATCCTCCGTTGGAGGAGTATCCGGCTCGCGCCTTGCGCTCGCCTCCCCCTCCAGACCAGGTGCTGGAGCTTGGCTGGTAGAGGCTGGATTGGCAACTTCTACGCCCGCAGTCCGGCGGGCACTTTTTCTCCTACAAAAGTCATGAGCATTCAAACGCTTCCTAGGAACGTCGCTCTAAATAACGAACCGTGGGCTGTACCTTTGCGGCGATGTTTCAATCCGCGCCGCGCTCCTCTTCCGCCTGCTAGGCCGGACTGACCCTTGTTGGTCAGCTGCCGCGGGCTCGGCTTCCCGCCCTGAAGGCGCCTCCTGCAAAGCACCATCGTATACGGTGGTTAGAAATGAGCAAGGAAGAAATAATGGTGTCGGGACTTCGGTCACAATCACCTGGGAAGCCAGATATAGTCCGGGGTAGTCAGCCGTAATGGCGACTAAGGCATTATCCATGCTGAGCTAGTGGAACACCCCGTCGATCAGCTCCACCTTTATGTCCAGGTCCTCTTCAAAGGCCAGATCCTGGGATCTCTCTGGATCCTCGAGTTGCGGAGCTGGACTAAGCATGCCCTCCACAACCCGACGCAGCTCCTGTGCCAAAAGCATAATATAAGAAACTTAAAGTTTGAAAGCACGGGTCGGGCACACAAAGTGTTCGCTTACCCAACGCCGAAGGTTATTCATGGAGAACCCATTTAACAGGCTCGTCTGGAGGAAATCCTCCTTCTCCCCCTTGTACAAGCCGGACAGGATCTTCGCCAGGTCTTCGGCCGATCCCGGCCCTTTGCGGCCATGACGGGTGGCATCGTCCTCCCCGTTGAAATCCCACATAGGGTGGCCCCTGTATTGCAGCGGCTGCACCCCTCGCATAATGCATGTTGCCATGACTCCAATCTTGGTCAACCCGGAATGGGCCAGTAACCTTATCCGGCCCATCAAATAATGGACGCTCTTGTCTTCCTCCAGTTGGGGGCTCCGTGGGCGCCAGCTAAGGCGTTTCTTCAAAGGAGCATTACTGAACTCCGGGAGGCCGATCCGAACAGGGTCCGGCAGTGGAGCGTCTTCTATGTAAAACCATTCTGAAGGCCAGTCTTTGGATGCCTTCTTAGGGGTTCTGGATGGATATCCGGTCCTGGCGATGCGCCATATTTCGGCACCGCCCACTTGATATATGGACCCCTCGTGAGAGCGGGGTACAAGGCAAAACAGCCTCTTCCACAGCGCAAAATGGGGCTCGACGCCCAGAAATAGCTCGCAAAGGGCTACGTAACCCGCGATATGCAAGATAGAGGCGGGCGTAAGGTGATGGAGCTGGAGTCCGTAAAACTCCAGGAGCCCGCGGAGGAACGGATGTATAGGAAATCCGAGCCCCCTTATCAGATAGGGGACGAAGCATACCCGCTCCCCTTTGTTGGGACTTGGGGTAGCCTCCGCTTGCTTCCCACCTTGGTAGGTGGCCAGCCTGGCTCGAACCGGAACCATGAAGGCCGGAGGGAGATATCCCTCCACTTGGAGCGTCACCAGCTCGTTCTGCGGGACAGAACATCTCCGCCAATCTCCTGGCAGAGGGCTGGGAGCGTGAGAGGAGGAGCCGCGTCGACGGTCCATGATGGAATGGATTTTTGGTCAGAGGTGCTCCGATGAGTACTCGCGGAAGGAAGACGGTGTGATTTGGATCTAGATTCTTGCCTCTCTTATAGGCAGATTATTTGCGCAGCTAGGGGGTAAAGCATAAAAGATACCCTGGCTTTTCGCATACGTGCGATGCGTGGAAGAAGGCCATTATGGGGCGTGGAAGCCAAGAAGCGCGACATTTGCAAGGAAGCCGGACACTGTTCGGCAGGTACATGGAACTTAAAGGAGAACCCGCCTTGCAACGCCGAAGACTACATACGCGCTGGACTTATCATCATTGAAGCCTGGTTCGGGGGCTACTGAGGGAGTCCTGGACTAGGGGGTGTCCGGAAGCCGGACTATCATCGTCAGCCGGATTCGAAGACTATGAAGATACAAGATTGAAGACTTTGTCCCGTGTCCGGATGGGACTTTCCTTGGCGTGGAAGGCAAGCTTGGCGATACGGATATGTAGATCTCCTACCATTGTAACCGACTCTGTGTAACCCTAGCCCTCTCCGGTGTCTATATAAACCGGAGGGTTTTAGTCCGTAGGACGAACATAACCATTACAACAATCATACCATAGGCTAGCTTCTAGGGTTTAGCCTCCTTGATCTCGTGGTAGATCCACTCTTGTACTACCCATATCATCAATATCAATCAAGCAGGAGTAGGGTTTTACCTCCGTCGAGAGGGCCCGAACCTGGGTAAAAACATCGTGTCCCTTGTCTCCTGTTACCATCCGCCTAGACGCACAGTTCGGGACCCCCTACCCGAGATCCACCGGTTTTGACACCGACACCCCCCCCCCCCTCAAGTGGAGGAGGAAGAAGAGGACGACCTCCGAGAACCCAGAGGGGGCAGCACCGAAGTCATATGCTTCATGATGCTCCCGTTATGTTTCAATTCTTATCTTTTATGTTAGCATCATTGTCATCATCATGCCTAGCTAGAAAGGCATTAAAGAAAAGCGCTTGTTGGGAGACAACCCAATATTTACCCTTACTGTTTTTGTGTGTTCCCATGATTATTCTACTGTAGTAATCATGTTTTATATCTTTTGTTTCAATAAAGTGCCAAGTAAGACCTTTAGGATAGCTTACAGTGATAGTTGTGTTGATCCTGCTGAGAATCAGAAACTTTTGTGCCAAGTAAATTAGTTTTGTTAATTCACAAAAACGTGCTTCTGATCTGACTCGTTTTTCTCTGGATTGGTACACAAATTTCTTAGGTCTTCCTAATTTGGTAGGATTTTTGTAGTTCCAGAAGTATACGTTTGATACAGATTACTACAAACTGTTCTGTTTTTGATAGATTCTGTTTTCTATGTGTTGTTTGCTTATTTTTATGAAACTATGAGTAGTATCAGAGGGTATGAACCATAGATAAGTTGTAATACAGTAGATATTACACCAATATGAATTTAGGATGAGTTCATTACAGTACCTAAGTGGTGGTTTTATTTTCTTATACTAACGGAGTTTACGAGTTTTCTGTTGAGTTTTGTGTTGTGAAGTTTTCAAGTTTTGGGTAAAGATTCGATGGACTATGGAATAAGGAGTGGTAAGAGCCTAATCTTGGGATGCCCAAGGCACCCCAAGGTAATATTCAAGGACAACCAAGAGCCTAAGCTTGGGGATGCCCCAGATGGCATCCCCTCTTTCGTCTTCGTTCATCGGTAACTTTACTTGGACCTATATTTTATTCACCACATGATATGTGTTTTGCTTGGAGAGTCATTTTCTTTTGTTAGTATTTGCTTGATGTTATTTAGAATAATGTTTTTCATGTTTAGTTTCAATAAAAATGTCAAGGATAGCCTTTACCATGCTTATTTTGCTAGTATTCATGTTGCTGTTTGAAAACAGAAAGTTTACCGCTGTTGCAAAAATTCCCTAGACAATTCAGAGCATTATATAATGTTGAAACTTTTTGCATAATTAGCTCTGATAAATCCTATGCAGTTTAGTATTTTTATCATAATTTTTGAAGTTAGGGAAGTATTGATACTCTTGCATTCTTTACAGACTGTACTGTTTTGGTAGATTGCTGTTATGTTTGCATTGTTTGCATATGTTTGCTTGTTTAATGATTCTATTTGAGGATAGGAGTGTTAAATATGCAGAGGCATTTAGTATGCAATGTGGAATAATAATTTTAGTGATTTGTTACAGTAGAAAATGATAAGGTTTTGCATTGGTTTATACTAACCTATCTCACGAGTTCTTGTTGAGTTTGGTGTGGATGAAGCTTTTGATAAAAAGAGAAACCAAGATATGAGAGGAATTAAGTAGATACAAAAGCTCAATCTTGGGGATGCCCAAGGCACCCCAAGATAATATTTCAAGAAGTCTCAAGCATCTAAGCTTGGGGGTGCCCTGGTAGGCATCCCACCTTTCTTCTTCAACAACTATCGGTTAGTATCGGTTGAGCCTAAGTTTTTGCTTCTTCACATGAGTTGTGCTATCCTTGAAATGTCATTTTATTTTGTTTTGCTTGCTGTTTGAATACAATACCAATATCTGAAATTCCATAATGTTAGAGAGTCTTCACATAGTTGCACAATTTTTCGACTACTCATTGATCGTCACTTATATCTTTCGGAGTAGTTTGTCATTTGCTCTAGTGCATCACTTATATCTTTTAGAGCATGGCGGTGGTTATATTTTGTAGAAATTGCTAGTCTCTCATGATTCACTTATATTATTTTGAGAGTCTTTTGGAACAGCATGGTATTTGCTATGATTATAAAGTTGGTCCTAGAATGGTAGGCATCCAAGTTGGGTATAATAAAAACTATCATAGAAAGTGAAGTGGATACTATGATCAATTTGATACTTGATAATTGTTTTGAGATATGGAGGTAGTGATATTAAAGTCATGCTAGTTGAGGTGATTAAGAAAAATGCTTGTGTTTAAGTTTGTGATTCCCGTAGCATGCACGTATGGTGAACCGCTTTGTGATGAAGTTGGAGCACAATTTTATTTATTGATTGTCTTCCTTATGAGTGGCGGTCGGGGACGTGCGATGGTCTTTTCCTACCAATCAATCCCCCTAGGAGCATGCGCCTAATAACTTGTTTTTGATGACTTGTAGATTTTTGCAATAAGTATATGAGTTCTTTGGACTAATGTTGAGTCCATGGATTATACGCACCCTCACCTTTCAACCATTGCTAGCCTCTTTTGTGCTGTGCAACTTTCGCTGGTACCATACACCCACCATATACCTTCCTCTAAACAGCCACCATCCTACCTATTATGGCATTTCCATAGCCATTCCGAGATATATTGCCATGCAACTTTCCACCATTCCGTTCATATGACACACATTACTTTTGTCATATTGCTCTTTGCATGATCATGTAGTTGACATTGTATTTGTGGCAAGGCCACCTTCATAATTTTCATACATGTCGCTATTGATTCATTGCATATCCCGGTACACCGCCGGAGACATTCATATAGAGTCATCTCTTGTTCTAGCTTTGAGTTGTAATTCTTGAGTTGTAAATCCATAAAAGTGTGATGATCTTCATTATTAGAACATTGTCCCAGTGAGGAAAGGATGATGGAGACTATGATTCCCCCACAAGTCGGGATGAGACTTCGGACTTTACAAAAGAAAAAAATGAAAAAAAAAAAGAAAGGCCAAAAAAAGAAAGGCCAAAGAAAAAAACAGAAAAAAAAGAAGAAAAAATAAAATGAGAGAAAAAGAGAGAAGGGACAATGCTACTATCTCTTTTTCCACACTTGTGCTTCAAAGTAGCACCATGATCTTCATGTTAGAGAGTCTCATATGTTGTCACTTTCATATACTAGTGGGAATTTTTTATTATAGAACTTGGCTTGTATATTCCAATGATGAGCTTCCTCAAAATGCCCTAGGTCTTCGTGACCAAGCAAGTTGGATGCACACCCACTTAGTTTCTTTTGTTGAGCTTTCATATATTTATAGCTCTAGTGCATCTATTGCATGGCAATCCCTACTCACTCACATTGATATCTATTAATGGGAATCTCCATAGCCCATTGATACGCCTAGTTGATGTGAGACTATCTTCTCCTTTTTTGTCTTCTCCGCAACCACCATTTTATTCCACATATAGTGCTATGTCCATGGCTCACGCTCATGTATTGCGTGAAACTTGAAAAAGTTTGAGATTATTGAAGTATGAAACAATTGCTTGGCTTGTCATCGGGGTTGTGCATGATTAAATACTTTGTGTGATGAAGATAGAACAACAGCCAGACTATATGATTTTGTAGGGATAACTTTCTTTGGCGCGCCCTACCCTCTCGTGGGCCCCTCGAGGCTCCCCCGACCAACTTCTTTCGCCTATATAAGCCTACATACCCTAAAAGCATCGAATATCAAGATAGATTGAGAGTTCCACCGCCGCAAGCCTCTGTAGCCACCAAAAACCTCTCGGGAGCCGTTCCGGCACCCTGCCAAAGGGGGAACCCCTCACCGGTGGCCATCTTCATCATCCCGGTGCTCTCCATGACGAGGAGGGAGTAGTTCACCCTCGGAGCTGATGGTATGTACTAATAGCTATGTGTTTGATCTCTCTCTCTCTCGTGTTCTCTCTATCGCACGATCTTGATGTATCGCGAGCTTTGCTATTATAGTTGGATCTTATGATGTTTCTCCCCCCTCTACTCTCTTGTGATGAATTGAGTTTTCCCTTTGAAGTTATCTTGTCGGATTGAGTCTTTAAAGATTTGAGAACACTTGATGTATGTCTTGCCGTGCTTATCTGTGGTGACAATGGGATTTCACGTGCCACTTGATGTATGTTTTGCTGATAAACTTGCGGGTTCCGCCCATGAACCTATGCATAGGGGTTCGCACACGTTTTCGTCTTGACTCTCCGGTAGAAACTTTTGGGCAATCTTTGAAGTACTTTGTGTTGGTTGAATAGATGAATCTGAGATTGTGTGATGCATATCGTATAATCATGCCCACGGATACTTGAGGTGACAATGGAGTATCTAGGTGACATTAGGGTTTTGGTTGATTTGTGTCTTAAGGTGTTATTCTAGTACGAACTCTTGAATAGATTGATCCGAAAGAATAACTTTGAGGTGGTTTCGTACCCTACCATAATCACTTCGTTTGTTCTCCGCTATTAGTGGCTTTGGAGTGACTCTTTGTTGCATGTTGAGGGATTGTTATATGATCTATCTATGTTATTATTGTTGAGAGAACTTGCACTAGTGAAAGTATGAACCCTATGCCTTGTTTCCTACCATTCCAATACCATTTACGCTCACTTTTACCACTTGTTACCTTGCTGTTTTTATATTTTCAGATTACAAAAACCTATATCTACTATCTATATTGCACTTGTATCACCATCTCTTCGCCGAACTAGTGCACCTATACAATTTGCCATTGTATTGGGTGTGTTGGGGACACAAGAGACTCTTTGTTATTTGGTTGCAGGGTTGCTTGAGAGAGACCATGTTCATCCTAAGCCTCCCATGGATTGATAAACCTTAGGTCATCGACTTGAGGGAAATTTGCTACTGTCCTACAAACCTGTGCACTTGCAGGCCCAACAACGTCTACAAGAAGAAGGTTGTGTAGTAGACATCAGGCACCCGGTGAAAGGGTTGCCTTCCTCCCTTGTTTTCTTAGAGGGGTAGGATTCCCACTCCACCCCTATGTCCGTGGCCTCATGTTCTACTATGGGCTAGATTTCCATGATCTAGCACCGAATTCTTTCCGCCACATCTCGGCGTTCATCGTCGTATGTGAGGCTCTACTTCACGCCCCCCCCCCCCCCCACACACACACACACTTCGGCCTATGGCTCACAATCTTCAATGTGAAGCTGAAGATGGTCGACGGATAGCATGCGGACAACGGTGGGGCCATGGTAAGCAAGCTTCCCAAAGACACATGGCCCAAAGGGGCCTTCATCGAGACCGTCAAGGTCTGGCAGCAGGAATGGTTCTACATCACCGAGCCCCGCCATGCCAACTGGGCGGCCATTCCGGAGTTCAGATCCGGACCCCCCACAAGGCTCACTTCATGGACCGCTAAGGGCCTCGACTGAGGATCCCAGACGGAGGTGCAGATGCTGCAGAAGCGCATCACCAACATGATGGGCAAAAATTTCGGTCTCACCAATGTGGTGCAGATCATGCTCTTCCGTCGGATCCTCCCCTACCAACGGCGGGCCTCCCACATGTGGGAGTTCAATCCAGAGGAGCCGCAGACCTTGAAGCGCTTCTTCGGCACTACACACGAATATGGAAGTAGCTCTTCAAGGCCCAGAAGAGCTGGCCCATAGAGACCGAAGATGTCGGGCTCGATATTGAGAATCCGTCCTGTCCAGTGAGTATTAACCTTTCCTAAGACGTGTCCGGTCAATATCTTTTAATCAACAAGAATCTTATCAACTCACTTCTTCATAGGGCTAGACAGCAAAGGCGGAGCGTATCAAGAGTCCGACTCCGCTGCCCGAAGACACAGCCACTCCCCTACTGACGGAGATGCTGGTCCCGGTGCCCTACTAGGCATCGGAGAAGAAGGGTATGAAGAAGGGCAAGGAGCCCAAGGGTGGCCCCCGCCACATAGGCCCTTCGGACGCTGTGTTTGGATAGACCGAGATTGTCTCCTCTCATTAGGGAGACGAGGACGAAGAGGAGGAGGAGGAGGTGGAAAGCGACCCCCCTCCTCAAGTGGAGGAGCAAGAAGAGGACGACCTCCGAGAACCCAGAGGGGGAAGCGCCGAAGAGGGGGAAGATTACCCTCTCGGTCAGTTCGGACTCAGAGTCCGAACACATCCCCAAGAGAGCCCCTAGGGTGAAGCCTTTGGCCGATTCGTAAGTATCCGAAATTTCACTCTTCAGTTTCCGCTTGCCTACCTGTCACGTAAGCTATATTATTTATTTGCTTTTTAGTCCTCCTTGCGATATTCCGAACGCCTCATCTTCATCGAGGAACTCCCTGCCGCCTGAGCAGGTGGAGAGCGATGCGCCGTCGCAAGCCCCCTCACCTACTGCCATGGAGGACACCGAGGTGTCATCCCAAAGGACTCCTCCTAACATAGGAGGGGCGGACGAGGGCGTCGAAAAGGCGCCTGAGGTTAATATATCGGTCGCCGAAGACCTGGGGGAAGCGACCCCCATGACCACCAACAACGGGGAGCCCCAATAGACCTCTCCCCCACCACACACCATTCCGGAGACCAATACGGCTCCGGGAAGGAATGTGCAGCCTCCTTTGATAGAGGGAGGAGGAGCAACGGCTCCCAAATCGGCCTCCGTTAATTCGAAGGTTGCTCATGCTCTGGAGGAGGCGCTGCAACGTGCTTCCATCGTGGAGGAGCACCGCAACCTATTGGGTGTGGTTATGGAAAAGGTTCAGTCTGCGAAAAGCGGACTGAACAAAGCCTTCAATAGCCTACTGACGGGCTTTGAGGTATGCGATGTAATCCTCTAACAGTTTTTTTCATATGAAAGTATGAACCCATGTATAGATAGTAGCCCCTGAGACTCTGTCCAGATTAGAACAATCCGAACAGAGGATCCCCTAGCAAAATTACTAATATACATTGCTAATGTGCGTGACAGGCATCCATGTTGGCGGCTACCGCCCATGCCGCAGAGGTTTTTGAGCTCAATCAGAAGCTTCAATTGGCCGATGAGGAGCTCGACCGCGTCAAAGGTATGCATAACTTATATACCAAAAGTGATGTGTGTATTGAGTCTATGACTTATTTGATTTCGTGATTATGATCACAGTTGGCGCGGCTGAGGTCGAATCCCTCAAGAGCGCGCTTGCCCAAGCCTAGAAGGAGGCGGAGGCGAATAAAGCAGCCGCTGACAAGGCGGCTAAGGAGGTGGAGGTGGAGCAGACCGCCCGCCGCCAACATGAAGCTCGGGTGGCCGAAGTCGAGCAAGATCTCAAGGACAACATTACCAAGTGCAAGTCCTTGGAGGAGAAGACTTCAGACCAAGCATCCAAACTCGCCAAGGCTCTCTAGGATATCAAGGAGGCCTGGGTTGAGTCCCAGAGCGCTCACCAGGAGATCCATTAGGCGAGGCAGATAGCGACTGGTAAGGAATTTCTTCTGCAGAGTAAATTTGGAAGTAGGAGATATATCTTGTTGACTTGAGTTTGGAGTTCTCCAGGCGCGTTTGCAGATCTTCCGAGGAGTGTTGCTGACGCAACACAGTTCTTCCGAGCCGAGGAGGGGAGCTCGACTGAGAAGCTGTTCTGGACGCAGTATCTTGCGCCAGAGCATCCGACGCCCCTCAGCGACCAGCTGAAGCAGCTGACCGACCTGCACAGGGTGGCCAGCTTGGCCATGAAGGATCTAATAGTCTAGCTTTGTCCAGCCGAGCCTATTCCCAGCAGCTACTTCAGCCTTGTGAAGTGGCTTGTCAATGCGCGTCCTCGGATTGATGCCATGGGGGTCGGCTTACATAGAAGGTGCCTGGATGGCCTTCGCCTGCGTGAAGATGCAATGAGCGAAGATGAAGGCCACCGAAGTGGCGACCGCAGGGCCGCCTGAGGGCAAAGATCATCGGAAGCCTGAGAGGTACTTTCCAGAGGTCCTAGAAGGGGCCGGAATAGTAGAGGGCTAGTGTTCGAAGGACGTTGTGTTTGATTATATGTATTCGGGTGGAAGAAACTCTGTAATGAATCTGCGCTATGATTGTGCCCTTTGTGTTAATTTTATCCTCCTGTGCGGCCGTTTTTTATTATTTATACTTCTGAAGGTTGCCGGTTATCGGCTTCTGCCCCCATGTGAATAGTATAGTGGTGTTTGTGAATGCGTGGCGGCACTTTATCCAACATCTTGGTCCTTAGAGGAGGCGTCCATGCTGGGAACTAGGCAACAAGACTATGTGGCTTTATTACCTTCACTTAGCCATAGGAGTCCGTTGGTGGGGTTAACTAGTAACCCCTATTGCATTGAGTGGCAATCCGGATTATGGTGGCTTTGCAACATGACTGGTCAAGTCCTAGCCCCTCATGTGACACGGCAAGAATCCCTAATGATCTGTAGTATAACATTAAGTCACCAAATTGTTGACCAGCTCTCGCTTATCATGACTGTTAGTTTTCGGCTTTCTCTACTGAGGTACGTAACCGGACGAACCAGAAATACAATCGTAGTAGTTCTCCCTTTACTACCTTGGCCGAACTGGCGGAACGTAAGGTGGTAAGCATAGGAGCCGGGTAACCCAACTATATACCAAAGACATGAATCATAGCCGAAGCATATAATGCAATATCCAGGATGTCGAAGAGTTCCCTATAGGTGTTAGAACTTTTTAAAATGCGCAGGGTCGAAGACAGCCCCCAGCGCGAAGGCCGGGCTAAAGCACGTACGTTGATCAGAAGTAAGGAGGGGATACAAATGATAATATAACATGCATACCAAACAAAAAGTGGTGACCATTTGCTTCGTTTATATCTTTATGGATACATAGATACGTGTTTAGCCAAATAGTACCATTAATATTGAGGTCATGTTACATGCCAAAAAAATTGTATAAGGGAAAGGTTTACACACGGCCTTAACGTAATGGTTCGAAGATCCCAATGGTATCCTGCCGCACGTCTGTGCCGTTTCTCCTTAGTAGTGAGTCCTTTGAGAGGAGAGGTAAGGTGGTTGTCTGTAAAGAAGATAAAGAGGGGCTGAAGAGGGAGCCCTCATGCAACCATACAGCTTTTAGGTTTTCAAAAGAACCTGCGGTGAAACAAAAAGAAAAGAAAAAGGGTATGTGAGGTCCAAATAGGGTCGAGCCGTACTATGGACCAGTCCCGCAGTGTGCCTCCGGCGTTGCCCAAGGTATTTTAAGAGCGTAGTTATGTACGCGCGGTACATATACCGCTGCCTTATGGGGCAGTCGACGGAGGTAGTATTGCTATTTGGGGTCCGGGTCTGCCGAGCTATCTCCAGGAGGTGCGGGTCGGACCTTTTTGGCAATGTCATTGGTCTTAATGGCTGATGCATTGTTCGGCTTGATGAGGCCACCGTTTACCTCAGCTGCTAGGGCTACGGTGTGCTCCTCGGTACAGAGGGAGTGCTCCATATTTACATTGACTGTAATGACGCCCGCGGTCTGGGCATTTTTAGCTTTAAATAAGCATAGTGCGGGACTGCATTGAAACGGGCGAAAGCGGTTCGTCCGAGCAGTGTGTGATAGCCACTGTGGAAAGGAACGATGTCAAAGATTAGTTCTTCACTGCGGAAGTTGTCTGGAGAGCCGAATACCACATCCAGTGTTAATGAGCCTGTACAATGGTCCTCCATGTCGGGTGTCACTCCTTTAAAGGTCATGTTGCTTGGCTTGATTCTTGACGTGTCGATGCCCATTTTGCGGACAATATCTTGATATATCAAGTTAAGACTGTTGACGCCATCCATAAGGACTCTAGTGAGATGGTATCCGTCAATGATAGGATCAAGTACCAAGGTAGCCGAGCCCCCGCGACGGATACTGGTTGGGTGATCCCTGCGATCAAAGGTGATCGGACAGGCTTACCATGGATTAAAGTTTGGGGCGACAGGCTCTACGGTAGACGTCCCTTAATGCGCGCTTGCGCTCCCTTTTGGGTATATTAGTGACGTAAATCATGTTCACTATTTTTACTTCAGGGGGAAACTGCTTCTGACCCCTGGTGTTTGGATGACGGGCCTCATCGTCATCCTCGCTTGGAGGTCCCTTCCCCTTGTGTTCGGTATTTAACTTACCGGCCTGTTTAAAAACCCAGCAATTTTTATTGGTGTGGTTAGCAGGTTGTCGGGGGTACCATGAATCTGGTAGGGCCTCTCGAGGATTTTGTCCAAGTTGGATGGACCGTCCCTGTTGCCTTTAAAAGGTTTCTTCCGCCAACCGGATTTAGAACCATTGAATCTGACATTGACTGCTATGTCTTCGGTATCATCGTTATTATTCCGGCGTTTCTTTTTGTTGCGGCATGGCCTGCCATTGCCGTCCCTGGTCTCAGAGGTGCCCGGATCACTGGAACTGTTGCTTCTACGAGCTAGCCAGCTATCCTCGCATGCGTAGAAGCGGGTCATAAGTGTTGTCAAGGTTGCCATGGTTTTTGGCTTTTCCTGCCCGAGGTGTCGGGCTAGCCATTCATCACGGATGCTATGTTTAAAGGCCGCTAAGGCTTTAGCGTATGGACAATCCATGATTTGGTTCTTTTTAATGAGGAATCGATTCCAAAGTTTGCGGGCTGACTCTCCGGGTTGCTGGATTATGTAACTTAGGTCATCGGCATCTAGAGGTCGGACATAGGTGCCCTGAAAGTTGTCTAGGAAAGCGTCTTCTAAATCTTCGCAACTCCCTATGGAGCTCTCTGGGAGGCTATTCAACTAGTGTCGTGCTGGTACCTTCAACTTCAAGGGGAGGTATTTGATGGCGTGGAGGTCATCCCCACGAGCCATATGAATGTGGAGAAGAAAATCCTCAATCCAGAAGGCAGGGTCTGTTGTTCCATCGTATTGTTCAATGTTTAGGGGTTTAAACCCTTCTGGAAATTGGTGCTGCATTACTTCATTAGTAAAGCACATAGGGTGTGCGGCACCTCTATACCTGGCTACATCGCGAAGCAGTTCGGATCACATCTGTGTTCGGTGCTGGCCTCGAACTTGATGATGTTGGTCGCGCCAGGTTTGGTGGCCGTCATCCTGTGTCGGAGCACGTCCTCTGGATCCATAGATCGATCTGGTCTGACCGGCTTTATTGGACAGGTCTTGACGTAGGTCATAAGTGTAGTCCGGCGCGGCTGTCTCCTTGCCTCTATGGTGAGGTGGTGCGGGCTGGTGTTCAGCCTAGTAGGTCGTTTTGTCCCGTCCACGTGGTGGTTGGTCTGGCTTATCAGCATAGTTCTACTTCGAAGGAATTGGCTCGAGGGCTTCATCATTGAATTGTGGCAGTAGCATGCGCTTAGGGTAACTCTTTACTGGTCGCTCAAGGCCGTACTCTTCGACGACTAGGACCTTAGTCCATCTATCATTGCTTTTTCAGGCTCCACACAGTGGCGATGAGTGTCACTTGAAGCGTTCTTGTTCGAGGGGTTCGTCTGGGACGATGAAATCTTCGTCACCGAGGCTCACATCCTCATCGGAGATAGGTAAGTAATTGCTGTCCTACGAGTCCTCGTGATCAGCGTGCTCGGGGTTGACTGACCCTCCTCCCTCTCGTCTTGTTCGGACATGGGCTCGACGGGGTGGTCTTCGGCATTGTCCGAGGTTTCATTATCTTCGGTGCCGGTAGTGCTATCATTTGCCCGACGCGATTGTGAGCGGCGCCGCTGACGCCGGCGCTTTGGTGGTTCGTCGACAGGCTTGTCCATGCCTGGATCTTGAATGCCATTGTCGTCCTTTTCCTCAAGAGTGTCCACCATATATACATCATAGGTGGAAGTGGCCGTCCAATGGCCTATAATAGGCGGGTTTTGGCTTTGCTCGGCATCGACATCATCATCCATGTCGTCGATGTCTTCGGAGGCGTAGTTTAGCATGTCGGTTAAATCCTCGACAATGGCTATTAAGTGGGTAGTGGGTGGGGTGAAAAATTCCCCGAACTCAGCCCCCATCCTGTGCTGGGTGTAGTTCGGAGGTGAGACTTCTGTAATGGAAAGAGATTGCATTAAGCCCAGCGCTCTGTCTAAAAGCGAAAGATGGATGGGAGTCTGCGGATCTGCGGGGCCGAAACCTTGATTGAGTCCGGGGGATGCAGAAGTCGGCGATTTGGAGTTATCCTCCAGAGGCGAGTCCGGCTCTCCGATGACTGGGAGAGTCCTGTCTGATTCCGGGGTTACCAATGGCACGGTCGCATATGGGTCTCCGGCTGAGGATTCCATTATAAGAGAGACTCCGACAGGGTTGATCCCCTCGTCGTCGGAAAACGCGATCTGCCCCGGATCTAAGGCCGAGGCAGGTGTGAGCATTGGTCCGTAGACGACATCTGATAGTGGATCCAAAGGGCCCTCTTTATGAGGGTGGGGAGCAGCAGTCGGGGCCGCGAATCCCTCGAAGATTAGATCCCCTCGGATATCAGTGACATAGTTCAAGTTCCCGAACCTGATCTAGCGACTAGGGGCATAGCTATTGACCTGCTTGAGGCGGCCAGTCGAGTCGGCACGTTGCACAAAGCCACCAAACACAAAGACCTGTCCGGGGAAAAAAGTCTCCCTGGACACAGTATCATTGTTGATGAAGAGGCGTGCCATCAATCCTTTTGTTAATAACATAGCGGAGCTCTCAATGAAAGCAACAATGTCGGTGTCAAAACCGGTAGATTTCTGGTAGGGGGCCCAAGCTGTGTGTCTGAGGATCAATGGTAACAATGGACAAAGGGACACAATGTTTACCCAGGTTCGGGCCCTCTTAAAGGAGGTAAAACCCTACGTCCTGTTTGATTGTATTCGATGAGTATAGGGGTTACAAGAATTGATCTACCTCGAGATCCTAATGGTTAAACCCTAGATTGTTTAGCCTATATATGTTCTGATCCTCTCTCCGGTATAAGCCCTCCGGTTTATATAGACACCGGAGGGGCCTAGGGTTGTATAGAGTCGGTTTACAGAGAAAGGAAACAGTATATTCAGACACTTAATCTTGTCGTTCACGCATAGAGGAGTCCTAACCGGACATGGGAGGTGGCCTTGTTCCTTCATCTTTACAACCCATCAGTCTGGCCCATATTGAGTAGACCAGATGCCCGAGGACCCCTTAGTCCAGGACTCCCTCAGTGGCTATGGCATCGCCGGCTAGCCCATGTCGGCATGAGAAATCTTCAAGATCTCTTAAAGGGTAATCACATCCTTGGACTAACCAATGTCTCTTTTGGGAAAGATCGTGTGTGTAGTGCATGCATAGCCATGAAGCAACATCAATCAAAGCAGCCACCCAAAAATATTGTGTCTACTTCAAGCTCTTTGGAGCTCCTTCATGTGGATCTCTTTGGGCCTCCTTCATGGGATAGTCTTGGTGGAAAAAAGTATGGACTTGTCATTGTCGATGATTACTCTCAAGATACACATGGGTGTTTTTCCTCGAGTCCAAGGACGAGGTGAAGATCACCTTCATTGATTTTGCCAAGCAAGCCCAATGAAAGTTTGACAAAGAAATCTTGGCAATAAGAAGTGATAATGGCACCAAGTTCATGAACTACATCTTGGAAGAATTTCTTAGTGATGAGGGGATAGAGCATCAATATTTCGCACCCAACATTCCTCAACAAAATGGTGTAGCCAAGAGGAAGAACCATACACTTGTGGAAATGGCAAGGTCCATGTTGGATGAGTACAAGTCACCACATAGTATTTGGGCCGAGGCCGTCAACACCGCATGCCATGCATCAAACCAGCTCTTCCTCTGCACGATATTGGAGAAGACTCCATATGAGCTCCTAACCGAGAACAAGCCAAATGTCAAGTAATTCTGTGTATTTGGGAGTAAGTGCTTCATTCTCAACAAGAGAGAACGGTTAGGAAAATTTCAATCCAAAACAATCGAGGGCATGTTTGTTGGTTATGGATCAAACTCTCACGCCTATAGAGTCTACAACAAATCCAATGGATGTGTTGTAGAAACTTGTGACGTGGTGTTTGATGAATTTAATTGGCTCCCATGGGGAGCAAGTTGATCTAAGTGATGTAGGTGAAGAAGATCCTTCTCAAGATATTTTGACCATGGGTGTTGGTGCTCTTCTTACAATGGAACAAGAGCCTCATGTTGATGAAGAAGAATATGGAAGTTTCACTCATCATCAAGCCACTTCAACACCCATGCCACCACAAGATCCTACTGCTCAAACAAAGACCGTTGTTCAAGAACAAGAAGAAAAACAAGTCCCTCACCATGATCATATTCAAGAACAAGAACATCACCAAGATCAAGAACAAGAAAGTGCAATCCTTGATGATGAACCTCAACAAATGCAACACGAAGAAGAACATCTTCCACCACGCATTAATGATCTGTATGTTGAGGATGTGGATGATGGAAATGAAGTTGAACCTCGTGAAACCCTAACCTCCATCATGCCACGAGTGGCCGATCATGTTTGTCGGATTACGGGTTCTGCAAACCCTTGAAAGGTTCGAACTCTGGGGTGCGTGCGGAGATCTCAACCTACCCAGCCTACCTACTCGCGATCCTCCTAAGCCTAGCGTGTCAAGCTCGAAGAGACAAAGAGACACAACAGTTTATCATGGTTCGGGCTGAGGATAAAGTAGCACAGTGTAATACCCTACTCCAGCGTTTTGGTGGATTGCCTCGAAGGGCTGAGGATGAAGTAGCACAGTGGATGAACTAGTCTCAGGAGGTGAGGTGTTCTTGAGCTCAAGAGAGCTGGTGAGGTGGCCGGGTAAGAATGGATCCCATCCCCCTCTATGGTGGTGGCTAAGTCCTATTTATAGTGGCCTTCGTCCTCTTCGCAAATGTTGGCGGGAAGGGATCCCACAACAGCCAGATTTGAAAGGGGACAAGTAGTACAACAAAAATTAGGATACATTCTGGGAAAATGAAACTTAGTGGTCTTCGCCTGCGAAAAGCCCCTGGTTGTGACGCTGCAGTGGGCTTAGTGATGACCTCCATCCTGCCGTCCTGGTGGTCTTGGTCTTGTTGCACCAGAATGGAAACCTTTGGCTGATTCCTCGGGACTCCGCACCTGTGGCTTGCCTCCCTTACACGGAAGAGGAAACTAGCGCTCTGTGCCTGCTGGCGCCCACTTGGCCTTGGTCGTCATGGCTCACGTCAGCTCAGTCTCACGAGGTGCACCTTGCATAGAACTCTCCGCCCCTCGGGAGCCAGCCTGAAGAGGTTGATCCCCTCGTGGGTCTTGGCGTCGTCCGCCTCGCAAGGCTTGGCCCCTCGTGAGGGTCTTGAGCTGTTGATGTTGAAGCTTGGCCATACCAGGGCGTCAATGGAGCCATGTGGTGGGCCGCGGGCAGGCAAGTCTGGATACCCCCATATCCAGAACGCCGACAGTAGCCCGCGGGCCCAAGGTGCGCTCGAACTTGGCTTCCAGGCAAAGCCAAAGGGCAAGTGCGGAGCACCATGGGCCCTAACCGCCTGCGGCCTTGATGACGTGTGGCGATTGATGGGACGTGGGCGTCTCCACTTCCCCATGCTGCCTCAGCAACTGTTCGACTTGACGAAATGATGCGGCATGCAGAAGATCATCATGGCGCGAGGTCGTGGAGGCCGGCGGTTAGCTTTCCTTAGCTATAAATGTGGGGGAAGGGCAGAGCCCCCCCCCCCCCCCCCGCTCATCTCTCCTTTGTCTTCCTGCCACCCGCTTCTTCTCCTTCTTCGTCTTGCTTCCATGGCGCCGATCAGGAGGTTCTTGGTGGCCGAAAAGGGGAAGGCCCCCAGGGAGGGGCCTGATCCTCTCCCACCAAAGAAGCGACTCCGCCTCCTTCATGACGCCAGCGTGGGGCGAGAGGTGACCAGGCCTTGGCAATCGAGGCCTCCGCCTGGCTTCCCCCTCCCCATGTACGCCCGCACCCGGGATGAAGATGAGCGCCATCGAGTGGCCCCCAAGGATGGAGGACGGGCATCCATTGCCTTGCCGACCGTGCCACGGACTCACGCCGAGGGCAGCTCATGCGAGTTCGTGGTGTGGGCGGCGATGCCTCCTGATTCCTGGATCCGGCTCCCGAGGTTCTTCGCCAGCGAGCTACCTCCGAGGGGGCCGCTTGAGCTGTGGATGCAGTATGCCAGGTGCTGCAGCTTGGCCACCGGAGCTGAGGTCGAGGTGGTGCCCCCCGGAGACGTCTTCGTGACCCGCGGATGGGGTGAGGTCGCCCGGGCTTGCTGCGCCAAGGGAGCCCTCGCGATTTACTTCAAGTATGATGGCGCATCCACCTTGTTCTTCAAGGTCTTCAACGAGGAGGGCGAACGGCTGGAGTGCTGCCCCGGAGGAAGCAGCCCGCGGGGTGCAGCCGTGGGTGCTAGACCTGCTTCTGTCCCCTTTTGCACCTCTTCAAGTAGGAGCGATGACTCCTGGGAATCCAGTGACTCTCCTGAGCCCAGCGAGTCTCCGGAGTCTAGCGACGATAGCTACGTGCCGCCAAGCTCCCGTCATGGTCAGAGCGCAGCAACGGCTACCTCCCAGCATCGCTGGTGACGCTCGATGGCTTGGTAGTATCCTTCCTTCTTTTGCTTTCCCTACGCGGAATGAAAACCAGCCCCCATGGGGTTTGTAAGGATCGGAGTATATTTAATACCAGCTTTGCTTTCTTTGGTTCTATGATGAATTCGCTTATCCAAGTTCAGCGTGATTCCTCCCTTTTCTTTTCCTTGGACAGCGCGACGCTCTATGCCGACGGGACCCAGTCCCCGGGTAGGCTTCAGCCATCGCTAGTATGCCTGGTCGCGATGCCGTGGTCAAGGCTAGGAGGTGAGCGGCCCGAGGTCCGATGAGAGCTCATCAGACGCGATGCTCACGAGGTCCCCCTTGGCATGCAAGCAGCCGCCCATGGAATTGAAAAGGGGAGCGAAGCCGCCAGAGTGGGACTACGAGGCTGGGGCATGCAGGGAGCGAGACCGGTGCCACATCGAATGTGACTTATCTTTTGGTAGTCCTGATCCGTCAGGAGGAGGGCGCCTGCTCTTGCGTCTGTGGTGGTATCATTAGGCACAGCCTGCAACGACCACCCACTCACCTCGCTCGCCCAGGTGCTCTACGTCCTCGGGTCCCAGCCCTCGAGCGAGCTCAGCTGCCGCTAGTATGCCAGGTCGTGGTGCCGTGGTCAAGGCCAGGGGATGAGGGCTAGAGAGCCAGTAGGAGCTCCTGAGACGCGATGCTCGGGACCTACCCCTTTAACGCACAAGCGACTCGCGAGGTAAGATGGCGGTCGTCCAAACCAGACCGTGAATCATCGCCAGGCGAACCTGCAGGTTAGATGACAGAAGAGGCCAAGAACCCCTGCGGAGCGGGCCGTCCGCCCAGGGTCCCTGGCGCCAGACAAAGGCACCGTGGACCTGGTGAGGTGGCGGGCGCGAGGCGGGTCGCCCAGAGCTCGGTCCTCGTGTTTGTCAGCATTGCAGGGACGAACCAGAGCACAAGCGCCTGCCAATGCGAGTAGCCATGTAGTGAGGCGAGCGAGGGACAAAGCAGCAAACGTAGGGAGGCTGCGAGGCGGTTAAGACTTAAGGCCGCAGGGTGACAGTCATAGGTAAACTCATAGAAGACGGTTAGACAATCCTGGTGAATGCAAAACGATACATGCCACGGTGACGGATCCACACGGCCTGGGGATGATGCAGCCCGAAGGGCGCCCCCAAACTGAACAAACTAGAGAGATGTCATGTGGCACCGTCGCTGGAGAGGTGTTGGGGTAGCAAAAGACGGGTGTTGTTGGAGTCGTTCCTCATGAGCCGTCCTGGCCCCGAGCCTCGGGAGGCCGAGAGGGCCCGGGAGGCTCCTGGGGGTGCTCCTCCATCTCCGCCAGGGTATCCTGATGCCTGGCATCACGAGCCGCCAGGGCATCCCTTGTGCAGTGCTAGAACACCACAGCTGCGCCTGGCAGGCCGAAAGGCATGCGGACGTAGTTGTGGGGTGGACCCTCGCATCGGCCGACACGAGACGGCCAGAAGAGCTGCCGAGATGCGGCCCTGTTGAACCCTGGGATGTCGATGCAGACTCGGAACTCCTTACCCTCGCTAGGGCAGTGAGCCGTGCCTCGCGGTAGGCGGCGATCGCCTTGCAGAACCCTTGCCTCTTGAATCTCCTTGATTGCCTTGCTGATGAACTCCTGAACGCCTGGCGCCTCCCGCCTGATGCCTTCTCTTGGGAAGCGTGCACTAAAGCGCGCCTCCAGATGGTGCCCGAGTGCCTCCCTCGTTTGGCTAGGACTGAGGCCCTCCCTAGGAGAGCCCTCGAGCCCAGCCTGAGAGGGGTGCCGGGCGCGCCTTCCTATGCGATGGGCGAAGGCGCCCCGTCCGAGGACGCGAGGCTCAGCGCGGCGTCCTCGGGAGAGGCTTCCTCGCGAGATCCCTAACCCTGCTACAGCTTCTTTAACTTGGGGGCGACCTCATGAGGTAGGGCACCGCCCTCATCTTCAGGGCTCTCAACTGCTGCAGCTTGGAAGGCGCACTCTAGGGAGCACACCACGTGCTTTTCCTGGCATGCGACCGTGATGACGCTGCCACTTCCTGGCATCTTGAGGACATTGTAGCAGTGGTGCGTCCCTGCCATGAACATGGCCAGTGCTGGGTACCCTAGAATGGCATTGTACGGCAGGCGAATGTCGGCGACGTCGAAGTCGATGAGCTCGGTGTGGTAGTTGTTGCGTTCGCCGAAGGTGACAGCGAGGCGGACCTACCCTATCGGGTGCGTGGACCATCGGTCACTCCTGAAAATGGCTTGGTTGGCTGAAGCTGGTAGTACGGCACTTGGAGCCTGTCGAACATTTGAATAGACAGGACATTGAGCCCCGCTCCACCATCGATGAGAGTCTTGGTGACGACCACGTTGCTGATGACGGGCGAGCAGAGCATGGGGAGCGCGCCGGCAGTGGCCGCGCACTTGAGTTGGTCTAAGGAGCTGAAGGTGATGGCGCATTTGGACCACCTGAGAGGGCGAGTTGCTTCGGGCTTGGGGAGCGCTGCGTTCACCTCGCGCGCAAACTGCTTGAAGATGCGGTGAGAAGCTGGGGCCTGTGAGCCACCCAGGATGCAGGCTATGGCTCGTTGCTCCTGGAAGCCCCCAACCCCCTTGTCCTGGTGATGATCTTCGTTCCTTCTTGGTGGTGGAGGCAGTGGAGGAAGACAGGCATTGCCCTAAGGGCGCTCCTTGCGAGGCTGCTCCCTCTAAGCGCCCTCGCGAGGTTCGCCCTGCCAATGATCCTCCCGAGGATGGTCGCCCACTCCTGGCGATGGTCGCGTCCGTCCCAGCGTGCTCCACATCGGTCACCTCCGTGGCCGTAGCCTTGATCATTGCGGTCAGGGCGTCGACCGAGGCGCCCGTCACAGAGGGCCCTGAGATCCTGGCAGTCGTTGGTGTTGTGGTTTTGGACATTGTGGAAGACGCAAAACGGTTGGTTGCTCTTGGACGACTCGGGGTGATCGCAACCACGCTTTATCTCTGGCTCCGCCGAGAGCATGGACGGCCCCTTGCACTTCACGTCCTTGGCCTTGGCCTTCTTGTCTTCTGGGTCAGCATCGGGGAGCTCGAGGAGGGAGAAGCACCCCTCCTTGGCCCTTGCGCACTTGTTCGCCATATTGAACATCTCCAAGGCCGTGCAGAGGTCCTCATGGATGGCGAGCTCCTCCTTCATCTTGACATCGCGCACGCCATTAGTGAATGCTGAGATGATGGCCTCGTCTGACACCTTGGGGATCTTGAGGCGAACATTATTGAAGCGCTGGATATCTTCTGCAAGGTCTCTCCTGGCTGCTGCTTGATGCGACGCAGGTCACCCGCGGCGGGCGGGCGGTCGCGAGTGCCCTGGAAGTTGGCGATGAAGCGGCCGCGCATCTCCTCCCAGGAAGAGACTGATCCCTCGTGGAGGTTTAGGAGCCAAGAACGCATGCCATCCTTGAGGGCCGTCGGGAACCAGTTCACCATGATCTTCTCGTCGCCGCTGGCCACCTCGATGCTCAGCTCGTAGAGCTGCAGGAACTCGGCGGTGTCGGCGGTGACATCGTAGCGTGGGAGCAGGTCAGGCTTGAACTTTCTCGGCCAAATGACGCTGCGGAGCTCCGAGGTGAACACGCGACATCCTGTTGTGGCCACTGGAGCCCGCCGGGGAGGTAGAACTTGGTCCTGGTGCACGAGCGCCGCCACCTCCTGTGGCGGCACGCGGGCCTGACGCGGGGTGCAGGAAGTACGTGTGCTTCTCCTTGAGGCCACTGCACCACCTGGCAGCTCACCTCTTCCCACGCAGGCGCCTGGCACGGTGGGTCGCGCTACGGCGCCACACGCCTTGGCTCGATGATGACGCCCTGGGCCGGAGGTGGTGGAGGAGCCCCATGAGCCACGTCGCCCGCGGCAGGCAGCTACTGAGGCAGTGAGCGGGCCGGTGCAGAGAAGCCCCCGGCCGCGCTGACGAGCTCAACGATCCGCTCGAGCCACTCCTTCTAGAAGTCGTCGACCGGGCGGTAGCGAAGGTGCTCCCGCGCCATGAGCAGAGCGGCCTGCGCTTTCGTCGGGCCATAATGCGCTTGGGAGGATGAAGCTGCTGGAGTCAGTGACGGAGTGGCGGTGCGCCCGTCGCGGCGCACCGAAGGGTGCAGCAAAGAAGCTTGCTGCTCGTGGTTGGCAGGGCCCGTGGCGGCGTTGGCCACCGAAGACGGAGCACGACGAGCAAAACCACCGCCCACCGAAGCCTTCTAAGCAACGCAAGCGGCGACCGTGGCCCGGTGCTTGGTGCGAGCTCGGCGTGCGTCAGCCATGCAGGTGTCGGAGTGACGGTGGATCGATCAACGGAGGAGAAGATCCGACGCACCCCTTGTCGGTGTCAAAACCGGTGGATCTCGGATAGGGGGTCCCGAACTGTGTGTCTAAGGCTAATGGTAACAAGAGGCAGGGGACACGATGTTTTACCCAGGTTCGGGCCCTCTCGATGGAGGTAATACCCTACTTCCTACTTGATTGATCTTGATGATATGAGTATTACAAGAGTTGATCTACCACGAGATCGTAGAGGCTAAACCCTAGAAGCTAGCCTATTATTATGATTGTTCCTATCCTATGGACTAAACCCTCCGGTTTATATAGACACCGGAGGGGGCTAGGGTTACACAGAGTCGGTTACAGAGAAGGAAATCTACATATCCGAATATCCAAGCTTGCCTTCCGCGCAAAGGAGAGTCCCATACGGACACGGGACGAAGTCTTCAATCTTGTATCTTCATAGTCCAACAGTCCGGCCAAAGTATATAGTCCGGCTGTCCGAGGACCCCTTAATCTAGGACTCCCTCGGTAGCCCCCGAACCAGGCTTCAATGACGATGAGTCCGGCGCGCAGATTGTCCTCGGCATTTCAAGGCGGGTTCTTCTCCAAATCCTCCAGAGCATTGTTGTAACGAGCAGTGTCCGGCTCCTCATCAATGTCGTGCTCCTCGGCTTCTGTGCTTTAACAACAGTTGTTTCCACGTGTCGAGCGAATGCGAGAAGTCGAGGCATTTTTACATTTACCACCCCAACCACGCGAGTAAATCATCTATAAAAGAGATGGGGATTCTCAGATCCAAATCACACCATCTCCTCCCAGCAAGTATTCATCAGAGCGCGCCCGGAAAAATCCACACCACCATAGCCGGTTGTCGCGGTTCCTCCTCTCGCTCCCATAGCACTAGGCCAGGCGATTGGGAGAGATGTTCTGTTCCCCACAGCCGACTAGTAGAGTTGCAGACCAAGGGGTTTCTCCCACCTGCATACATGGTCCCCGTCCGAGCTGGACTAGCCACTTATAATGGCGGGAAGCAAGCGGAGAGCTTTCCAAACCCGTGCAAGGGAGAGCGAGTATGCTTCGTCCCCTACTTGCTGAGGGGGCTCGGATTTCCAATCCATCCTTTCCTCCGCGGGCTCCTGGAGTTCTACGGCCTCCAGCTGCATAACTTTACCCTAGCCTCCATACTGCATATCGCAGGCTATGTTGCCTTCTGTGAGCTTTTTGTGGGCTGTGAAGCTCATTTCGAGCTGTGGAAGAGGCTATTCTGCCTCGTACCCGTACTCAGGAGGGGTCGGTATATCAAGTGGGCGGAGCCGAAATATGGCGCATCGCCGGGACCGGATATCTATCCGGCACCCCGAAGAAGACATCCGAGGACTGACCCTTGGAATGGTTCTACGTGGAGGACGTCCCTCTTCTGGACCCTGTTCGGAAGGGCCTTCCCGAGTTTGTAAATGCCCCATTGAAGAAACGCCACAGCTGGCGCCCCAGGAGCCCCCAGGAGGAAGATAACAGAGAGATCCTTTTCCTGATGGATAGGATAAATACGTTGGCCAAATCAGGACTGACAATTATTGAAGTCATGTCCATATGTATAATGCGGGGAGTGTAGCCACTTCATATCGGGGAAAACCCATGTGGCACTTCAATGGAGAAGACGATGCCACCCGCTGCGGCCCTAAAGGTCCGGACTCTCCCGCCGCTCTGGCAAAGATGTTGTCCGATTTATACAAAGGAGAAGAGGAGGAGTTCATCCATATCAAGCCACGGGATGGATTCTCCATGTACAACCCCCCAAGCTGGGTGAGCCGCTATCTTTTATTCTAGTCTTTCCCACATTTTTAGCACAGATGTTTAATTCATCAATTCATAGCCGAAACTGCGAAGGGCTATGAAGGATGTACACAGCCCATCTCCATAGCCAGAGGACCTTAACCCGGCTCTCGATCCCGGACTCGAAGAAGATCCGGACACGTTTATGGAGCTTATTGGCAGGACTTTTTACCAGCTGAGCTGTGATGGTGCGGTGGTGGCCATCATTGCCGATTATCCCGGCCTACTCCCTGTATCCCAGGTAAGTAAAGCCAGAGTCCCAACTTCCAGCAAGGACTCCCTCTTTACACTTCACCCAACGCACATGTATTGCGTCTTACAGGGAAGTCCATCGAGGCGCTGAGCTGAACCCGCAGTGACTCGCCAACAAGGGGCACCGAAGTCGGGTAGGCTTAAAAGGAAGGCGGTCAGGACAGACGCTGTTGCAAAGGTATGTTAAAAAACCTGCCACGAATTTATCATTGTTAAGATATAACAATGTCCACTGTCTTCTGACAGAAAAAGCGCTCGTCGGACTATGTCCGGAGAGCCTGTCGGTCACACCTCCACCAACCGGACTCAAGGGCGGAGGTCAACGCGGATGATCCTCCAACAGAGGATGCGGATAGATTCTCCGCTACAAACTCCGAAGTGGAGAGCGCTATGAATCATAGGAGCCGTCGGGCCGCACTACGCGACCCTAATTTCTCTGAAGAGGCGTTCGATGCCTTCAACTCAGGGGACGCGTACATCCGAGCAGCTCACGGTGGCCTTGCCAGGGCCACAGACCAGTACGTAAAGGATATACGGGTAAGAAAATTTGATAAGCATGTATATCAGTAGCCCCTGAGACTTGAAAAAGTTGGCACAACTGATTTAAGGATCCTCGTGTGCATAGGTTCTGACAAAGAATAATACCCAGCTATCCAAAGAGCTGGAGGAGTGCAAGGCCCAACTGTGGGCCGCAATTGCCGTGATGGAGGAGTCTACGAAGGCCCCATCTGGTAATATTTGTTTTAAATTAAAATAATATCATGGCATGTACCAGTTAAGTATTCGGCATGAGTGCGATTCTAACAATAGAATCTGCAGACAATCCCAGAGGCAATCCGGAGATCGTACCAGAGGATGAGCAACATGTTCGGCGACAGCTGAAGGCTGGCCAGCGTGTTCTTACAAAGGTTATAAAGGAGAAAAATACTCTCCAGGACGCGAACGTTCGACTGGACGTCGAATTAAAGGATGTTTGGGCCCAGCTTGCTGACTCCGTAAAGGAGAATAAGAGGCTACGGCGCGGCATATTCAGTAAGTGCTCTGACGAATCGTTATAAAGTTCAGCAAAGAAGCGTGCTAACAAAATTATGTCTGTAGGCATGCTAACAGGTCGTCCCGAGGAGGAGATGCGCGGATCTGCAGGTGATCTTCTGCCGGAGCTCTCACAACTGCACGAACAAGTTCGGCAGGTGATGGGGGGCGTTGCCCAAGCCTTGTGGCCATCCGCCTCCCTGCCAGGAGGCATGGGGGAGCTTGTGGAGATGCTCAAGGGAGCACGGCAGTGCTTCCGGTTATGGAAGATATCGGCCTGCCGCAAGGCGCAAGGGAAGCCTGGGCCATGGTGAAGACGCGGTACACCAAGGCTGACCCAAACCACATGGCCGAGGTCGGACCTGTAGGGTCAGATGGGAAGGAGATCCCTATACATCTGGTGTATGACCAAGTAGCATTAGCTGCTAAGTATTCCCAACAGGACTATAGGCTAGACAGCCTATTGGATGGTATAGAAGAAGAATTTAGTCAGTCTAAGTGACATTGTACTTGGAAGGACATATTTTGTCCCTAGCCGGATTGTAAATCATTTGTCTTGGCCGACCTTTTCGCTTCAACCTCTGGACCCAACAGTCCGGAGTGTATCCGAATACCCGCTCGGTTACGTGAAAACCAGGGGATGCGTGGAAACCAGGCGTAGGGGTCATAAGTGCTTGAACAGACAAGTACCCAACTAGTTATGTTATATTACATGGGTAGTAAGAAACATCTTCCAGGGAGAATAGTTCCATTAAGGGTTCCTTTCCCTGGGTGTGCATGCATTGAAGTGCATGTCCAAACTGCGAAAATTTACGCAGGATATAAGCATCTGGGGGCATGTTTTGTAATAGTTAAAATACATCTTTTGTTCACCAACCGAATATTCCCTTAAGAACGCTAGCTTTCGGCTTCACCCAGTCCGAGGTACACATCCGGCTGACCCGGCAGTAACAATCGAGAGGTGCTCCCCTTATGCCCTAGCCGAATTAACGGGAATGTAGGGCACAAACACAAGAGCCAGGCAACCCAGCTTGGCCAAAACTTAAGTCATATTGATGCATATAGTGGTGAAAAAAGGCACATGCGGAGAAGTGACGCATATGTGGTGGGCATAAAGCCTAAAAGACAATTAAGCTTATGTGTAAGAAGCCCCCAGGTATATTGAGCGCGCATAGCGCGGCCAGAGTGTGCGGTCAAAGCATACTTGAAGCTTTTAAGGCCATAAATGTAAAAGGCAGAGAGAGGGGATATAATTTAAAAAGGGAGACGGAGGTAAGGAGACAAACACGGAGTTCGGCACTAGGCGTAGAATCTTTGGAGTCTGGCCGCATTCCATGGGTTCGGCTCGAGTCGATTGTCTGATGCATCACGCAGACGGTACGCACCTCCAGTGAGAACTTTGTCAATGATGAAGGGGCCCTCCCACTTGGGCTTGAGCTTGTCCTTTTTCTTCTCTGGTAGGCGTAGAACGAGTTCACCAATGTTATAAGTTTTGGCCCGCACTTCTCTGCTTTGATACCTTCGAGCCTGCTGTTGATAGAATGCGGAACGGGCCTTTGTGACGTCACGCTCCTCCTCCAGGGCATCTAAGTTGTCCTGCCGATCTAGCTCGGCTTCTCTCTCTTCGTACATGCGCACTCTAGGTGAATCATGGATGATATCGCAGGGTAGCACTACCTCTGCGCCGTACACCATAAAAATGGTGTGTATCCGGTTGTGCGATTTGGCGTGGTCCATAGCCCCAATAATACGGAGTCAAGCTCCTCGACCCAGTGCATATCTGATTCCTTCAAGGATCGCACTAGTCTGGGTTTAATGCCACTCATAATAAGACCATTTGTTCGTTCGACTTGACCGTTTGTTTGGGGGTGATAGATGGAGGCGTAATCAAGTTTTATGCCCCTTTTGCTGCACCAAGTTTTCACCTCATCGGATGTAAAGTTTAAGCCATTATCATGATGATGTTGTGGGGGACACCGTACCAGTGTATGACCCCGGATATAAAGTCTATCACTGGTCCGAATTCGGCCATTTTAACTGGTTTGGCTTCTATCCATTTGGTGAATTTATCGACCATGACCAACAAGTATTTCTTCTTATGGCTTCCTCCTTTAAGGGGTCCAACCATATCGAGCCCCCTAACCGCGAAGGGCCAAGTTATGGGGATTGTTTGGAGGGCGGTGGGCGGTATATGGCTTTGATTTGCAAAAAGCTGGCAACCGACGCAATGTTGGACAAGGTGTTGTGCGTCTGCCCGGACTGTCGGCTAGTAGAAACCTGTACGAAAGGCCTTGCTTACGAGCGCCCAAGCTACGGCAGGGTGGCCGCCGAGTCCGGCATGAATTTCAGCCAAGAGTTGCCGCCCTTTCTCTTCGGAGATGCACCTTTGGAGCACACCGGTTGCACTTTTCTTATAAAGCTCTCCCTCGTGGACTTTGTAGGCTTTAGCGCGCCGCACAATGCAGCGTGCCTCATTTTGGTCCTCCGGGAGTTCCTGCCTATTTAAGTAAGCTAGGAAGGGTTCCGTCCACGGGGCGATGACCGCCATGATCACGTGGGCCGAAGGTGTGATTTCGGTGGCGGAGCCTCCGATTATGTCAGATTATTCAGAATCTGGGTTTGTATGCGGATCCGGACTAGTATTGCCGGACTCCCCTTCCCATACCACGGAGGACTTGAACAGCCTTTCCAAAATAATATTAGGTGGGATGGGGTCACGTTTAGCGCCGATGCGGGCAAGCATATCCGCCGCTTGATTGTTTTCTCGAACCACATGGTGGAATTCGAGCCCCTCGAATCGAGCTGACATTTTGAGAATGACATTACGGTAAGCCGCCATTTTCGGGTCCTTGGCGTCAAAGTCTCCATTTATTTGAGATATTGCGAGATTTGAATCCCCATGTACTTCTAGGTGTTGAATGCCCATGGAGACCGCCATCCAAAGATCGTGCAACAGTGCCTCATAATCTGCTGGATTGTTGGAATCTGTGTAAAGTATTTGGAGTACGTATTGGACTATATCTCCAGTGGGGGACGTCAGGACGATGTCAGCCCCTAGACCAGCTAGCATCTTAGATCCATCAAAGTGCATGATCCAATTGGAGTACGCGTCGTACTCTTTAGGGAGTTCGGCTTCTGTCCATTCGGCGACGAAGTCAGCCAGTACCTGCGATTTAATGGCCCGTCGTGGTTTGTATGTTATGTTGAACGAGAGGAGGTCGATAGCCCATTTTGCAATCCGGCCCGTGGCGTCGCGGTTATTTATTATGTCATTGAGTGGTACTTCGGAGGCCACTGTGATTGAACACTCTTGAAAATACTGTCGTAGTTTTTGGGATGCCATGAAGACCGCGTATGCTATCTTTAGATAATGTGGGTACCGTGACTTGCATGGAGTGAGGACAGTGGATACGTAGTATACCGGCATTTGTAATGGGAATTTATGTCCATCTGTCTCTCGTTCGACGATGAGCACTGCGCTTACAACCTGGTGTGTTGCGGCTATGTATAGTAGCATGGGTTCGCCGACATTTGGTGTTGCCAGAACTGGATTGGTGGCCAAGAGGGCTTTTATTTCCTCCAGCCCAGCCGTAGCCGCATCCGTCCACTCGAAGTGTTCGGTGCGTCGAAGAAGGCGGTAAAAAGGTAGCGCCTTTTCTCCTAATCGGGAGATAAAGCGGCTTAGGGCGGCCACACATCCAGTTAGTTTCTGGATTTGCTTGAGGTCTGTTGGGGTAGCCAACTGTGACAGAGCTCGGATTTTAGCCGGGTTTGCTTTGATTCCTCTATTGGAGACAATAAAGGCCAAGAGTTTCCCGGCTGGTACGCTGAAAACGCATTTTTCGGGGTTGAGCTTGATGTCGTATGTTCGGAGATTGTCAAACGTGAGCCTCAAGTCGTCTATTAATGATTCGACGTGTCTGGTTTTGATCACCACATCGTCTATGTAAGCCTCCACTGTTTTGCCAATTTGTGTTTCCAGGCATGTCTGAATCATGCGTTGATAGGTTGCACCGGCATTTTTGAGCCCGAAAGGCATGGTGTTAAAACAGAAGGGACCGTATGGAGTGATAAATGCCGTTGCGGCTTGATCGGACTCCGCCATCTTGATTTGATTGTATCCGGAGTATGCGCGAGGAAACACAATGAATCGTGTCCTGCGGTAGCGTCGATAATTTGATCGATGCGAGGGAGGGGGAAGGGATCCTTAGGGCAAGCCTTATTAAGGTCTTTGAAATCGACGCATAGGCGCCAGGATTTGTCCTTCTTTGGTACCATCACCAGGTTTGCTAGCCAGTCCGGATGTTTTATCTCTCTGATGAATCCGGCTTCGAGTAGCTTGGCTAGCTCTTCTCCCATGGCTTGTCGCTTGGGTTCTGAAAAGCGCCAAAGAGTCTATTTGACCGGCTTGTACCCCTTTAGTATGTTTAGGCTATGTTCGGCCAGCCTGCGTGGGATACCTGGCATGTCTGAAGGATGCCAGGCAAAAATGTCCCAATTCTCACGCAAGAACTCTCGTAGTGCAGCGTCTATTGTGGGGTTCAGCTGTGCCCCAATTGATGTTGTTTTGTAGGATCCGTTGGGTGGACCTGGAATTTTACTATTTCGTCTGCTGGTTTGAAAGAGGTGGATTTGGGTCGTTTGTCGAGTATCACGTCGTCCCTGTCTACTGCGGAGCGCAGTGCAGTTAACTCTTTGGTTGTGAGGGCTTCGGATAATGCCTCCAGGGCTAGCGCGGCAGTTTTATTCTCGGCACGGAGTGCTGTGTCCGGATCACTGGCTAGAGTGATGATTCCATTGGGCCCCGGCATCTTGAGCTTCATGTACCCGTAATGGGGTATAGCTTGGAAGCTTGTGAATGCGTCTCGCCCCAAGAGGGCGTGGTATCCACTACTAAATGGGGCCACTTCGAATGTGATTTCTTCGGACCTGTAATTCTTCGGGGTGCCGAATACCACATCCAGTGTGATTTTCCCTGCGCATCGTGCCTCCCGGCTAGGGATGATTCCTCTGAAAGTCGTGCTGCTTTGCTCAGTGCGGCTCTTATCTATTTCCATTTTGTTGAGAGTTTCCTCATAGATGAGGTTTAATCGGCTACCGCCGTCCATGAGCACTTTAGTAAGCCGAAATCCATCAACGATTGGACTAAGGACCAAAGCGGTTGGTGCTCGGACTGTTCGAAATTGAGGTTCGTTGCTGGCGTTGAAGGTTATGGCCGTATCGTTCCACGGGTTTATTGCTGCGACGTGGCAGACTTCGGCGAGGCTGCGAAGGGCTCTCTTGCGCTTGTTGTTTGAGGCAAAAGTCTCGAAGACGGTCAGTACTGTATTGTTATTTTCTGCAGGATGGTGCTCTGCAGTATTGTTGATGAGAAGGTCCTCGCCGCTCTTGGCCACCTGCCGGAGTATCCAACATGCTCTAAGGCTGTGTGTTGGTATGGTGTCCGGTGTGCTGTGAATTTTGCATGGCCTATTGAGCCATCCCTCCAGTACGGTTCCGCGCCCTGTGGAGGGCTTTGGCTTCTTTGTAATTGGGTTGGGTGACTCACGAGAGTGCACCCTTTTAGTTCGGACGAGGGGTTTAGTTAGGGCCGGAGGATCCCAGAATTTTGTTTGGGTCTTCCAGGCGCTTTCCATCATGCAGTACTTCTGTACTATGGCCGCCAGGTCAGCAAAGTGTGCTATGTCACAGCGACTTATGGCATTGAGAATTCCCTTGTCCGTGCAATTTTTGCAAAAGAATGAGATTGCGTCTTCCTCATGATAGTCCTTAACCTTGCTCATTACAAGGAGAAATCTAGCCCAGAAGTGGTGTACTATCTCTTGGGGCTCTTGTCTGAAGTTGGAAAGATCACTTATGTCTGAGTGGGTGGGCGGAATTAAGTCCACATCCTGAACCAATCTAGAACCGAGGGGCGAAGGAGCTCTTGAGCTTGGCAGCTCGGGCTCTAGGATATTGCCCAATATTTGTGGCCCGTTGCCCGATTCTAAGTTCAGAGCCTGGGCCAAGTTCTCCCGTAGATGGGTATCCGGCTCAGAGAGGTCGGGAATCCGGACATAGTTCGTCCTCAAAATAGAGGGAGAGTAGCCATTTTGTTCCTCCACCACCGCTATCTGATGGGTGACCGGCGGAGAGTTAATCTCCCTTAGGTCGGGTTCAAGCCCGATCCAATCATAATCTGTAACGAATCCCAGGGCAGCGATGCGATCCAAGAGCTCGTTTAAGGAGGAGAGCTCCATTGGATCCATCTACTCGGTGAATTCCGGGCTGACGCGGAGGTTGTTCTTGATGACCTGAGATGTCATCGTCGGCGCGGCGGCCGAACGGGCGGCCATGACGAAACCGCGCAGCCGAAGAGTTTGGCCTACAGCCAGGGATCCTCTGGAGGTGATTTCATCCTTGACAACGAGGTGAGCCATCAAGCCTTATCAGGACGGCATAGTGGAACTCTCAATGAAAGCACCAATGTCGGTGTCAAAACCGGCGGATCTCGGGTAGGGGGTCCCAAACTGTGTGTCTAAGGCTAATGGTAACAGGAGGCAGGGGACATGATGTTTTACCCAGGTTCGGGCCCTCTCGATGGAGGTAATACCCTACTTCCTGCTTGATTGATCTTGATGATATGAGTATTACAAGAGTTGATCTACCACGAGATCGTAGAGGCTAAACCCTAGAAGCTAGCCTATGATTATGATTGTTCCTGTCCTACGGACTAAACCCTCCGGTTTATATAGACACCGAAGGGGGCTAGGGTTACACAGAGTCGGTTACAGAGAAGGAAATCTACATATCCGAATGTCCAAGCTTGCCTTCCACGCAAAGGAGAGTCCCATCCGGACACGGGACGAAGTCTTCAATCTTGTATCTTCATAGTCCAATAGTCCGGCCAAAGTATACAGTCCGGCTGTCCGAGGACCCCTTAATCCAGGACTCCCTCACCCCTACCTAGCGCGCCAAATGTCGGATTATGGGTTTTGCAAACCCTAGAAAGGTTTGAACTCTGGGGTGCGTGCGGAGATCTCAACCTACCCAGCTTGCCTACTCGCGATCCTCCTAAGCCTAGCGCGTCGAGCTCGAAGAGACAAAGAGACACAGCAGTTTATCCTGGTTCGGGCCACCTTGCAGTGTAATACCCTACTCCAGCATTTTGGTGGATTGCCTTGAAGGGCTGAGGATGAACTACTAGAGTGGATGAACAGGCCACGTGGTGAGCTGCAGGCAGGCAAGTCTGGATACCCCCATATCCAGAACGCCGACAGTGTTGACGTTGGTCAAATTCTTAATGGCATATCGGAAGGTAGAGTCAATCGTAAACAATTGACAAACTTTTGTGCTCACTTTTTGCTTGTCTCTAGTGTTGAGCCACTCAAGGTACAAGATGCATTGATGGACAATGATTGGCTCGTTGCTATGCAAGAAGAGTTGAACAGTTTTGAATGCAACAAAGTGTGGTCATTAGTAAAGAGACGAACTAAGGAACACAATGTCATTGGAACAAAATGGATCTTCAAAAAGAAGCAAGATGAGAATGGCATAACCATCCGAAACAAGGCAAGGTTAGTGGCACAAGGTGTCGTGGAAAACAAACAGTGGTATATATTTTCCCTTGACTCATGCACGGACTGGGCAAGTCCATGCCAGGGTACAAGAGACCCAGAGCTTCAAAGGACCAACATGCAAACCAAGAGGACCAAGGTCAAGCCAGAGAAACAAGATACCATCAAGAGAAGAGCCTCCCTTGCCAGGTAGACGAGCTCGACAAGGGCGGGGTCGCCCCCGGAAGAAGACACCCAAGACGTCCTGGCAGGGCTTGCCGGGACTCACGAGGGAAAAACCACCTCACCCAACTACTCCACCACGACCCGCGTCGTCAATCAGGGTGGTGTCAAGCCAGAAAGTGACTAGGTGGCAGCCATTCGCCACATGGCAGCCTTTCTCTATGAAAGATGCCCAAGAACGACACTCGTCCTACGACGTGTCAAGCGAGCAGGTGTGAAGCTGGCAAAATAGCCCAGCAAGTCTTTTGGGCAACCAACAACGTGACATTAAGCAGTGCATTTAATGCACCCTGTCAGCATGTAGAGTTAGGTATGATAGCAGTGTTTGCTATCTTATCAATGTGTAATGACTACTTTGCCATTGTGGTAACCCCTTAATCTATAAAAGGAGGCCCATGGCAACCGGAGAAAGGGTTAGAAGGTTGGATAACACACACACCCATACACGTGTAGCCACTACCGCCCTTGCCAGGCAAGTGTACTACGCTCCACTACCACCCTTCCACCATCAATCCACCAAAGCAGGAGTAGGGTTTTACGCCTCACGGCGGCCCGAACCTGAGTAAAATTGCCTGCATGATCTCTTCCATGCTGCCCCACGCTCGTCTGCTCTTTGTGCAATGTGACATCCCCCTACCGAACCAGCAAGGATCCCTATAGTCTCATAGGTGGCCGTGGTTTCCCACGACACAAGGGTACTCACAAGTTGAAGGTTTGTACTTTGATGAGACCTTTGCTCCCGTTGCCCGTCTTGAGTCTATTCGCATCTTACTTGCTTATGCTTCTTTCAATGGCTTTACTTTACATCAAATGGATGTGAAGAGTTCTTTCCTTAATGGTCCTCTACAATAAGAAGTATATGTATCACAACCACCCGGGTTCATTGATCCCGATCATAAATACTATGTGTGTAAACTTCACAAGGCTTTGTATGGCTCAAACAAGCACCTCGTGCTTGGTATGATCATCTGAAGAAGTTTCTACTCGATGATGGCTTTGTGAGAGGGGTTATCAATCGCACTCTTTTTACTAAGAGGGAAAAGGGTGATTTGATCTTATGACAAATCTGTGTAGATGACATCATTTTTGGTTCTCCTAACATTCATTTGTGCAAGAAGTTTGTGGCCACCAAGACCTTTGAGATGTCACTCAATGCGGACTTGAAGTTCTTTCTCGGATTTCAAATTTAACAATTTCAAGAAGGAATTTTCTTGTCCCAAACAAAGTATCTCAAAGACCTTCTTGATAAGTTTGGAATGACCGATGCTAGTCCATGCAAGATACCCATGCCAACCAAAGTTGTTCTTACTGAAGATACAAACCATATCCCACTTGACCCATCTCTTTATCGCTCTATGATTGGTTCGCTGCTTTATCTTTGTGCATGTAGACCGGACATCATGTTAAGTGTAGGCATATGTGCAAGATTTCAATCTTCCCCTAGGGAAAGTCATCATAAAGCGGTTAAGCATATTCACTACAAAAAAAAACACGTCCGTGATGTTACATGTTTGTCACAGTAGGTCATGTTTTCTGTCATGCATGAATATCCATGACATTTTTATGACAGAATCTAGATAGTCATACATGTGTTGTAGTAGAAGTGTTCCATGGCATTACCAAAATTATCATCACGAAAGTATCAACTTCCATGATGATAAATGGGCGTCATGGAAGTGCTTTCGTCAAGAGTAACCGACATGTGGCATCCACCATAACAGGTCACCATTAAGCTATCGGGTTCCGGTTTGGATCCGATAACTTGTTAACAGCTCAGACCAATGGGGATTTTTCACATGTAAAATTCTCAATGGCCAGATGAACCACGTGTCAGCTCAGCGTTGGGTCAGATGTCATCCACTCATTGGACGGGAGGCGCCTATGATATGTCGACACGTGGCACGGCCCAACAGAGGCCCATTTAGGTGAAAAGGCCAGCCCGTTTGACTTGGTTAAAAGGTAGCCGGCCGGCCCATGGAAAGCCTGTTAACGGCCTATTCGCATATAGCCCATTTACAGCCCGCTACTCACGACCCGTTATGGCCTATCCGAATTGGGCCCAGTAGCGTTATCTGGGCCGTCCAATATGATTCCAGCCCTTTGTAACTTCCGGCCCATGTATGGCCCATGACGTCTTTCGGCCCATAGGAGGCCCTTTGTAACTCTTAGCCCATTAAAGGCCCGTGGTGAAACTGGCCCATAATGAACAGTGTAACGCTTTACACCCATTAACGACCCATTATTCCATTGGGCCGTTTCCAGCCCGTGTAACCTTTCGCCCTTCTAAGGGCCCATTTATTCTTGGGCTCATTTCCAGCATTGGTTACTTACGGCCCGTTACTAGCCTATTCTGCTTGTGGGCCAAATTAAGCCCGTGGTTACAGTTGGCCTGTTTGTGGCACGTTAACCCATTTGGCTATTCTCATAGCATCATCGAATATGGCCCATTAATGACCCGTGATGCATGTCGATAGAATTAAGCCCATTATACATTTCGGCCTATTAACAACCCGTTATGGTCGGGCCATAAACACACGATTTCCACGCTAGCTCGTTTACGACCGATTTGCGGACCGTTATTGGTCCATGAATAATACGGCCCGCATAAGGCCCATTAAATATACAGCCCATAGAGGGCCCATGGATCCTACGGCCCTTAGGAGGCCCATGGTCACTACTACAAGTAGTAGGACCATGGTTACAACGGTTCGTATGTTGCCCATGGTTACTGTGGCCTAGTTATAAAAAATAGGTTACTGTGGCCACTAGAAAAATGCGGCAAAAGAACTGTAGTGACTACCAGCAAACAACTAAACAAGACAATAAGGAAATAAATAAGAAAGAAACTAATGCTAGGCTATTACGGCTATTACACATATTACATCCACTGGGCATCAAAGTTCGCCACCAGTGCAAATATAAGGAACAAAGCAGCATATCACATACACTGGTTATCAAAGTTGGCGACCAGTGCAAATAAACACCATAGAAAAATAGGTCCAGAACTGAAACCACTTTAGAAGAGCTCAAGAAACAATATCCTGGGTACCCAGCATGTTGGCAGGATGCTTAGCAAGCTTATTAACTTTCTCTTGTTTGGCGCTTAAATCCTCCAGCGCTTGTTGTTGCACCAGAAAGTATGCATCTGAATTCTGTAGGGACTTCCTCAGTCCTTTGGCTTCGTGTAGCAGAACATCTGATCGATATCTTTCAACTTGAAGTTGAGACTCAAGAAGATGAACTGATTCAGGCAGTGAGTTCGAAGAGCTTGTGCAAGCAGTAGTGGCCAGTAGGTCGAACACTACATCAAGACATGACTTTTGGGTTGTCCCACTGTCGTCAAGATAGTTTTTATCATCTTTCTTGGAGACCGACAGGGATGTCTCACTATCTTGAACCTTATCTACATTACTTCCTTTACCATTGCATAATGGGGTACTCTTCTCCAATATTTTGTCTGCATTCTAAAAGAGAAACAAGCAGACACACCACAGGTTTACCATGTTGTATATGAAACTCATTCTGGTAAACCAGTTCAATAGTAAACTGGACAGAATAATAGCATGAAACAAGCATATATCTATGTACCATGGTCATTGTATGGTCTATATTATTCTAGTTTTTGTTGCCAAATCAAGATAGAGACACAATTCAAATAAAATCTGTTTAAGACAAAGCAGCATAGTAAGAATATAAGTGCGGGAAACTACACAACAATAACAACACTTTTAATGTGCATGACATGAGAACATAACTGTTTATTCAATTGAAACTAAAATTAACACAGAGCAAGTTACAACAACAAACCAGTTAAAGAAACAGGTTTAAAACATACCTGTTGCACCATTGAAGTTTCAATTCCATCCTTCAAATTTTAAAATAGTTGGTATGAGTACAGTGATGCAAGAGCAAAGGAGTATGAACCCTAGCTACAGACTCTGACCTGAGAACAATTCTTCTTCTGCTTTAAGCGTTGAGTTGGGGTTCGGAGTGGTGGTTCACTGCAGTTGCCTTACTAACTTCGTCTTTGGGTGCTCTGTGGTGGAGACAGTGTTGTGTCAACTAGAACTGGGTTACTATCTGGTGGGTTTGGGGTTAGAAGGGGTGTAGCTAGTTCTCTGTCCAACTAGGTAGGGGTAAAATCCGCGAGAGTCTGGGTTATGTGTGGTGATACGTCTCCAACGTATCTATAATTTTTTATTGTTCCATGCAATTATATAGTCTGTTTTGGATGTTTTATATGCATTTATATGCTATTTTATATTATTTTGGGGACTAACCTATTAACCTAGAGCCCAGTGTCAGTTTTTGTTTTTTACCTGTTTTAGAGTTTCACGGAAAAGGAATACCAAACGGAGTCCAAACAGAATGAAACTTTCGTGATGATCTTTCTTGGACCGGAAGCAAACCAAGAGACTTGGAGATGAAGTCGGAGACTCTACAAGGCGGCCACGAGGGTGGAGGGCGCGTCCAGGGGGTAGGGCGTGCCCCCTACCTCGTGGGCCCCTCAGAGCTCTCCTGACCTAATTCTTTCGCCTATATATACTCTTATACCCCAAAACCATCAGGGGGAGCCACGAAAACACTTTTCCACCGCCGCAACCTTCTGTACCCGTGAGATCCCATCTAGGGGCCTTTTTCGGCGTCCTGCCGGAGGGGGATTCGATCACGGAGGACTTCTACATCAACACCATTACCCTTCCGATGAAGAGTGAGTAGTTTACCACAGACCTACGGGTCCATATCTAGTAGATAGATGGCTTCTTCTCTCTCTTTGATTCTCAATACCATGTTCTCCTCGATGTTCTTGGAGATCTATTCGTTTTGATCTACTTGACATGGACGTGATGCCTATGTTCATGATCATTGCCTTAGATATCGTCATAATTATGTGCTCTTATATCAATTGCTCCGCAGTAATTTTTTCACCCAACGTATTATTTGCTATCTTTAGAGAAGCCACTAGTGAAACCTATGGCCCCCAGGTCTCTTTTCCATCATATTAAGTTCTATTTTCCATCATACTAGTTTTTGATCTATTATTTTGCAATCTTTTACTTTCCGATATATAAACCAAAAATACCAAAAATATTTACTTTACCGTTTATCTATCTCTATCAGATCTCACTTTTGCAAGTAACCGTGAAGGGATTTACAACCCCTTTATCGCGTTGGGTGCAAGTTGTTAATTTTTGGTGCAGGTATTCGGTAACTTGTACGTTGTCTCCTACTGGATTGATACCTTGATTCTCAAACTGAGGGAAATACTTACTCTACTTTGCTGCATCACCCTTTCCTCTTCAAGGGAAAAACCAAGGCATTCGCAAGAGGTAGCAGGAAGAATTTCTGGCGCCGTTGCCGGGGAGATCTATGTCAAGTGAAGCCATACCAAGTACCCATCATAAACTCACCTCTCTTGCATTACATTATTCACCATTCGCCTCTCGTTTTCCTCTCCCCCACCTCTAAAATGATTTTCCAAAAGATTTGCCTTTTCTTCGCCCTTCTCTTTCGCTTTCTCCTTCCTTATCTTTTACCCATGACTAGCTCTTTTATCCCTCCGTCGTCTCCCGACTTTGAAGTTCTTCACTTCAAGCAGAAACAAGGAGAAAATTTGAAAGATGCTTGGTATAGGATGATAGAATCTTATCGTAATTGCACCATAAAGGGGGATTTTAAAATTCTACTCCGTAATTTTTATGTTGGTTTGACCATGCCCCATAGGCAACTCTTGGATTTTGCTGCTAAAGGAAATCTTATCGAAATTGATCCCAATATTGCTTATGAAATAATATAAGGAGTAGTTGGAATATCGCCTCCACAATCGGGTACTTCAAGCTCACGAGGGAACTCGAGTTTTAGAGAAACTATGTGAATTGACAAAAACTTTTCAAAAATCCCTCGAGCCTCTCAAAAATATCAGTGGGAATATCCACCTTATGAATATGTTGATCACTCTTTGCAATAAACGATTGGATGTTTTAGAGTTGAAAATTTCTGAATGTGAGGGGAAACACAAAGAACCTCCCAGATTTTAACATAATTCCCTCAAAAGAATAAAGACCAAAGATGACAATACGTACCTAGATCTATTCGCGTTTTTATGCCTAGCTAAGGGCGTTAAACAATAGCGCTTGTTGGGAGGCAACCCAATTTTATTTTTGGTCTTTACTTTTTGTTCCTGTTTAGTGATAAATAATTCATCTAGCCTCTGGTCAGATGTGGTTTTATGTTTAATTAGTGTTATTGCCAAGTTAAACCATTAGGATAGCTTACGGTGATAGTTGTGTTGATCCGGCTGAAAATCAGAAACTTTTGCGCCAAGAAAAATAATTTTCAGAATTCACAGAAACGTGATTTTGATCTGATTCTTTTTTATCTGGATTGTTACACAACTTTCTCAGGTCGTCCTAATTTTTCCGCATTTATTGAGTTACAGAAGTATTCGATAGTTACAGATTGCTACAAACTGTTCTGTTTTTCACAGATTCTGTTTTCTGCGTGTTGTTTGCTTATTTTGATTAATCTATGGGTAGTATCGGGGGGTATGAACCATGGAAAAGTTGGAATACAATAGATATTACACCAATATAAATAAAGAATGAGTTTGCAACAGTATCTTAAAGAGGTGATTTATTTTCTTATACTAACAAAGCTGATGAGATTTTGTGTTGAGTTTTGTGTTGTGAAGTTTTCAAGTTTTGGTGAAGGATTTGATGGACTATGGAATAAGGAGTGGCAACAGCCTAAACTTGGGGATGCCCAAGGCACCCCAAGGTAATATTCAAGGACAACCAAAAGCCTAAGCTTGGGGATGCCCCGGAAGGCATCCCCTCTTTCGTCTTCGTCTATCGGTAACTTTACTTGAGGCTATATTTTTATTTACCACATGATATGTGTTTTGCTTGGAGGTTCTTGTATGATTTGAGTCTTTGCTTTTTAGTTTACCACAATCATCCTTGCTGTACACACCTTTTTGGAGGGACACGCATGAATCATGATTTATTAGAATACTCTATGTGCTTCACTTATATCTTTTGAGCTAGACAATATTGCTCTAGTACTTCACTTATATCTTTTTAGAGCGCGGCGGTGGCTTTATTTTATAGAAATTTATAAACTCTCTTGCTTCACCTATATTATTTTAGGAGTCTTTTAGAACAGCATGTTAATTTGCTTTGGTTATAAATTTAGTCCTAATATGATAGGAATCCAAGAGGGATATAATAAAAACTTTCATATAAAGTGCGTTGAATACTATGAGAAGTTTGATTCTTTATGATTGTTTTTGAGATATGAAGATGGTGATAATAGAGTCATGCTAGTGGAATAGTTGTGGATTTGAGAAATACTTGTGTTGAGGTTTGTGAATCCCGTAGCATGCACGTATGGTGAACCATTGTGTAACGAAGTTGGAGCATGAAGTATTTATTGATTGTCTTCCTTATGAGTGGCGGATGGGGACGAGCGATGGTCTTTTCCTACCAATCTATCCCCCCTAGGAGCATGCGCGTAGTACTTTGTTTGATGACTAATGGATTTTTGCAATAAGTATGTGAGTTCTTTTTGACTAATGTTGAGTCCATGGATTATACGCACTCTCACCCTTCCACCATTGCAGGCCTCTCTTGTGCCGCGCAACTTTCGCCGGTACCATACACCCACCATATAGCTTCCTCAAAACAGCCACCATACCTACCTATTATGGCATTTCCATATCCATTCCGAGATATATTGCCATGCAACTTTCCACCGTTCCGTTTATTACGACACGCTTCATCGTTGTCATATTGATTTTCATGATCATGTCGTTGGCATAGTATTTGTGGCAAAGCCACCTTTCATAATTCTTTCATACATGTCACTCTTGATTCATTGCACATCCCGGTACACCGCCGGAGGCATTCACATAGAGTCATATTTTTTCTAAGCATTGAGTTGTAATTTTTCGAGTTGTAAATAAATAGAAGTGTGATGATCATCATTATTAGAGCATTGTCCCATGTGAGAAAAAAAAAAGAGAAGGGCCATAAAAAAGAGAAAGGCCAAACAAAAAATGAGAGAAAAAGAGAAAAGGGACAATGTTACTATCCTTTTTCCACACTTGTGCTTCAAAGTAGCACCATGATCCTCATGATAGAGAGTCTCTTATTTTGGCACTTTCATATACTAGTGGGAATTTTTCATTATAGAACTTGGCTTGTATATTCCAACGATGGGCTTCCTCAAATGCCCTAGGTCTTCATGAGCAAGCAAGTTGGATGCACACCCACTTAGTTTCTTTTTGAGCTTTCATACACTTATAGCTCTAGTGCATCCGTTGCATGGCAATCCCTACTCACTCACATTGATATCTATTGATGGGCATCTCTATAGCCCGTTGATGCCCCTAGTTGATGTGAGACTATCTCCCTCTTTTTGTCTTCTCCACAACCACCATATTCTCTTCCACCATAGTGCTATGTCCATGGCTCACGCTCATGTATTGCGTGAAAGTTGAAAAGGTATGAGAACATCAAAGTATGAAACAATTGCTTGGCTTGTCATCAGGGTTGTGCATGATTTGAGTATTTTGTATGATGAAGATGGAGCATAGACAGACTATATGATTTTGTAGGGATAAGCTTTCTTTGCCCATGTTATTTTCAGAAGACATAATTGCCTTGTTAGTATGTTTGAAGTATTATTGTTTTTATGTCAATATTAAACTTTTGTTTTGAATCTTTCGGATCTGAACATTCATGCCACAATAAAGAAAATTAGATGGATAAATATGTTAGGTAGCATTCCACATCAAAAATTATGTTTTTATTATTTACCTACTCGAGGATGAGCAGGAATTAAGCTTGGGGATACTTGATATGTCTCCAGCGTATCTATAATTTTTCATTGTTCCATGCTATTATATTATCTGCTTTGGATGTTTTATATGCATTTATATGCTATTTTATATTATTTTGGGACTAACCTATTAACCTAGAGCCCAGTGCTAGTTTCTATTTTTTACCTGTTTTAGAGTTTCACAGAAAAGGAATACCAAACAGAGTCCAAACAGAATGAAACTTTCGCGATGATCTTTCGTGGACCAGAAGCAAACCAGGAGACTTGGAGATTAAGTCGGAGACTCTACGAGGCGGCCACGAGGGTGGAGGGCGCGCCCAGGGGGTAGGGCGCGCCCCCTACCTCGTTGGCCCCTTAGAGCTCTCCTGACCTAATTCTTTCGCCTATATATACTCTTATACCCCAAAACCATCAGGGGGAGCCATGAAAACACTTTTCTACTAGCGCAACATTCTATACCCGTGAGATCCCATCTAGGGGCCTTCTGCATCAACACCATTACCCTTCCGATGAAGCGTGAGTAGCTTACCACAGACCTATGGGTCCATAGCTAGTAGCTAGATTGCTTCTTCTCTCTCTTTGATTCTCAATACCATGTTCTCCTCGATGTTCTTGGAGATCTATACGATGTAATATTCTTTTGCGTTGTGTTTGCCGAGATCCAATTAATTGTGGATTTATGATCAGATTATCTATGAATATTATTTGAGTCTTCTCTGAATTCTTATATGCATGATTTGATATCTTTGCAAGTCTCTTCGAACTATCGGTTTAGATTGGTTTTTCTTGCAATGGGAGAAGTGCTTAGCTTTGGGATCAATCTTGTAGTGTCCTTTCCCAACGACACTAGGGGAAGCAAGGCATGTATTGTATTGTTGCCATCGAGGATAAAAAGATAGGGTTTTCATCATATTTCTTGAGATAATTCCTCTACATCATGTCATCTTACTTAATGTGTTACTCTGTTCTTATCGAACTTAATACTCTAGATGTAGGAAGGAGTCGGTCGATGTGTGGAGTAATAGTAGTAGATCCAGAATTGTTTCAGTCTACTTGACACAGACGTGATGCCTATGTTCATGATCATTGCCTTAGATATCGTCATAATTATGCGCTCTTCTATCAATTGCTCGACAGTAATTTGTTCACCCACCATATTATTTTCTATCTTGAGAGATGCCAATACTGAAACCTATTGCCCCCGGGTCTCTTTTCCATCATATTAAGTTCTGTTTTCCATCATACTAGTTTCTGATCTACTATTTTGCAATCTTTTACTTTCCGATCTATAAACTAAAAATACCTAAAATATTTACTTTACCATTTATCTATCTCTATCAGATCTCACTTTTGCAAGTAACCGTGAAGGGATTGACAACCCCTTTATCGCGTTGGGTGCAAGTTGTTGATTGTTTGTGCAGGTATTCAGTGACTTGTGCATTGTCTTCTACTGGATTGATACCTTGGTTCTCAAACTGAGGGAAATACTTACTCTACTTTGCTGCATCACCCTTTCCTCTTCAAGGGAAAAACCAATGCAAGATCAAGAGGTAGCATGTGATGGGGCTGGTTCTTGGGCAAGTACAACCGTGGTTCTATCTGCATTGACTGGTAGCACTATCTTTTCTGAAGACTGTGTTGTTACTCCCTTAGATACTGCCATCACCCTCTCCAATTCAAATGGTTGATAAGCAAGAAAAATAATTGAATGTATAGATATTGTATGATAGGCAGGTGCACTTGATAGTGGGGAATAAAAGAGGGCATGAAATAATTCACATTTATGTGGTCTAACCAAATAGGATAGCATGACACAATTTCACATATATGATGGCTAACTAAACAGGATATCATGACACAATTTCACATATATGACGGCTAACTAAATAGGATGGAAAGACATAGTGCAAAATATGATGACTATGTAAATAGGATGACATGATATAACTATATAATGTGTTTATTAAATAGGTTGGCATGCCATAGTTCACATACATGCCGCCTATGAAAACATGATAGCATGATATAATTCACGGATGGAATGACATAATTCAAAATATGGTGACTGTAAACACTAAACATGATAAGATGATATAACTATATGATGTCTTTATTAATGGGTTGGCATGCCATAATTCGAATAGATGTTGTCTATGTAAATATGATGGTATGATTTAATTCAAATATATTATTTATATACTAAGCAAGTAAGCAGATGGCAATCGCTTATATGATGTAAAAACTAAGCAATGCAAGACAACATATGCATGATATGAGTAATATAACCATTCAAGTTTGCGCATAGACCTCAGGGGGGAAATAGGACTAGTCATCTGTCTCTGAATCCTCCTTTGAGGCGCTCCTGCTTCAGCAGGTAGCATTGTCTGCTCTAAAGACCTTGTTTTCACTCCAGATACTTCCATCACCGCTTCAGATGGCTGATGCACAGGAAGAGTAGTTGTATATACAAACATTGTCGACAAATGGAATACGTAATACAAAAAAAGGACAACATGATATAATTCACATATATGATGATTGGATAAACAACATGGCATTGCGTAATTCACATATATAATGCCTTACAACAAGATATCATTGCATAATTCACATATATAATGTCTTGCAACAAGATGGCATTGCATAATTCACAAATATGGTAATTAGAAACTAAACAGGTGGCCTTCTGATTGCGGCTTGAACTACGTCGGTATTTCCCCAAAGTGGAAGGGATGATGCAGCACATCAACGGTAGGTATTTCCTTCAGTGATGAGACCAAGGTTATCAAACCAGTAGGAGAACCAAGCAACACTGAGTAAACAGTACGTGCACACAAAGAACAAATACTTGCAGCCCGACATGTTAAAGGGGTTGTCAATCCCTTTCGAGTAACGGTGCCGGAAATTGTCAAGTTGACGAGATAAAATTGTAGTAGATTGATAGATGCAAATAAAATTCAGCGAGGTATTTTTGGGTTTTTGATAATATAGACCTGAAATAGAAGTTGCAAATAAATAAAAAGGCAAATAGCAAAATAGATCTGAAAGTATATGATGAGAAAATAGAACCGGGGACCGTAGATTTCACTAGTGGCTTCTCTCGAGAAAAATAGCATACGGTGGGTAAACAAATTACTGTTGGGCAATTGATATGACTTCAAATAATTATGACGATATCCAGGCAATGATCATTATATAGGCATCACGTCCAAGATTAGTAGACCAACTCCTGCCTGCATCTACTACTATTACTCCACACATAAACCGCTATCCAGCATGCATCTAGTGTAGTAAGTTCATGGAGAAATGCAGTAATGCAATAAGAATGATGACATGATGTAGACAAGATCTATTCATGTTGGAATAGACCCCATCTTGTTATCATCAATAGCAATAATACATATGTGTCATTTCCCCTTGTCACTGGGATTGAGCACCGTAAGATCGAACCCATCACAAAGCACCTCTTCCCATGGCAAGAAAAATTGATCGAGTCGGCCTAACTAAACCAAAGATTCGAAGAAGAAATACGAGGCTATAAGTAATCGTGTGTATAAGAGATCAGAAGGCTCAAATAACTTTCATGGATAAAAACATAGATCTGATCATAAACTCAAAGTTCATCGGATCCCGACAAACACACCGCAAAAAGAGTTACAACAAATAGATCTCCAAGAGACCATTGTATTGAGAATCTAAAGAGAGAGAGGAAGCCATCTAGCTACTAACTACGGACCCATAGGTCTACAATGAACTACTCACGCACTATCGGAGAGGCACCAATGAGGATGATGAACCCCTCCATGATGGTGTCTTGTTTGGATTTGTGGTTTGTGGAACTTGCGGTGCTTGGAATTCTTTTTGTCGCCTCCCCTAGGGTTTCTGGAATATTGGGGTAGTTATAGAGCAAAGAGGCGGTGCGGGAGGCGTCCGAGGTGGGCAGAACCCACCAGGGCACGCCTGGGCCCCCAGATGCGCCCAGATGGGTTGCTCCCCTCGGAGCCCCCCTATGGTACTTCTTTGGCCCAACAGATGTCTTCTGGTCAAGAAAAAATGCCAAAAAGTTTCGCTGCGTTTGGACTCCGTTTGGTATTGATTTTCTGCGAAGTAAAAAACAAGCAAAAAACAGCAACTGGCACTGGGCACTATGTCAATAGGTTAGTCCCAAAAATGATATGAACTTGCTATAAAATGATTTCAAAACATCCAAGAATGATAATATAACAGCATGGAACAATCAAAAATTAGAGATACGTTTGAGACGTATTAGCATCCCCAAGCTTAATTCCTGCTCGTCATCGAGTAGGTAAATGATAAAAACAGAATTTTTGATGTGGAATGTTGCCTAACATGTTCATCACATATTCTTTTCTTTGTAGCATGGACATTTGGACTTTTATATGATTCAAAGCAATAGTCTTGTTTTGACATGAAGATTTCAATACTCAAGCATATCAACAAGCAACCATGTCTTCTCAAAATATCAATGCTAAAGCAAGTTATCCTTAGCCCATTATGCTCAATCATTGATCCATTCATGAAACACACTCGCATATTAGCTACACCCAATGCTCAAGTATAATCATAGTGCCCCTTGGTGCTTTATAAGAGAAGATGGCGACTCAAATAAAAATAAAATTGCATAAAGTAAATAGAAAGGCCCTTCGCAGAGGGAAGTAGGGATTTGTAGAGGTGCCAGACCTCAAAGCGAAAAAGATAGAGATAAAACATTTTGGGTGGCATGCCTTTCCTGTCAACGAAAACGACCGAGTAGTTCCCAATACTTTCCATGCTAGATATATCATAGGCGGTTCCCAAGCAGAAAATAAAGTTTATTCCTTTTCCACCCTACTTTCACATTCCACGGCTAACCGAATCCATGGGCGCCGTCCATACCAACACTTTCCAAGGAATTTATTATTTGACAACATAAAGTTAATTCATTTTTCATTTCGGGACTCGGAATCCCTAATAACTTTGTCGTACTCTCGTGCAATGACAAGTGAATAAACACTCATCTTGAGAATACACATCTAGCATGCAAAAATATCAGCCACCCCCTACTGTTTCATGAGCGGTACGAGCACACAAAAAGGAAATTTATTTTGAAATTAGAGATGGCACATACAAATTTGCTTAGAGTGGCATGGAAATACCGCATATAGGTAGGTATCATGCACTCATATGGCAAAATTGGGTTTAAGGATTTTGGATGCAGCAGCAGGAGCAGTAGCAGCAGCAGCAACAGTAGTAGTAGTAGCAGGAGCAGGAGCAGTAGCAGTAGCACTAGTAGTACGTACTGTATGGAGGAACAAGGCAACAAGAATGTATGTTTTGCGTGATAGTCTCTTTTACAGGATGTGCTAGACCTAGTAGACCTCATTGTTGCAGTGGAAGTATCATAGATGTCACGACTGAGAGTGGTGGGCAGTGGGAATAATATTCGGAGCTTCTTAGTCTTAAACCCCATGAAGAAGTCCCATCAAAAGGAATATCCATCCTCTACACGTGCTCCTATATAAAATGAGTAAATGACACAAAAAGAGAAAGAGACAAAGTAAAAAAATCACCAACCTTAGAGCCAACCCTATTGTGTCAGTGAATGATATTTCTACCTCGTGATTGACATGGCTATCTTATTAACCATGCTGCAGAGGTAGCAGCAGATTTTTGTTTATTTGCGGAGGTAGCAGCAGATGGATATTCAACGAGGAGTGAAATGATGGCTGCTTCATCGGTTAAACATAGAGAAAGGTGGGCCTCACGATTTGACGGCTCATTAATCATTATTTCTGCCTATACTCTTTGCCCATATAATAACCGTGTGGTAGAGTAGTTGGCTATACTTTTAATAACCATGCTCGAAGAGAAGAGGTGCACGCACCCACGCATGTACTAGTAGCACTCTTTGTGTCTTCCCCAACGACACACGTGACACGGTGGAGCTCATTTCTGTATGATGATGCGGACCACGTGATAATTTGATGCATCTAGTAGCAGTTACTCACTTAATGCAGGGTCGGGAACCACACATTAAAGGTGCCGCGTTATTTAGAAATAAAGTTTTTTTCTTCAGTGGCACGTACGCAGTATAAATATGTTCATATGGAGAGAAAAAGAAACCCCTCCACTATATACATAGCCAGGAGCCTACACGGTTGCTTGTTGGGGTTGCTCTCTTCACACTCTCTCGCACAAAATGACTGTGGCCACATCTCTAACATCCAGGCGGATCACGTTCGCTGGGAGAAGGGATGGAAGCTTTGTGTAAATGCGGTCGCCATCGCGGACGGCGAAAACCCACTGTCGGCGCGTCCCAATCAGGGGTCCCCGCCATTCTCTCTCACAAAGCCGGTACGGTTGCCTTTGCTCCTTGCTCACTACCGCGACGTGGGAAGTTGCCACCTCCCGCCGCCCTCCTCTAAGCTAGCTACATCCCGACATCCCTCAGGTACAACTTCCTTTACAGCCGGCTTGCACCACTGGCCCAGCTGCCCACATCACTCCATGTGGATACTTCTCTACTTCACCCCACACATACCTCTACTGGCTTCTACTGTATTTGTGATGAGTTTATGTCTCATAAAAACTAGTCCCACTAGTCTTATTCTAATCACACTTCAATTTATTTGCCATAGGGATGCTTAGCTCGATTTTAGTGAAACTGCACAAAATGATCCGATGGTCAAAGGGTTGCAAACTTCATTCCTTCGGAAGGTTCAACCTCACTAGCAAATTAAAGCCTGGTTAGGGTTTAGGGTTCAAGGCATAGGGACTGCATGGATCGTTTTTTCTTTAGTTGTCTCTGTTCCAAAATAAGTGTCAACTTTAGTACAACTTTGTACTAAAGTTGTCAAAGTTGGCATAAAGTTGAGACACTTATTTTGGAAAGGAGGGCCTATTGGCTATGATCCGTGAATCATTGAGATTCAATAGCATGCATGTTAGTCTGTAGTCTCCTTTGTATTTGATTTAATGTTGCAACGGGGAAACCTTGGATGCAACATACATGAAACAGAAGCTGAAAGCTTCATAACATTGTATATTTTTCGCTGCTTTCATGTTTTTGCTGAGCTGCCGTGTTTTCGCTGATTTCGCACTCCTCCACTGTAAGAGTGGAGAAAATTGTAAAGAGTGGAGACGCTCTACCTCCTTTCGCCGAAACATGGGACATCCAGTGCACGTGTCATGCACCAAAGTAAAGTGTACAGTACAAGTGAGACTCATCACCGCCGTACCACCTCAGTAATAATGACCAATGGGTCGTCAAATCACATAGACCTGGCAGTAAGTTGGACGGACGAAGCAACCATCACCCTTTGTTGAATCCCCTTCTCCCTTCAATGCATGCACTAGTGAGAGCTCGCGTCTGCTCTGCCCGGGCATGAATGCGGCATCGATTCTCTGGAGCAGCATTGACCGTTTCGGGCGGGAAGTGCACGCCGGCGATGGAGGGGCCTTGGGTGGGCCAGGGTGGTCAGGAGCGGGCGTGGTAGCTGTCCCGACCGGATGCCCGAAAAATAGAGGATGCACTGACTCTCACGGCTTTGTAGTTACTCCCTCCATTCCAGAATGTAGTGTGCCCACGCTTTCTGAGATTCAAGTTTGACCGTAAATTTAACCAACAAGACCGACTGCGGCGACAGAAAAAATTATACCAGTGAATTCGTATTTTCGAAGGATCGTGCAGCCCACCTTTCCGATATATTGACCGTGTGTGGTTCAGTTGTTGTTCAGTTCGGAGGGTCATGTACAACATGTGAACGATAGTAAGCGCGACTGGGAGGCGTGCAACATTAATTGCGAGTTGACTCCTTCGAGCGTTAAATTTTCTTCATGTATTAGCATTGCCCTGTATTTTTCTTCACTATGTTAAATAAAGATTTTTATTTCATGCACAATTTAAAACTATTTTTATGAAGAGAATAGGAAAACCACTCCAACTATATACGCTACAGCCTCGGCGCTTGTTTTCTAGGGTTTGCTCTCTTCACACTCTCTCTCCACTATATATATACACGCTGGAGCCTCAGCGCTTGTAGTTGCTCTCTTCAAACTCTCTCACCCTCTCCAGATCTAATCAAGACTGTGTTGGCCTCTCTCTCTCTCTCTCTCTCTCTCTCTCTCTCCCCTCACTGCTGGTCAAAGAGCCGATAGGATCCCGTTCGTCGGGGAAGGGAAAAAGGCTTAAGGTTGTCGCTGCCGACGAGGGAGGGAATCCACTACCGTTGCAGCCGTTCTCTTTCACCCAGCAGTGGCACGGGATGGCCTCTGACCCCTTCTTCCTCGTTGTCGTACATAGTGTGGGCGGATCAGCCTCCGGCCTCCCACTGAGCCACACCCTGAGAACCTTAAGGTATAATTTACTTAATCCACATGCATTGCTCTAGCTGCATGTGGATTTTTTCCGCTTTTGCACTCGAATCTAGGTGTTGGATCAAACAGGAAAGTAGTGGGGAAAGTTGTATAGCATGAATCTAGGACGTGGTTCAAAGAGGAAAGGAAGGGGGAAGTAGTATAGACTGGCTATCTAGCACCTATGTTGGTAGAAAAGGGAAAACAGTGACAAACGCAGTACGCACATCTGTAACAAACCGATCTTTTTGTGGGTGGGGGACAAGGCTGTAGAGTTTGAGCAGGACTTGATTTGCTGCCATCACATAGGGAAAGGTGTCTAAAGATAACAAAACTAGGACAAACGCAAATATGCACCTTGGTTGTTGTTCTTTGTTGCAATAGACTATGCATCACCCCTTTATACATCGGTAGATGCACGTGGTGCTAGTGCGTCCATTGTCCCGTAACTCTTTAGTTGTTGTTAATCTAATAATGCCACTAGAAAATTGAAGCAATTCCATAGTTAAAACCAAATTACATGCTTAACGAATTTATTGTTAATATAATATATCTGTTAATATGAATCAATGCCACTATTTGAGATATGCTACTGTCTTGCTTCCTTTCCCATTTAGATAAGTAAGATGCTTCTTTTTGTGGGCTTCTGTGTCATCCACCATTATTGACCAGTAATTGTTTCCTTTGCACCTCCGTGTAAACAGGGTTATCTACTTCACCTCGTTGCTATTGCGACCTTTTGTTGCACTGCACAAAACACTTTTGCTTTAAGAGTGTTTTGTGCAGTTCAACCTAAATGTCACACCGACAACGTTGCTTGATTGCTTGATCTTAGTGGAACTACACAAGAGGAGATCTGACTTCCTATCTGTGTTGGCAAATTTGTTTGAGATCTTCTTGTGAGTTGTTTGAGTTCCGTGTCATGAGAGGTTAGTAATGGCCTTCTTCCACATGATTCTGAAGTGTGATTTCGTATGTTGTGATACTTATACGGTAATGTTGCTTGATTTTAGCGAACTGGACAAAAGGAGACTAGACTTCCAATCTGTATGTGCACCGTGATATCCCATTGAGGTAAGATAATGATATTTCACAACTGTTGGCCTGTATTTTGCTACTGTCATCAGAAAAGTAATGTTGTTGTTTAGTGTTATACTTGTGCTCCCTAATTGACATGCCAAATCATACATTGAAGATGAAGCTTGTTTGTTATTGAACCAAGTGATGAAGGGGGAGAACAAAAATCAACTCCCAATGATGTAATGAAGCACTGGAACTGTTATAACACAAGTAATGTTATAGTTTTGCATCTTAATTTATTGCTATGGCTGGAATGAGCAATTGTTTTGCCACTATGATTTGATGCCACTCTTAATGTATTATGTAATTATCTCTACTTGTGCAAACATGGATCATGTTTGAAGATAACATATATTTTAGTGGAACTACATAAGAAGATGTTGGAAACATTAAACTAATCGAGGAGTTTATAGTAAGCATGGCAACCACAATACATAATAACGGATGGTTCCAGAGAAGTGCTTCATCTGCATGCTCTACACAAAAGCCTCCTGACAAAGGTTGGTACCGGCCCACGGATTTCATCCATATGATTGAGATTTGTCATCTCTATTAGTGTTGTGCTACTGTTTAGCTACTGTCATGAGAAAGTGGTATTGTTTCGCATGTTAATCTAGGGCTGCTAATAAATTGATGCACCAGTTTGCCACCGTTATAGCCACTGATAAAATTAAGTAATAATACAGTTCAAGTTGAGCTGTTGTGTTTGGTATCATATCATTTCCTACGAGGACAATGAGGATGCATCTCTTTGTGCCTATACATTTCATCAGTTGCTCCCTTTGTTAATGTAATGGTTGTTTTAAATATTTCCTTTACTTTTTTTCGAGCAAACATGGATGCTAGCATTTAGTTGTTCTCTTGTTTTTGCACAACAGGATCCTCCTCCTCTGAATAAGAATATGAAGTACGTGAAGTGCCTAGTTCCGATTATACCAGGATGAAGAAGGCCAGTCTATCTTCCCATCAAAAGGAGCAGTTGAAGGATGGTTACATTACTCCCCACAAGACCAAACTAACTTTAGCTCAGAAGGACTCACAGATTTCCATCTTTCTCTGTGATGGGCAAGTACAATGTTGTTCTAGGATTCTTTCTGGTGAGTTACATTTTTTAAAATGTGTGCTCTGCATGGACCATGTAGGTGCCTGTGTAAACTGTAAATTTGTAATACAGTTTGCTTTACTAATCACTTTTTTGTATTTATGCAAACAGGGGTGCTCAGCTTGATTTCAATGGGAACTGCACAAAATGTTCTGATGGTTCATGCACATTATACTTCATCATGCACAATACATCGAATATTCCTGAATCATTCATTTCCATCTCCAGCCACAAGATTAGCTACAAGAAAGGAGGTGTTGGTATGTTCAAGGTGTTGCAACATATAAAGGCGAAATCATAAAAGCTACGTGCGAATTTGGTTGATTTTGGTGGAACTGCACAAAAAGAACAGCTGGTTTATTTAGCACGAGGTGCCATGTCAATGTCCGAACTGATCGCAAACCACGCCCATTCCACAATCATAGGCATTTGATATTTTGGAATGGGAAAACCTTGTCAAAGTTTCCTCATTGATGTACACAAAAAGACACCATTTTGATATTTTGGAATGGGATAACCTTGTCAAATTTTGCTCATTGATGTTAGCAAGAAGTCATGCATTTGATATTTTCAAATGGTACGCCCTTTGCTGTCAGCAGCATCGGTTGATTTTTATTTATTCTTTAGTTGTGAAGTAAATATTGGCTCTGGCATGTGAATCGCTGAGATGCATAATCATTGATTGTTTTGAATGTTCTCTATGAATTTCCAGGCCTGTGAGTTTGATTGCAATGTACAGGCACGCTAAAAAGCTGCTCAAACTTTTTGTACTCCCTCTGTTCCTTTTTACTTCGCATATTAGATTTCTTTCAAGTCAAAGTTTGCAAAGTTTGACCAAATATATATATTACAAAATGTCAACATCTACAATACCAAATATACTATATACTATGAAAGTATATTTCATAATGAATCTAAAAATGTTGATTTTACATTGTGAATGTTGATATTTTTTCTATAAGATTGGTCAAAGTAGCGATACTTTGACTTCAGACAAAACTTATATGCAGACTAAAAAGGACCGGAGGGAGTAAACAAGGTGATCACCGTGCGTCCTGGGAATAATGCTAGTACGTATTGTTTTACACATTCATCCAATGCCAGTGATACAAGAATTCAAACTAATCGAACTAAATTTGTTCATACACGGCCGGATTTCATATAAACATGCCGGATTTCATTACATTTCATACATTCTTCAACTAAAAAGGGGTGCATGGAGGTATAATTAATTAGCGTAATCTATGATCTCCGGCGCCCATTTCCCGGGTCCAGCTGAGCCGAACAGAAGCTTCTTCTCTAGCACAGCTCTCCGACTCCACGTTGCCTCCAAGAAGCTAATCTGCCTCGTTGTTGGCAGGGCAGGGCCTCGGCGGAGCAGGACCTCGCTGAAGCCGGTGAAGTCCTCCGCCTCGGTGCCGGTGGGGCAGGGCCTCGGCGGAGCCGGCGAGGTCCTCTGCCTCATTGTTGGCGGGGCGGGGCCTCGGCGGAGCAGGGCCTCGCCGAAGCCAGCGAAGTCCTCTGCCTTGGTTCCGGCAGGGTGGGGCCTCGGCGGACCCGGCATTGTCCTCCGCCTCGCCGTCGGTCTCGCCAAACAGCACCTCGCCCGCTTCATCGCCTCTTTGTAGGCAGCCGCAACCTCCGCCACCCGCATGTGGTACCGCTAGCACGTGAGGCGGCTCTCGCATGCAGAGTGGTACGACTCGAGTAGTGCCTCCTGCTCTGCCCGCTCCATGGTGATTTGCTCCTCCGCCTGCAGGTGCTCCTGGAGGACATGGTGGTTGTAGGCGGCGTCGGCCTGCGCCTCCGGAACTGCTCCTCACGCTTCTGCCTCACCATGTCCATGTATTGGGCACGGACTCGCTGATGGTCATGGTGCAATGCACCGACGAGGATGGCGCGGAGGAGGGGGTTGGCGCCGGATCATCGACTACCACGTTCTCCATTGGGACGTCGTCGTCCTCTGGCTGCCTGCCGGCTAGTCAGTCGGCCGCAATGGCTGCCATCTCCTTCTGGTCTGTTGTCCACTCGTCCCGAAGAGCGCTGGAACATGAGGAAGCCATGGTGGGAGTGGTGTGGACAGGAGAAAGGGAACGGAGGCGGATGACTGCGGCTATGGCCAGCGCAGCAGTTTATATAGCAATGGTGGGCGGCAAAGGGACAGACGGGTGGCGCGGGAGTAGCTGCCTCGGCAACCGCGTAATATTAATGTGGGCGGCAGACGGACGGATGGACGGCACTTGTGTCGTTTGAACGCGGAGCAATCGCCTACACCGGGAAGCGGCGCTGACCGTTAGGTTTAGGCCTGATATTAATTTTTTCAAGCTGAAAATGGCTAGCCCAGCTATACCTTTTTTAAGGAACACCCAGCCCAGGTAAACTTGTTATTCTCTGCGCCGCTGGGCTGCAAATCTTTCCTAGGAGGGATGCATTAGGCTTAACAAGAAAATGGGCTTTAAGAAATAATAAATGGGATGTAAGTATAAAAACTGGGTTGTAACTATAAAAAAATGCACCAAACACGTAATTAGTTAAAAAATATTATTATTGGATTTTGAAAATTTTAATTTCATTACTTGTTGCGCGCGCAATCTTTCGTTGAATTTTTATGTAATACAAATTTATTTTGAAATTATATTTAAGCTAATTAGAAATTTCGGGATAAAAATATTTTGGAGCCCATCAAAATGTGGGAAATTTTATTGAATGCTGTTTTGAGCGGTTGGTTGAAATTATTACTCGTTGTCCTAGCTAGAAAATGGGCTGTAATTTAAAAAACTGTAAATGGGTTGTAGTAAATTCCATTAGAATTCAAAAATGGGTTGTACATTCTTACAAATCGCAAGTGGGCTATATGTTCTCTTCCACACACTTGTGGGCCTACTAAGTTGACGCGTACGCAATGCTTTGTCAACTTATAGTCAACACACGGTTTTAGCAGCAATTGTCGTTGGATGTCCATCCAACGGATGTCGTGCTTCTTCTTCAATCTCGGATGTTCTTTCTTCAGCCGCCCAAACCACCGCCGGCGGTACCGCCTACTACCGCCTCCCGTGGTCGGCTGTGCTGCTGCGCGGGACTCACCGGCCCACCCTAGTCCCATCGTCGTCCCGACCATTCCTCTACTCACCAACACCTCCTGTTATTCTCCGGCAACCTCACACCATAGCCCAACCAGTGAACCCTCATACTCCCCTCCGCGTGGCCATCCACCTGCTTCATCTTCCCTAGATCCGCATCGTTCCCTTCCTAGGCCTCGCCGTCGTCCATCGCCTGGGTGTTGTCCGTGCAGCATGGTCGACGTGGTCAACAAATAACAGCCATCGAAAGAGGACCCTACGCGGCGAGGCTGACAGATGGACCCACCAGCTACATCTTCACACGCAAGGAAGTGCGTCCATATTACGGGCAACAAAAATGATTCTTCCCCCAGAAAAGTGGGAGCCACCAGCTATATCTTCGCACGTAAGGAAGTGTGTCCTTGTCCTCCCTGACAGCTGGGACCCACTTGGTCGAAGCGTACGTAGCATTTTCTTTCTGGTCGCGAACGTGTACGTCCATACTGGTCGATTGATCTCTCTGCAATGATGAACCATGGCCGAGCAAGCAGCAACACATGTAGTAGTAGAGCCCCCAACGCAGTCCCTTCTAAACCGTGTACACGTACATATAGCCACATGCCAAAAAATACGGCCACGTACGTACATATGGGCGGGGTCTTGAATGCCTACTCACGCATACGTACGGCCAGGGCTCGTGTACATGGAGAGGCAATGGACGGCAGCAACGGCATCCTGTTCATCGGAAGCCAACCGGCTGGGTCGAAACGAAGAAACTACGTCGTGTTCATCGGGAGGCAACGGAATGCGTCGTGTTCATCGGGAGCTGGCCGGCTTGGACGGAACAGCCGAAATGGGGTCTGGCGTACCACAGTACGGAGGAAACGGCCTTCTGTTCGACTGGCTATGGTCAAAACGGCATCTTGTTGATTGGAGGGGTGCGGCATACCGCAAAACGGAGGAAACGGACTTGTGTTGGAGCGCCTACGGTCGAATGGGGTTCTATTCATTGGGAGCGGTGTGGCGTACCGCAAAACGGGACTCCACGGGCTACTGTTCATCTATCGTCGACTTCCTCCAGCCTCCACCTACTACTGTTCATCCACCATCGACTTCCTCCTTCCTCCACCAGCTACTGTTCATCCACGGGGTCCTATTCATCCAGCCTCCACCGGCTACTGTTCAACAAGCCCTCCACTGGGTCATGTTCATCCATCCTCCATCGGCTCCTGTTCAACCATCCCTCTACGGGGTCCTGTTCAACCAGCCCTCCACGGGGTCCCTTCACCGGCTACTGTTCATCCACCCCCACCTCCTCGATCGGGGTCCTATTCATCCAGCGACAACGGCCTCTACTACCATGGGATCCTATTCATCCAACCTCCACCGGAAATTGTTCATCCAACACCCACCGTGGACTGTTCATCAAGAGGCAGCTTGGATTGGCTTTAGTTAGCAGCAGTAGCGAAGGAATTACTCGGGTTCAGTTAACATCCTAGGGATTGATCAGGGTTCAGTAACGTAGCTATTGCAATCACTCAGGTTCAGTTAGAGCCCAACGCCTCACACCCACGCGCGTACGTGTACGAGAGAAACGCGCAATCCCTCTATGCATCACTTGGCACCAACCAACCACCATAACCAAGAACTCCCCGAAATTTTCCTTGCCCTCACTTCTACCATGATTTTTTTTGTCATGGACGGCCCAAAGAATGTCATGTAGGTGTGTTCCTGGCCCGCCCAGGATGAAAAGCCCATTTTCTATCATGATTTTTTGTCATAGAAGTAGGAGCCCACCACATCTATGATGATACCGGGTTTTGTCACAGTTATCGTCATAGAAGTGTCATAAGCATGATAGAAAAAATTCCGTTCGGGCCAAAATGTCACGGATGTGTCTTTTTTTGTAGTGGTTATTAGATACCTTGTTCACACCTCGAAGCTAGGTCTATGGTACCCCAAGGATGCCAAGTTTGACCTCATTGGGTACACGGATGTGGATTAGGCCGGAGACAAAGGGGGACGGAAGTCTACCTCCGATGCATGTTAGTTTCTTGGACGCTCCTTGGTAAGTTGGTCCTCTAAGAAGCATAATTGTGCCTCCCTCTCCACCGCCGAAGCTGAATACATTGCAACCGCAAGCTGTGCAACACAATTACTATGGATGAGGCAAACTTTGAAGGATTATGGTATCACTTATAGACATGTGCCTCTTCTATGCGACAATGAAAGTGTCATCAAGATTGCTAAGAACCCTATTGATCACCCTCGCACCAAGCACATTGATATTAGGTATCACTTCTTGAGAGACCATGTGCAAAAAGGTGACATTGATATTGCTCATGTTAGCACAGATATGCAACTTGCCGACATTTTCACCAAACCATTGGATGAAGCAAGGTTTTGTCAGCTTAGACATGAACTTGGTATCTTGGAGCTTGATAACATTATGTGAAATCTTGTACCCATGCATACATTTACTTCATGTATGCCTAGATGTAGGCATATATTTAGGGGGAGAAATTAAGTTCATGAATCTTCGTCTCTCCATATAATGCACAAATAAAACAAACACTCTCAAAGTTACTATGTCACCTCTTATGTGACCATGGTACTTTAAATGATGGAGTAGTAACCTTGGGTCCAAAGTTCAAATCTTTGTGATGTCAAGTTATGTATACTCACACATGGTGGCTTAGACCACCGCCCTTCCTAGGCTGAGATGTTGCGACTTTGTGTTGTGTCATGGGCATTGTCTTGGTTACACACACACCTAGGATATAACATTTTCATCACCACCTTAGTGGATCTGGCCTCTCCCCTCATCTCTCACAATATATATATACCATCCAAATAGTCGGTTTTGTTCTTAGCCGGATCATCCAGATGGTCATCCGGATGTCCGGACTACCACGAACCTTCTGTCAGTTTACATCTAGATATCCGGGTCCTCCTCCGGTCATCCGGACTGGTCCAAATCATCTGGGACTTCTTCCGGTTGTCCATATGGGTCCACTCCTAAAACAAAACAGTGTGTTGTGGAGGGCATAGGCTTACTCCTCTGTTTCCTCCCCACAACCCCGTTCTACTTGCCTGCTCTGCCGGTGGCTTTTCGGAGCTGCCCCCGCCGATCCAGCTAGCCGAACGGCCAGATCTTGCGCCCTTACGCCCTCCTCTCCCTGATCTACTCCCCCCTCGCGTGGCTCCTCTCGGGGTCTACTCTCTCATCTCCAATTTTGCCTTTCTGATCCCGGGGATCACCATGGTGGTCGGGCGTGGTGGAGGTGGTCGGAACTTCAAGAAGACGTCCACGGGCCCCTCTCATGGTACTACATTTGTGCCCCTCCTCCATTTTTTTCGCTTCTCTGTAGTTATCTTGTCCATCTAGGTTTACATGTTCATCTTGTTGGCTCTCTCCTCTGCATGTACACAGACGCGCATCGTCAGGCCTCCACGGATTCCGAGGAGTCTGCTCATCTTCTCAAGAAGGCGTCGGGTCGTGCTCGTCCATCCTATGCGGGGCAGGACGACCTTGACTATGAGGCCGACCTCCATGAGGAAGAACTTGTGCATGTTCACTCCACAGCAAAATCAAAGAAGAAGAAAGCGGCCACTGCATCAAGCTCTCAGCCTGCCACAACTACTAGCCTTGTTCTATCCATGGCCAACCCAACCAACCGTGGTCATCGTTTTGTCGACTATCAGCCCATGGAGCCCACAGAGCATGCTGCCTTAAGAAGGGATGTCAATCAATTTGCTGCTCCTGCAAATGCCACTGATCCTCGTTTTCACACTTTGGTTTAGTAAGACATCTATCAGTCCGTGATTGCACACCTCGGTTTCTCTCCTCAACGTCATGTGAACTTGGCATACATTGATGCTAATCCTACCAAGTTCGATGGTGTTTTGGAGAAGATTGATGGCATGGGGTTGCATCATGCTATGACTCTCCATTGTGACTGGAATGGGGCTGCCATTCGGCAATTCTATGCCACTTGTTTCTTTCATCCGGATCGCTCCATCACTTGGATGACTCACCATTCTCTATCTACTGTCACCTTCGAGGAGTTTGCTGCTGCCTTGGGCATGCCTGGACCTGAGGCTAATGTGTATAGGTTCCATGAGGTGAATCCCAAGTTTGAAGCCATGCCCATTGGTGCATATGGTTGCCTTTCCATGCCCGCCTCTTAGCTGACCACAGAGTAGATAGGGAAGGAGCTCAATGATATCTCTATCTTTCGTCCCAAATACCGATGGCTTTTCTAGTGTATTCTTAGCTCCATTGCTCCCAAGAAAGGGGATCATGGAATGGTTCGGGCCTACAACATTGACTTGATGTACTGTTCTCGGAAGGCTCCCGCCCGTCCCATTGACATGGTTGATTTCCTGTGGCACGAGATACACATGGCTTGTTGTCATAAGCTTCATACCCTTCCCCATGCTCCCTTCATTCGGACAGTCATTGACTCAGTCTATCCATGTCCCATCACCAAGACGTCCACTCACTCCATGTGGACTCCGCGCGATGACTCTTCCAAGGGGAAGGTGATACGTCTCCAACGTATCTACTTTTCCTAACGCTTTTCCTCTTGTTTTGGACTCTAATTTGCATGATTTGAATGAAACTAACCCCGGACTGACGCTGTTTTCAGCAGAACTACCATGGTGTTGTTTTTTGTGCAGAAATAAAAGTTCTCGGAATGGAACGAAACTTCAAGGTTTTTTATATCAAATAAGAGAATTTCTGGAGCCAGGAGGGACCTGAGGGGGGCACCTGGGTGGGCACAACCCACCAGGGCACGCCTGCCCCCCCCCCCCAGGCGCGCCCAGGTGGGTGCTGCCCACCTGGTGGCCCCGCTGACCGTCAAACCGACGCTATAAAATCCCATATTACCAGAAAAAAAATCAGGGAGAAAGAATTATTGCATTTCACGAGACGGAGCCGCCGCCGTCTCATGTTCTTCATCGGGAGGCCACATCCGGAGTCCGTTTGGGGCTCCGAAGAGGGGGATCTTCGATCTTCATCATCACCAACACATCTCCATCGCCAATTCCATGATGCTCCCCACCGGGAGTGAGTAATTCCTTCATAGGCTCACTGGTCGATGAGGAGTTGGATGAGATTCATCATGTAATCGAGTTAGTTTTGTTAGGGCTTGATCCCTAGTATCCACTATGTTTTGAGATTGATGTTGCTATGACTTTGCCATGCTTAATGCTTGTCACTTTGCGCCCGGGTGCCATGATTTCATATCGAACCGTTTATGTTATCACCATTATATCCATGTTCTAGATCCGATCTTGCAAGTTATAGTCACCTACTACGTGTTACGATTCGGCAACCCCGGAGTGACAATAGTCGGGACCACTCCCGGTGATGACCATAGTTTGAGGAGTTCATGTATTCACCGTGTGTTAATGCTTTGTTCCGGTTCTCTACTAAAAGGAGGCCTTAATATCACTTAGTTTCCAATAGGATCCCGCTGCCATGGGAGGGTAGGACAAAAGATGTCATGCAAGTTCTTTCCATAAGCATGTATGACTATTTACGGAATACTTGCCTACATTATATTTATGAACTGGAGCTAGTGTCGTATCGCCCTAGGTTATGACTGTCTCGTGATGAATATCATCCAACGAGTCATCGATCCAATGCCTATGAATTTATCTTATATTGTTCTTGCTAACTTACTACTACTGCTACTGATATCATTACTGCTACAATATCACTGCTATCACTGTTACTATGACCATTACTATTAGTGCTATCACCAAAACTATCATACTACTGTGCTACTAATCACTTTGCTGCAGATAATTAATCTCCAGGTGTGGTTGAATTGACAAGTCAGCTGTTAATACCTTCAAATATTCTTTGGCTCCCCTTGTGTCGAATCTATAAATCTGGTTTGAATACTCTACCCTCAAAAACTTTTGAGATCCCCTATACTTGTGGGTTATCAAGAACTTTTTCTGGCGCCGTTGCCGAGGAGCATAGCTATATTTGTTGAGTCACCTGGGATTATTATCATATTATCACTATGGAGAATCTGAAGGGTGCTAAGACTAAGATTTTCCCTCAAAGACGAGGGGAGGTAAGGAACTGCCATCCAGTTCTGCTTTAGATTCACCTTCTGTTATAAGTAAACTTGCAACTCCATAACATGCTATTAATTCTGATATGACACAAGTTATTGATGATGCTACTCTGCTATGAATGCTACTCATGATGATGCTAGTACCTTGCTTGATGATGATGTGCCACTAGGTTAATTTATTGATGAACAAATTGCTAGAGTAAGACAACGTGATATTTTTTTAATCTGATGATGAACTTGAAACTGAAAATCTTGAAACACCTACTAGAACTAGTCCTCCAAGATATGAATTGCCAAAGGTACCGGAAGGTTATACTATGAGTGAGGAGGCAACTAGAGATATTCTTGCTTGTAAGGATAGAGATGATCTAGAGAAATTATTATGCAAGTATAAAGAAAGATCTCTGAATGCTAAAATGAAATGTGATCCCGAGTTTGCTACTTCATCTATTGTTATTGCTGATAAGGATTATGAATTCTCTGTCGACCCAGAGTTAATCACTTTGGTTTAATCTGATCCTTTCCATGGTTATGAAACTGAATGTAGTGGCACATCTTACTAAGTTGAATGATATAGCTACCCTTTTTGCTCATGATGAGAATATTCACTATTACTATACTCTCAAGTTATTTCCATTCTCATTAAAGTGTGATACTAAAGCTTGGTACAATACTCTTGCTCCTAGTTGTGTGCGTAGTCCCCAGGATATGATTTATTACTTCTTTGAAAATATTTCCATGCTCATAAGAAACAAGCTGCCTTGCAGGAAATATTTAACTTTGTGCAAATTGAAGAAGAGAGTCTCCCACAAGCTTGGGGGAGGCTTCTCCAATTGCTTAATGCTTTTCCTGATCATCCTCTTAAGAAAAATGAAATACTTGATATCTTCTATAATGGACTAACGATGCTTCTAGGGACTTCCTAGATAGTTGTGCTGGTTGTGTTTTCAGGGAATGAACTATTGAGCAAGTTGAAGAATTATTGAATAACATATTGAAAAATCATGATGATTGGACTCCTCCTGAAACACCTATTAAACCCACTCCAAAGAAGAGGGGTATCTTATATCTCAGTCCTGAAGATATGCAAGAGGCAAAGAAATCTATGAAGGAAAAAGGAATTAAGGACGAGGATGTTAAAATTTTACCACCTATCGAAGAAATACATGGGCTTGAAGCACCACCACCACCTAAGGTGGTAGAGGTAAAATGTTTAATGAAATTCAATGATAGTGATGATCCTCATAATAAACATCCTAGTCAATGCATTTATGAGTTTGATAATTACATTAGAAAGCAAGATCACTTCAATGCAAATGTTATGAAACAATTGAAATACAACTCTGATATGATTGCTCGCTTAAGTGACTTCTTATTTAGAATCTCAAATGATGCTAGAGGTGTAGGAAAACATGCCTCTATGGTTCAAACTCAATTAGAACAAGTTGCTAAATCTCAAAGAGAGTTACTTGATGAAATGAACAATAATATAAGTGACTTTGCTGTTAGAGTAGCAACTAGAGGAGGTAAAATGACTCAGGAACCACTTTATCCTGAGGGCCATCCAAAGAGAATTGAACAAGATTATCAAAGGAACAACATCACTACACTTAGTCCTTCTAAAAAGAAGAAGAAGAAGAAAAAGAAAAATGAGAGGACTTTGCCTGCCTCTATTGAACCTGAAATAGAAAAACCTCCTGATAATGATAATGAAGTTTCTATCTCTGATGCTGAAACTCATTCTGGTAATGAACACTTAACTCCTTATAATGAAAAAGATAATTATGAGGTTCATGAAGACACTCAACCTAATGATAAAGAACCAGATAATGATGCTGAGTTGTTGATCTTGATAACCCACAACCTAAGAATAAAACATATGATAAAAGAGACTTTGTTGCTAGAAAACATGGAAAAGAAAGAGAACCATGGGTTCAAAAGCCTATGCCCTTTCCACCTAAGTCAACTAAAAAGAAAGATGATGAAGAATTTGAACTCTTTGCTAAAATGATTAGGCCAGTCTTTCTGCGCACTCACTTGACTGATATCTTGAAAATGCCTCCTTATGCAAAGTATATGAGAGACATTATCACCAATAAGAGAAAAATACCGGAAGCTGAAATCTCCACTATGCTTGCTAATTACACTTTCAAAGATGGAGTACCTAAAAAACTTGGAGATCCGGGAATACCAACTATACCATGCTCCATTAAAAGAAATTATGTGAAAACTGCTTTATGTGATTTTGGAGCTGGTGTTAGTGTTATGCCTTTCTCTTTATATAGAAGACTTGATTTGAATAAACTCACACCTACTGAAATATCTTTGCAAATGACTGATAAATCAACTGCCATACCTATCGGTATTTGTGAGGATGTGCCCGTTGTTGTTGTTGTTACTATTTTGACTGACTTTGTTATACTTGAGATGCCCGAGGATGAAAACATGTCGATTATCCTTGGTAGACCCTTCTTGAATACCGTAGGGGCTGTTATTGATTGCAATAAAATCAAGATCACTTTTCATATCAATGGTAATGAGCATACGGTGCACTTTCCGAAGAAACAATTCCAAGTGAATGGTATAAATGTTATTGAAAAATCTCACAATCACTATAGAAAGTTTTCAACTACCTCGACCTACTATTAAAAAGAAATATGAAATGCTTATTGTTGGGGACATTCATATCCCCATTGTGGTAACTTAGTGATTTACGAAAGTTCTTCGGTTTCGTGTTAATCGAATGGATCATTTTTTAGAGGTATGAAGTTGATGAATTTAGTAAGCACTACCTTCTGTCTCTACCTTTTGTTTTCTGTTTTTATTAGTTAAATAAAATAAAATGCCATGCTTTGTCTGTTTTCTGCTTTTTCTGTGCAATAAAAAAATGACCCAAAAATAAAAGTTCTCAGAATGCTCTGAAAACCTGATACGATTTCTTCTGAAAATTTCTGAATTTCTAGTGCAAATAATATCAGAGGGAGGTGCACCAGGTGGGCACAACCCACCTGGGCGCGCCAACACCCCCAGGCACGCCTTGGTGGGTGCTGCCCACCTAATGGGCCCCCACACTTACTTCTTCCTCCCACAGCACTCCATTCACCCAGAAAAAAATCACCACCACTCTCTCTCTCGTGTTCTTGCCTCCAAAACCGCGGATTTCAATCTCTTTGCTCGAAGCTCCGTTTTCGAAACTATTTTGGGGATTTGTTGCTTGGTATGTGACTCCTCCATGTGTCCAATTAGTTTTTGTTTTAGTGGTTTATATTTAGAATAATTAGCCACTCTTGGTGCTGCTATAGATGAGCTTGCATGTTGAATTCTTAGAGTTCTAAGTAGTTTGAATGCTTGCCATGGCCTCTATACATCCCTATGAGTAGTTGCTATCAATTTTGTGAAGAAAAATTTTGTGGACTAAAAATTTCAGAATTTTGTTCATAGGAAAAAGATGAATATCTTCAGGAAGTTTGCTTCCAAGAGGAACTCCAAGGGGGTTATTGGACAGTCATCTAACAATGATCTTCATACCCCGAGGTTGGCGGAGTTACGGGCGTGTGAGTGGCCGGACAATGAGTTCATGGGAGAGGCCGGAATCCTCCAAGAGTTCAACCAATATGCTGCTAATGTCGGCCTCACCAACTTCATTGCAGCTAAATGTGAACAGTATCATCTCCTCACAAATTCCTTTGTGCAAAACTTTCATTTTCATTCTAGGAATAATCCCCCTGAGGTGTCATTTAACTTATATGATGAACACCGCCAAATCCCACTTACTGAATTTTGTGACATATGCATGCTTCCTTCTGATGGGGGTTTGGTAGAGCCTAGGCCCTCAGAGTTTGATGATTTTTACCATACTCTGACAGTGGGGGTGAGAGAGGAGTATCGGGCACCACTGCCACTAGTTTGTAGTTTCCTGCCGTGCATTATTTTGCTTTATTTATCGCAAAGTGCTTGCTAGCGAGAGAGAAGGTTGGTTCACTTAGCGCCCCGTACTTTGCTGTTTTGCGTCGTGCACTTTATGGCGACAACACGTTTAGCTTGGGAGCTATTGTGGCATGTCGCCTTCACCTTAACAGATTCATGGGTAAAATACATGGGCGCATTTACGCTACTCGTTTGGCGACTCACTTCAATGTGCGGATACGCCAGCATGATCACCCCTTGCCCAAGGTTTACTTAGACAGAGCAGCTATGAAGGACCACCAGTTTCTTGCTACTGATTACCCTGATATTGACTTGCCTTACAATTTAGTTTTTAGTGAGTACACTCGTGATGTTATCTTCTTGCCTGCACCTGCTTTGTTTGATTATGTTGCCAGAAACGGATACAGAGTTATGCCTGAGGACATTGTCGCTTACCGGAACAACCTGGCGGCAGCATAGGCGGAGCCTCAGCAGTGGGACCCTATGGTGCCTGCTCCCCAGCACTTCAACATTGGACCTCATGGCTTCTACGACTGGTGATTACCAAGTTAGGCCGAAAGCCTAAGCTTGGGGGAGTACGTATTCCCACCGACATTACATTCATGTTCGCACATTTCATTCCAGTTGTCGGTGTCCACACTTTTTCATTGTATCATCCATGTTTAATTTATTTTCTTGCTTTCTTCTTGTGTGTTTAAAAAACTTTGAGAAAATCCAAAAAAATGTTTCTTGCTTCTTTTTGTTTTTTCTTCCTAGTTTAAATTGTTGTAGTACTAAAAAGAAACCCCAAAAATATTTCCTTGTTCTTCTTTTGCTTGTTGGGAGTTTTCCCGCGTAAATAGTTTTTCTCGTTTTTGATTTTCCCTTTTTTGTTTGCTTGCTTTCGAACAACCAAAAACTCCAAAAATATTTTAGTGTGTTTCTCTGAATTTCTTTTTCTTTTATCGAGTTATACTGAGGGGAAGACCACGATGAAAATGTTGAGTGGATCTCATTGGCATTGTTGATCTAACAAAGAGCCCATATTACCTTGTCTTCTCCTCTTGAATAAAATGTTTGCAGATTTTAGCTTAGTCCACGGCACTCTTGCACTATTGTTATTTCAAATCGTTCGGTCGTGCAAGTGAAAGGCAATAGTGATGATATTAGATGAACTCGCCGTGGCAGAGAGAAACGGGTATGAACTCAACTTGTTCTGTTTTTGTAAGTATGTTTAACCTAGTATCCATGCTTCAGCGTATTATGATCAAACATGTTTGCAATGAAAATTAGAGATTATAGTTTCTCATGCCATGCATAAGTAGTTATGAGTTCATAATGACTTATCTTGAATATCAACATTGCGCTAAAATGATTGTGATGTAGTATGATGATATGGTATCCTCCTCTGAATGTTCGAGTGGCTTGACTTGGCACATGTTCATGCATGTAGTTGAATCAAAACCAACATAGCCTCTATGATATTTATGTTCATGGTGTTCATATCCTACTCATGCTATTATCCAATGTTACTTATGCATAATGCATGGTCATGACCATTGATGCTCTCTAGCTGGCTGCTTCTCAACCTATTTGCTAGCCTTCGCTTGTACTAAGTGGGAACTCTGCTTGTACATCAAAAACCTGAAACTCAAGTCATTCCAGATGAGTCCACCATACCTACCTATATGTGGTATTACCCTGCCGTCCTAAGTAAATTTGCATGTGCCACCTCTAAAAACTTCAAATAAATATCCTTTTTGTGTGCCTGGATCTTTCATGGAACGACAGGAGGTAGTCGGTATCTTCCATGCTAAGCGGGTTATTCTCAGGTCGAGTGTTTATTCACTCGCCATCGCAGGAGAAAAGGGCGGTAATAGGGATGCCCAGTCCCAAACTGCAAAAAGAAAAGAGCTTACAAATAATCAAACAAAAACTCCCAATGGAGTCATAACCTTTACATTTCCGCTTGGGAACCGCTACAAGCGCCTTAGCATGGAAGATATTGATAACTGATGGTCGTGAAGTGAATGAGAAGGGTGCATGTCTAAAAATATCATTTACCTTTGTTCTAAAAGCTTGAGCTCTGGCACCTCTGCAAATCACTGCTTCCCTCTGCAAAGGGACTATCGATTTACTTTTATGTTATGTCATCACCTTCTCAAATAAGCGCCAGAACCTGAGAGCATTGCTGTCATGCTGATGCATTGTGTATAATTAATGTTGGATGCATCATGACTGGATCTTTTCTACCATGAATTACAATGTTTATTCGTTGCTTGAAATTTGGGGGTGCTCTGCATTTATGTTTTGCGGTCTCAGAAAGGGCTAGCGAGATACCACTATTGTCACATTATATCATGGTTGTTTTGACAACATGTTGCTATTTGAGATATCTTATTATTGCTCTCTAGGTGATTATGTCATTGATATGAGTTAATATAATTTTTAAGAGTTATTGTCGACATGGTTAGTTATAATCCTTGCTAAAAACCTGGGTGTTGTTTAAGCTTATTTATGAAACAAGAGCAAAAGAGTTCGTAAAATTTTCTTTTTCACTTTCAGTTTATCAACTGAATTGCTTGAGGACAAGCAAAGGTTTAAGCTTGTGGGAGTTGATACGTCTCCAACGTATCTACTTTTGCTAACGCTTTTCCTCTTGTTTTGGACTCTAATTTGCATGATTTGAATGAAACTAACCCCGGACTGATGCTGTTTTCAGCACAACTACCATGGTGTTTTTTTTGTGCAGAAATAGAAGTTCTCAGAATGGAATGAAACTTTGCGAGGATTTTTTATATCAAATAAGAGAATTTCTGGAGCCAGGAGGGACCTGAGGGGGGCACCTGGGTGGGCACAAACCACTAGGGTGCCCCCCCCCCCCCCCGGCACGCCTAGGTGGGTGCTGCCCACCTGGTCGCCCCACTGACCCTCAAACCGACGCTATAAAATCCCTTATTTCCAGAAAGAATCAGGGAGAAAGAATTATTGCATTTCACGAGACGGAGCCGCCGCCATCTCCTGTTCTTCATCGGGAGGCCAGACCTGGAGTCCGTTTGGGGCTCCGGAGAGGGGGATCTTTGATCTTCGTCATCACCAACACATCTCCATCGCCAATTCCATGACGCTCCCCACCGGGAGTGAGTAATTCCTTCCTAGGCTCTCTAGTCGGTGAGGAGTTGGATGAGATTCATCATGTAATCGAGTTAGTTTTGTTAGGGCTTGATCCCTAGTATCCACTATGTTCTGAGATTGATGTTGCTATGACTTTGCCATGCTTAATGCTTGTCACTTTGGGCCCGGGTGCCATGATTTCGGATCTGAACCGTTTATGTTATCACCATTATATCCATGTTCCAGATCCGATCTTGCAAGTTATAGTCACCTACTACGTGTTATGATCTAACAACCCCGGAGTGACAATAGCCGGGACCACTCCTGGTGATGACCGTAGTTTGAGGAGTTCATGTATTCACCGTGTGTTAATGCTTTGTTCCGGTTCTCTATTAAAAGGAGGCCTTAATATCCCTTAGTTTCCTATAGGACCCCGTTGCCATGGGAGGGTAGGACAAAAGATGCCATGCAAGTTCTTTCCATAAGCACGTATGACTATTTACGGAATACATGCCTACATTATATTTATGAACTGGATCTAGTGTCGTATCGCCCTAGGTCATAACTGTCTCATGATGAATATCATCCAACGAGTCACCGATCCAATGCCTATGAATTTATCTTATATTGTTCTTGCTAAGTTACTACTACTGCTACTGATATCGTTACTGCTACAATATCACTTCTATCACTGTTACTGTTACCATTACATTACTGCTGTCATCAAAACTATCATACTACTGTGCTACTAATCACTTTGCTGTCGATAATTAATCTCTAGGTGTGGTTGAATTGACAAGTCAGCTGCTAATACCTTCAAATATTCTTTGGCTCCCCATGTGTCGAATCTATAAATTTGGGTTCAATACTCCACCCTCGAAAATTTTTGCGATCCCCTATACTTGTGGGTTATCAGAAGGCTCATGCTCCTCCCTGTGCCGAGAGCTCTTCTCGTCACACTAAACCCTTCATGAAGCCCTTTGACCGTCTGGCTCACTTTATTGAGAGGTCCCATAAAGCTATCTTTGACACCTGCCGCAACACAACCACTCACATTGCTACCAAGGAGGTTCGCCGGATCTCTGAGGCGAACGCACTTCGGGCTTGACTCCGTGCACGCCCTAGGAGTCCTATGGAGCCTGATGAGCCTATTCCCGAGCAGCTTCCTCTTCCGGATGTCGATTTTCCTTCAACCGCAGATTTCCCCGAGTTCTTCCTAAACCCTGTTGATCTGAGCGATGGTGATGGTGATGAGGATGCTGAGTGATCCACCTTGGTACTTTTGTCTTTTCCCTTTTCGATACTTGTTGCCAAGGGGGATAGGTATATCTTAGGAGTTTATGTCTATGCTTTGATGTTCCTAGTGCTCATGTCGTATTCCTTTGAAAGAATTGATGTTGGTTGAGCACTAGTTATATGTCTTATTGTCGTAATGAACCTATGGTCATGTCTTATGCTACTTTGTAATGGATTATGGTTTTTATGCTACTTTGTAAGAGCTTAAGTGTGAAACATATGTTACTCCATTCGAAGTTTATCATTACTTATGTCACTTCATAGGTGTTATGACTGATACAACATCTGCCATTTCAACATATTTGTGTTTGAAGGAATCCACTCTATGTGTACATCATTTTCTTATCACTCTATTCTCTATGCACACATTGATGGGGAGTTATACCGAACCTCTCTCCTAAAATATACAACATATATCTCTTGTTGAGAGCTATATTTTTTTTTTCATCAACTACCAAAAAGGGGGAGATTGAAAGTGTAATCTTGCCCTTAAGTATATTTTGATGTTGATGGCAAAATACATATAGGGGACTGATTATGTTTGCTGGGTACATACACAGGTCATTAGTTCCACCTTGGCATAACTATGTGGATCATGGACACATCAAATGAGATATTGCTCAAGCCAGTGACCAACAAGAAAAGAAGCGTTTGTTTCTTTTATACATTTCTTGGGTAATAGGGATCCCGCACTATTAAGAGGGGATCCAAGGGGTTTGCTCAAGTGTTTTCCCAAGTGTCATCATTTGGTCACTATCTCCTGTCACACATGTTATCTCACGGTTTGTTTCATAAAGACCAAATATCCCTAGGAAAACTACTTAGCCAAAACCTACATCTCTTGCTCTCCACATATGGGTTCCTAGCCAGATCATCCGAACCGGGTCCCAGATCATACGGTCTTAGCCCGGACCATCTGGCTAGGGGCTCATCTGGCACCAAGACCCTCTGGTTGAAGCCGGATCATCCGGACTATGTCCTGGATCGTCCGGACCTTTTTCCGATCATCCGGCTGGTCCCAGATCGTCCGGACCCTTTCCTAGATCGTCCGGTTAATTGGCCCTCGACTTTAGCAGCCTGTTGGGTGGAGCCTGATCATTCGGATGGGCATCCGGATCGTCCGGGCTTTTCCCAGATCATCCGAACATTCTCTCGGATCATACGGCCAACTCGCAGCTCTTCCTTACCATTGTCGTCCGGGATCGTTTCCAGATCATCCGGACCTTGTCCAAATCATCCGGATGGCAATCCGAATCATCCGGGCAGGTCAACTTCTGCTCCAAACAGCTCTAATCTGTTGTGGGTATAAATAGCTCCTTACCCCTTCGGGATAAGGTTGACCACTACACTCTAACATGCCCGAAGAACACAAGTGCTCCCTCTCTCTTGCTCCTCGACGAAATCCTAGATCCCAGTTTGATTCTTGTGAGTTTGAGAGAGTTGTTCCAATCAAAAGAAAGATCTTCTCCCTCTCATTCTTGTGACCGAAGCAAATCATGATTTGAGCAAGTCTTAAGCTTTTCCCCTTGGATTTTGTTACTCTTGGAGGTTGGAGACTCCTAGGCGGTAGGAGTACTCTGGCGAGGAATCTTTCATTGTGATTACCCCCAGAAAGTTTGTGAGGGTTTGGAGACCACCCCGAGGTCTACCACTGGTGGTTGAGAATCGCCTTCGTGGTGATATCTCAAAGAGAGAATAGGTGAGCCTTCATGGCGTTGATGTGCCTTCGTGATAACATCCACCTCTCTAAACAGTGACGTAGCTTCCCTCCAAGGAAGTGAACATCGGGATACATCCTTGTCTCTCGAAGTTGCGGTTATTCCTAACTCTAGCTCCCTACTTGTGGTTATTTGTCTCTTTATCTTTACTTGTTCCATATTATGCTTGCTTATTCATATTCTTGTAATACTTGGTCACCTTGCTTAGCTCATTGTATCATCTTTGAAATTGTTAGGCTCACCTTCATATTCCGCATTATAGCCTAAAAATGCTAAGTAAGAACTAAAATTTGTAATTGTACCTATTCAACCCCCGTCTAGGTCCATCTCGATCCTTTTAGAGGGCACTTCGGGATACTGGCCACATACCAACAAGTGAAGAAGCTATTTTCTTGGCCAAAACTGAAACAATCACTCACTGAATTTGTGCAAAGCTGTGATACATGTCAGTGCACTAAGACTGAACACTGTGGCAAGCCAGGCCTCCTTCACCCGCATGAGATACCTCCGCACCCTTGGCACACGATCAGTTGGGATTTTGTTGAAGGCCTGCCATCTTCCCAAGGCTATCAAGTAATACCTGTGGTAATTGACAAGTTTACAAAGTTTGTGCATTTCCTACCCCTCAAATACCCATATACACCACAGTCAAAAAAACACACATATACAGTACTACAAGTTGCTCAAGTGTTCTTTGATTAAGTCTATCGCCTCCACGGTATGCCTGCTCGCATCATCTTCGATCGTGATCCGGTGTTCACCAGTTTGTTCTGGCCAGAACTATTCAGACTACCAGACACAATTCTAAATATGAGCTCTGCTCGACACCCGAAAACTGACGGCCAGACCAAGCGATTGAACCAATGCTTGGAGGCTTTCCTACGCTGCTCCACACATGATGCCCCAACCAAGTGGGCGAAATGGCTCTCGCTAGCTGATCATTGGTATAATACCATATATCACACTGCGGCGGGCATCACTCCATTTGAAGCCTTGTACGGGTATCAACCTCGTCCGTTTGGCATCACTACACCGGCCACCAGTGGCGATCTGCAGGAACTGATGGATGAGTGTGCAGCCATGACTGAGCTCCTCCGTCAGCACTTGCAACGGGCTCAACAACGCATGAAGAAACAAGCTGACAAAAGCCGGAGTGAGCGCTCCTTCAAGGTGGGCGGCCAGTTTTTTCTCAAAGTCCAACCTTACCTGCAAAATTCCCTCACTGCTCGTCGCAATCAGAAATTGTCCTTGAAGTTCTACAGGCCCTACACAGTACTAAGCCGGATTGGGGAGGTTGCATACAAACTTGATTTACCATCTAGCTCCAGGATTCACAATGTGGTCCATGTCTCGCAATTGAAGAAGCAAGTGCCTCCCAAGGTAACGATCAAACCAGATATCGGTTTAGCGACCCCGGAGCCACTATGTCTTCTTCAACTAGCGGCGGTAGTGCAAACAAGACTCATTCAGCGTGGAGGGAAGATCATACCTCGTATCAAGGTATGTTGGGCAGACCGTTCTACAGATCATGACTCATGGGAGGAAGCCTTTCTGCTGCATCAGCGATTTCCTGCTCTGCCGGCTTAGGGTCAAGCCGCACCGCAAGGGGTGGGGAATGTTATGTGGTGGCGCAACCCAGGAAGACGGCCCAAGGCCTCTCGACGCACTTGCCAGCTGGACAGGGCATGGCGAGCCCAGCAAGGAGTCCAGCGAGGAGAAACCATCCACAAGGAAGGGGATAAGTAGGTGGAAAGAACAGAGGAGAGGTCGTCGAAGAACAGAATGCTTTTCCCCTTTTGCACTGTCTTCTTTCATCCCTTCCTTGTATTCCAATCTTGTATCTGTAATCAAGGAAGAACTCTAGCGTGGGCATAACAGATCTAGACAGACGAACCCTTGCAAAGAACTTTCTGTGGCCATCGCAATCCGTGGCTAAGGAGCCCACCGTAGGACGTATGTCGCCGATTCGTCGCGTGGCTTCCATAGCCTGACTGCCGCAGTAGCAGTGCAAGGCCACGGACTGGTGAGGCACCAACGTGTAGAAGGATCCCCACAAATCGCGTTCTTCGCATCGAATCGAATCAGGGGCATGTCGTTTGGACACGCCGACCTGTGGCCAGACCATGAACGGGCACAACCCGGCATCACGAAGGAGCTACACGAGCTGGCCATGCCAAACCGCCATTAAACATCAGCACTAGCACTAGCAGATCACGAACCACATGCCAGATTGAGAGAGGAGGCTTAAGAGAGGGGATGGCAGTTACTCAAGAGAAAAAGGAGAGGGGATGGTGCAAGCGTAGTGAGGTGGCCCGCCGCCGGCGGCCGACCGGCCATGGAGGCCACCGCCAACGAGGAGGATAAGAAAGGAGGGAGTTGAGGTTGCTGGCGGCTAGGGGTGCCTCCGGAGTGGCAAGAGCGACCCAGGAGGCGGTTTCCACGTGTATAGATATTCTTTTTAGAAGAACCTAATTTTACTTCCCCTCTGCACTATCATGATCCTCAATGATAAATATTATCTTGACACCCCACACACCAAGCTCTGCTACCCCTATCGAGAGGAGCAAGGAAATGTTCCACGATTGCCTAACGCTAGGTTTTATGCTGTGGCTGACCACTTCAAAAAGCAAACAGCGATTGCTCTACTCACATCACAGATAAAAAAGAAAGAACTGTATACCACCTCTAGGCTCCAGATTTATTCAGATATAAAGGGGGCAAGTAGTCTGAACACCAAGTATTTACAGGATGTTGACACGTAGAACGTTCGTAGTATGCAATGAGTCTAGAGCCGACAAAGGGAGTAGGGTAACCGTGACAATATCCGCCTATGCTGTTCATCGTGTCTCACAAAATGAACGTGCACAACAGTGTAACTCCTAGAATCATACATCAAATCTCCTCGCGTACAAACCGTATCTTCGCTTCGCGCTGTAAAGCCGACGCCACCGATGATGATGATACATACACTGCACGCTTCTGTGTTGCTCAGCAAAAGCAGTGCCATCTGGTCTCAGATATCACCAGCATGCGCGACATGCTGTTGCTGGTTTGCGCCTTCTTGGCTGTCCAAAGGCATGTACTGAGCCATGATGGCGCGGATCTCCGAATCCATGTAACTCTGGTAGCACACATAAACAGGTATTATTATCAACAACTGACTGGTTCAAGTCCAACCCAAGACCACTTGAAAATAAATATAAATGTCAAGCGTTACGAGGATGAGTAGAGATCTTTTACCCGTAGCCTGTATTTGTACACTGCATATGCTCCGACCCCGGCAAATACAAGTCCGAAGAAAATAACCCACATGAAGCTCCAGCCGACTGAGGCAGCTTGTTTGCCTGCAACGAGTTTATCAACAGCATTAGACTAGCACTAGAGTACAACAATATAAACAAGTGATCAAATTAAACGGTGACACAATTTTAGTTGCTGACAGCATTAGGTTAACAGAATATCTGAAGAACTAGAGAGTACATAAAACTGCATTTTTATGCACATGTATCATGTGTTGTCATTGTGTTCAGGCAGCAAAATGGAGTGCAAGATCAACGTGGTGCGGATTACGGTAAACATATCCTGCAGCTGCTGCTTCACTTGCCAATAGTTAAAACTGCGACTGTACCAACTTCTGTGAATAAAAACTACCCTTACAGTACACAGCAATATAAAGCCTTGGTGATCTGCATTGGTAAGGCTAAACAAAGAACGTGTAATAATTCACCATATACAAACATCAAGGAAAATCATTGTGGCGGTAGCCATCGTTTATTCAGCAACTAACACAATCCCTGATCTTCACAAACTTACTTGTGACTTGGAAACAACTAGTTCATCATTTAACTGAAGTATAATATCAAGCATCTCAAATAACAGGAAAGTATAAGTTCAACCATCTCAAACAGAAGAAGCTATTTTGCTCAACTGAACAGGTGAATTTGCTTCTTATCACTAATAATATAGTAGTATACTGGTTCTTGCAAGACAAATAACAAGATAGTTAAGGAGAAATCTCAGGTTAGGCTACTCACTGATGCACGTGTCTTGCTCTCTCATGTATAACATGTTGTTACCACCACAGCTGCATTCATAGCTTCCCCATGTATTCTCACAACTGCAGCCATTGCACTGACAGGCAGATTTCGCTTTGCATTCATCAATATCTGCACATAGGGTGGGCCAAAGGAAATTTAGAAAAAATAATTCCAGAAGTCCTTAAGTTCTCATACTCTGAAATCTTCACTCCGCTCGCAACATGAATATCAATAAAACAACCCCAATGACCGAATAATATCTCAACAAAAAGCAATTTATTAGTTTTCTCTAGAATATGTTGAGAGTTATGCAGAACTGACATGGATACACGTTCATGGTATCGGGGTGATATCAATCTGAGGACACACCGTTTTCAGAAAATGACAATATGTGGTTATGTTTAACTAGAGTATTAAAAGAACATTATATGCCATAGCTAAGTTGCATTGTATGGCCCCCAGTCACCTCGCATCTGGGTTGTCTGTTTGATTGCCCCCCTTAGTGTAAATTCCTGGCACCGCCCTTGCCCGTAGGAGATAAGAAGAATTTGTGCTAGTGTTTTGGAACACTTGAGCAGGAGGAGCCTACAACCGCCTGCTAGTCGCTGGCACCACCACCTAGGTGTCAAGGGGCGAAACCGCTAGTCATAGTGGGAAGTAACTTAGACTAGTGTCATGCATATGACACTTGTCTATATTACTACCTTCATAGTGCAAAGTGTCATAGAAATAGTATCATATATGGTTGCATTTATTAGCTTGTAGACTCGGCTTCTCTTGGGAAGCGCTATGTGATGGTTACATAAGCTGTTACTCCAAGCACCTCTCTCCTCATTAACCAGCTGCCACATAAGCAAACTTGTCTTGGGGTGTGTTATGTTACTAGCTAAATTACTCCCACTATGACTAGCATGAGGCGAAAGGGAGTGAGGTGGTTGGGGTCAGAACAGAGAAAGGGGCAGGGGAGTCAGGAAAGTGACGCACTAGACAAGATCACAGGAGATGATGGTCAAATTACCCTTGCGAGTTATGGGCTATTATTGGTCTGAGCTGTATCCACCACGTATCTAACATGCATCAGTATGTATCCAAGTTAATTTATTTTTATTTTTATATCTTCGATACCTCATGGATACAGCATTATAGTATCACAAGCCAGTAAATATCAGTATCGATATGGCATCCAATACGGAGTTGCCAGGCTTTTCAGGTGTTGGTGTTCAATGAGAAATAGGGTATGTTTGGATGGTGACCAAAAATAACGATACCATTTTTTTGGTAATAACCAAAAAAATTGCTCTTGTTTGGATGATTGCTAGTAATATTTTGCCATGCCCATGCCCTCTAGCCAATTCTAGTTCACTTTTCTTGCCAACATTGGCCAAAATATGTGTAACCAAAAACTTGAATAAAATATTGGTTAGAAATTTTGCTAGGGTTAGCTTGGGCTCAAACCAAATTTTGTGTTCAAGTCATGCAAAAGTAAGTTTCTGAATAATGATAAAGTACCTTCACAGCTTTTTACACCATCGCCCTTGAAACCTTGTGGACATTTGCAACCTTCAGATTCTTCATGCTGCAGATTTTCTGAATTTAGTTTTCGCTCTTCTAAAGAATCGCGACTAAAACTAGTAGGCCTCATAATAACGTCTACTCATCCACTTACCGAGCAGGCAGATATTGTCTTCCCATTCTTAGTTTCTTTCCAGCATCCTCCATTGTTGATCTCACACCTACCAACACCAGAAGCTGATAATAGAAAATGTTAATACTAAGCTTACAAAGAATTGACGTAACTCCAATAATAGGATGGTGTGCAAAAGTGAACCAATACACTTTATGGCAACCACATTGTTCCAGTAGTAATTAATACGAAAACACCCATTACTGAAACCATTTTAGCAAATTCAATCACATAACTAAATTCTCATGGTACCTTCACAGTTGGTATATCCATCCCCCACGAATTTTACACCTTTGACAATAGGGCACTCACAAACACGCCCACGGAAGGTATCCTACATTTTCATATCCAGCGAATTAGAGTTATCCTACAAGACAAGAATAAATGAAGGAGAGAAGATGAAATATCAGAGGTATCCTGAGCTCAAACTGTACCTTGCATGCAGTGACGTTATTAGCCTTGTCGACCCAGCAACCTCCATGGTTCTCCAAACACTCATTTGTTTGAACATCTATAGTGAACAAAAAAGAAGAAAATAGCATTCCATGGTAAGGCAAGATCTAGGAAGAAAATCTACACTTAAACGAAAAGGTGGACATACCTTCACTCAAACAAATAGCGGGCTCAGTTGTCTCCTCAAATCCTGAACAGATTGCTTTTAGCACAGCACCTTTGTCCAACTTACCTGAAAACAGAACTAGACTGTAACACAGACAATATCGGGGGAGGGGGGTAACTAGTGGTAGAAAACCGGTAGACAACCTCGGTATTGCCTGTTATTGACGACAAGGGTTGGCAGTATCGTGACATCTCCTCGTTTACCATGACCAATCTATATCACAGAAACATGTAGCTGAATATACCATAATTTGATGGAAAATGTGCATGAATAAGGCACTATTTGACAGAAAAAAGGTCATTCTTTCTCAATAAGATCATACTTGGGCATCTTGTTCCGCCTTCAGAATTGGGTTTTCCTCATCAGCTTCAGGATCTCCAACACACTTGTTTATCTTGTCCATGTCCAAACCTGCAAGGAGCAAATTTAACAGCAATTATTAACAAAGCAGTTTTTTTTAGAAAATGTAACTCTGCAGGATTAGTAAAATATTATAAAGAATAATATAATGAAAATTTCTGAGATATGAACATCAATGCCAATTAGACCTACCAAGTGACTTAATAACATGACTTGCACATTCATGTGTGTATTTCTTCTCCTTCATTGGGCATCTAATGGCAAAGTCATGTACATAATCCCACCACAACCATGGCTTGCCAGTGTCATTGGCAACCTTGAATACACAGACTTGATGTAAATTCTGGACCACGACGTCCTTTCCATCATATCCTTTGCTGAAATCCTGCTCTGGGTCCGGTGCACAATATCTCCCATGATTTATGCACTGGGATTTGCATTGCTTGCTCACGGTAAAAGCTTCCGGGCAATACCATGTAATATAATGAGGAGTGAACTGTGTGTAACCCTTCTGCTCAAGAACTTGTGCGGTTCCTCTGAAGCTCTTCACAAAATCCATTTGCATATCACATTTAGGACCACATTCATCATTACTGTTTGTCCAGAATTCATACTCTACACGCTCATCAGGATGGGGAAGGGATTCCCTCCAATCCAGGAGGACACTAACCATGTCACCATTTTCAGCAGATTTCTTAAGGTCCTCGCCCAGTTTCTTTGTTATCAGCACTGATGGAATAGTGATATTTTCTAAGTGCTTCGTGCCAGTATCTTCTGGGTTGTCCATTGTGATCAAAGGCTCGTCCTTGCTATCCACAACGAGAATTGCTGCAGCTCCAGCAAGTTGTGCATTCCATGCCTTTGTTGTGAAAAAGCATTCTGTTCATCACAGAGGAAAGTAAACCAAGAAATTAGAATAATCACTTAAGACTAGGGGAAAATACCAAAGAGAATTAAGCAGAAAGATGCTAAACTAATTACATGTTTTAACACCACGAGCAATAACATGTACTCCCTCCGTTCCAAAAAGCTAGTACAAAGTTGAGTCACTTATTTTGGGACGGAGGGAGTATAACTTATTCAAGCATGGGTACAATAGAGCTGTTTTGCCCTGAATCATTTCTAACTTACATGTCAGATGGGTTCCATGTAAAAAAAAAAGGATTGTGAAACAACACCGTGTACTATTTCATCGCGTCAACTTCCTATTCCAAGTATTATTCCCGAACCATCTAAATGTGCATCATTTTGTATTACAAGAACACTGAGAAGACTCCAAGCTTACAAGACTCGAAACCAGGACCAAAACCAAACATAATTAAGCACCGACGCACATTTTTAGGCATATTCAGGAAAAATAGAAAAAACACGTGCTAAGCCAACCAAAACAAAAGAACAGAAAGGCAAAAAACAGGTGGCGTTAGCACTCCTATCCTGCTGGTGGCTTCCTACTCCAACTGTAACATCAAATTTTATCTTTACTAAAGCTAGAAATTTGACCTGAAACTTCTTTTGCTATTAAAGTTCTGGATCATATTACTTACTAGTTACAAAATTATAAGGCGTGTTTCATAAACACATTTATGCCTGCTCATTCTGGCTCTGCTACCGTAGGCTACTTGTATCTATGTATCATGCTAGATGAAGCAGTAAATGGTTATAAGAGATGATGATGTTACTACAGCAGCCAGCAGGACTTGTCTTCTTTTCCTGGGTTGCAACAACTGAACATCAACTGAGTTATTGATATTACCAGTGTCACAATAACCCAAACGAAGTGACTGCTACCCCAAATGTAGCTGAAAATGAAACCAATCCCCCATGCACGCATGTTGCTACCGCAAAGGCTATATATACAGATGGAAGAAAAACCTTACTGTATACCAGGGAAGAGAAGCGTATTGGAAGCTAAAGATTGATGCTAGTAGTACAAACTTCCTAATAAGTGAGACCAATCGAAGATTGCCCTAATTAATCCCCTTATAACTGAACAAGCTTCCTTTTTTGTTTGAAACAACAGTAATAAATAAATGACCAAACTAAGCCGGTAGTATTAATCGCCATGAGCAGCATATAATAAATAATATAAATAAATAAATGAAGCACAGCAAAGCAAGATCCGAAAAGAAAAGAAAAGAATCACCTCCGCGGTCGATGAGGACGAAGTTGGGGCGGGCTCCCGACTTGTGGCCCTTGAAGGAGACGTCGAACTCCTTGCAGGCCTGCCTGTTGTCCTTGGGGTAGACGACCCAGCCTTGCAAGGTGCCCCCGTACTGCGGCAGGCCGAAGTTGCCGATGGCGCACTCGTACTTGCCCTTGAGACTGTAGGGCGAGGTCACCTGCACGCTGTTCTTCTCCACCACGAACCTCCCCGCCACGGCGTCCGCCATGGCCAGCAGCACCAGCACAGCCCACCACGCAGGACCCATCATCCTGTGTGTCCCCCGACCGTGCGATCCGGGGAAAGCCTCAGCGAAGAGCAAGAAAAGAATCGGGCCTTTGGACGGAAGCGACGGAGATTCCCAGGAGGCGCAGATCTGCCGAGCGAGCTACGGGGAGAGGCCGAGAAAACAAATCGGGGGCGGGCGGCGAGATCTAGCGAGACGAAGGCTTTAGGTGCGGATGGATGGATGGAGGGAGGGAGGGGTTGGACTTGCTTGGGAGAAGCGCGCGTCCACGGCGGGCTGCGTGGAGTCGTCTCGTCGTCGGGGTTGTGGGTTGTTCCGTCCGGACAAGCTAAACCCAACTTTTGTTAGCTAAACCAGCAGTAGTACTGGTAGAAATCCGTTGCTGTCACTGTCAAGAGAGCAGAGCGGGGCGGGTCGGTTGCCCTACCCTCGTGACGAAGGCTCCTGCCGTGCGGCGTGGACAACGTGACCCGCTTCCTGATCTGCCCGGAGGGGCCGCGTGGGCTGCTTTCATTTATTCTATCGATTTATCTGCTGCCTTTGAGATTCGCGCTCTGTCAACGACTCGTGGTTTCCCAGGCGTGGGGAGCACCGGAAACGAGTGGTGCCCAACGGGTAGCTCCAACAGTGTATCTCCCTTCTCATAAATTCATGCATTATATCAGTCGGTTGTGAGAAATAAATAATGAATGGATCACGATGATATATGGGGTTGTCAGCGTCGGACCCGGGCGGTGAATGTAAAAAAGAGCGTCCTGAAATCGTCAAAGTGCGGAAAACGCCAAAATTAATAAGATGTTCGGTTGTCGCAGAGACCAACCATAATCTAGAAGTTAAGGCTGGCCTAATGGGTTAACATAAGTAGTAGTATCATGCACTTGGGACTCACAAACATGTCTATGTGGTAGGCAATTAAAAAAACGATGGTTATAGTAACATAGGTAGATACCGTAACATAATAAATGTGATACTACTGTGTGTCATGCATAATAATAAATGGACCACCTATGATACTAATCTATGATACTATGCACTATAGAGGTAGTAACATAGGCTAGTAACATATGCATGTTACTAGTCTAAGTTACTCCCCACTATGACCAGCCTAAGCTAACAAAACTAAAAGTTACTGCGCATCGGGGATTGGTTTCATTTTCACCTCGATCATTCACTACAAAATGAAGTTAAGGGAGCTCTCTAAAAGATTTTTTTTCTCAACTATCTGCAAATGATTATGTTCATATTGAGCGCGTATTTGCCTTGATGATGGCCATTACTCGTAGCTTTCTTTAGCGACGCATAAGCTGTTAGCTTTGGCATGTGAATGGACTCTGAGATAATTTTTAGTGCACCAGTCTTTCCCCATCTCGTAATTCCGACGGAAAAAACATCAACCAAAAAATTAGGTCAACCATCTGAAAGATGCCCCTGGTGAATTGCCTGCAAGTGATTATATTTGTAATGCGTTTGTAATTGCCTCACCAATGACAGGCAACGATGATCCTTGCCCACAGCTTTCTTTGCCGATTTATTTTTTATGACATAAGACTATTCGCAATGGAAGTTAAGTGAGCGACTATTTAAAACATTAAGTGAGCGAACTATTTAAAATATAATATGAACGTTAAGCGACAATCTGAAGAAATCAACCCCAACCATTGCCATAGAGACCAGCTTGCAGTTAAAAAGAGAAATAACCAACAGAACTGAAAATGTGCTAAGAATCCATCTTCCAGCCAACCCATATCCCTTAGATTTTCATCCAATGGCCCAAAATCATGTGGTGCGCTGGGTGCATAAATCACCATGTTTTCATATGATAGGTTCTCGGCTACTCGGCACCAGCACCCATCGACGTATACATGGACAGAAGATCGCCTGCCTCCTCTACTTAAAGTTCCAACGCATGGCCTGATGAGGCACAAACAAGCGAGATGCTAATTCACGTGCGTAGATGGCCCGATCTTTCACGGTGATGCTCGATCAACAGTTTATCCCATGTTCCTCCTTGCAACATCCGATAACAATATCTACTCGTGCATGATCAATACATAAATAAATATAATGACCCCTGGGATCAAAACATAGACGTCGATGTGATGATCAACCCTTTATCGCTAATAGATTCCCTAGAAGGAAAATCACAGGAAATTCTCAAGATTGGATCGCCAAGAAATTAGACATTTTCTGACTTATTTTCACAACTCAAACAAAACTAATCCGATCCCCTTTTATAGGCGACACACACTTGGAACAGACTAAGCCAAAATAAATTGAAACAGACTCTCCTAACAAACTAAGAATTTAACTAATTTTCCTACAAAAATATTTGACTGACTAATTATCTGGCCACATTGATCACCTTGCAATTAACCTAGACTCGAAATGTGTACGAAACTAGTACGACTTGACTCTCACGTCTCCCACATACAAGCAAAATTACAGGTCTTGATGGAACTCACGTGGCCTACCACCATAAAAATGACTTGATTAAATAACCCAAATGATAAGTGTCATATATGTGGCACGAAGCAACAAGGTCCAAACGCCCTTTTGACCATCCATTTTGCCCTATCAAATAGATGACATCGGCAGATTTTTTTGTGTGTGTTTTTGGACTTAAAAATGTTTTTTCTCTTAAACAAAAAAGTTGATTAAAAATTCATTTTCATCATTAAATTCGTCTCGACGAGATCTTCAAAACTAAATCTTATATTGATATGTTTCAGCGACTTTTTTCTAGGCCAAAAATTGCCATGATGTTTATACTGAAGTTGTCAGAGTTTATACTAGAGTTGCCATGATATGTTTTATCTATTTTTTTCTTCTAGATTTAATACTACCATTGTATTTTTGACTACTTTTCACGGTAATTTTTATTAATTGACCAGGGAAATTTTTAGTAATTAACCACGGCAAATTTTAATTCATGGATCATGAAAATTCTTGTAATTCACCATGGCAAATTTAGTTTATAGATCATGGCAATTTTAGTATTTTGATCATGGAAATTCTAGCTTTTTACCATGGAAATTGTATTTTTATGAGCCATGGAAAATTTTAGTGTATATATCATGGAAAATTTAAGTAATCACCATGACAATTTTAGTTTATGGTTCATGGCAAATTTGAGTCATTGACAATGCATTTTTAAAGTAATTGACGGTGGATTTCTTTTTAATTATGAACCATGTCAAAATTATTTCATGGATCATGGAAAATTGTAGTAATTCGCCATGGCAAGTTTAGTTTATTAATCCCCTTTCTATAACATGTCAAAATTTAATTTAAACATAGAAGAAAAAGTAGTTGATACATATTATGGCAACTTCATTGTAAACAGCATATCAATTTATGTGCAATAGACATGTCAACTTTAACCCTAAAAAAATAGTCGAAACATATCGATATGAGATATAGATTTGAAGATCTCGTCGCAACGGAATTAATGTTGAGAATGGTTTTTCAATCAGATTTTTCATTTAAGAGATAAAATATTTTAAAAACTGAAAACCCAAAAAATTCATGCTGACATCATCTGGCTTGTCTTTCTTTGCATGTGTGTGTGGAAGAAACACGTGCATATGAGTTTTTCACTGAATCGCATATTCCAAGATCATAACAAATATAGCATGAAATATAAACTATTAGTTATGAATATGGAAATATAATAATAGAATTATTATTGCCTTTAGAGCATATTTCCATCTGTCTCCCACTTGCACTAGAGTCGATAATTAGTTAGCACTTTTAACTTTTATACAATGGCAATCCGGTGTCAGTCCATGTTTTGCTTGTGGTATAGACTTTGTCCTATCGAATCTGACAACTTCAGATCCGTGTGTATCATTGCATTTCAATGCATCCGTCATGCTTTCACGTAAAATCATAATTTGTGTGAAACAAGCTAAGTATATATTGAATCATCGGTAAGACCTTTGATTCCTTAGATTGAGTTACAGAACCACTGTCTGAGAACAGTATTCTTTTTGCACAATCATCTAGAAACCATACCAAGTTCATAAGTGAACCTTTGATTCATCACCCTCTATTGTTCCTTCTAAAGCGAAAATATACTTAACTTTCTATTATATAATTCACCACACTAACTTTCCTGGACCAATTCCAATTTACCATGCCACCATAAATCATTTAAATTGAAATTTTCTTGGAGCACCAATTGAAGATTTTTGTCGATGTTCCACTTACATCAAGCATGTATTGATGTTACTCCTTACAACAATCTCTCCATTTTCTCCATATGCGTGAAACATGCCATTAATACTTAATGATATTTTCACTATTGTCTTATGATCAACAATTTGATCATTCTGCTAACTTTACTCACAACTTACTTGGAGTACTTGTACATATTTGGTTATTTACATACCATGGAATTATCACAAGTGTGATTGAAATCATGTATTTCACTCATCAGTATTTCAAGATACCGATTCTTGCTAAGAACTCCTTCCATGTGACTTTGACAAGAAAACTCTTCTTAACATTTTCCATACTAAACTACTTTAGTACTTTTGTTAATATGTATTTTGGCTAAGCCCGATTCGACACTACTATCTCCATAGATTATTATGTCTAATACAAGGACTATATTGCCTAAGTACTTTACTGAAAACTATTTCCAATAAAGTCTTAATCCGTGTCAAGAAATTTATGTAATTTCCAATCAACAATGTGTCATGTACACACATTGTTTAGCAATTTATCATGATCCCACTTACTTTGTTGTAAATATAATCATCTTTGTTTCTATCGATGAAATCATATAATTTGATCAATTCATCAAACCAAAGATCCCAACTTCAGTATGCTTGCTTCAGATCATTACTGGATCTCTTGAAGTTTGCACACTTACTAGCATCCTCCGGATCGAGAAAACTACCTTGGACAGTATCAAATATATATCCTTGGTTCTATTTCCATCTCATGGGATTCATTTTGACATCCATCTGTTATATCTTATAACTGAAATATTTAGTAATTGCTCATTTAATCTGAACTGACTTTAAGTATTATTATGATGAGACAATCTCGTTATAATCAACTCCTTGATATTGTCATAAACTATTTGCAACAAGTCAAGCATTATAAAATATTTTTATCTTTGTCAATTTATAGATCCATCACTACACTTTCGAGTTTAAGTCTTTCAGAGGGTCTATCAAGTTCTAAACTTGAATTATGTGTATGGATACTATCTCGAATTATTTTGGTGTATAGCCTATTCCGAAATCAAGGCCCATCAACGCTTCTCTCCGTATTATAGGTTCATTGTTTGTTTCAACAATATTTCGTCTACATACCCTAAAGGTCTGTACGAATTTTCCAACCTATATAGTTCAGCTGCATGTTCGACCGAAGTCTCTATATCCTATGTAGAGGCTTTTGTATTAGTCGCGGTAAGTTAGAATACTTCTAGTGTTTCTTTTCTTTGCCTTGATCATGAAGATTCTGTAATCTCGTCGAATTGCACTGTCCTCCCACTCACTCTTTTGCAGAAAACATTTTCTTCAAAATTTCCTCAATTTGTTGACAAAACACCTTGCCTCAGCGTAATGATAAAGGGACGCCCAACCATTTGGGATAACCTACAAAGTAGCACTTATTTTGATAAATTTGATGGCGCTCTTTTCAGTGTAGAAGCCATAGTCTCTAAAGCATCACATTAAAAGTATATTGGTGGAACAATCAATGTCATCTCTGATCTCACCATGTCATACATAGCTTGATTACATCTACTCAAAACAGTCTACTCTCAATAGTGTTCTAGGAGGTGCAAGCTATAAAATTCTTTTATAGCTCATCAGACATTCGCTAAATTTGCAACTCAAATATTCTTTTCTGCAATCCAATTGTAGAAACATAATTTTCTTGTTATAATTAATAATTTCTACTTCATTACGCTTAACTATATCCGAAGATCTGGAAAACTTGATCGGTAACAACACTTGAGCGAGTCTTAGAGGAGAGACTAGGAACCTATTGTTTATCGTTACTCATTTCACATGTGCATATGAGTTTTTCACTGAATCGCATATTTCAGATCATAACAATTATAGCATGAAATATAAACTATTAACTATGAATATGGAAATATAGTAATACAAATATTATTGCCTCTAGGGCATATTTCCAACACAAGGTTCACATATGCATACTACTCCACAAAATAACACGTAGTTGCATGAACTAAACAACAAGGTTCATAGCTTCTTTTTGCTTCTTGTGCTCTTAGACGGAGGACATTTTTTGCTTCTTGTGTTCTTCGATGGAGGAAATTCCCTTCATGTGTTATTTGCTGAGCTATCATGTGTAGCAGAAGTCTTCTTGGATGCTTCAGGAACTGGGCTAGACTTTGCCCTTTTACCACCTCCTTTTCTCTTGTTTGTAGCACAATTTTAGAACTGAGAATGAATGAAAATGAAAGTGTTGAAATGCAAATTACAATAGGAAAAATTAGACTTCTATGCATTGGGTTGTTTGAAGCAAAATTAGACGCACCAGAATATAGAAAATACAGATTTACAATACGCAAAAATAGATCATTACGGGTTGTTTGAAGCAAAATAAGAATATTTTACTACTGGCAAAATTATACCATTGCGAATAAACTATGCTTATAAAAACTGATCACAACTCTCTTCTTTCTACTCTGTTCCATTATCTTGTTTCTTGTTATGGAGAGAGAGGACTAGTAGCACTATATTACTACTGATGTAGTCCTATGGTTATGAGAACCAACTTAAGTGTTGCCGGTACATAGGCGATTGACATAAATGAACTACATTGTGCAATCAACGTGTATGACATATTTGTACCAATGCCATGACATATTACAATAAAATATGCAATATCTAGGGTAATGACCAGACTAGCATTTGCTTGCAATATCCCCTATCAGGTTTATCTCTAGCATGGGCATAACACAAACGAACCAGCATGAGCACGGACAGATGCTCGATGAACATATGAAACACAAATGGACCAGCATCAATCTTGACCAGCATGAGCATTAAAAGAAATTTATTTCTAGCAGACCAAAATGCTACACATCAATGTTTCACTAGGTATTTGAGGACTTGAGAACTTTCCATCAGGAAGAGGAACCAGCAGGTTTGAGGGCTTCTGTCCCGCCCTTGCCGCCATGGCCAATGGTGCGGATCCCTCCACCCCGTGTCACCTCATGGAGCTGCTGAAGGCGGAGGAAGGGAGGTCGCTGGTGCGGACCACATCAGGTAGGGAGGCCGGAGTGGAGGAAGGGTTGTGGCTGGTGAGGACCGCGCCAGGTAGGGAGGCCGAAGGGAGGAAGGGAAGCCCCTAGTGCAGACATCTTCGGGGAGGGAGGCCGGAGCGGAGGAAGGAAGGGCTCCGCGCAGGGGAGGCTGGAGATGCGTGGTGAGTCGCCGACTTAGAGGAGGGCGCCGAGGGGGCGAGAGCGAAGACGCACTGCTTCAGCGAGGCCAAAGGAGGGGGCCATGATGGGGAAGAGCCGTAGGGGACGTGGATGTCCCAGTGGACGATGGAGTATGGACGCGGCGGCGGCGCGCTGGGAGATGCGGGAGCGCGGTGGCTAGTTAGGTCAGTCTGCATGATGGGGATGGGCATGTGGTGTGTGTGTGTGTGTGTATTTTTTTGGTAGTATTCACTTGCAAAGTGGCCCCACAAGTCAGTAGGGGCAACTTCTGCCATTGTTGCAAATACTGACAACTTTTTTCCTGGTCAACTGGCTAGAATAAACGGTCAACTCGCGGATGTGTAACAGATTGGCATTTGTAATATATTGCCAAAAGTTAAGAGTGGCAAAACTAAGATGTCAAATCCTAGAGTGGAATAAGCAAAGTGTCAAAAACAAAGTTTTTCTTTATATTAATTATATTACATGTTGTAACAGTCTTTTTGACTACATGTAATTTGGGCAACTTACTTCATGGGATCCCAAGAAAACTCGTAGGATCGTGGACAAGAGGCATATCACTTCAGGTACCACACTTTCTTGGCGAGAGTTGCACATTGTCATGCGCTTCATGGAAGACATTAAGTCATCTATGGAGGAGATAAAGTTGGCTCGTACGATGGCTCATATGCGCCTTTCGTGCACACTTTGAACACAAGCAATATTAAGAAGCCTCTCCTCGTATGAATGTATGAAATATCTACTTATTCATGTATTATTTGTGAATTTAATATTTATATATCTGTATATGTACCAATATATAATGTGGGCATAAATTTGAATATTGGTTGTTTGATGAAGCCAATCCAAAGGTATCTTCATAATATGCACAGCCAACTTTAGCACTCACAAATTTTTTGTTCTATATGAATCTATTGCTTTTTAATTTATGAATATCGACGCATAATATTCACATACCTACTTTATGTATGTACATGGCTATGAAAATATCTTCATAAAATGATTAACATTTATTTTTCAGTGCCATGAACTACGAGAATTAAATCTACATCTCATATATGATGCATATGTGACTATAAATTGTGTTCTATATATGTGATATGTGACATCGCATACATGTACATTTGCTTGTGTTATGTGATATCTCAATATTCAGTCGTACTTTGGTTATGTAATTAATATCTCACATGCAATGCACGTGTACCTTACTAGCTAGTGCTTACTACTAATTGTGTTCTTGTAACAGAAAATCCCAAGTGCTATGGTGCCTGAGCAATTGCCAGCCAGTGGTGACATGCGCGTTGTTGTCTATGACGACACGGACGTACCATGCACCTACTCGATGTCGCTAGAAGATGACCGCCTCATCATCAGCGGATAGGAAGGAGGTCTGCGACATGTACAAGAATATTGAGGTTGGAGACAAGATAGTCGGTATGCTCCACCTAGGACGGGCATACCCGGTTCTCTTATGCATACCATCTCTTTGTTTGACGACTAAGTGTCTTCACATAGTAAAAAATATGCATAAATGTCTCTTTTGGTTAAGGTTGTGCACTTGCTAAGTATGTGATGTTACTGTTAAGTATGGTATTGTTAAGATTGTTGCTATGGTGTATGTAATATGTCATGCTTAACTATGTTGAACATGTGCAATATTTAGACTATATGATATGGTGCATCTAATGCAAGTAATTGAAAGACTTGATATTCGTAGCCCAAGATGGTGCCAAATGTTGCATGAAAACATTTGAATCCTATTTTGCGGCCAAAGTAACCACTATATAAGGGCAGAAAACATTGGTACAAAATCATGCCTAACATAGAAAATGTTTTTTTATTCGGGCAACCTAAACTAGTAGCGCCCACTGGAAAAGAAACAGCACTAGCTTGAACCAAAGTTAGCAGTGTTAGGGCATGGCAAATGCCACCAAGTCGTCCCAATTTAGCAGCCGGTAAGACGCACACGGCTGGTTGTGAAACCACTAGCAGCATGCCGCGCACACGCTGCCGAAGCACGATCATTTGCAAAATTCCGACTGAATGTTGGTAGTGAGTACTTACCAATGTGCTAAAGTTCACTTTCGACAGCCGCTAATTAGGGGTTTCTGTACTAGTAGGAGTCTGATGGAGATATGCCCTAGAGGTAATAATAAAAGTTATTATTTACCTCCAAGTTCATAATTGTGTTTATGTTCTATGTGTTGGGGAGCGTTGCATGGAAAACAAAAAATTTCTACGCACACGCAAGATCTATCCATGGAGATTCGTAGCTACGAGAGGGGAGAGCATCTACATACCCTTGTAGATCGCTAAGCAGAAGCGTTTATCAACACGATTGATGTAGTCGTACACCTTCACGATCCATCCCGATCAAGTACCAAACATACGACACCTCCGCGTTCAGCACACATTCAGCTTGATGACGTCCTCGCCTTCTCGATCCAGCAAGAGAGGTGAAGTAGTAGATGAGTTTCAGTAGCACGACGGCATGGTGACCGTGGTGGTGAAGAACAATCTCCGCAGGGCTTCGCCAAGCACAACGGAAACTATGACGGACGATAAACTAGAGGGGACTGGGTTGCCACCACACGGCTTGGTGAATCTTCATGTGTTCCAGGTGCTAGCCTTGCCCCTCTATTTATATGTCTAGCCCTAGGGCCATTTCTTGGAGAAAGAGCCTCCTCAAAGTCGGTTTAGCCCGCAAGGCAAGATTCCTTCTCGGACTCAAGGACCAGACGCCAGGGTCCTCGGCGTCTGGCCCAGATGCTAGGGTCCCTGGCGTCTGGCCCCTGGCCTCTGCAAAAAATTCCTTTTGCACCTCCCTAAAACCCTGTGGGCTTTACCCCTTGGCCCAAATAAAGTGTCCTCGCACCAGAACATTTCAGGAAACATTCGAAACCCCTTCTGTGAACTCCAGAACCCTCCCGGAGACCAAACACTATTATCCCATATATCAATCTTTACCTTCGGACCATTCCTGAGCTCCTCGTCATGTCCATGATCTCATTCGGGACTCCAAACAACATTCGATCACCAACATACCAAACTCATATAAGAGTGTGGACCCTATGGGTTCGAGAATGATGTAGACATGACCGAGACGCTTCTCCGGTCAATAACCAATAGTGGGACCTAGATGCCCATATTGGTTCCTACAATTCTATGAAAATCTTTATCGCTCGAACCTTTATGACAACATACGTAGTTCCCTTTGATTTTCGGTATGTTACTTGCCCGAGATTCGATCGTCGGTATCTCCATACCTAGTTCAATCTCATTATCGGCAAGTCTCTTTACTCATTTCGTAAGACATCATATTGTAAGTAACTCCTTAGTCACTTTGCTTGCAAGCTTCTTGTGATGTTGTATTATCGAGAGGGCCCAGAGATACCTCTCCGTCATACTGAGTGACAAATCCCAATATCGATGCATGCCAACTCAACAGATGATACGTCTCCAATGTATCTATAATTTATGAAGTATTCATGCCATGTTTACGATAATTTTATATGGTTTTGGTATGATTTGAATGGAACTAATCCGGACTGGCGCTGTTTTCAGCAGAACTACCGTGGTGTTGTTTTTTGTGTAGAAATGAAAGTTCTCCAAACACCGCAAAACTTTTTGTGGATTTTTTATGGACCAAAAGAGAACCATTGGGCCAGAGCAGCACTTGGGGGGGGGGGTGCCCCAAGGGGGGCACAACCCACCAGGGCGCGCCTGGGCCTCCACGCGCGCCCTGGTGGGTTGTGCCCACCTCCACTACAAAAAAATACACTTCCGTGATGATACATGTTTGTCACGGTAGGTCATGTTTTCTGTCAGGCATGTACATCCATGACGATTTTATGACAGAATCAAGATAGTCATACCTGTGCTGTCATAGAAGTGTTCCATGACATTACCAAAATTATCATCACGGAAGTGTCCACTTCCATGACGATAAATGGCGCGTCATGAAAGTGCTTCCGTCAAGGGTGACCGACACGTGGCATCCACCGTAACGGGTTACCCTTAAGCTATCAGGTCCGGTTTTGGATCTGATAACCCGTTAACAGCCCTGACCAATGAGGATTTTCCACGTGTAAAATTCTCATTGGCCGGAGGAAACACGTGTTGGCTCACCATTGGGACAGATGTCATCCACTCATTGGACAAGAGGCGCCTATGATAGGTCGACACGTGGCACGGCCCAAGAGTGGCCCATTCTGGTGCAAAAGGCCGGCCCAGTAAAAATTAGCAGGCCGGCCCATATAAGGCCTACTTGTGTCAGGTCCATTTAAGCCCATGACCCATATGAGATGTGCCAATTCGGCCCGTCAACGGCCCGTTAAGATTTGACACCATTGCAGCCCATCGTCAGTTCGAGCCCGATAACAGCCCGCTATATATTTGGGCTCAATATCGGCCCGATGTGATTTCGGCCTATTAAAGGCCCATTCAAGGGATGGGCCAATTTTCAGGATGTGCATCTTTCGGCCTTTTAGCAACCCATTTAAGTGTTGGGCTAATTTCTGGCCCGGTGTGTCTTTCAGCCTGTTGACGGTCCATAAATGAGTTGGGCCTTTTGTAGTCGGACCTGAGTTTTGGCCTTTTAGCGACCCATTTAAGTGTTGGGCCAATTCCCGGCCTGGTGTGTCTTTCAGCCCGTTGACGGCCCATAAATGAGTTGGGCCATTTGTAGTCAGACCTGAGTTTTGGCCTTTTAACGGCCCATGCTCTTCATGGTCCAATACCAACCCGGTTTATCTTTCGGCCTGCTAAAGGCCCACAACACAGTTGGGCCATTTACAATACGACCTGACTTTCGGCCTCTTAGCGGCCCATGCTCTTCGTGGTCTAGTACGAGCCTGCTGTCTCTTTCGGCCTGCTAAAGGCCCAAAGTATAGTTGGGCCATATGTAGCCCGACCTTATTAACGGCCTGTTAATGGCCTGTGAAATCAAATGGGCCCACCTGTTGCCCGCTTCGATGTCGGCCTGTTAATGACCTGGGAGGTAAGAGGGCCAACCATTAACTTTCGGCCTGGTAACGGCCCATTAACTTAATGGGCCCACTAAAATTTGTGCATATCTTTATGCCAAATTAGATAATTTGAGCCCATTACGACGAGCAATTATGCACAGGACCAAAACTGATCAAGCAAAGGTATGACATACAGGGAATAACGTTGCACATCCAGCATATATTACAGGAAATTACATCCACTGGGCAATCAAAGATTGATGCCAGTGCAAATAAATGAGCAGAACCTAACCATCTACAACGTCACAATCTGCAACCTCAGCACAGATGACGCCCATAAGCATGTGGGCAAGTTCTTGCTGCTTTGCTACACTGTCTCTGAAAACATTGATCAGTTGTTGTTGCGCACGAATGTGCACCTCTGATTCCTCCACCATTTCCATCATTGCTTCAGCCATTAATTGGTTCACAAACATACATTTTTTTCACTGCATTCGAGAAAGAGGAAACTGAACAGATTCAGATGGCGATTTTGGCAGGCTTGTATTATTGATAGTGGAGAGTGTCTCAACCACTGCATCATAACATAAATTAGGAGGGGAACCAAACATATTAATCATGAGTTATTGCCATATTACCTGGCCTAGATTTATTGAAAAGAAACAATGGGGTTGCCTTGCTATTTTCAGAGTTTGTCTTCTTATCTTTAGCAGCCTGCACCAAATTAACACACTAGCATTGCTATCATTGGCCAGGTCAGATAATAGGAAAGCAACATTGACACAACGAACGTTTGGGCAACTAGCCTACACCAAATTAACACAATATGGCACAACTATCATCAGCCAGGTAAGGTAATACAAAAGCAACATTGACACAATGAATGAATGGGCAACCAGAGCAGCACTACAATTCAGTAATGTGCATGATATGAGATAGTACACTCATGCAGCTCAGTATGCAAAACTACCAGGCAGTTTTCCTTACAAAATCAACATTGGCGCCTTTAACATTTTGCTACAACTAATTCTAGATCAGAAAAAGGTTGGATTCACGCCGATTAACAAAATACATGCCGATGTAAAAATATAGTGATATACAACAGGTACTTATGTCAGCATTGGAGCATAGAGAATTCCCACAAGATATTTTCCTCGAATACGATCGCAATGGAGGAAGTCTTCTATCGTTTAACCTTATTTTCTAAAAGATAAATGGGTAAGAAACATGTAGAAAATATGATCAGAATGCTATAAAATTTCATGATGCGAGGATACGCACACGCTTCTTAGAATGGAATTGACATTCTTTTGCTGGACTGGAGCGGACTAGGTCTTTGTCCATTGGAATCTGCTTATTATCAGTGGGAGTTGAGTTTCTTTGTGCTGGAGCAGTATCTATGAAAACTGGAGTTGGTTTATTATCTCCTAGTGTTTGGATCTTTTGCAAAGACCTGGTTTGTAACCCTTCAGATTCTAACATAGCCGTCTTCCCCTTGCATGCCTTATATAGAAGAATGGTGCTTCAATTATAAAATATGCTATAATAGAGATGGAATAGGTACTAAAGAATAGAAAGGCATGACATATTGACATGTATTCCCTTCATCTGAAAATAAATGGATGGGTCTAGGCGTATTTCAGTTCTAGATACATCCAGTTTTATCCATTTCTGCGACATGTAATCCGGACGGAGGGAGTATGATGTAAGAGCTAGGTATACGACAGGACAACAGTGTAAAAAACACTACTTGAATGTAAAACTGTATGCTGGCGAAATACATACAGAAAAACACTAAGGCAACATATGCGTGTATGATTGGGAAACTAAGATGGCATTGCAGAGACCACTAGAACATCACTTCAATGTAAAAAAGAACATGGTATGGTAGACAAATGAAGTACATACTGATATATAACAATGCATAGGATATTCAGAAGCATGATGTCCAAACTAAGCAGATGGCATTGCGATAGAATAGAATGACAGTACTTGAATTTGAAAACATGTTATCATGAATGGAATAGGCACTGAAAAACAGGAAGGCATGCCATATTTACATGCATGATCAGCAGGCTAAGCACAAGGCATTACAACAGAGTAGATGCACTCTAGGACATTATATGCATGTTGTACCCATATCAAGGGTCAAGTAAGAGTAAGGACCTTGTGGGGTGAATAGGATTCATCATCTTTCTGCAAGTCTTGTGAAGAACTGCCTTTACATGTTCCATCATATTGGGTATCATTGACGTCAAGTTTATTGGCCATTACATTGCTCCGTGAGGTTCTTGTGCATAAATCAGTGTGTGCAATTATATCTAACATGCATGGAAGACAACTAGTAGTTAGATTTATGTAATGAGTGCCTGTAGGAGACGACATAAATAGTAGGACTGGGGTTAACTAGCAGCAACAGGTCTCAAAGACTAAAGGGAGAACACAGATGAAAGCTACAGAATATGTATCGTTAGTACTCGAGATTAACTAGATGGCACAAAAAAGTATTAAAGAACAACATAGGTAATACTAGAAGTGGTATAATATTATAATCACCAGCCTGTGGGATATCATTGGCTGATGGATGATAACTATGGAATAGCATTACCTAAAGAACAAGTCTCTTAGCTGAACTATGGAACAACATTAACTCCTAAACAAGACCCGTAAGAGATCAACATGAATATACAGTGAAATGTGATAATCTATTTTCCATGCTTAGATGAATAACAAAGCCATAAATGTTGCACACAAGTAAGATGAGGGTACAACCTATCTGGCCGCCATCCATAGGAGTGAGCATCATGTGCTGACTTGTCGATGGCCCTGTAGTTGTTGTGGCTTTCCATGTCGGGCACGCGCATTCGATGCAGGGAATTGTTGAGTGGGGACTATAGCTCCCTTCTGGTGTATGCTTCCCTTGCTGGAGCAGCTGCGGTGAGTCGGAAGACGGTGTGGCTGAAGATGCAGAAAACGCATAATGTTAAGAACGACACATCTCTTTGATCGAAAGAAATACCCTAAGAGATCAACAACAAGGTACAAGAGTGGTAACACGTCTGTTGACTGAAGACTAAATTGGGGTCACACGATTTTATTTTATTTTGGTATTGTCCGATCTATGCCAGATGGCTTGATGGCCGCCTTGTGCCTACCGACTGACACTGTTCGGAATCTTCCCCGAAGAGTCAGCGATCAATGGCAGAGCATTTCGCCTCCGCCGTCCGTGGCCCCGACCAAAACCCCGCTCCCCGCCCCACCGCACTGCCGTGGTGGCGCCGCCCCCGGGAAATCCACAAAGACTCACCGTCATCCATATCTGGCGGCGACAGTACCTTCAACCCACGCAACTCTAAGATAGCCATCTAAGCGCTACTTCCGCGGCAAACTTGCGCCCTCGCACCCTTATGTTAGACACCAGCCAACCGGCAGCCTAGGAGCTCAGTTGCCTCGAGGGGTGCCGCTTCCCATTGGGAATCGATTGGCCCAGAATAAAAATTCAGACAACTAACGCCTACATAAAGTGATTTGAGATGAGGGTGCGACCTATCTGGCGGCTCGGTGAAGTAGGCAGCTCCAACTGCCGAGTTGGTGAGGCTGGCGCAGTTGCGGTGGCGACCGGTGGTAGGGAAGCAGAGATGTCATGACGGTTGACGACTACAGGGAAGCATCGCAGGAACTCTGGACGGATCCGAAGTTCAAGCCGCTCCAGCACCGTGAACAACGGCGAGGGTGAATCGGCTCCGGTACAGTTGACGCTACCGTCGTCGAGGCAGCTCCAGTAGCACGGAGTAAGAGGCACACGGCCCAGTGCACGACGGCAAATGGACAGCCTCTCCGGCATTAGGGAGGAGGGCGGTTGTGAATTTGGTGTGGTGGGAGGCGCCATTGAGGAGGGGCTGAGGTTTCACGGCTCGGGAGAAGGGAGCTTCTGGGGAGAAGGTGATTTGGCGCCCACGAGGTATGAATGGGGACGGAATTGGGAGGGGAGTGGAACCATGTCTTACAGACGCATTTGTCTAAAATGTGTGTGTGTGTGTGTGGGGGGGGGGGGGGGGTTACAGTTCTACCCCTGCCTTTAGGCTTCTCGGCTTGGGTCTGTGTACTGAGGGTCGGGGAAAGTAGAGTAACTTTGCTTCTCCCCAAATAGTGGGCGCGAGCGATCGGGCGAGGAGGGCGTGTTTTGAAATATAGTGGGCACAAGCAATTTCAGGCGAGGAGGGCGTGTTTTGAAATATAGTGGGCTCGAGCAATTTCGGGCGAGGAGAGCATGTTTTGAAATAGTGGGGTGAGCTATTTTAGGTGAAGAGAGGGTGTTTTGCCGACCATGGTTTATGAATTATTCAGCACATGTCATTTTGACCGAGGAGAAGGCGCGCTTGGATGAAGTTACGAACCTACCCTCGATGTACAACGGGCCAATTGATGCGTGTCCACATAGGCCGGTAATTTTGCGTCTCCCATTTATTTGCTCGGGCAAATTCCACCGAGCAGAGGGTGTTTAATGGTTTGGTCAAATTTTGGGAGAACGAGCATCCACGTCTACCTTATCAAGTCAATTCGAATCAAATTTTCAAATATTAGCTTGCCACTTCTTTTTTAGATTGAGAGATGATGCGGGAGTAATGTGTTTTTACATGCTCGTTGCTAGCGATTTACTATATGACAAATAGTTGACCCACTCAAAACGGGAATCAAACCCAAAATGAAATATCTCGATTCAATGAAATAGCTGGTTCACCAGGTCAAATTAGTGAACTGAATCCAAAATTGAACACCTCAATCGAGTAGCATGTTGTACTGTATTATAGTACTCAATGAACATGTTGAAAGTCAAATTAATGAACTTGTTTGATATACGCATATCTCCGTTCATGTGTGGATTGCACACAACATGTTCTCCAATTTAAATATATGAATGCAAGTTTATATCGAAACATGGTTTATATCAGTCTTTGATGCATAAAACGCGACCTCCCCCTCTCCCGGACTCCTGCTCTCTCTCTCTCTCACCGACAATCTTCAATTCTGTCGCATGCATCCAACACACAAACCTTGTTGGCCCCTCTCCATCTCTCTCCATCTCTCTCTCTCTCTCTCTTTGTGTGCGTGTGGGGGGAGGGTCTTTCTAGTTCGCATGCATATATACTCCAGTCTCCATCTATAGGTCTCTCTCGCACACTATGTATGATTCTCTAGTCCAAGCTAAATATCTTGGGTGCACTCACGTACGCACACAAATTCCTTGGCTTGTTGCCCATAACTCTCTCACGCACCACTCTGTCGTCTCGGAGCTCTTCCCTCTCTCTCTCAAACTCTCCATCTACATGGGTCACACATACACATGCATATCTCACTCGCACTCAATAGACTCATCTAAAACTCTAGCTCTCTCCCTCGTTCTCTCTCCATCTCACATGCACACACACACAATCTCATGCCTAGCCAAGTATGATGGTCTCTCACTCAATTGTAGGCACACGCAGTCCCCCCTATATGTATATGACTAGCTAATCTTAGTCTCCATCACAAACATGTGCATGGTCTATCTCGATTTCTCTCGGGGCATCTTTCTATCGCGCACGCACCTCCCTTGATCTCCCACCCATATAGTCCCCTCACGATCTTGAGGGGATCTCTCTATCACAAACGCACCCTCTCTCCCTCCCCATGCGTCCATGTTCTCCATGTGTCCCTCTCGACCTTTGTTCCTTGTTGGCCAGACCTCTATTGGACATGTGCTATATGGGTGTCTCTCTCCGTTGCAAACAATCATGCACTAGCTATCTTCATGTATCTCCTCACCTCGCTTTTCTATCTCGGAGATGCATGCGTGATATGTTTGCATAAGAAAGGAAAACACACACACTCTCTCTAATTTATGGTTTGTTGTCACTTTCTCTTTCACACACATACTATTTTTCCACACCCACTCATTCTCCTTCACACGCACTTGATCTCTCTCGACTTAGGCACACTCTTCGGTCCATAGCATATAGATTTATTGAAAAGTCAAACATCACAAAGTTTGACCATGTATGTGGAGGAAAAGTTTACATCTAGAACGGAAAACATATACAATTAGATTCACCATGAGATGTAGTTCCGTATGATGTATCTAAAAATTTACATGCACTGCATTATCAAGCGGATGGAATATCTCTTTCCCCCTCTCAGCTATCTGGCACACCACTCAGCCTTATCGGGGCTCCACTATCTCTCTCAAACTTTATATCTCCCTGGTTCACACGTACACATGTCTCGCTCGCGCTACATATAGACCCATCCAACACTCTCCGCCCTTGTTCTCTCTCTCTATGTGACACGCACCCCCCTAAGTACCATAATCCCTCACTCCATCATAGGCGCACGCACTCCCGCCTAAGTATGATTATCTCTCACTAGCCATCAGGAACACACGTATTGTCTCCTTCCATCCATACGTCTATCTCGATATCTCTCAGGGTATCTTCTATCACTCACACACCTTGTCACTCGATCTCCCACCAATGTAGTCCCATCACAATCTCCAGGGGATCTCTCTATGACAAACATACACTCTCTCCTCCCCATGTCTGCATTTTCTCCGTACGTCTCTCTCGACCTCTCTCCCTTGTTTGTCAGACCCCTCTTGGCCACGTGCTAGGGGTCTTTCTCTCTCGGTTGCAAACAACCACACAATATCTCCTCACCTTGCTTCCGTTGTCGAAGATGCATGTGTGAGTGCATAAGACACACACGCTTTTTCTCTACTTTTATCATGTGTTATCCATGTCTCTTTCACACATGCACACACACTTTTTTCACTCACTCTTTCTATTTCACTCTCTCTATCTCTCTCTCCCTCTCTCTAGTTAGGGACTCTCTCACGTCCATAAGCATATGGATGTTTTGAAAAGTTAAACCTCAGAAAAGTTTGACCAGGTATATGTGGAAAAAAACATTTACATATGGAACGATCATTAGATTCATCACAACATGTACTTACTTCATACTATCATTTATCTTTGGTATTGTAGATATAAGTAATTTCTTTATAAACTTGGTCAAAGTTTCAAAAGTTTGACTTTTAAAAAATGTTGGCACTACATTATCAAACGGAGGGAGTAGCTCTTTCTCTCTCTCTGCTATCTCTCACGGGCCTCCCCTCTCACTCGAACTCTCTATACCAACAGATTATACGCTTACTGTGTCAGCGTATAGCTCCATATATTGTTTAGTTGACCGGTCAACCAGTCTACATGCTGCCTTGTCAGCTCGTGTTCTCTATCTTCGTGTGCTGGCCCATGTGGCAGTGGGTGAAAACAAGTAAACTAGAGGCCCATCTGACACACGGTGAAGTAAACAAAGTTGAAACCACTCGGGGTAGCACCCCGCATGCTAGTAAATTGAGGGCGCATTGAGGACACACTTCTTCCGCGTGAAGGACGACTCGCGCATAATTCACCACTGCGTGACGGCATGCACAGAAGGACGCACTCGTGCACACCCAGCTGATGACCCACAAGTGTAGGGGATCTATCATAGTCCTTTCGATAAGTAAGAGTGTCGAACCCAACGAGGAGCAGAAGGAAATGACAAGTGGTTTTCAGTAAGGTATTCTCTGCAAGCACTGAAATTGTAGGTAACAGATAGTTTTGTGATAAGATAATTTGTAACGGGTAACAAGAAATGAAAGTAAATAAGGTGCAGCAAGGTGGCCCAATCCTTTTTGTAACAAAGGACAAGCCTGGACAAGTTCTTATATAGAGAAAAGCGCTCCCGAGGACACGTGGGAATTATCATCAAGCTAGTTTTCATCACGCTCATATGATTTGCGTTCGTTACTTTGATAATTTGATATGTGGGTGGATCGGTGCTTGGGTACTGCCCTTTCTTGGACAAGCATCCCACTTATGATTAACCCCTATTGCAAGCATCCGCAACTACAATAGAAGTATTAAGGTAAACCTAACCACAACATGAGACATATGGATCCAAATCAGCCCCTTACGAAGCAACGCACAAACTAGGGTTTAAGCTTCTGTCACTCTAGCAACCCATCATCTACTTATTACTTCCCAATGCCTTCCTCTAGGCCCAAATAATGGTGAAGTGTCATGTAGTTGACGTTCACATAACACCACTAGAGGAGAGACAACATACATCTCATCAAAATATCGAACGAATACCAAATTCACATGACTACTAATAGCAAGACTTCTCCCATGTCCTCAGGAACAAACGTAACTACTCACAAAGCATATTCATGTTCATAATCAGAGGAGTATTAATATGCATTAAGGATCTGAACATATGATCTTCCACCAAATAAACCAACTAGCATCAACTACAAGGAGTAATCAACACTACTAGCAACCCACATGTACCAATCTGAGGTTTTGGTACGAAGATTGGATACAAGAGATGAACTAGGGTTTGAGAGGAGATGGTGCTGGTGAAGATGTTGATGGAGATTAACCCCCTCCCAATGAGAGGATCGTTGGTGATGACGATAGTGATGATTTCACCCTCCCGGAGGGAAGTTTCCCCGGCAGAACAGCTCCGCCGGAGCCCTAGATTGGTTCCGCCACCTCGTGGCGGCGGAGTTTCGTCCTGTAAGGTTGCTTATGATTTTTCTAGGGTAAAAGACTTCATATAGCGGAAGATGGGCACCGGAGAGCTGCCAGGTGGCCCACCAGGTAGGGGGCCGCGCCCAGGGGGTAGGGCGCGCCCCCCACCCTCGTGGCCAGGGTGTGGGCCCCCTCTGGTACTTCTTCCGCTGAATATTTATCATTAATTCCAAAAATGACTTTCATGGAGTTTCAGGACATTTGGAGTTGTGCAGAATAGGTCTATAATATTTGCTCCTTTTCCAGCCCAGAATCCCAGTTGCCGGCATTCTCCCTCTTCATGTTAAACCTTGTAAAAATAAGAGAGAATAGCCATAAGTATTGTGACATAACGTGAAATAACAGCCCATAATACAATAAATATCGATATAAAGCATGATGCAAAATGGAGGTATCACCAATAGGCCCTCCACTATGTAGGCCAAAACATGTGCCAAATTCACTTGTGATGCATTTGGCATCGATGCCCCTCCATTGCTCACCTGGTGCCCCAATCTGGATCACCTACTTTGCTCCGGTGCCAAATTAACTCATGCAATGAAAAAACACTTGCGTGGGAGAGAGAGAGAGGACTGAGGCAATAAAAAAACACTTTTTTGGGAGAGTGAGAGGCTAGTGCAGTTGGTTTGATTGATTTTTTTATACATGTGGTCTGTGTGCACAGCGGTGCCAACTCTCTCACATCGCGGGAGCGGTGCCAAATCTTTTGATTTGACATCGATGCGTATTATGTGGCATACTTTTGAGAAATATGGCATCGGCCACATAGTGGAAGGCAACAAATGCCCAAGCTCTTCACATGCTCCTAGGTAAATGAGAGGAAAGAGAGAGAGAGAGAGAGAGAGAGAGAGAGAGAGAGAATATCACTAGCCAGCCAACCCTATCATATGAGCGAATGATATTGGTACCTCTTGATGACACGACAATCTTATACAGCCAGCTGCTCTAATATGTTCTCTTCTTTTGTAGATAAAAAAAGACCCGAAAGTGAAAAATGTGCTGCACTATAACAATCTCATCGAATGCCTTGATCTCCATCTTACAGAAATTGATTTGATCGACTACCGAGGCAGCACATCTGAGATTAAATTGGCCAGGTTCTTTGTTCTGGAGGAAAGTGTGCTCAAGGTAATGAGGTTTGGCATTCTCTGGCTCAACAATGAATGGCGTGCTGACCATTGCAAGCGTCTAAGCCTAAATGACAAAGTCTCCGCAGAAGCTGAATTTGTTTTTGAAACATCAAGTGGCCAGAGACTCGAAAATTTATTTGCCCATTAGTGACTTGTCAGGGCGGTGGATTTTAGTTTGTACGATAATGCTACATCCACCTAAAGTAACGAAAGTTCTTACGTAGACTTCCTAGTAATTCCCTCTTCGTAGGTGCAGCATCACTCCTAACATTTGTAATATTAGTTTGAAACTTGTAATATTGCCGTGTCCTATTCCTGCATTTTCAAAATCCTGCGAATCAAAGAGGTCCTGAGTTGGTGATGATGTTGTGCCTACCATCTTTCACCAATAGCCGTCGGATCTAGATCTGACGCATACAAACCAAACTTCTCCATTTTTGCAAAAAGATGCCCGCACTTGTTCCCTATTTACAAATAACTCCTTCTCTCTCACAATCAGCCTTATCTCCTCCGCACCACATCTAGAAGACCATGGAAAAATCTCACGCGATGGCCGCTGCCGGTGCCGTCCACCCCCAATCTTGGTGTTCTGTGCAATGCACGAGCATCTATGCACGGGAAATTGTGTCCAACATAGCTAGTTGTAAGCAGGCTAGCTCTACAGCCATGATGATAGTGATTGCAGATGGTGAGGCTGACTATGGTATGCCGAACACGGCGCCTATCCTCAGGTGTCATCTCTGGCGCAGGGTCTTGTCACTTCACTGTGAGGAGCAGCACATAATAATTTGACCAACGGGTAGTACAGTGGTACTACATTGGTAGTACTACTACTAGTACTAGCACCACCGTCTGGATTTAGTAGTACTACCACGTCCATCTGGATTTAGTATTTGACTAGCAATATATAGTAATGCATGTCACAAATAATGTACTACTCCCTCTGTAAATAAATACATGGTGTATTGTTTTATTCCTATCGGCGAGAGAACTTAATGTCTTTTTGCTAATTAATAGGATTACATGCAATGAACTAACCACTGCATGTCATGTTTGGTAGTCTCAAGTCATTGAAAGCATGCACGGCCCACATCTCTCATTGGTTGATATGTCACAAAATAAGAAACGAGGAGGGAGTTAATGTACCGTTCCTAAGTGTTTTGGGATTATTTGGTTTTTGTAAGGTGACTTACACAACATTTTTGGTTACATGCATTAACATTTTATTAGTTAAATCAAATGTCAAAACTTGGCACAAAATGCAAAGGGGACCAATAAACCAGTAACATCAAAGTTCTCTCGTTTGGCCCCAACTAGAGGTCCGGTGAGATGACTATACTGCACCGGCACGGAGGGGGACGCAACTTCATTGACTTACTGCACGTGCCTTTGGGTGTATGACATGTGGGCCCAACGGGTGGGTGGCCCATCTGTCATACAGGCAAAGGCAGGTGCAGTAGAGGGGCGAGGAGTAGATGGCCAACATGCACGTGAATTCAACGCAGTCTGCACTTCTCATATAAAGGCTCCCCGCCAGTCCAATCTACAAAATCCTACGCACCTACGCACCCTAACCAAGGGCAAGAGTGATCACTCCAATCGCAAGATCAGTTGACTAAAAGCTAGACCCATGGAGGCGATGAGCGCGAGCATTAGCCGGCTATGCCAGATAGTCCACGACGCCGGCCTGCGGCCCAGCACTGAGGAATGTCTCCATTAGTGCTTGAGGCCGGCAGGGCGAGGGGCCACTTGGACGACAACTTCGTCTCCTTGTTCGACGAGGTCCTCGTTGGCTTCCTCATCAAGTTCACTACCGTCAAGAAGCTCGCGGACGACCTTGACTTACGCCTCCAGCCCACGCGCCCAGGCTCTGTGATGCCCGCCACCCTCAACGGCCTCTATGGTGACAACCTCTTCGACGCACTGGTGGCCCTGCGACTGCTCGCCGTCGCGCCGGAGAATGTCCACCTCGAGGTCGCGTTCGCCGCGCAACGCCTCGCGCAGAAAGACACCATCGACATAATCACCCACGTCTACGCGCAAATCGTCCACAAGGACTACTACATGCAACAAGAGGACGATAGGACGCTGGCCTTCTTGGACCGCAGGGCAACCTTGGACGACATTGTTCAGAAGCACGTTGAGGTCGCCGCCTATGCCAATGCTCCTCACATGTCGGTTGGTGACCCAACGCACTAGGGCATGAGGATGTCGTTGATGGATCCGTATGTATCTTTATCTTTCCGTCAAATCCATGTAGTGGTATATGGTACTACTAGTAATTATCTTACCTTTCGCATCAACTACATAATTTTCGTACGTACTCCATGCATGAACCGCGCCAGAACCAAACTTATCATTACTCTAGGGAAATCATTATTTCTATCTATCGGTCGCGCCATGGAGCAGAACCAAATTTTACAAGTTACAAGTTCAAAAGGAAAAGCCCGCCATGTTCGTGTCGCACCCCCACACGGTTGGTTCGGCATGCCGCTCAAGGGGGAATGCGTGTTGTGTTGCATTTTTACTTACAAGTGGGACCGTAGTTGAGTAAACCGACTATCGTCAAACCCCCACCCTGCCCACCACGCGATGGCTGAGAAACAGGAGAGAGAAGAGATGGCTGTAGCACGGACTCCAAGAAAATTGGGGTCGGATGGGACTCATGTGGGTGGCGTGTGCCGTACTGCTAGACGTGAATGCTAGTTATGGCCCATGTCACCCCACTATATCGAGCCTATATCGAGGTGCTGGTTACGTAGAACAAATTTCCTGGAGTCCGTGCTCAGCCCTCCTCTATCTCTCTTCTCAGCCAGCCAGCAGACGCACATAGCCCATCGTTTGTTTGCTCATATGTGGTCCCACATGTCAGTGAAAACGCAAGAGGACCCACTGAACCTGCACATCTTTCACCTTGACGTGCTAGTGATGAAAAACAAATCCAATAAAGATCTTCGGTGGCCGCTTTTGGAGTTACTCAAGAGTAGTAAGATTCTATTTACAGTTTAACCCAAGATGCACATCACGTGGCTTCAACTACCACTCCATTTTCTTGCATGACACGACCTGAATGCTGGATGTCCCACGTGTCGGCAAAAAAGGAGGAAGAACTCGACCAAATCTTCTCCACATTTAGACCGGAGGAGTAGGAAACACGACAAGCCCTATTCCTACATCATATTACGTACGTACAAGCCCACCTCACGCAGTCACGCTATCACCATATTTCTCGACCTCCGTGCGACACCTAGATCTAGTTGATCTAACTAGAACTAACTATTGGTTGGCTCTATGTGATGTGGCAACTTCATACTACTACGGATGCTAGCTATACTACTACGACACTAACACTCCAAGAAGTGAGTCAAAAACCATTTATAAATTGAGTTTATGACATGCATATGCAAATGTACCATTCATTACATACGACAAGTCATCAACACACAACGACAACGAGGATACATGTTGGATTATATATTAGTTCCAACAAAACATTCTAGTAAATACTAAAGTTTTCATCACACAACTAATAACAAGCAATGAAATGAACTTCAGCCCAACCACTCCTCGGCGTTGGAAACACTTGCTTTGAACCAGAAGAGTTTGTCTCGGAAGGGGCAGCTACTGTCAATCTCGAGACCAACACAGGATTGATCATCCAGGCTGAAGCGGCCTATTTCATGACCCATATTGTGATAGCCACAGTAGGGAAGCATAGCAATGTCCGAGGTATAGATACAGTTGCTTCTCATAAATGGTAGTAACGTTGTGTGAACAGCAGCTGGATCGTCTTTCACCATGATTGGATAGTTTTGTCCAAGGAAGAGCGAGTTTCCTCCAAGAGTATCAATACTAAACTAGGCAGAAGGTGTTGGCGCTAGCACAGTAGTATCCATCCCGAATACCCTGCAACGGATGTTGGAATAGGTCCGGAGAGTGCGACCATGCGAGACAACGCTTCCTTAGTATCATCGGCAGTGCCCTGTACACAGACAAGAAGAGGTGATCCATCGAAATATGTTGCCAGACGCCACTGAGTATATGGGTCCTACTCGTCCTCATGCTCGTGATCATCACCATTGTCATCTCCCCCTTGGTTATAATTTTTTTCAAGTATAGGTGGTGGAATGTTCACAGGACCTTGGAAACACAAGAAGGTTAATTAGTAAACGGAAACTAGCTAATCCGCATGCATGTGGAAGAAACAACTATAATTACGATGGAAGAAAAACGTACCGAAAGCATAAGGAACCCATGCAAAAACAGTGCCACGAGTGGTGGCAGCAAACACAAGACCCTTGTATTGAATTGCATCACAGTACTCATCCGTGTACAGAAATTGATTTTTGAGCAATTTCCATCGAGGCATGGAAGTAAGGACGGCAACAAGCTTGTCGAAGATAGCAACAACTTCATAGTTCGTGTAATCCCAAGAGCGGTTGGGAACTCTACAAATTGCTATCTTCCGTAGACGACAGTCACCATGATCGTATTTGAACATGCGTAGAATACCTGTGTGCTCAACCTCTGGGCTGTATGAGATTTTTGGAAGTGGAACCCGGTGATGAGTGTACACATTCACAAGTTTCCACTCGCAGTTGGACCCAACAACCCAATCTCCATTTGCGCCTGCCCACGCCTTACCCTCAAGCGATGGCATCTTAACATCACATGTATCATTATCAAGCGGCATCAACTTGCACAAGGCGAGGCCTCCGTCGTCCGCGCACCGGTCAGCACGGTCACGGCAAAGAAGATATGGGAGATCAAACCGCTCCTGGACCCTTGGGTTCCTTGTAATGATGTTATTAGTCTAGTCGAGAATGGTCTTGAATGAACCTGCCATGCTAGCTGAGGTGATGACGTCGCACCAATCAATGAGTTCCTCCACCACGTCATCTTTCAGAACGCGGCAAGAATAACAGGGTCGTTTCCGGCCTGCTCCCTCCATGGAGAAGACGATCGAACAATGGCAGAAGGAAGGGTGAAGGCAAATGGAGGAGGGAGGAAGTGTGTGCGACAACAGTTCCAAATCGAGAGGGAAAGGTGAAGAGTCGGTGGACGGTTGCCACGGTACACGAAGAGGCACCCCGGCCTACATAGACATCCATCCGAAAATTGTACAAAAGGATTGGTCATCGTTGAGGAAGTCCTGGATTAGGGGGTATCCGGACAGCTGGACTGTGTACAACGTCCGGACTATTGAAGCGTGAAGATACAAGACTCAAGACTTTGGCCCGTGTCCGGATGGGATTTTCCTTGGCGTGGAAGGCAAGCTTGGAGATCCGGATATTATATTTCCTTCCTTGTAACCGACTCCATGTAAACCCCAGCCCTCTCTGGTGTCTATATAAACCGGAGAGGTTGGTCCTTAGAAGGCCGATCACAATTACAATCATACCATCATAGGCTAGCTCCTAGGGTTTAGCCTCTACGATTTCGTGGTAGATCTACTCTTGTACTACCCATATCATCAATATTAATCAAGCAGGAAGTAGGGTTTTACCTCCATCGAGAGGGCCCGAACCTGGATAAACATCTGTGTCCCTTACTTCTTGTTACCGTTAGCCTTGACGCACAGATCGGGACCCCCTACCCGAGATCCGCTGGTTTTGACACCGACATTGGTGCTTTCATTGAGAGTTCCTCTGTGACATCGCCACAAGGTTTGATGGCTCCTTCAATCATCATCAGCAACGCTGTCTAGGGTGAGGCTTTCCTCCCTGGACAGATCTTCGTGTTCGGCGACTTCACACTAGGGGCCGACCCGCTCGGTCATCTGGAGAAGATCGTGTCAGGTTCACCGGATAGTTATGACGAGCATGGCTTGGACCTGCCATCAGACGATGCTCAGGATATTACCCCAGCAGAAGCCTCGGGTCTAAATTTGGGGCAGGTTGCGTTGCCTAAGGACGGAGGGCTGGTCCCTGTCCCGCAGGCCATACCCTCGTTGGTGATAGAGCCGAACACAGGTCTCACCTCTGCGGGAACCTGTGACTCCGGACCCCGGATTCATATCCGGATGTAGGTTCCAGTCCGCGCGTCCCCGAGCCCGCCGATCTTGGTTGGTCTCCGGTGATGGAGTTCACCGCGGCGGACATCTTTCAGCATTCGCCCCTCGGCGACATACTAAACTTATTTAGAACCCTCTCTTTGACGGAGAACTTCAGGCCGAACTATGTAAGGCTCGAGTGGGAAGCAGGCGACGAAGAAATTCGTTACCCACCCACCACCCACTTGATAGCCACGGTTGATGATTTAACCGACATGCTGGACTTCGACTCCGAAGGCATCGACGGTATGGACGACGATGCAGGAGAAGACTTAGAATCTACGGGGTACCAGATTCCGGCCTCGTCACAAGACATATACATGGTGGATACGCCCAAGGAAGGCGACTGAGACAATCCGGAAAATAACACCCCTGGGCAAAAACCAAAGCAACGACGCAGACGCCATTCCAAATCCGGCAACAGTAACAACATCAGCAAGAGCGCTAGAAGAATGGATACCTCGGTCAACCCTGAAGGCAATAACGACCAAACAGAACCAGCGATGGAGCAGGACGAACCAGGTCACGCCGAACATAGTCCAGAGCGTACGCCCGAAAAAGACGATCCAGAAGGACGAGTTCATCAAACCGGCCCAGGACAAGAATATAGTTCGAATGACGGCACATTCATCGTTCTGGAAGAACGCGTGGAATGAGAGAACCTCCACAAAAAGCTTATGGCCACAGCGAGAAGTCTGAAGAAGCAGAAGCAACAGCTTAAAGCCGCACAGGAAACGCTCAATCGCAGATGGAACAAAGTGCTAGACACTGAAGAAAGATATGGCGACGATCGCCATACAAAGAGCTACCCAAAACGCAAGTACTGGCAGATTTCGATGACGAGGCCGTTCCAGCGAAGAATAACACGACTAGGAGACCAGGAGTACCACTTCATAACCGCAATAAATCAGCTGCCGAAGACGCCAACGATCTACGTGAGCACCTGGAGAAGAAAGCTGGTGTAGCTAGGTCCATCTATGGATCTAAAGGAGACACCCCGGTGCGGGACTATGGTCGTCAAAACAATTATGACAACCAAACACCAGTTCGGAATAGACACCGAACACAACAACAGCCGACGGCATGCCACAGCGCGTCCAGATACAGAGCAGCTGCTCACCCCCTGTGCTTTATTGATGAAGTACTGGACCATGAATTCCCACAGGGCTTTAAACCTGTAAACATAGAGGCATACGATGGAACGACAGACCCAGGGGTCTGGATTGAGGACTTTATCCTCCACATACACATGGCTCGTGGAGATGACCTCCATGCCATCAAATACCTTCCCCTCAAACTAAAGGGACCAGCTCGGCAGTGGTTGAAAAGCCTCCCCGAAAATTCAATCGGGAGCTGGGAGGAACTAGAGGACGCTTTCAGGGCCAATTTTCAAGGGACCTATGTCCGGCCTCCAGATGCTGACGATTTAAGTCACATAATCCAACAACCCGGAGAGTCTGCCCGCAAGCTTTGGAATAGATTCCTCACCAAGAAGAATCAATCGTTGACTGTCCGGATGCCGAAGCCTTAGCGGCATTCAAACACAGCATCCGTGATGAGTGGCTCGCCAGACACCTCGGCCAAGAAAAGCCAAGGACAATGGCAGCCCTAACAAGCCTTATGACCCACTTTTGCGTGGGAGAAGATAGCTGGCTATCCGTAAAGGCACGAGCGACCCCAGCACATCCGAAATAAGGGATGGCAATGGGAAGCCACGACCTAATAAAAATAAACGCTAAAACAAGGAAGATAGCCCGGACAACACAACGGTTAATGCAGGATTCAGGGGCTCTCGACTTAACCAGCAAAATAAGCAATCTAAAGGCAGTAAAGAAGGACCGTCCGGTCTGAACAGAGTTCTGGACAGACTATGCCAAATTCATGGCACCTCCGACAAACCTGCGAACCACATGCATAGAGAGTGTTGGGTCTTCAAGCAGGCCGGCAAACTAAACGCCGAACACAAGGAAAGGGAAACACCAAGTGAAGATGAGGATGAACCTCGCCATTCGAACACTGGGGGGCAGAAAAAATTCCCGCCAGAGGTCAAAACAGTGAACATGATCCACACGACTCGCACATCCTTGAGGAGGTACGAATGCACCCATAAAGACGCGCGCGACATAGATCCCATCGTACCCACACCTAACTACTGGATGTCTTGTTCGATCACTTTCGACCGCTTGGACGGCCGAACTAGTATTCAGCGCGAAGGATCAAACGCCTTGGTACTTGACCCAATAATCGACGGATACCATCTCACTCATGTCCTCATGGACGGCGGCAGCAGTCTCAGTTTAATATATGATGACACTATCTGCAGGATGGGGATAGACTCATCCAGAATCAGCAAGATCAACACCACCTTTGAAGGGGTGATACCAGGCGTTGAAGCCTGCAGCAGGGGCTCCATCATACTGGAGGTAACATTCGGCTCTCCAGGCTACTCCAGAAGCGAAGAACTAGTCTTCATCATCGCACCCTTCCAAAGTAGCTATCAAGCATTGCTTGGAAGAACGGCCTTCGCCCGCTTCAATGCATTGCCGCACTATGGCTACCTTAAACTTAAGATGCCCGGTCCTCGCGGCGTCATCACCGTTAACGGAATAATAGAGCGCTTTTCGCGCGCAGAGGAATACACGACGGCCTTAACGGCCGGACTATAAGCAGCCTCTAACAAAAATACACCGGGTCGTCAAGACCACGGACATGGCTAGACGAGTCTGGCAGCCCATATTAAACCAGGGCACTGTATATGTAATCCTATAGAGGACACCAGGGGCTAACAATAAAGCTCCACACTCGGCTCAACCTTATTGGCAGGCCAGCATCTTATATTTTCTACTATCCATCGCATACTTACATTGCACTCTCCTATGAGACTCCCTTTTCTGCAGATAATGTTCGCGCGATACCCTTCCATGATGCGGCACAACAGAGACAATGGCGCAGACGTGCAGCAGGGCCCCGTTCAACAGGTTTCTTTTTAGATTAAGCCCCTGTGTAAACCTTTTCTATTGCCTCTTGTTGTTTCATCATCCCATGGGTTCCATACCCACAGCGGATACTGTCGTTTTTGGCATTTCGCCACGACAGATTAATGCACGTACCTGGAAATACAGGGTTTATAATGAATGGGCATTCTTGAGCTCATCATCTGTTATAAAGTCCGAATACCTTCGGGAGTGTTCGGCGTCACGAGTTTGGCCTTATATGCATCAGCTCCGAATCATGTCTTTGGTCAAATGTTGGGTTTGCCCGGCTCCTAGGTTTTCCGCCTTATGTTCCGTCATAATCGGCTAAGGTGGCCAAAGGAGAATTACCGTGATTGTGCCCTGGTTTATTCCGGATGAGCACCTCAGTAGAGAAAGCTGAAAACTGACCGTCATGATACAACGAGAGACTGGTCAACCACTCGACGACTCACTGGAATCTCTAGGATTCCTCTACATTAACGAAGGGCCATTTCCCGGCCAGGTACATACGCGCCCGTATTCGGCTGCACGCGAAGGTACCAGGGGCTACATAGTAGCCCCAACGTTAGAATCCCGCGACTAAGTGAAAGTGCTACAGCTATATAGTCCGGTTGCCTAGTTCGACATGCGATCACCTCCTTGCCGGACCAAGACGTTGGATAAAGAGTGATCAAGCACATTTTTTCGCGAACACCCCCGCATTGTATGCGTGGGGGCTGAAGCCAACGACTGCTATCTTTCGGATTACCCACACATATATACATATATATAAACGGCCGCACAGGGGACACAATCATATTTTTAGACAAAAATTATAAATATAACCTTCTAATCAAAATGTTTGTACAATGATTTGAATCATCACTCAAAGAGGAGATTCTTCGGGCACTGCGCCTCTATTAGGCGGGCACCCTCCGTGACCTGCGCCAAGTAGTGCCCGACCGGATACTGGACCCCCACCGGATCCTGAGACGCTACCATAGTGGCATCCATATCCGTCCAGTACGCTTTAACGCGGGAAAGGGCCATCCGTGCACCCTTTATGCATGCTAACCTCCTCAAGGCATCAATCCGAGGCACGGCCCCAAGGAACTGTTGCACCAAACCAAAGTAACTGTCGGGCTTAGGCCCCTTCGGCCAAAGATGGTCTATTACAGACCGCATGGCAAGACCGGACAGCCTGTGAAGCTCCGCCACAGCGGCCATCCTATCACTTAACGGCAGCGGGCGAGTGGGAGCATTGAACTGCGACCAGAAAAGCTTCTCCACCTCCTTCTCACCCTGATCTTTGAAGAACTCCACAACATCAGCCGTACTCTTCGCCAGGTCCGCGTATGCGTTCGGCGAGCTCCAGCGTCAATCCAGGGGAGCATACTTCGGATCGAAGATCTTCGTCTGCAGTAAATAGGAGCCTCCAGCCGCGATCTTACTCGCCCGTTGAAGCTCCTCCCGCGCACTTCTAAGCTCGGTCCATATTTCCTTGGTGGCATTGAGTGCCTTGCTCAGGTCAGCCGATTTATCCTCATGCTCCTTTTTCAGGAGCTCATACCGGTCAGCGGCATTCTTTAACTCGATAGCCATTTAGGCTACCTTTTCCTCACTTCGGCGATGAGCAACCTGTTCGGCTCTCAATTCCTCGGCCGCCTTTAGGGCAGCCGTATGGCTCACCCGAGCCTATTCCTTGGCTAGAGCAAGTTCCGCCCTCAGGGCCTCGATGGCAACAACACCATCTGCAGTCCGAACATATTACATTACTATATGCCACCTCAAATATTTTCCTATGCAGGAAAGACAGGACACATACCTTGCGATTTATCCAGCCGCTCATTCATCAAAGTGATATCGGCATCAACCGAACCAATTTGCCTTATCAGTTCGGTCACTTCAATGCACGGGCCGGCGGCCGGACCCACAGGTACCTGCACATATTTATAACATAAATCTTTGGTTTATGATCCCCCGTTTGCCGCCTAAGGCGGGAAACCAGAGTCTCAGGGGCTACTGTCTATATGGAGCACACCTAGCGCGTGCCTCCCAATGAAAGAAACGGTGGATTCTCCATTACATACCTCAAAGCCTCTGAGCAGGCTTGTGAATGCTTCATTCAAACCGCTCGTAGTAGATGAAATCTTCTTAAGCACCACGCTCATTAATGAGCGGTGCTCCTCCGAGAGCGCAACTCGCTCCAGCAAGCCCGTTAGCACGTCTGGCCGGATATCGAACTGCACCGGACTCCTCCCATCGCCCCCCGTTGTAGCCAAGTGCTCCGGGTGCGGGGCGGCTGACGAATTGACTGCCGGATTCGGTAGATCCGGACTCCTCCGTGACGACACCTCGATGTCGCCCGATTCATGAGTCGGAGAAGGGGGTGGGGTCTCGCTCTCCATCATCTCCGGAGGAAGGTCCCCCGAAGACGAACCCTGTTGAGAGGAGCTGCCGGCCGGACTGCAAAAATTTGAATCCTGGTTACTAACCAAGGAGAAATGCAGTACCTTCGGACTGTAGATTGACTTACAACTCAGTGGAGGGCTGACCCGTTGGAGGGCATGGTGCGGTGAAGGTGCCTGTCGGGCAAGGCCCCCTGAGGATGCCTTTTTCCCCAATTTGGGCATCTCTGCCTACAAATCTTCGTAGGCGGCCCTCTTCTTCCCGCGCGGGGAGGAGGCCTCGACCTCTCCCCCTGGCTATCCTCCTTGGGGGAGGTAGCAACTCCCCCGGTTCGGATGCGTAGCGTGTGCGGTTCAGATTTTTCATCCCTCCCCTCGCCTTTCCCCGAGGGCATCCTGCTGAGTACTCGGTCAAGCATCTTGGCCATGGTGGGAGCGGGCGAGCCTTCGGGAAGTGGCACCGGACACCTGATTCTCTCCGCCTTGCTGAGCCATTCCTGGACGCGGATGATTTTAAGAATAAACAATCATGACAAAGACAAAACTGGGTGTCCGGTATCAAGTCTAGTTACTCGAGTGTCTAGGCGATTGCAGCTTAGGCCTGCATCCTCGGTGGTGTCCGGACACGTTACTTTCCATCCGAAGAATAATTTGCACATCTCTTTGGGCTTCAGGCCGAAGAAGTGCTTGACGGTCCGCAGACCCTCTGGATTGAACTCACACATCCGGAGAGGCCGGCGTTGGCACGACAACATCCACCGGATCAACATCATTTGCATTATGCTGACGAGATTAATGTCCCTTGCAAGAAGCTCCCGGATGCGATTCTACAGTACTGGTATATCACCAGCGGGTCCCCAATTCCGTCCTACGTCTGTCCAAGACGCCGACTGTGATGGAGGGCCCGAGCGAAACTCGGGGGCAGCCGCCCACTTTGTGCCTCTGGGAGCCGTGACATAAAACCACCTCCGTTGCCATACATCAGATACTTCTGGAAAAGAACCCTCCGGCCATGGGGCGTCGGCGTTTCTTCTTATTACGGCACCTTCGCACTCCACATGTCACCCCCCGATCATCTTCGGCTTCACATTAAAGGTCTTGAGCCATAGGCCGAAGTGCGGGGTGATGTGGAGAAAAGCCTCGCACACGATAATGAACAATGAGATCTGGAGGATAGCGTCCGGAGCCAGATCATGAAAGTCTAACCCATAATAGAACATGAGCCCCCTCACGAAAGGATCGAGGGTGAAACCCAAACCGCGGAGGAAGTGTGGGACAAAAACAACACACTCATTGGGCTCCTGCGTGGGGATGACTTGCCCTGGAGCAGGAAGCCTGTGCTGGATATCTGCGGTTAGGTATCTGACCTCCCTAAGCTTTGCAATGTCCTTCTCCTCGATCGAGGAGGCGACCCACCGGCCTTGAGGATCAGATCCGGACATATTGGAGGATTCCGGAGGGGTGGAGCTTAGGTTTTGGGTGTTAGAACTCAAGGTGCGAGAAGGCGCGATGAAGGTGAAAAAAGAGGCGTAGGTCTCGACCCCTTTATAAAGAGGGCGGATATCAAGAGTCCCCTGTGTGACCGTTTGAGGCTTATCTAAAAAACACACGGGGTAATACCAACAGCCGTCGTGGGGTCACGCACGCTCATATTGATGGAAAATCCCGTAATAAAAGGCACACGATCTCTGCCTCGATGGTACGTGCCAATAAAATAGCCTCGTAACACAAGTCGCTGTGGGGTAGGAAACGTCGGTTCACGTAGGACCAAGCCACGATGCAAGGGCATGACGCATGAAGATTGCCAGCAAATCAGATCTGTACCATACGAAGATCATCTTGTAGATCCGAACACGGTCTACGTGTTCAATAACCACTTTGGAGTATTCGAAGGAGGAACCCGCCTTGCAATGCTGAAGACAATACTGCGCGCCGGACTCATCGTCATTGAAGCCTGGTTCAGGGGCTACTGAGGGAGTCCTGGATTAGGGGGTATCCGTACTGTGTACAACGTCCGGACTATTGAAGCGTGAAGATACAAGACTCAAGACTTCGGCCCGTGTCCGGATGGGACTTTCCTTGGCGTGGAAGGCAAGCTTGGCGATCCAGATATTATATTTCCTTCCTTGTAACCGACTCCATGTAAACCCTAGCCCTCTCCGGTGTCTATATAAACCGGAGAGGTTGGTCCTTAGAAGGCCGATCACAATTACAATCATACCATCATAGGCTAGCTCCTAGGGTTTAGCCTCTACGATCTCGTGGTAGATCTACTCTTGTACTACCCATATCATCAATATTAATCAAGCAGGAAGTAGGGTTTTACCTCCATGGAGAGGGCCCGAACCTGGGTAAACATTTGTGTCCCTTACTTCTTGTTACCGTCAGCCTTGACGCATAGATCGGGACCCCCTACCCGAGATCCGCCGGTTTTGACACCGACAGTCGTCTCACTGACATGTTGGAACGGGACCACATGTCAACGAAACATGGTGTGTAATTTCTTGTGCAAAATGCGATCTGGCCGCGTTGGCCCGAGGTGCCGCATTAGTTATCGACCTTTATTTTTTTAACATACAATCTGAGTGGATAGCTCCTGTGGTCATCACACATGAGCGGATATATAGGTGGGTGTCGGTGTCAAAACCGGCGGATCTCGGGTAGGGGGTCCCGAACTGTGTGTCTAGGCGGATGGTAACAGGAGACAAGGGACACGATGTTTTTACCCAGGTTCGGGCCCTCTCAGTGGAGGTAAAACCCTGCTACTGCTTGATTAATATTGATGATATGGGTAGTACAAGAGCAGATCTACCACGAGATCAAGGAGGCTAAACCCTAGAAGCTAGCCTATGGTATGATTGTTGTTCGTCCTACGGACTAAAACCCTCCGGTTTATATAGACACCGGAGAGGGCTAGGGTTACACAGAGTCGGTTACAATGGTAGGAGATCTACATATCCGTATCGCCAAGCTTGCCTTCCACGCCAAGGAAAGTCCCATCCGGACATGGGAAGAAGTCTTCAGTCTTGTATCTTCATAGTTTTGGAGTCCGGCCGACGGTGCTAGTTCGGCTATCCGGACACCCCCTAGTCCAGGACTCCCTCAATAGCCCCTGAACCAGGCTTCAATGACGACGAGTCCGGCGCGCATATTGTCTTCGGCATTGCAAGGCGGGTTCCTCCTCTGAATAATTCATAGAAGATTTCGAACACCAGGATAGTGTCCGGCTCTGCAAAATAAATTCCACATACCACAGTAGAGAGAATAATATTTACACAAGTTCAATCTGCAGACGTATCTCGTGGCATGACGTCACACCACGGTCAAGCCTTTATTCGAATTGTTTTAACTGTTCCGCCTCAGCGCGTTTAGCGAAGCGGTTCCTTGGCATGTCCTGTCAAAGCAGAGATCGTGTCCCCTTATTCCGGGATTCTAATCAATACGGGCGTGGGTAATCCAACTGCGCCATTGATTGCGGCACTTGGGAGACAAGCGAGTTTTACTGGGCTGGTGGGGACGCATAGTTTCGTCCGCTCATATATAAGGGGATAAGAATCCACCTTTTCACCTACGCCTTCTTCCTCCTTTGCTTATCCATCTCTGCGCACTTGAGCTCCCACTACTAGGGAAAAGCCTATACACAGAATCTTAGCAGCAGCGAGGGTTAAAAACCCTCGCTACTGCTACTTACTAGCAGCGTAGGTTTTTAAACCTCGCTACTACTAAGTTGATAGCAGTAGCGCGGGTTTATAACCCTCGCTACTACTAAGCGGTCTCTACCGTGCCCCCCGGGACATGCCATAGTAGTAGCGCGGGTTTTTAACCCTCGCTACTACTAAGTTGATAGCAGTAGCGCGGTTTTTTAACCCTCGCTACTAATAAGTGGCCCCTGGACCATGCCATAGTAGTAGCGATGGTTATAAACCCGCGCTGCTGCTAAGTTGATAGCAGTAGCGCGGGTTTTTACCCCTCGCTACTACTAATCGTCTGCCATAGTAGTAGCACGGGGTATGGCCTATTTGTCAAAGTCTACCCCCCCGGACCGCCTTTTCAGTTTTTTAAAAAATAAAAGAAAATGATAAAAATGTCAAAAAAATAAAAGAAAATAAGTTTCCCATGTGATATGTGGTCTAGTTGTTGGGAAAATTTACAAATATGAATTTCGACTTTATTTGCAAAATCTCTCTGGAAATTTGTAAAATGGCCATAACTTTTGCATACGAACTCGGATGAAAAAGTTTTTTATATGAAAAATCATCTACTCAAAAAGTTACATCCGATTTTAATCGTGGAAACCCCGTTAAACATTTTCAAAATCCTCAAAAACCTAACAGAAAAAAAGTTACGGGGCTTTTAAGATCTGGAGGCAAAAAAATTCATCAAATTTCACTTTTTTTAATTTTTGTTAAATCTGGTCAAACTATGGTCAAACTAATTATTCAAGAATATTAGTGTTACTAAATAATTATTTTAGTTTTTTTGAATTTTGGTCAAATCTGGTCAAACTGTGGTCAAATCTGGTCAAACTATGGTCAAACTGTGGGTCAAACTAATTATTCAAGAAATATTAGTGTTACTAATTTTTTAGAATAATAGTTTCAAACTCAAACAGTGAAATGTGTCAGTACATGCTCAAGCTAAATTCCTGAGGTTAATAGGATTGACATCTTACTATTGTCAGGAAAACAACAAGTGCAGACTTGGAAATGAGGGAGAATAGAACCCGGAAGTTAAGCGTGCTCAGGCTGGAGTAGTGAGAGGATGGGTGACCGTCTGGGAAGTTAGATGATTTGGAATGATGAGGGGTGATTAGAGATTAAATTTAGCGGTGATGATGGGTGATTAGAGATTTGAGGTTAAAATAATTCAGAAATTTGAAAATTAGGGAAAAAAATCAAAATTTTTTTCGAAAAAATTAAATTTTTTTCCAGAGATTACAGATTAGTAGTAGCGCGGGTTTTTACCCACGCTACTGCTATACGTTAGCTGTAGCGCGGGTTTTACCCGCGCTACTGCTATAAGTTAGCTGTAGCGCCTTATTAGTAGCGCCGGCCCCCGCGCTACTAATAGGCCCAAAACCCGCGCTGCTGCTAGGCTTTTCCCTAGTAGTCCAGCGCCCAAGTCCGCACATCTCACCTCAACCTTCTCCAACCATGTCCGGAGCGGGAGGCAAGTGGATGGCCTCCTCCGTCACGGAGGGGCACATCAAGAGGCTGCGCAAGGCCGGATACTTGTCCAGCGATATCGCGCACCGACTCCCCGACGAGGGGCAGCTCATCCCCACCCCCAGGCCCCATGAGAGGGTAGTGTTCCTTCCCCATTTCCTCCGCGGACTGGGCTTCCCACTCCACCCATTTGTCCGGGGGCTCATGTTCTACTACGGCCTGGATTTGCATGATCTGGCCCCAAATTTCATCCTCAACATCTCGGTGTTCATCGTCGTGTGCGAGGCCTTCCTCTGCGTCCAGCCCCACTTCGGCTTATGGCTGAAGACTTTTAATGTCAAGCCGAAGGTAGTGGGCAGGCGCCAAGCAGAGTACGGAGGCGCCATGGTGGGCAAGATGCCCAACATTACATGGCTCGAGGGCGCCTTCGTGGAAACCATCAAGGGGTGGCAGTCGGGGTGGTTCTACATCACCAAGCCGCATGACCCTGAATGGGCAGCGGCCCCTGAATTCAGATCTGGTATCCCCACATAGCTCACCTCCTGTAAAGAGAAGGGCCTGACATGGGGAGATTCAGAGGAGCTGACCGGACTACAAACCTGCGTCCAAACCCTGGTGAACAAGAAGCTCAAGCTTGTCAACGTAATCCAGGTCATGCTCATCCGCCGGATCCTCCCGTGCCAACAGCGGGCTTTCAATTTGTGGGAGTTTGATCTAGCACAGCACCCAACCTTGAGCAGGCTCTTCGACACTACGTACGAAGACGCCTGGAGGGTGCTATTCAAGGGTGCCGAGGCTCCCTCATCCGCTACTGAAGATCGCGGATTCAGCTCGCAGCGTCAAGCCGGCAAGGTAAGCTATTTTATCCTTTACGGGACACTTGCTTTCCATAGTTTGACTCTATGCAGGATCTAAAACTCCCATTACCTTTGACATGCTTGGCAGAAGACGTCCGGGCAGGTTAACTGCCCGGCTCCCTTGCCCGAAGACCCAGCGGATGCCCGATTATCGGGACTGCTGGCCCCGGCGCCTTACGTGGTGCCGGAGAAGAAGGCCAAGAAGAAGGCCACGGGAACTCGGAGGAGTTCTCGGCGCCAGGTGTTATCGGACTCATCGTCCGACGACTCCGAGGCGGACTCCTCCCACGAGGACGAGGAGGAGAAGAAAGAGGCCTCTCCCCCAGCGGGGGGAGAGAAGAAGAGGAAGGCTTCCCCAACGGGGGAGGCCGAAGGGTCCAAGAAGGGAAGGACCCTTCCTCCGGACTGTTCCACCAACGCCGACGATGGCGAGGAGGAGTGGCCCTCGAGGGCCAAGCCTCTGGCGAGATCATAAGTGTCCGGATCCCAGAATAACTTATGATTTTCCTTTCGCCGCATAGTGTCTTCTAACGCCGAACACCACCATATAGCCCGCCCAAGGATGATCTCCCCGCTTCGTCGAGCGGGTCCCTGGGTTCGTCGGATGTGAATAGCGCTTCACTTCCGACCGCCTCCTCCCCTCGTGACGCAGACGACGCCGAGGCGGGGTCCCAGAAGGGGACCGGCCAGGAGGAGGAGGCCCCGGAGATGCCGCAGGGCAACCTCCCGGACTTCGGGCCGGACTCCGCGCCGGAACCTTCGGTGGTTCCGGAGTCCGGCGGGCGGCCCCTTCGTAAGAAGGGTGGGACGGCGATGCCGGTGACCTCTGTCCAACCGGAGGCGCCGGATAATTTGCTAGAGGCGCTCAACGGTGCTTCCATCAAAGAGGAACACCGCACTGTTATGAGTGCGGTGATTCAAAAAGTTCAGTCCGCCAAGAGCGGGCTGACCGAAGCCTGGACCAGCCTTCTAACAGGCTTTGAGGTAAGGGTTTTAAGATATGTAAAAATAGTACCACATAGACAGTAGCCCCTGATGCTCAGTTCGGTGTTCGGAAAGAAAAGCCGGACTAAGGATCTAATAAGATATACGCAGGAGTCTAACGTAAGTATGTCAATATGGGAATGCAGGCTGCGCTGCTGACCTCTGCCGCACTGATTGTGGAGGTCACTGCCTTGAATCAGAGCCTCGAGCGGTCCGAGAGCGAGCTCGGTCGTGCCAAGAAGCAGCTCGAGGACAAGGAAGGTAAGTAATACCTTATTAAAGTGATACCTTATAGAAAGGATTTGGTTGCAAAAAATGACAGGAATAACATGGGTATTGCAGGGGCTACAAACGAGGTGGCGACCCTGAAGGAGGCGGTGTCCGCGGCCGAACGCAATGCGGCCGCGGAACGCACCGAGCGAGAGAAGCAGGAGGCGCGGGTGGCGGAGGTGCGGCAAGAGCTCCAGGCTCTCGTGGAAAAACACGAGAGTTTGGAGCGTGACTCGAAGACTCGAGAGTCCGAGCTCGCGTCGGCTCTTGAAAGTGCCAATGCCGCTAAGGCCGAAGCCCAAAAGGCCCTCCAGGAAATCGAGGCGGCGAAGAAGATAGCGGCGGGTAAGGCATTCTTCATGCAAAGCAAGCATGTAAAAGTGAATTACTTGTTACTTACCCGAATTAGGAGCTCTCCAGGAGCATTCGCAGATCTGCCCTGTAGCGTGTCCGATGCTGCCGCGTACTACAGAGCCGAGGAGGGGAGCTCGACGAAAAAGGTGCTTTGGTCTCAGTATGCTGAGGCCGGACATCCGGTGCCCCTGAGCGACCAGCTGAAGCAGCTGGTCGAGCTCCACAAGGTGGCCGAACAGGCCATGAAGGGCCTCATAGTTCGGCTGTGGCCCAAAGAAGCCATGCCTGGGAGCTACTTCGGTCTGGTGCGGCGGCTGGTGGACGCCTGTCCATGGGTTGAAGTCATCAAGCATTCCGCCTGCATTGAAGGTGCCCGTCGGGCCCTTGCCCGTGCTAAAGTGCACTGGGGCAGGATGGACGCCGAGAAGCTTGTGACGGACGCGCCACCGCCGGGCAAGGAGTATCGCACGCCCGAGATGTATTATAAGGGTGTCCTGAAGGGTGCCCGCCTTATTGCGGGTGAATGCTCCAAAGATGTAATTTTGAGTAGACTCGCATTTTGTTATCCTGTGCGCTGAAAACTTTGTTCATATGCGCTAAGCAACGCTTGTTAATTTAAAATATTACCTTCTGTGCGGCCGTTTATCAAATCTGAGAGATGGCAAGTCGTTGGCTTCGGCCCCCATGCCACGAGTGCTGGGGTGTTCGGGATAAACTTGAGCGCTCTTGTTCCCATTTTTGGGTCCTTCTAGGGAGGCGCTCAACACAACGAACGAGGCAACCAGACTTATAATGCTTGAACACTCTCACTTAGCCATAGAATTTTATAATTTTAAATTTCGGCGAAGCCCCTAGTGTTCGGAAGGCCGAATTCGGGGCGCTATCCACGCCTGGGGCCGGACAAAGCCGGCTCCTCGCTCTAAGCGGCATAAGTCTTTAGGGACTCGAAAAGACCTCTCGAACAGCGACCAGCTCTCGCCTTATCATGACGGTCAGTTTTAGCTTTCTCCACTGAGGTGCTCAACCCAGCTTAACTGCGGCACAATCGCAGTGGTTCTCCCAGCGCTACCTTAGCCGATATAACGGAACGTAAGGTACCAAAACATGGGAGCCGGGCAAACCCAACTATTGACCCAAGACATGATTCGGAGCCGATGCATATAATGCTATAAGTTCGGGGCGCCGCACTTGTGGAAGTGTTCGGACTTATCACACCATACTTTGGGGAACTTAAGCCCCTGGTGTATTTGGCCGTACCAAGGTGTACGGGTGCAACATGCCATAAGTGAACATATATAGAAAGGAATGCAATGATAGGCAAAAAGCGATGCATTGTTTATTCAAAAAATACTGCAATAAAGGCAGAATGATACAAGTAGTGCGATAAGCGAGGGGTGGGACTATTTAACATGTCCCCTTCCAGGGGTAGGCTGCGGAATGGTATGTAAAACAGGTATAATGCTCGTAATGGAGACCACCTGGATACTCGTCGTAGCTTTTCTGCTTCCCTGGCTGTTGCATCGTGAGTTCGGCAGATCTACTACCGGACAGGGCTTCTGGAAAACGGAGTCCCGAGAATAAGAAAAAAAAAGAATGACAAATTTGGGAGCCCCTGGTGTGGTTGATCCGCACTCTGGGCATGCCGTGGTTGTGCCCCTACCCCTATGCCCATGGTATCTCCAGAGCGTAGTGATATACGCGTGGTACTGGTCTCGCGATTTCGCGAGGGCTGGGGTTGGGGCCGCATTGCTACGCGTGCTCCGAACGTGCCAGGTGGTCTTGTTTTAGGTTACTTCGGGCGCGCTTGACGGTGTCGGGTCGCTTAACAGCCGGACTCGAGAATTGCCTTAGGAGGCTACTCTGTACTTTCGCCGCGAGAGCCGCTGTGTGCTCCTCCGTTTGGAGAGAGCGTTCGGTGTTTCCGTTGACCGTGATGACTCCTCGAGGGCCTGGCATCTTGAGCTTGAGGTATGCGTAGTGCGGCACCGCATCGAACTTTGCAAATGCGGTTCGTCCGAGTAGTGCATGATAGCCGCTGCCGAACGGGACTATGACGAAGATTAACTCCTCGCTTTGGAAGTTATCCGGGGATCCGAAGACCACTTCAATTGTGACTGAGCCTGTACAATTGGCCTCTACGCCTGGTATGACGCCTTTGAAGGTCGTCTTTGTGGGTTTAATCCTTGAGGGGTCTATGCCCATCTTGTGCACTGTATCCTGATAAAGCAGGTTCAGGCTGCTGTCGCCGTCCATCAGGACTCTAGTGAGGTGAAATCCATCGACGATTGGGTCTAAAACCAATGCGGCGAATCCGCCATGGCGGATACTGGTGGGGTGGTCCCTTCGATCAAAAGTGATCGGGCAGGAGGACCACGGATTGAACTTGGGGGCGACTGGCTCCATCGCGTATACGTCCCCGAGCGCACGCTTCCGCTCCCTTTTGGGTATGTGGGTTGCGTCTATCATGTTCACCGTCCGCACTTGTGGGGGGAATCCCTTCTGTCCTCTATTGTTCGGCAGCCGTGTCTCCTCCTCGTCATCGCTTTGCAGCCCCTTGTCGTTGCCTTCGGCGATTAACTTGCCTGCCTGCTTGAACGCCCAACAATCTCTGTTTGTGTGGTTAGCTGGCTTTTCGGGGGTGCCGTGTATCTGGCACGAGCGATCGAGTATCCGGTACAAATTGGACGGGCCCGGAGTAGTTCTTTTGAATGCCTTTTTCCGCTGACCGGGTTTAGAGCCTCTGAATCCGGCGTTGACTGCCGTATCTTTAGTATTATCACCGTTAATGCGGTGTTTGTGCTTATTGCGACGCGACCTGCCATTGCTGTCTTTGGTATCCGAACTACCAGAGTTTTTGGTTAGGTTGTTACTGCGAGCTAGCCAGCTGTCTTCTCTCGCACAGAAGCGGGTCATGAGTGATGTGAGGGCTGCCATTGATTTCGGCTTTTCCTGTCCTAGGTGCCGGGCAAGCCATTCGTCGCGGATGTTGTGTTTGAAGGCTGCAAGGACCTCTGCATCCGGACAGTCGACGATTTGATTTTTATTTGTTAAGAACCGTGTCCAGAATTGTCTGGCCGATTCGTCTGGCTGCTGAATTATGTGGCTTAGGTCATCGGCGTCTGGTGGTCGCACATATGTGCCCTGGAAGTTATCGAGGAATGCGGCTTCCAGGTCCTCCCAACACCCAATTGATTCTGCTGGCAGGATGTTGAGCCAATGCCGAGCTGGTCCTTTAAGCTTGAGTGGGAGGTATTTGATGGCGTGAAGATCATCACCGCGGGCCATGTGGATATGAAGGAGATAGTCTTCGATCCAAACCGCAAGATCTGTTGTGCCATCGTAGGATTCAATGTTCACGGGTTTGAACCCTTCGGGGATTTGATGATCCATTACTTCATCTGTGAAGCATAGTGGGTGTGCGGCGCCTCTATATTGGGCTATATCACGATGCAGCTCAAACGAGCTTTGTCTGCTGTGTTCAACCCGACCGAGATTGCTGTATCCTGCGTGACGGTTGTCGTTGCGTATCGTGGGGCGCCCACGCAATCCATAGATCGATCTTGTTTATCTTGCCTTATCCTCCAATATGTCTCGCAAGTCCGGCGCATTCCCTTGTGACTTTGTACTTTTCGAGCGATGCCGGGGTATGGCTTTAGTGGAGGGCCTAGAGGCCTCTCTGTCGCGGCCACGAGGTGGCCGGTCGGTCGTATTGTGTGCTGGTGATGTAGGTTTATGTGCTTCCTCCTCTAATCGGGGCAGCAGGTTGCGTTTGGGGTAGCTTTTGGAGGGGCATTCGAGTTCATACTCTTCGTCCGTGAGGACTTCAGTCCATCTGTCGGCTAGCAAGTCTTGGTGAGCTCTAAGCTGTTGCTGCTTTTTCTTGAGGCTGCTTGCCGTGGCCATAAGCCTGCGTTTCAAACGCTCTTGTTCGACGGGATCCTCAGGCACGACAAATTCGTCGTCGTCGAGGCTTGCCTCGTCTCCGGAGGGAGGCATGTAATTATCGTCCTCTACCTCTTTGTCTGCCGCTCTCTCACGAGGGCTGGCTTCTCCGTCCTCCTGTGCTGAATCTTGCTGGAGGGGGTTGTCTTCGGCACTGTCCGGGGTGTTATTATCTCCGGTGCCGGAATCTCCATTCTTTCTGTGGCGGGATTTGGAGCGGCGCCGCTGACGCCGGCGCTTAGGCTGCTTTTTGGAGGGGTCATCCTCCGCTGGTTCATCGCCATTCCCATCCTTTGGGGTGTCCACCATGTATATGTCATATGACGAGGTGGCTTTCCAGTGCCCTGTAGGTGCTGGTTCTTGGTCGTCTTCGGCATCATCGTCCATACCGTCGATATCTTCGGAGTCGAAGTCTAGCATGTCGGTTAAGTCATCGACAGTGGCTACGAAGTGGGTGGTGGGTGGGCTTTGAATTTCTTCATCGTCCGCATCCCAACCGTTCTGACCATAATCCGGCCAGGGCTCTCTTGATAAAGAGAGACACTTTAGCGAATTCAGGATGTCGCCAAAAGGCGAGTGCTGAAAGATGTCCGCAGCGGTGAACTCCATGATCGGCGCCCAATCGGATTCGATTGGCAAGGGCGCGGAAGGTTCGGGGTCCGGAGAGGAGTCCGGCACCTTGGAGTCACGAGCTTCACAAGGGACAGGTTCGGTATTCGGCTCTATCGCCGTAGAGGTAGCAGCCCCCGAGGTGGTGTCTAGCCACCCATCCTCGATTGGCGCCGTCGGCTCCGAGCTAAGGGTCGGAGCGGACTCTTGTGCAGCCTCCAGGGCACTGTTCGGCGGTAGAGCTAGATCGTGCCCATCACGACAGTGCGGCGCACTTGGCTGTGGCTCGAATCCGTCGAAGATCAAGTCTCCGCGGATGTCGGCCGTATAGTTCAAACTTCAAAATCTGACCTGATGGCCAAGGGTGTAGCTTTCGATCTGCTCTAGATGGCCAAGTGAATTGGCCCGCAGTGCAAAGCCGCTGAATACGAAGATCTGTCCGGGGAGAAAAGTCTCACCCTGGACCGCATTGTTGTTGATGATCGAAGGAGCCATTGGGCCTATAGGTGACGACACAGAGGAACTCTCAATGAAAGCACCAATGTCGGTGTCAAAACCGGCGGATCTCGGGAAGGGGGTCCCGAACTGTGCATCTAGGCGGATGGTAACAGGAGACAAGGGACACGATGTTTTTACCCAGGTTCGGGCCCTCTCGGTGGAGGTAAAACCCTACTCCTGCTTGATTAATATTGATGATATGGGTAGTACAAGAGTAGATCTACCACGAGATCAAGGAGGCTAAACCCTAGAAGCTAGCCTATGGTATGATTGTTGTTCGTCCTACAGACTAAAACCCTCCGGTTTATATAGACACCGGAGAGGGCTAGGGTTACACAGAGTCAGTTACAATGGTAGGAGATCTACATATCCGTATCGCCAAGCTTGCCTTCCATGCCAAGGAAAGTCCCATCCGGACACGTGACGAAGTCTTCAATCTTGTATCTTCATAGTTTTGGAGTCCGGCCGACGGTGATTGTTCGGCTATCCGGACACCCCCTAGTCCAGGACTCCCTCAGTGGGCTAGGTGGGCAGGCGGCAACAATCTGAGTGCTAAAGGAGTTGATCGAATGCTTGGTTTTGTTTGGATTTTCCAACTATGACCATTGGATAGAGTGAATCAATGGCTGTCGGATATCGGGTTCCGGCAAAACCCATGAGGTTCAAACTCTGGGGTGCACGCGAAGATCTTCCCCCTTCCAATCCACGTCCCAACGCCTCGCCGTGAATCTAAGCTACACGATGAACAACACAAGGGACACAAGGTTTATACTAGTTCGGGCCACCGTTGTGGTGTAATACCATCCTCTAGTGTGTGGTGTGGTGGATTGCCTCTGGGGCTGATGATGAACAATATAAAGAAAGAACAGCCTCGCGAGAGGTGTTCTTGAGCTGGTGCGGTGTTCTACTTGGGATGGATCTTCCTGCCTCTGGATGAGATGATCCCTACTGTGGTGGCTAGCTCTATATATAGAGGCCCTGGTCCTCTTCCCAAATATTGAGCGGGAAGGGAGCCAACAACGGCCATTTTGAAGGGGAACAACTAGTACAAGCTATCCTGACTAAAGTTGGTCTTCGACTGCCAAAGGCACTGGCGATGACACCGTCTTGGGCTCCACGGTGACCTCCGTCCTGCCGCTCTGCTGGTCTTGGTCTCGTTGCACCGATATGGTAACCTTTGCTTGATGCCTCGGTACTCCGCGCCTGCGCTTGCCCCATTTGCACCAAAGAGGAAACGAGGACACTACGCTGGCTGGCGCCCGCCTGGAGCCCGCCTGGTCTTGATCGTCATGGCTTGCGTCATGAGCACCTCGCGAGGTACCCCTGCCTTGATCTCTCTGCCTCCTCGCGAACCTGCCTGGTGAGGCCGCCCCTGTGGAAGCCTTGTGTCGTCCGCCCCGCGAGGCTTGGCCCCTCGCGAGGGTCTTGAGCTTGGGTTGATGAAGATGGGCCGTACTGGGCCACTGCTTGAGCCACGTCGCAGGCCGCAGGCAGGCAAGTCTGGGGAGCCCCGTTCCCAGAACGCCGACAATAGCCCCCGGGCCCAAGGCGCGCTCGGACTTGGCTTAGCAGCGAAGCGAAAGGGCAAGTGTGGAGCGCCGCGGGCCCCAACAGTCTGCGGCCTTGGTCGCCGCGCGGCGGTTGATTGGACGTGGGCGTCTCCACTTCCCCTCGCTGCCTCGGCAACTGCTCGACTGACAAAAGGCTGGCCTGGGTTAGGCTTACCTTCATTGCTCCCAGTCGCCTTGCTCCCGATTCCCTTTCTTGCTCTTGCTCTCCTGCTTCCGAAATCTCCAGATCTGCCTCATCCTTCCTCCTTCAGTGAGCAATGGCGCCCCGCAAGGCCGCGACCGAGGCTCCACCGGCCTGGTACTCTCCGGCTCTGGATCCCCCCAACATGACGGAGAAGAATCTTTCCCTCACCCGCCTGATGACGGTGGCGCAAGGTAGCGAGATGGAGGAGACTATGCTCCGAGTAGGCCCCGCCCAGCCGGAGGCTAAGGGAGTACCTTCTACCCCTTCTTCATGAGCGCCGTCATCACCGGCCTGGTGCCTCCTTTTTCCGACTTCTTCTATGCTGTCCTCCGCCATTACAATCTACAGGCTCTGCATTTCCATCCCAACTCTGTTCTCCTTCTGTCGATTTTCGCCTACTACTGCGAGGCGCACGTCAGGGTGATGCCTTCCATGGCCTTGCTGCGCCACTTCTTCTCCCTCCAAGTCACCGACCCACATACCTCTGTGTGTGCTAGCTTTGTTGCGTACTCCAAAGCCAATGTGATCTCAAAGGCCGGGAAGAGGGCCGATGGCTTCCGGAGCAAGTGTATCATGCTGGATGCTGGATGCATCCACTCTCGGCTGGCGCTGCCTACAGAGCAGCCCCAGGCTGATGAGGCGTGGTCCCGTGTGAAGCTTGACGACCGACGGGCGAAGCTGGTGCTGGAGAAGATGAATGCCGACCTGAGGCCGAGCAACTTGCAGGCGACAAAGCTGACCGGGGCCATGCTCCTGAGGGAGTTCCTGGCGCATCGGGTGGCTCCACTTCAGGTGCACTTGCGCCTGCCGTGGAGGCTCGGAGATGCGGACGGCGATCTCCGCCTGAGCTCGGAGGCCCTGGTTGATGAAGATCTGACCGCATCTCTCCGCTTCCTGGTTGGAGAGGACATGGCAGGCCCGGAGGGCGCTCCTGTCCCCTTGTTCCTTCGTGACGACTGGCAACAGGTGGTGGACGCCATGCCCACCTTTGATGGGGGCAGTCTGGTACCAGAGGTGCCTCCTGAGGGCCAGGAGGCGGCGGCGCTGATGGAGTTGTCCTCCGATGATTCTCGCGGAGGAGAGGAGGAAGACGAGGAAGAAGAGGAACGCAACTCGGAGGAGACCGCCGAGGGGACGGGGGAGACTTCCCCTTGGCGCAGGGCCAACATCCTCCGCACCCTGCCGGACGATGACGAGGCCGACGCCAGGCGAGGGGGAGAGGACCCGCCCGTGATCCCGAAGAAGGACAGGTCGGGGCTGATCTCCCAAGGGGCTACTCTGGCCCCAGCACTGCTCGAAGCTAGCTCCAGCCCTTCTGGTGCGCCCTCCTCTGCCTCTGGACCTCCCGAGGCTACGCCCCGCAAGAGGCTTTCGGGCTTTAAGGTCGGCAGGAGGCCGCCGGAACACCACGCGATTGACCAGCAAGTACTCGAACTCTGCTTGGCTCTTGTTTTTGCTGTCAGGGCTTGACATCCTCCGTCGCTTGGGTAGGCTGCCACCTGTGGTGAAGAGGCTGAAGGGGGACACGGTGGCTTTGCTTGGGGCAAGCTCACCCGTCGTGGCCGCGCCTTTTCCTGTGGGAAGGGGAGGCAGTGGAGCTCGCACCTCCCCTGCCCGGTCATCCTCGCGAGGCCAGGGGGAGCGCTCTGGCGGGGTGCCAGCCCCTGTGGCCCCGCTGACTCTGGAGGCCCCGGTGCTTGATGCTGTCGCTGAGGTTGCCAAGGCTCAGGAGGTCCCAGCCTCCCAGGCCATGATCACGCTGCCGTCTTCTCCTCCTGCTCCACTGGTTCCTGATTCCTCTGCCTCCTCTACCGTCTTGGACCATGCTGCTGCTGAGCTGGGTCGGCTGCGAGAAGATCTCTAGGGCGCCAACCCCCGCCTGGTGGCCAGGCGCCTGGAGCTGTGATACGTCTCCAACGTATCTTTAATTTTTGATTGCTCCATGCTACTTTATCTACTGTTTTAGGCAATATTGGGCTTTATTATCCACTTTTATATTATTTTTGGGACTAACCTATTAACCGGAGGCCCAGCCCAGATTTGCTGTTTTATGCCTATCTCAGTGTTTTGAGGAAAAGGAATATCAGACGGAGTCAAAACGGAACGAAATCAACTAGAGAAGTTATTTTTGGAAGGAAAGCAACCCAGGGAACTTGGAGTGCACGTCAGGGGAGATATGGGCTGCCCACGAGGGTGGGGGGCGCGCCCACCCCCTGGGCGCGCCCCTGCCTCGTGGGGCCCCCGTAGCTCCTCCGACGTACCCCCTGCACCCATATATACTCTTATACCCTAAAACTTCCAGAACAGAAGGTAGATTGGGAGTTCCACCGCCGCAAGCCTCTGTAGCCACCAAAAACCTCTCGGGAGCCTGTTCCGGCGCCCTGCCGGAGGGGGAACCCATCACCGGTGGCCATCTTCATCATCCCGGCACTATCCATGACGAGGAGGGAGTAGTTCACCCTCGGGGCTGAGGGTATGTACCAGTAGCTATGTGTTTGATCTCTCTCTCTCTCTCTCTCGTGTTCTCTCTCATGTTCCCTCTATGGCATGATCTTGATGTATCCCGAGCTTTGCTATTGTAGTTGGATCTTATGATGTTTCTCCCCCTCTACTCTCTTGTGATGAATTGAGTTTCCCCTTTGAAGTTATCTTATCGGATTGAGTCATTTATGAGAACACTTGATGTATGTCTTGCCGTGATTATCTGTGGTGACAATGGGATATCATGTGCCACTTGATGTATGTTTTGGTGATCAACTTGCGGGTTTCGTGACATTGGGAACCTATGCATAGGGGTTGGCACACGTTCTTGACTCTCTAATAGAAACTTTGGGGCACTCTTTGAAGTACTTTTATGTTGGTTGGATGAATCTGAGATTGTGTGATGCATATCGTATAATCATGCCCACGGATACTTGAGGTGACAATGGAGTATCTAGGTGACATTAGGGTTTTGGTTGATTTGTGTCTTAAGGTGTTATTCTAGTACGAACTCTTCTATAGATTGATCCGAAAGAATAACTTTGAGGTGGTTTCGTACCCTACCATAATCTCTACGTTTGTTCTCCGCTATTAGTGGCTTTGGAGTGACTCTTTGTTGCATGTTGAGGGCTTGTTATATTATCTATCTATGTTATTATTGTTGATAGAACTTGCACTAGTGAAAGTATGAACCCTAGGCCTTGTTTCCTATCATTGCAATATCGTTTACGCTCACTTTTATCATTAGTTACCTTGCTGTTTTTATTATTTCAGATTACAAAAACCTATATCTACTATCTATTTTGCACTTGTATCACCATCTCTTCGCCGAACTAGTGCACCTATACAATTTGCCATTGTATTGGGTGTGTTGGGGACACAAGAGACTCTTTGTTATTTGGTTGCAGGGTTGTTTGAGAGAGACCATCTTCATCCTACGCCTCCTACGGATTGATAAACCTTAGGTCATCCACTTGAGGGAAATTTGCTACTGTCCTACAAACCTGTGCACTTGCAGGCCCAACAACGTCTACAAGAAGAAGGTTGTGTAGTAGACATCAAGCTCTTTTCTGGCGCCGTTGCCAGGAAGGCTAGGTAAGTGAAGGTATATCTTTAGATCTTGCAATCGAATCTTTTTGTTTCTTGTTTTAGCACTAGTTAGTCTATAAAAGAAAATTACAAAAAAATGGAATTGAGTTTGTCTCATACGCTTCACCTTTTTAATATCTTTCGTGAGTATGATGGAAAGGAAAATTGTGCCAAAGTGCTAGAAGGAGAATTACATAGAATGCTTGGCATGAAATATGTGAATGATGAGCATGATTGCAATGTTGTTAGTATGAATTCCTTGAATATCCATGATGCTAATGATATGCAAAGCCACAAGCATGGGGAAGCTATGTTTGATGAAGATGATATTTTTTGTCCCCCAAGCTTTGATGAGCAAATTTACTATGATGAAAGCATGCCTCCTATCTATGATGATTATTGTGATGACACGTATGCTTTAAAGAATAATGATAACCATGAAACTTGTCATCTTGATCTTAATTTTCAATCATATGATAGTTATTTTGTTGAGTTTGCTCCCACTACTATTGATGAGAAGAATTTTGCTTATGTGGAGAGTAATAAAATTTCAATGATTGTAGATCATGTAAAGAATGCTTTAGGTGCTGGTTATATTGTTTAATTAATTCATGATGCTACTGAAAATTATTATGAGGGAGGAATATATGCTTGTAGGAATTGCAAAAATATCAAGTTTCCTCTCTATGTGCTTAATGTTTTGAAGTTATGCTTGTTTTGCCTTCCTATGCTAGTTGATTATTGTTCCCATAAGTTGTTTGCACACAAAATACCTATGCATAGGAAGTGGGTTAGACTTAAATGTGCTAGTCATATGCTTCATGATGCTCCCGCTATGTTTCAATTCTTATCTTTTATGTGAGCATCATTGTCATCATCATGCCTAGCTAGAAAGGCATTAAAGAAAAGCGCTTGTTGGGAGACAACCCAATACTTATCCTTACTGTTTTTGTGTGTTCACATGATTATGCTACTGTAGTAATCATGTTTTATAGCTTTTGTTTCAATAAAGTGCCAAGTAAGACATTTAGGATAGCTTACGGTGATAGTTGTGTTGATCCTGCTGAAAATCAGAAAATTTTGCACCCAATAAATTAGTTCTGTTAATTCACATAAACGTGCTTTTGATCTTATTATTTTTGCTCTGGATTGGTACACAAATTGCTTAGGACTTCCTAATTTTGTAGAATTTTTTTAGTTCCAGAAGTATACGTTTGATACAGATTATTACAGACTGTTCTGTTTTTGACAGATTCTGTTTTCTATGTGTTGTTTGCTTATTTTGATGAATCTATGAGTAGTATCGGAGGGTATGAACCATAGATAAGTAGGAATATAGTAGATATTACACCAATATGAATTTAGAATGAGTTCATTACAGTACCTAAGTGGTTGTTTTACTTTCTTATACTAACGGAGCTTACGAGTTTTCTGTTGAGTTTTGTGTTGTGAAGTTTTCAAGTTTTGGGTAAAGATTCGATGGACTATGGAATAAGGAGTGGCAAGAGCCTAAGATTGGGGATGCCCAAGGCTCCCCAAGTTAATATTCAAGAATAGCCAAAAGCCTAAGCTTGGGGATGCCCGAGAAGGCATCCCCTCTTTCGTCTTCCTTCATCGGTAAACTTCACTTGGAGCTATATTTTTATTCGCCACATGATATGTGTTTTGCTTGTAGCGTCATTTTATTTTGTTAGTATTATATTTCTGTTATTTATAATAATGTTTTGCATCTTTAGTTTCAATAAAGAAGTCAAGGATAGCCTTTGCCATGCTTATTTTGCTAGTATACATGTTGTTGTTTGAAAAACAGAAAGTTTACCGCTGTTGCAAAAATTCCCTAGAAAAGTCAGTGAGTGGTATAATGTTGAATCTTTTTCACACTGAGCTCTGATAAATTTATTACAGTGGGAATTTTAGTTCATAAATTTTGGAGTCAGGGAAGTATTGATATTCTTGCATTCTTTACAGACTGTACTATTTTGGCACATTGCTGTTATGGTTGCATTGTTTGCATATGTTTGCTTGTTTAATGATTCTATTTGAAGATAGGAGTATTAAATATGCAGAGGCATTTAGTATGCAATGTTGAATAATAATTTTAGTGATTTGTTACAGTAGAAAATGATAAGGTTTTGCATTGGTGTATACTAACCTATCTCACGAGTTCTTATTGAGTTTGTTGTGAATGAAGCTTTTGATAAAAAGAGAAACCATGATATGAGAGGAATTAAGGAGACACAAAAGTTCAAGCTTGGGGATGCCCAAGGCACCCCAAGATAATATTTCAATAAGTCTCAAGCATCTAAGCTTGGGGATGCCCCGGTAGGCATCCCACCTTTCTTCTTCAACAACTATCGGTTAGTATCGGTTGAGCCTAAGTTTTTGCTTCTTCACAAGAGTTCTGCTATCCTTGCAATGTAGTTTTCTTTAGCTTTGCTTGCTGTTTGAATAAAGTATCAAGATCTGAAATTATTAATTGGGAGAGTCTTCACATAGTTGTGTAATTATTCGACTACTCATTGATCTTCACTTATATCTTTCGGAGTAGTTTGTCATTTGCTCTAGTGCATCACTTATACCTTTTTAGAGCATGGTGGTAGTTTTATTTTGAAGAAATAGATGAACTCTCATACTTCACTTAGATTATTTTGAGAGTCGTTAATAGCATGGTAATTTGCTTAATATTAATATACTTGGTATTCAAGATATGCGAAACTTTCTTTTGAGTGAATTGAATACTAAGATATGTTTGATGCTTGATAATTGTTTTGAGATATGGAGGTGATAATATCAAAGTCGTGCTAGTTGAGTAATTTTGAATTTGAGAAATGCTTGTGTTGAAGTTTGCAAGTCCCGTAGCATGCACGTATGGTTAAAGTTGTGTAACAATTTTGAAACATGAAGTGTACCTGGCTTGTGCATCCTTATGAGTGGCGGTCGAGGACGAGCGATGGTCTTTTCCTACCAATCTATCCCCCTAGGAGCATGCGCGTAGTACTTGATTTTTGATGGCTTCTAAATTTTTGCAATAAGTATATGAGTTCTTTTGACTAATGTTGAGTCCATGGGTTATACGCACTCTCACCTTTCCACCTTTGCTAGCCTCTTCGGTACCGTGCATTGCCCTTTCTCACCTTGAGAGTTGGTGCAAACTTCACAGGTGCATCCGATACGCTCTATCACTGTCGGGGGTTGGGTGCGACATATGCCAACGGATGGCTTATCATGGTGGGGGCGAGTAGAACGTCGCCGGTGCCTGGAAACGGGATGAGGCGTAGACATGCACGCCGGCGAATCTTACCCAGCTTCGGGGCTCTCCGGGGAGATAACACCCCTACTGCTGCTCTGCGGGGTCTCCGCATGGTCACTATGGCGAAAAGGTTACAAGGGTGCTCCTGGAGCTGTATCGGGAGGCGGGAGGGAGCTAGGCTGGCTCTCTCCTCCCCTGTGTAAGTGTCTAACTCTATCAAAGGCCAAACCCTTTGCATGGGTGCCCCGAGGGGTTTATATAGGCCTACCCCCCGGGGGTACAATAGTAATCTGACTGGGCGTGGCCCCCAGCCGTCTGTCTCTCATGCCGCTGTCCTTCCTGCCGGCTTCTGGGCCCGCCGATTGGCGGGTCCCGTGGATAAGCCGAACACTGTGCAGCACTCTCGATGATGCATGCTTGGTCATGGGGTCGTGGCAACAGTGCCGCCGTCTGTCAGGCGATCACTGTCGCCACTCCCCATCCAATCTGGTTTATGGCTTGTGGGGCCCTGGCAGGGAGGCGGCCGACTCCGAGGAGGCCGACTCCCACAGGGCCGTCTTCTGGCGCTCCAGCCGTCTTTGATTCTCTCACTGACAGGTGGCCCTGTGATCTTCGGGCCGTACAGGCCGGCGTCGTGGGCACAGCGCATCACACACTGTTTGCTGAGGTCAAGGGAGGCATGGCAACAGTGCCGCGCCTCGCCGGAGATCTCCCGGCGATACGGCTCACTGTAGCCATGCCAACCCCTCGTAGGCAGGAAGGGACGGCCACGTCGGGCCGTGCCCTGCATCGGTCTTCGTGAAAGGTCGCGGGCCGACTCCCATAGTCGGCACTTCTGGAGGTCACAAGCCGGGAGTCAGCTTGCTTCAAAGCCGTCGTCTGGGACTCGGCCCTTCGGGAGATCGCCCTCTGGGACTCGGCCTCTCCGAAGGTCGCCGGCCGGGACTCGGCCAGAGGGGCGCGGCCTGCCCCGATGTCTTGAAAGATCCTGGGTCCCGGGTCGGCCTACCCGTGGCCCATTACTCCGACAGTAGTCCTCGAAGCTGGTGAAGCCTGGCGGGCGCTGCCTCGTGGGGCTTCAACAGTTTCAATCTTCCCAGCGCCGACTCTGAGACTCGGCCGCCGTTTCTTCGGGCCGACTCGCCGAAGTCGGACTTGTTCAGCGAGGGGCCATTATTCGTAAGTCGCGGCGGGAAAACAGACGGCGTATCAGATACGCTTCCCCGCCGCTATCGAGACGGTCCTATCGCGTGGCGCCACGTGGGGAGATTAGTCTGCCCACCCACGCGCGCGACGGGACGGGCCGCCAGGTGGGGCCCGCCACTACCACGCCTCGGCTTCCGGGCGGATCCGCTGTGGCTGCGAAGGGTTTGCATCCCCACGTTGTTACTGTGCGCAGTAACTTCGTGGGGATAAATCGTGGGCGGCGTGGGGCCCCGGGCGCAGTTAATCCCACGCCCGCCCCCTCGGCTCCTCAGCCCGTAGGGCTATAAATAGGCGGGGAGGAGCGGGGCGGCACTGTACGCACACCCTCTCCCCCGCTCTCCTACCTTCCCTTCTTCCTCCGCCGCGAGCCAGAGCGTCTTCTTCGTCGACGATGAGCTCTTCCTCCGCCGCGCCCCCCGCCTTGCGCTCCGGCGTGTGGGACGGTTCCGACGTGGAGGCAGAGCACATCGACTTTCTCCGCCGGACCCGCCGTCTCCCGAGCGCGGACCTGGTGCACGCCCGTCCCGCGCCGGCGGGAGAGCTCCGGCCCATGCCGGAGGAGGGCGAGCGGGTCATCTTCCGCTCGCACCTAATGCGCGGGCTGGGGCTGCCGGCGAGCGGATTCTTCCGCTCGTTTCTGGAGTTCCACAAGCTGCAGCCGCACCACCTCACCCCAAACGCGGTGGTGCTTCTTTCCGCCTTCGCCACTCTGTGCGAAGGCTACCTCGGCGTTCTCCCCACCCTCGAGCTGTGGGGGGAGTTCTTCTCTTCGAAGCTCGGTACTCAGGCCGCTGGCACGCCGGCTCAGTGTGGCACCTACATCGCGGTGCGGCGCTCGACGGCCGACAATCCTTTCCCTCCCATCCCGCTGGTGAAGTCGGTGAAGATGTGGCAGAAATCTTACTTCTACGTGAAGAACATCTCCACCGACGGTGACTGGGTCAACTTGCCGCCCTTCGACCCCGAACCTCTGACTGGCAGGCTTGCTAGTTGGTCCCACCGGTCCAAATCACTTTCGCCCTCTGGAGCCGGCTCCGTGGCGCGACTCCGGGTTCTGCTGCAGTCGGAGGGGCTCGTCGCCTCCGATCTTCTGGCCGCGTTCGTGGCGCGCCGAGTCCTCCCGCTCCAGGGCCGGCCTCACCTCATCTATCAGATGAGCAGCCGCCACGATCCGAGCCGTCTGTGCACCAAGGAGATGCCCCGTGGGGAGGTGGCGAACTTGGTGAACCACATTGCGCACTGCGAGTTCACGGAGAACTGGCAGTTCGGCAAGGAGCCATACTCGCGCGACAACCCCCCTCCAATGGTAAGTCGCACCCTTCTGTAGCTTGATCTTCTTTGCAGCCGACTCCGTCTTCTAATTTTTGTTGGTTTCCTCTGGGCAGAATCCCCTCACGGTGCCCGCGGCCGGCGCCATGAGAGAGCCCCGCGACTATGTCCCAGATCGCGAGGACAGCAACATCGACGACCCCGACTTGGGGGCGGCGGCGCTGGAGGCCGATGCCGAAGGCGGCGGAGAGGGGGCAGACGGCGGCCTCAGGCCGTCGGCTACCTTCGCCGACTGGCCCGAGGACGACGTCGACGTGGAAGTCGTCCCGCGCCGCCAGCCGAGGGCCGGCTCCTCCGGCCAAGTCGGCGCAAAGAGGCGCCACGCCGGGCCGAGTGCGCCCGGCGGCAAGCAGAAGAAGTTCAAGGGGGCCGCCGCCGCGACCAAGCGGGAGGAGGCGGCCGCGAAGGCCAACCGCTTCCGAAAGGAAGTGAGAAGGCCGCCGCTAGTTTCCTCGTAAGTCCTTCTACTCTTTCATTTTTTTGCTGGATTTTATCCGAGTCTTCCTTGATTTTTTTCCCTCCGATCTTCTCCAGAGCTCCCCTCTCCCTTGAGAGAGCCGCCGTCCCCTCTGTCATGGGGTCGGTAGAGACATCCGCCAACACTCGGCGGGTCGGTCCCGCCGCCGACCTTCGGGAGGCGACGGAAAGGAACGCGTAGGAGAAGCGCGAGGAGGAGGAGGCCGACCGCCTGGAGAAGGCGGAGGCTGACAAGGCGGCCGCCAACGCCCGGAGGAGGCTGGAGGAGGCCGAGACTGCCGCCGCGACGAAGCGGCGTACTGAGGAGGACGCGCGTCGCCGCTCGGCGATGCTCGTCCCTCCATTGTCGCCGGCGCCGCCGGCTCCTGAGTTCACGGGGCAGACCGGGGAGGTCGGCACCGCGAACCCTCTCTTGGAGGAGGGCGGCGACGCTTCAGGCTTGGACACTCACGCGCCGCCTCCGCCGCCTCCGCCACCGTCTGGGAGGCCGCACGGCAAGCAGCCGGTGGGCCCGCAGGATCCACCGGCCACGGACGACGTCGAGGCGCGGCTGCTTCTTCTTGTCGCCGTGCCGACGCGCCGCCAGCTTGAGAGGACGAGCTCGGCGCCGCGAGCTCGGGAGGCTGGTGCGGCCAGCTCGGCGAGTCTGGACGTCGAGGCCTCCAGTGCCGCGCCCATCGGCTGGTTGCGCGGAGGCGGCACCGGCCCGCTGAACCAGGCCCTCCTGGACGTCCAGGCAAAGCTGCGCGCGGAAGGCGACGCCCTCCAGGTCAGCACCAGAGCGCATCTGGCCTTGAGGACATCCGTCCGAGTAAGCTTCCTTTCTCTTGTTCGATTTCTGTCTTTCTCTGTGGGGGCGCACCTGCGCACCCACTGGGTGTAGTCCCCGAGTTCGGGGCCGGCTGCTGAGCAGGCGGTTCGGAACTCCCTCTAGTGAGCTCCGAGTACTAACTTTTGTCTTTGCCGGCTTTTTGCAGGAATATCATAATCTCCGCGCCACTGTCTTCAACCACAACGTTGAGGAGCTGAAGAAGCGGGCCGCCGACCTTACGGAAAGCCGAGGTGAGTTATTTTCTTCGTTCTTCGCGGGGGCGCGCTGGCGCACCCGCGGGCTGTAGTCCCCGAGATTCGGGCCGACTGCTGAGCAGTCGGGCCGGATCTCCCCGGCGATCTACCTTCCTTCTTTTCCGCGGGGGCGCGCTGGCGCGCCCGCGGGCTGTAGTCCCCGAGATTCGGGCCGACTGCTGAGCAGTCGGGCCGGATCTCCCCGGCAATCTACCTTACTGATGACTTTCTTGTCTTCTTCTTTGTTCTTCAGGCTCCAATGCCGCCCTCCAGGAGCAGCTGGGCGAGGCCAACACCGCTCGTCGTGCCAAGGAGGAGGAGTGCGACAGGCTCACCAAAGAGCGCAACCTGCTGGCGGCGCAGCTGGCCAAGCAGAAGGAGTTGCTCCGGAAGGCGCAGGACGACGCCAAGTCGCGGGAGGATGCCCTCATGGCCGAGTTCGAGGTCGAACGCTCCGCCTGGACCGACCGGGAGGCGATGCTGACCTTCGGCTACCACGAGCTCGAGGACATTGTCGATGGTAGGTCTTTTTCGCTTCTTTGGTCTTCCGACTCTGTGTCATGCTAACTCCTGATTTTCTGACTATCTTCTTTTCTGCCTTGGCAGACTTCTTTCCCGGTCATTCGCAAGCCGTCCCTCTGGCCATTGAGGCGGCTCGGGAGGAGCGAAGGGCGAAGGGTGAAGTGATTGCCGCCAACGCCCCCCGAACCATCGACGAGCAGCTTCTGAGCATCGGGGCTCGTCTTCGTCCTGCTCACCGTCTGCTGCGCTGTCTTCAGCGTGCCGGTGCCCAAGTGGTTGCCGCCCTGTGGCCGGACGTGCCGGCTCTTCGCACCGCCAGTCGGACCGCCGACTGGCTGGAAGTCGCCCCCGGCCGCTTTGAGGCTTGGATGGGCTCCTCGGCTTGGGCCGGAGCACGCCGAGCCTTGGAGTTCGTCAAGGGGTGGTATCCGGGGCTGGACCTGGACCGTCTGGACGCATTCCGGTCAGAGGCCCAGGCCGAGCTGGAGGCCGCAGAAGGCGCCCTTGTCGAGCGCGCGGCGGCCATCGCCGAGTACACGGACACCAGCGTCTTCGTGCCCGAGCGGACTAAAGGCGGCGAGGAGGCACCGCCGGACTGGTTCGGGATGAACCCGGAGTACGAGGAGGACTCGGCGGAGGTGATCGACTCCAGCGCCGAGGAGGAGGACGAGTCGGAGGATGGAGGCGAGGAGGAGGCGCCAGAAGACGAAGCAGGCGGCCAGCCTCAGCCCGACTGCGCCTCCAGCAACGAGCCGCGCAGGGACAAGGCGCCCGCCGCCGGAGGCGACCAGGCTGAGACCGCCCAGCCGACTGCCCCGGCATCCGACACCGCCGTCACCTCCAATCCTCCGGCCCCGGAGGCCGCCTCCTAGATTGCTTCTGTTTATCTGTCTTTTTTAACTTTTTGCAAGACTTGTTAGATTCGAACAATTCCACCCACTGGGTGTATCCTGAATTCTTATTCGGTGATTCGGCCGAGGGCCTATGTAAATATTTTATCTAATTTCCGCCTTTCCTTGCTTATTGCTCCTCAGACTTTTTCCTTTGCCGCCTTCCTTTAGTTGCCGCCTTGCTGGCTGGGCAGCCGCTCTGCGGACTGCCGCCGGGTCAAGTGCTTGGCTACTTCAGGAAGGCAAGTACTTAGTCATTTAGAGTGTCTTCAGCAAGTCGGCTAGGGACTGACAGCCCGACTATTCGAGAGTCGGCTGTCCTTGATAAAAGTTGAGACGGCGAGCCGACTGCTCATGAGTCGGCTCGGTGGGGGGAGGCTGGTAGCCGGCTTGGGCTATGCGTAGCTTTTAGGTCCTTAGCCATTTTTCATGTGTGCGCTCGTTCTTGCTTGTCCCCTGCCAACCGACAGTCGCTCTGCGAGCTGCGGCTTTCGACAGGAGACGGCTTTGAGCGCAACACATTACTTGTCTGACCGCAGGGAGCATTTCATAGCGCAAGACGGTGAGTCCCCGGGCCGACTAGTCGGACCCGGTGCCAGATAGTATGATAAAAAGGAACAACATATTCGGAAGCGTAGTTCTGATCATACAGATAATCAAAAAGGCAGTCCCCGAGCTCGTCCCGGGGGGCCTAAGGTCTTAGTAATTTAATACAAAGAGGGTAGTGCGATACATACTGCATCAACTGTAAAATCTTCGAAGAAGATTCGCGTTCCATGGGCGCTCTGTTTCTTTGCCGGAGTCGTCCCTCTTGCGCGCTCGAGGCTTCTGAGCATCGATCAGATAGTAGGCGTCGTTCCCTAGCACCTTGCTGATGATGAAGGGACCTTCCCAAGGCACCGACAACTTGTGTTGGCCGGCTGTTCTCTGAATCAGCCGGAGCACAAGGTCGCCCTCTTGGAACGATCTTGGCTTGACCTTGCGGTTGTAGTATCGGTGCAGACTCTGCTGGTAGATGCCGGACCGACTGAGTGCCAATAGTCGGCCCTCTTCCAGCAGATCGACGCCGTCTTGGCGTGCTTCTTCGGCTTCCTCCTCGGTGTACATGGAGACTCGCGGAGGGTCGAACTCTATATCCGTCGGGATGACGGCTTCGGCACCGTAGACGAGGAAGAAAGGAGTGAAGCCAGTTGATTTGTTTGGGGTTGTGCACAGAATCCAGAGGACGGCAGGCAGCTCCTCGACCCAACAGCCGGCCGAGCGCTCGAGTGGTTCGACCAATCGAGGCTTGATGCCGGACAGGATGAGGCCATTGGCTCGTTCCACCTGGCCGTTTGACTGCGGATGGGCAACGGACGCTAAGTCCAGTCGGATGCCCTGCGTCGCGCAGAAACGAGCCAGGGCACCTTTGGCGAAGTTGGTGCCGTTGTCGGTGATGATGCTGTGTGGTATGCCGTACCGCACCGTGATGTTGGCGATGAAGGTTACTGCTGTAGGTCCGTTTAATTTCTTGATGGGCTTTGCTTCCACCCACTTGGTGAACTTGTCCACCGCGACAAGCAAATGAGTTAGGCCGCCTCGGGCCGTCTTGAATGGTCCTACCATGTCCAGGCCCCAAACTGCGAAGGGCCAGGCAATGGGGATTGTCTTCAGCACGGAAGCCGGCTGAAGGGGCTTGGAGCGGAACATCTGGCACCCCTTGCATTTTTGGACTAGCTCTTTAGCTTCTTCCAGGGCAGTCGGCCAAAAGAAACCGTGCCGAAAGGCTTTGGCCACGAGCGCCCTTGAAGTCGCATGGTGGCCGCACTCGCCCTGATGGATGTCTCCGAGGATCGCTTGGCCTTGCTCTGATTCTACGCAGCGCTGGTAGACACCAGTGACACTGCGCCTGACAAGCTCTCTGTTGACTATGGTGTATGATGCCGCTCGGCGCTGCACTTGCCGAGCCAGGATCTCATCTGTTGGTAATTCTTTGTTCACTAGGAACTTGAGTATGGGCTGTGCCCATGAAGGTGCTGCTATCTCTTCAACTGCTACCACAACGACTTGGACAAGGGTGGCTGGGCTGGGAGGCGGCGGGTTGGAGTCTGCCACAGTTTGCTGGATTGAGGGAATCCCCGGGCCGACTGGCGCAGTCCCCGGGCCGGGCACTGAAGTCCCCGGGCCGACTGGTGCAGTCCCCGGGCCGGCTTTAACTGTGGCTTTCTTGAGGTCGCCTGCTGGGGCCTTGGAGTCGGATCCGACTATTTCTGGTGGAGCCGGCACGAAGATGGAGTCTGACTCTGGTGAAGGCTTGATAGACGGCTTGAGGAGGCGCTGAAGGGCGATGCCAGAAGGTATCGCTTGGCGAGCGGAGCTGACTCGTGCCAAGGTATCTGCTTGATCGTTGACATTTCTTGGCACGTGAAGGAATTCGCACCCCTCGAAATATCCGCTGAGTTGCTGCACCAGGAAGCGGTAGCTTGCCATGTTTGCGTCTTTGGCGTCCCAGTCGCCGGATGATTGCTGAACCACCAAGTCGGAGTCGCCATAGCACAGGATCCGGCGAATGCCAAGTTCTTTGGCAAGCCGGAGCCCGTGGATGAGCGCTTCATATTCGGCGACGTTGTTGGAGGCGGCAAAGTGGATTTGCAGCACGTATTTGAGCTTGTCGCCCTTGGGGGAGGTGAGGACGACGCCGGCTCCAAGGCCAGTGCGCATCTTGGAGCCGTCGAAGTGCATCCGCCAATGAGTGGAGTCGGGCGCTGGCGGCAGGTACTGGGTCTCGGCCCAGTCGACGAGGAAGTCGGCCAGCGTCTGCGACTTGATGGCGGTGCGGGGCTGGTAGTAGATGGTATAAGGGGCTAGATCTATAGCCCATTTGGCCACTCGGCCGGAGGCGTCTCGGCTTCCAATGATCTCGGCGAGTGGAGCAGTGCAAACCACAGTGATTGGATGCTCTTGAAAGTAGGGCTTCAGCTTCTTGGCGGCAAAATGCACGCCGTAACACATCTTCTGATAGTGAGGGTAGTTTTGCTTGGAGGTCGACAATACCTCGCTCAGGTAATATACCGGTCTCTGCACTGGGAGCGCCTTGCCTTCCTCCTTGCGCTCGACTACGATGACTGTGCTGACTACTCGGCTGGTGGCGGCGATGTACAAGAGCATGGGCTCTTTGGGAGTCGGAGCCGCCAACACAGGGGGAGTAGTCAACATCTTCTTCAGTTGGAGAAATGCCTCGTCTGCCTTGTGGTTCCACTCAAAAAAGGTGGTCTTCTTCATTAGTTGATACAAGGGCAGAGCTTTCTCGCCCAGCCGACTGATAAATCGGCTGATGGATGCCAAGCAGCCGGTGAACTTCTGCACATCCAACAGTCGGCTGGGTACCTCCATTCTCTCAATGGCCTTGATCTTCACGGGGTTGCACTCTATGCCGCATTCGGAGACTAGGAAGCCAAGGAGCTGGCCGGCTGGGACTCCGAAAACGCACTTCTCGGGGTTGAGCTTGATCCGGAATCGGCACAGATTTTCAAAGGTCTCTTTGAGGTCTTCCAGCAGCGTCCCACGCTTTTCCGTCTTCACCACCACATCATCCACATAAACATGGGCGTTTCGGCCGAGTTGCTTGAGGAGGCATTTCTGCATGCAACGTTGAAAGGTGGCGCCGACATTCCTTAAGCCGAACGTCATAGTTAGGTAACAGAAAGCTCCAAACGGCATGATGAATGCGGTCTTCAGTCTGTCTGCAGGATTCAGCTTGATCTGGTGATACCCTGAGTATGCGTCTAGGAAACTCAACAGCTTGCATCCGGCTGTGGAGTCTATCACCTGATCAATCCTTGGCAGAGCAAACGGGTCCTTTGGGCAGGCTTTATTGAGGCTTGTGTAGTCAATGCACATCCGCCACTGCTTGTTTTTCTTCAGTACCAACACCGGGTTTGCTAGCCACTCTAGAAAAAACACTTCCATGATGAAGCCGGCTGCCAAGAGCCGGGCTATCTCTTCTCCAACAACTCTTCTTTTCTCTTCTGACAGGCGGCGCAAGGGCTGCCTGACGGGCTTCATATCTGGCCTGACGTGTAGCTTGTGCTCGGCGAATTCCGTCGGTACACCCGGCATGTCCTTGGGAGACCATGCGAAGATGTCCTGATTCTCACGGAGGAAATTGACGAGCTCGCCTTCCTATTTGCTGTCAAGGCATGTGCCTACGACAGCGTATCGCTCTGGGTGCTCTGGGTCCAAGGGTATCTTCTTGTTTTCTTTAGCCGGCTTGAATGATCCTTCTGCCTCCGACTCCTTGGGGTCAGGCGACATCTCTGGCTGCTTTCCGGCCATCGCCACGACCCGGTCAAGGAGCCGTTTCTCGGCTGCAATCACCAAGGACTCGGCCAGCCGACTGCTCTCGGCCGCGCAAGCGGATGATTTCTTGTAGTCGCCAGCTATGGTCAGAATCCCCTTGGAACTCGGCATCTTCATCTTGAGGTAGGCGTAGTGTGGAACCGCTATGAACTTGGCCAAGGCAGGCCGGCCAAGCAGGGCGTGGTACGGGCTCTCCAAGTCCACCACCTCGAACCAGACCGGCTCTCGGCGAAAGTGATCTTTGTCTCCGAAGAGGACGTTTATCAGGATCTTGCCGATCGGTGAACAGGAGAGGCCGGGTACAATTCCGTGGAACACGGTGCGGCTGGTCTGCAACTGCCTTCGCCTGATTCCGAGCTTCTCCATGGTGTCTTTGTACAGGATGTTTATGTTGCTACCTCCATCTATCAGGACCCGAGAGAAACGGGCGGCCCGCCTATCAGTGGCCAAGGTCGCGCCTAGGACCAGGGCGTAGGAGCCTGGACTCGGCATCACCTCTGGGTGATCCGCCCGACTCCAACTGATAGGCCTCTCGGACCAATGCATGAACTCTGGAGTATCCGTTGCTATTGCGTTTACTTCTTACTGCTGTTGGCGCCTGCTGCGCCGGTCATCTGCCACACTGGTGAATACTACGTAGGCTCCCTGCTCTTCTGGGAACTCGTCTTGTACTGCGCCGACTGGCTGAGCCGCCGGCTGCTGGGGCGGCGGCGGAGGCGGCGGCCCTGCAGGTGGCGGAGGAGTGAGGCCGTCTTCCTTGGCAATTCTGGGGAGCCAGTGGCACTTCCTGGTGGTGTGGTTCGACGGCTTCGCGCCGCTGTGGAACTTGCAAGGACCATCCAAAGTCTGCTCATAGGAGAAAGCCGGCAACCAATTGGACTTGCCGCCTTTCTGCCGCTTTGCCGGAGGCTGCCCCTCCGGCTGCTGATCTTCTACCGCTGCGACTTGCCGACTGCTGGAAGTCGGCTGTGGGGCCTTGCGCTTGTTGTCGTTTTGCTGCTGTCGCCGACTGGCATCTCCAGCTGGGGTTCTGGGAGCTTGGGGAGTCACCTTGCCAGCCACGTTGACTTGAATCTCCGTCTTCATAGAAGAGTCGGCCGTGGCGTACTTATCCGCTATAACTAGCAGTTCGTCAAGGGTTTCAGGCTCGTCGCAGAGGAGCTTGTGCTTGAGGAGGGTGCCCTCTCGGCACCCGGCGGTGAAGTACTCAATGGCCTGCACCTCGTGCACGCCCTCGCAGGAGTTTCGAAGTTCGCCCCAGCGTGTGAGGTAGTCGCGCGTTAATTCTTCAGGACCTTGTACGCACAAGGAGAGCTGGCGCGGCTTGGGAGGTCGCTTGTACGTGTTGGTGAAAAGTTGCGAATGAAGGCTTCGGTGAAGTCGACCCAGCTGTTGATGCTACGGGGCTTTAGGCTGTTCAGCCATGTCCGGGCCGTGCCCTGGAGCATGAGAGGAACATACTTCACGGCAACCCGCTTGTTGCCGTTTGCTATGTTGACGGCTGTGGAGTAGTCTATCAGCCAGTCCTCCGGCTTCACGGAGCCGGTGTACTTGGGCGTGTCTCGGGGAAGCGTGAACCCTTTGGGGAAGGGATCGTCTCTGATGCGGGGCCCGAAGCAAGGCGGACCCAACTCATCTTCTTCTTCCAGCGCCAGGGATCGGTGGAGTCGGTCGATCCGATGGCGGGCGTCATTCTCTCCGACTCCCTCTCGGCGGCCAAGGCGACCTCCGAGAGTCGGATGCTCAATAGGTGGCGGAGAAACTCGCCGTTCTCTTCTGGGCGGGGGAGGCAGATAATCGTCCCGCCGTTCTACTGCTCTTGGGCGGCCGTCTTGGTCGCGCTCGATGGTGATACGAGTCCAGCTGTGACTAGCAGCCGGCTCTTTCTCTTTCCTTCCGCGGACTCGGCCAGTCGGCATCCGGGAGGTCGCGCCTTGATCTCGGCGGGGAGGTAAGTCGTCGTTTGGCTGCTGCAGCGCATCTGCGCGGCCGCCGGCCGCGTTTTGCGCAGCAACCGCATCAAGGAGCTGCTGGACTCGCTCCGTCATCACATGGCGCTCTTCGCCCTCAAAGTTCTTCAGCTCGTCAGTCGCCGCTTGGGCGGCGCGGATATTCTCCGCTGGGGTGGCGTACACAGGGCGTTTCGCCCCGAGCAAGTCGGCAATGGCTGCGCCACGCTGTCGGACCGCACCCAGACGACTCGGCCCAGTCGGAGCTGGCGAGCCGCCTACGGCGCGATCCATCTCGCGCTGGTATGCTTCTGACAAGCGTCTCATGCTTGCCAACTTCTTGGCGCCTTCGACGATCTGAAGGCGGCGTGCCTCCAGCGTCTCGGCGTCCGCGTCCTCTGGGATGGGCGCGGTTAGGTCTTGCAGGGCCGCGGCTATCGGGTCCTCGATTTCTTCGCCAGAGTGCTCGCCGTGGCTGATGACGAGCACCTCCGTGATGTCGCTTCCGCTACTCTCCTCGTGTGGAAGCGGCTCGTCGTAGACCACCACGTTGGTGGGGAAGATGTCAAGCGATACGGCATCGGAGTCGACCAGCATCGGGTCGGAGGAGCCTACGGACTCCAAGTCTATGGCTGGCTCGCCGGTGACGTGGAGTTGGTTGAGGAGGCCTGCAAGAAGGTTCTCGGGGCCACCCGTGCCTGCGTCGGATGCAGGCTCGTCGGAGAGGCGCACCTCGCCGATAAGTTCGGCAAGGCCGCTCGCGGCGCAGGCGGCTTCGGCGCCGCGTAGCGTTCCGATGCAGACTCCATCCAGCGAGCCTGGCTGGCTGCGCTCGCCAGGGAGGAAAAGGGTTCCCATCCAGAGCAGATCTCCGGACGACGGTGCACCTCGCCCCACGGTGGGCGCCAAATGTCGGGGGTTGGGTGCGACATATGCCAATGGATGGCTTATCATGGTGGGGGCAAGTAGAACGTCGCCGGTGCCTGGAAACGGGATGAGGCGCAGACATGCACGCCGGCGAATCTTACCCAGCTTCGGGGCTCTCCGGGGAGATAACACCCCTACTGCTGCTCTGCGGGGTCTCCGCATGGTAACTTTGGCGAAAAGGTTACAAGGGTGCTCCTGGAGCTGTATCGGGAGGCGGGAGGGAGCTAGGCTGGCTCTCTCCTCCCCTGTCTAAGTGTCTAACTCTATCAAAGGCCGAACCCTTTGCATGGGTGCCCCGAGGGGTTTATATAGGCCTACCCCCCGGGGGTACAATAGTAATCTGACTGGGCGTGGCCCCCAGCCGTCTGTCTCTCATGCCGCTGTCCTTCCTGCCGGCTTATGGGGCCCGCCGATTGGAGGGTCCCGCGGACAAGCCGAACACTGTGCAGCACTCTCGATGACGCATGCTTGGTCATGGGGTCGTGGCAACAGTGCCGCCGTCTGTCAGGCGATCACTGTCGCCACTCCCCATCCAATCTGGTGTATGGCTTGTGGGGCCCTGGCGGGGAGGCGGCCGACTCCGAGGAGGCCGACTCCCACAGGGCCGTCTTCTGGCGCTCCGGCCGTCTTTGATTCTCTCACTGACAGGTGGCCCTGCGATCTTCGGGCCGTACAGGCCGGCGTCGTGGGCACAGCGCATCACACACTGTTTGCTGAGGTCAGGGGAGGCATGGCAACAGTGCCGCGCCTCGCCGGAGATCTCCCGGCGATACGGCTCACTGTAGCCATGCCAACCCCTCGTAGGCAGGAAGGGACGGCCACGTCAAGCCGTGCCCTGCATCGGTCTTCGTGAAAGGTCGCGGGCCGACTCCCATAGTCGGCACTTCTGGAGGTCACAAGTCGGGAGTCGGCTTGCTTCAAAGCCATCGTCTGGGACTCGGCCCTTTGGGAGATCGCCCTCTGGGACTCGGCCTCTCCGAAGGTCGCCGGCCGGGACTCGGCCAGTGGGGCGCGGCCTGCCCCGATGTCTTGAAAGATCCTGGGTCCCGGGTCGGCCTACCCGTGTCCCATTACTCCGACAATCACACATAAACTTCCTTATATCTTCCTCAAAACAGCCACCATACCTACCTATTATGGCATTTCCATAGCCATTTCGAGATATATTGCCATGCAACTTCCATCATCATCATCATCATGACATACATTAGTTTTGTCATATTGCCATTGCATGATCATGTAGTTGACATCGTATTTGTGGCAAAGACAGCCTGCATTATACTTTTTTCATACATGTCACTCTTGATTCATTGCACCATCACGGTACACCGCCGAAGGCATTCATATAGAGTCATATCTTGTTCTAAGTTTCGAGTTGTAAACCTTATGTTGTAATCAATAGAAGTGTGATGATCATCATTATTAGAGCATTGACCCCCCAAAAAAGAAAGGCCCCAAAAAAAGAAAGGCCCAAAAAAAAAGAAAATAAATAAAAAGGGCAATGCTACTATCTCTTTTTCCACACTTGTGCTTCAAAGTAGCACCTTGTTCTTCATGTAGTGAGTCTCATATATTGTGCTTCAAAGTAGCACCTTGTTCTTCATGTAGTGAGTCTCATAAGTTGTCTTTTTACACTAGTGGGAATTTTTCATTATAGAACTTGGCTTGTATATTCCTACGATGGGCTTCCTCAAATGCCCTAGGTCTTCATGAGCAAGCGAGTTGGATGCACACCCACTAGTTTTCTTTTGTTGAGCATTCATAGCTCTAGTGCATCCGTTGCATGGCAATCCCTACTCCTCATGTTGACATCAATTAATGGGCATCTCCATAGCCCATTGATTATCCTCGTCAATGTGAGACTTTCTCCTTTTTTGTCTTCTCCACACAATCCCCATCATCATATTCTATTCCACCCATAGTGCTATATCCATAGTTCGCGCTCATGTATTGCGTGAAGGTTGAAGAAGTTTGAGATTATTTGAGTATGAAACAATTGCTTGGCTTTTCATCGGGGGTATAGAAGTTGGGAACATCTTTGTGTGACGAAAATGAAGCATAGCCTAACTATATGATTTTGTAGGGATGAACTTTCTTTTGCCATGTTATTTTGAGAAGACATGATTGCTTTGATTAGTATGCTTGAAGTATTATTATTTTTATGTCAATATGAACTTTTGTCTTGAATCTTTCGGATCTGAATATTCATGTCACAATTAAGAAGATTTACATTGAAATTATGCCAAAGTATCACTCCACATCAAAAATTCTTCTTTATCATTTACCTACTCGAGGACGAGCAAGAATTAAGCTTGGGGATGCTTGATACATCTCCAATGTATCTATAATTTTTGATTGCTCCATGCTACTCTATCTACTGTTTTAGGCAATATTGGGCTTTATTATCCACTTTTATATTATTTTTGGGACTAACCTATTAACCGGTGGCCCAGCCCAGATTTGCTATTTTATGCCTATTTCAGTGTTTCGAGGAAAAGGAATATCAGACGGAGTCAAAACGGAACGAAATCAACTGGAGAAGTTATTTTTGGAAGGAAAGCAACCCAGGGAACTTGGAGTGCACGTCATGGGAGATACGGGCTGCCCACGAGGGTGGGGGGTGCGCCCACCCCCCGGGTGCGCCCCCTGCCTCGTGGGCCCCCCATAGCTCCTCCGACGTACCCCCTGCACCCATATATACTCTTGTACCCTAAAACTTCCAGAACAGAAGATAGATTGGGAGTTCCGCCGCCGCAAGCCTCTGTAGCCACCAAAAACCTCTCGGGAGCCCATTCCGGCACCTGCCGGAGGGGGAACCCATCACCGGTGGCCATCTTCATCATCCCGGCGCTATCCATGACGAGGAGGGAGTAGTTCACCCTCGGGGCTGAGGGTATGTACCAGTAGCTATATGTTTGATCTCTCTCTCTCTCGTGTTCTCTCTCGTGTTCCCTCTATGGCACGATCTTGATGTATCTCGAGCTTTGCTATTGTAGTTGGATCTTATGATGTTTCTCCCCCTCTACTCTCTTGTGATGAATTGAGTTTCCCCTTTGAAGTTATCTTATTGGATTGAGTCTTTTATGAGAACACTTGATGTATGTCTTGCCGTGATTATCTGTGGTGACAATGGGATATCATGTGCCACTTGATGTATGTTTTGGTGATCAACTTGCGGGTTTCGTGACATTGGGAACCTATGCATAGGGGTTGGCACACGTTCTTGACTCTCCGATAGAAACTTTGGGGCACTCTTTGAAGTACTTTTATGTTGGTTGGATGAATCTGAGATTGTGTGATGCATATCGTATAATCATGCCCACGGATACTTGAGGTGACAATGGAGTATCTAGGTGACATTAGGTTTTTGGTTGATTTGTGTCTTAAGGTGTTATTCTAGTACGAACTCTTTTATAGATTGATCCGAAAGAATAACTTTGAGGTGGTTTCGTACCCTACCATAATCTCTACGTTTGTTCTACGCTATTAGTGGCTTTGGAGTGACTCTTTGTTGCATGTTGAGGGCTTGTTATATTATCTATCTATGTTATTATTGTTGAGAGAACTTGCACTAGTGAAATTATGAACCCTAGGCCTTGTTTCCTATCATTGCAATACCGTTTACGCTCACTTTTATCATTAGTTACCTTGCTGTTTTTATTATTTCAGATTACAAAAACCTATATCTATTATCTATTTTGCACTTGTATCACCATCTCTTCGCCGAACTAGTGCACCTATACAACTTGCCATTGTATTGGGTGTGTTGGGGACACAAGAGACTCTTTGTTATTTGGTTGCAGGGTTGTTTGAGAGAGACCATCTTCATCCTACGCCTCCTACGGATTGATAAACCTTAGGTCATCCACTTGAGGGAAATTTGCTACTGTCCTACAAACTTGTGCACTTCCAGGCCCAACAACGTCTACAAGAAGAAGGTTGTGTAGTAGACATCAAGCTGATCTCTGGCTGGCTCTCTCTGACACCTTCATCCGAGCGGCGCTGAGCCAGGCTGTGGTAGCTTCTGAGGAGGAGAAACACGTCGCCACCCAGGCCATAGCTGCCCGTGACGTGGCGTTGAAGGATGCTTCGATCGTCCAGGAATGTTGCAAGGCGCTGGAGAATGAGCTGCAGGGCCTGCGCGACGAGCTCACCAAAGAGGTTGGCGACCGCCAGGCAAAGGAGGAAGAGATGAAGGCTCGAGAGGCCACCATCAGGGATCGCGACGCCGAGCTATCCACTGATCACAGCCGACTGAAGACACTGGAGAAGAAGCTGAAGGTGGAGAAGGCCGAGCTGGACGCCAAGGCGAAGGTCTTGGCCGAGGATCATGTGGCCTTTGCGGATTAAGAGGAGAGATCTCGCAGGGCGTTGAAGTCGCTTTACGATGATGGTCTGGAGAAGCCGCTGGCCGGAGCCACGGATGGCCCCGCCAAGCTGCTTCCCTTCCTGGTCGAAGCACTTGAGGAGGTCGTGACCGGCATCGGCCCCATGGCCGAGGTTGAAGCTCACGTCCTTTCCTCCACGGCGCTGACGAGGATCCTCAGCAACGTCTACCTTCGCAACCCCGACGCCAACCTTGACGATCTGCTGGAGCCTGTGGACGCTGAGCGCTCCACCGCTGCTGCTGAAGCCATGAAGGGCCGAGCGGAAGCCTTGCTGGCGAAGTTCAGCGCCTTCGCCACTGCGCCCAAGGCAGGTGCTGCTGGTTCCGCGGCCTCGGGAGGTGGAGCTGACAGGCTCGACTCCACCACGGAGGCGGGGCTTTCGGCGAATGACGGCGCTGCTCAAGGGTGATCTCCTCTCGGCTTCTTTCCTGTTTCAGCTGCTGCAACATGCACCGTGCCTCGTGGAGGCGTTTAAACTTGTGTTTGGTATCGTGAGGACAATTTATGGTTTGTAATATTTTCTTCTGAATTTGTGAGATTTTGCGGCTTCCTTCCTATTTGCTTTGTGTTCTACGTCGGCAGGGCCCGGCCCCGTGCATACCTCAGCCGCCGTTAGCCCCGACCGGATCACCAGGACGGGACCAAGGAGTGAGGGGCTACATGACAAGTAGGCTCCTGAGTCGCGATGCTCAGGAGTCCCGCTTGATGCGCAAACAGCAAATAGGGAGGGGGTGTAGGAGTAGATCTGTTGTTCTACGTTGGCAGGGCCCGGCCCCGCGCATACCTCAGCCGCCGTTAGCCTTTCGGAACTAAGGAGTGAGGGGCTACGTGACCAGTTAGGCTCCTGAGTCGTGATGCTCAGGGCTCCCCCTTGACGCTTGAACGGTCTTCATACCTTGGCTCCGCTCGGGGAGGGGCACGCGACGACCAGGTCCGGGGGACCTGGCTGGGTGGCGTGCGCTCGGGCGTGACACGGGCACAGCCCCCGTGTCCAGCCCCCTCGCATGGCGCTCCCGAGGGGAGGCGTTGCGATGAGGCCAGACACTGAGCTCTGGGCTCCCTGAGGTTGATATAGCCATGGGCTTCCCTCAGTTGTTTATCACCAACGCAGAGCATAGCGCTTCCGTATGCGTACGGGCATAGCCGCTCCTCAGAAGTGTCGTCAGCCAGCGCGGAGCATGGTGCTTCCACTGGTACGTGGGAGGGGGGGCCCTCCGGGAGGAGCCCCCGGGGCGTGTACGGCCCCGCCCTGACACGTGGCCGGCACGGTAGGGCTAGATGAGGTGTATTTGGGCACCCGTGAGCCAGCGCGGGACTCACGAGGCCCTACCTCAAGGCGGGTTGCGCCTGGTCTTGAGCCTTGGGCGGCTGAGTGTTTCTGCAAGGTGGTTAGATACAAATGCTCTACGTCCTCAGGTCCCGGCCCTCGAGCGAGCTCAGCCGCCGTTGGTATGCCAGGTCGCGATGCTGTGGACAAGGCCAGGGGATGAGGGCTGGAGAGCCAGTAAGAGCTCGTGAGTCGTGATGCTCAGGTGCCCCCCTTTTAACGTGCAAGCGATTTGCATGAGGGAGAAAGAGGGGTCGCGGCAGGCAGGAAATGATAATCATGGGTAGGTTAAGCATGAAGGCAAAACAACTTAGATAGATGCAGAAAGGATACATGCCACTGGTTCAGGCCCAAGCGGCTTGGGGATGATGCAGCCCGAGGGGCGCCCCCAGCAAGGTAAACTGAAGACATAAGCAAAAGGGATACATGCCGCAGGGACAGACCCACGCGACCTGGGAATAATGCAGCCCTGAGGGTGCTCCCAGCTGAAATGAAACTCGAAAAGACGTCACCTGATACCATTGTAGAGCGGGTGTTGAAGTAGCTGACGATGCGCGGTGAAGAGGCCAATCCTCACGAGCCGCCAGAGCCCTGAGGCTCGAGAGGCTCTGGGGGTCCGGGTGTTCCTCGAGGACCATCTCCATCTCTGCTAGGACCGCGTGGTGCCTGGCCTCATGAGCTGCCAGAATGCTTCGCAGAAGACACTGGTGAGCAGTTGCCGCATTCGGCAAGCCGAAAGGCATGCGAATGTAGCTGTGCGGCGGACCCTCGCAGCGTCCCACGCACGAAGGCCAAAAGCGCTCCTGAGAAGCGACTCGGTTGAGCCCTGGGTAGTCGATGCAGACACGCAGCCCGCCATCCTCACCTGGATGGGGAGCTACGCCAGGCAGGCGGCGATCGCCGCGTATGACTCTTGACTCCTGCAGCTCCTGAGTGACCTTGGTGATGAACTCCTGAGGGCTGGGCCCTCCTTTCCCCAGGCCTTCCTGAGGGAAACGTGCCGCATAGCACGCCTCCAAGTGGTGCCCGAGCGCCTCCCTCATGATCTTGGCAAAGTCTGAGGCCCTCCAGGAGAGAGCCCCCGAGCCTTGCCTGAGGAGGGCACCGGGCGCGCCTTCCTATGCGATGGAGGGAGGCGCCCCTTGCATGGGCACAAATCCTGACACGGCGCTTCTGGAGATGCCTACCTCCTGAGGCCTTGAGCTGGGTGATGTCTTCTTCTTCTTAGGAATTGCCTCGGGAGGGTTCTCAGTCTTGCTGTCTGGGTCTTCGACTGATGCAGCTTGGAAGGCACGCTCGAGGGAGCACACTGCATCCTTCTCTTCGCAGGGGACTGTGATGATTCCACCGCTTCCCGGCATCTTGAGGACATTATAACCATGGTGAGTCACCGCCATGAACTTGGCCAGGGCTGGGTACCCGAGGATGGTATTGTATGGCAGGAGAATGCGGGCAACATCAAAGTCGATGAGCTCGGTACGATAGTTCTTGTGCTGTCCGAACATGACAGGGAGGCGAACCTGCCCTATCGGAGTGGTGGAGCCGTCAGTGACTCCTGAGAAAGGCTTGGTTGGCTGAATTTGATCATATGGCACTTGGAGGTTGTTGAACGTCTCGACGGACATGATATTAAGTCCTGCGCCACCATCGATGAGGGTCCTAGTAACTTGCACATTGCTGATGACTGGGGAACAAAACATTGGGAGGACAACAGCAGTAGCCGCACAATTGAGCTGATCAGTTGAGCTGAACGTGATGGAGCACGTGGACCACCTGAGAGGGCGCGTGGCCTCGAGCTTGGGGAGGACTGCGTTCACCTCGCGAGCAAACTGCTTGAAGATGCGTTGAGAGGCTGGGGCTTGGGCACCGCCCAAGATGCAAGTGATAGCACATGGCTCCTGGAAGCCCCCAGCCCCCTCGTCCTGGTGGTGGTCATCATTCCTTCTTGGTGGTGGTGGCAGAGGAGGAAGGCCTGCGTTGCCCTGAGGGCGGTCCTCGCAAGGCTGATCCCTCCAAGCCACCTCGCGAGGCTGGTCCTGCCAGCGATCCTCGCGAGGTCGATCATGCCACTCCTGGCGAGGGCCTCGGCCGTCCCATCGTCCTCCACCTCTTCCTCCTCCTCGGCCGTATCCCCAGTCGTTGCGCTTGGGGCGTTGACCGATGCGTCCTTCTCGAACGGCCCTGAGCTCCTGGCATTCATTGGTGTTGTGGGTGTAGAGGTTGTGGTAGGCGCATAATCGGCTACCCTTGGACGACTCTGGCTGGTCCCTGCCGTGCTTCGTGTCTAGTTCTGCTGCAAGCACAGCTGCTCCTTTGCGCTTCACGTCCTTGGCCTTGGCTTTCTTCTCTTCTGGGTCAGCAGCTGGAAGCTCAAGAAGGGAGAGGCGCCCCTCCTCGGCCCTTGCGCACTTGGTCGCCAGGTTGAACAGCTTCGGGGATGTGCACAAATACTCGTGGATAGCGAGCTCCTCCTTCATCTTGACGTCGCGGACGCCGTCAGAGAACGCTGAGATGATGGCCTCCTTGGTCACCTTGGGAATCTTGAGGCGAGCGTTGTTGAAGCGCTGGATGTACTTCTGCAAGGTCTCTCCAGGTTGCTACTTGATACGACGCAGGTCACCCACGACTGGAGGACGGTCGCGAGTGCCCTGGAAGTTGGCGATGAAGCGGGTGCGCATCTCGTCCCAAGAGGAGACTGAGCTGGGAGGCAGATTCAGGAGCCAGGTGCAGGCACCATCTTTGAGCGCCATGGGAAACCACTTTGCCATGGCCTTTTCGTCTTCGTTGGCCGCCTCGATGCCCAGCTCGTAGAGCTGCAGGAACTCCGCAGGGTCGGCAGTGCCGTCGTAGCGAGGAGGAAGATCCGGCTTGAACTTGCCCGACCAGGCGACACTTCATAGCTCGGTGGTGAAGGCGCGGCAGCCAACAGTGGCCACCGGAGCCCTTTGCAGACGCAGGGCTTGCTCTTGGAGGTTCTCGCGCGCCGCCGCCAGGGGCAGCGTGGGGTCTTGACGTGCTGGCGTAGGGATGCGGTCTTGATGTGCCGGAGCAGGGAGCACACGAGCGCCTTCTTGAGGCCGAGGGATCTCTTGGCAGCTCCTTTCTTGTCGCGCGGGCATTGGACGCGGCGGGTCCCATCCAGGGGCCGCGTGCCTTCGAGCCAGGGCGCCTTCTTGGGGAGGAGGTGGCGGAGGCGCCTCCTGAGCTACATCACCCATGCAGGATGGAGGGCGGGGCAGCGGGAGGGAAGGCGCGGGAGAGCCCCCTGTGGTGCTGATGAGCTCGATGATGTAAGCGAGCCACTCCTCGTAGAGGTCGTCGACGGGGCGGTAGTGCAGGAGCTCACGTGCCAGGAGCAACGCGGCTGCGTGTCCGTGGGAGCACGATGGGCGTGAGACGATGAACCAGCTAGGGTTAGCGACGGAGTGGTGGTGCGGCCTTCCCGCGGCACCAAGGGATGCAGCGACGACGTTTGCTGCTCGTTCCCCGCCGAGCCGGTGGCGGCGTTGGTGGCAGGCGACGGGGAACGACGGGGAGGCCCACCGACGGGAGCCATCTGGGTGAAGCGGGCGGCGAGAGCAGCCCGACGCTCGGCGTGAGCTCGGCGAGCGTCTGCCATGGATGCGACGAACGATGGAACGCGGAACCGCGGAAGAAAGGTTCTGGCGCACCCCTACCTGGCGCGCCAAATGTCGGATATCGGGTTCCGGCAAAATCCATGAGGTTCGATCTCTGGGGTGCACGCGAAGATCTTCCCCCTTCCAATCCACGTCCCAACGCCTCGCCGTGAATCTAAGCTACACAATGAACAACACAAGGGACACAAGGTTTATACTAGTTCGGGCCACCGTTGTGGTGTAATACCATCCTCTAGTGTGTGGTGTGGTGGATTGCCTCTGGGGCTGATGATGAACAATATAAAGAAAGAACAGCCTCGCGAGAGGTGTTCTTGAGCTGGTGCGGTGTTCTACTTGGGATGGATCTTCCTGCCTCTGGATGAGATGATCCCTACTGTGGTGGCTAGCTCTATATATAGAGGCCCTGGTCCTCTTCCCAAATATTGAGCGGGAAGGGAGCCAACAACGACCATTTTGAAGGGGAACAACTAGTACAAGCTATCCTGACTAAAGTTGGTCTTCGACTGCCAAAGGCACTGGCGATGACACCGTCTTGGGCTCCACGGTGAGCTCCATCCTGCCGCTCTGATGGTCTTGGTCTCGTTGCACCGATATGGTAACCTTTGCTTGATGCCTCGGTACTCCGTGCCTGCGCTTGCCCCCTTTGCACCAAAGAGGAAACAAGGACACCGCGCTGGCTGGCGCCCGCCTGGCGCCCGCCTGGTCTTGATTGTCATGGCTTGCGTCATGAGCACCTCATGAGGTACCCCTGCCTTGATCTCTCTGCCTCCTTGCGAGCCTGCCTGGTGAGGCCGCCCCTAAGGAAGCCTTGCATCGTCCGCCCCGCGAGGCTTGGCCCCTCGCGAGGGTCTTGAGCTTGGGTTGATGAAGACATGCCGTACTGGGCCACTGCTTGAGACACGCCGCAGGCCGTAGGCAGGCAAGTCTGGGGACCCCCGTTCCCAGAACGCTGACAATGGCTTACGTTCAAAGTTATTCTCATACTATAGAATGGTATAGGAACTTGGAGAGATTTGGTTGATTTTATACCGCTGAATAATATAAAATATTATGAGTGTAGGTGCTCCACCGCGAGGTTGGTTGCTCCTTCTCGGTCGTCAAGAATCTATGTTCTTCCACTCTTTCATTTAAGACATGAGCTTTGTTCATCCTTTTGCCAACACGCGGGACATCTAGCATCGAGGTGGACATGTCATGCAAGAAAATGGAGATATGCAGTGCGTAAGTGAGTCGTGCACTTTGATGGCACCTAGTACGACGCAATATTTTTTCTCCTCGATGGCACGTGAATAGTGCACATACTCAATGAGAGAGCACGGGATGGTAGCCATGGACATGGTCGGCCCTTTTTGAAGAGAGTACTAAATAACTTTTATGTGTCCCATCAACTCGACGAGAAGCTTGCTCACTACGCCTTCTCCCTCACCAACGCGTGCGCGGTGGCTCGCAGCACGAGGACAAACTTTTGCTTACAAGCGGTGGACGTGCAACAGTTCATTTGGTGTCAGACTGCCAGAAGTACTACTGTACCATCATTATTGTTCTACTTATGGAAGAGGAGAAGAGCCAAGCGCAAGGTCACCTACTAACCTAGTACAGTACTACTATGGCCAAAGTTGGTCCACCTTTTTAGAGCATGGTTAATTATATAGGCGGCTCTTGCAGTGGCACATCATTTAGAGCAAGTACTCTCTTCGTAGGAACAAAGGAAGTGAAACAAAAGTTGGAGTGGATGCTAGATTGCCAATTAAAACATGATTACATAGGAAAAAAAATCCTATAGCATTCTATCCTATGAATCAAATAACCAATGTAGAAAAATTATGAGGGGGTCTCTCCAACAGTGTTCCTCGGCTCGCACCTAGCATCACGGTGGTCGAACTTGGAGTCATTCATCTGGTACACGTGGCATCTCAGATCTGGACACAAGGTGGCACGACCTCTCACTTCGTCCTCCATTTGAAGCGGCGCGCCGGTGGAGGGCTAGCATACTCCAATACTAGGTTGGCTCTATGTGATGTGGCAACTTCATATACTAACCGGATGTTGGCTATACTACTACGGTACTCACACTCCAAGAAGTGACTCGAAACCATTCATACATTGAGTTATTGACATACATTTGCAAATGTACCATTCATTACATACAACAAGTCATCAACACACAACGACAACGAGGATACATGTTGGATTATAGATTATTTCCAACAAAACATTCTACAAATACTAAAGTTTTCATCACACAACAAATAACAAGCAATGAAATGAACTTCTTCTCAACCAATCCTCGGTGTTGGAAATGCTTGCTTTGAACCATAGGTGCTCTGGGAAGGGCCAGCTATTATCAATATCGACAGCAACACAGGACTGATCATCTAGGCTAAAGCAACATATATCAGGACCAGGGTAGGGAACCACCGCAATGTCTGAGGTATAGATACAATTGCTTCTCATAAATGGTAGTAACATTCTGTTAATAGCAGCTGGATCGCCTTTCACCATCATTGGATAGTTTGGTCCAAGGAAGAGCGAGTTTTCTCCATGACTATCAATACTGAACCAAGGAGAAGGTGCTGGTTCTAGCACACTAGTATCCATCCCGAATACCCTGCAATGGGTGTTGGAATAGGTCCGGAGAGGGCGACCATGGAAGACAACACGTGCACAATAGCTGGATCGCCTTTCACCATCATTGGATAGTTTGGTCCAAGGAAGAGCGAGTTTTCTCCAAGACTATCAATACTGAACTAGGGAGAAGTTGTTGGCGCTAGCACACTAGTATCCATCCCGAATACCCTGCAATGGGTGTTGGAATAGGTCCGGAGAGGGCGACCATGGGAGACAACACGTGCTCCCTTAGTAGTAACAATCTCAGTGCACTGTATACAGACAAGAAGAGGTGATCCATCGGAATTAGTTGCCAAGCGCCACAGAGTATATAAGTTCTGCTCGTCCTCATGCTCGTGATCATCACCATCGTCATCTCCCCCTTGGTTATAAATTTTTTCAAGTATAGGTGGTGGAATGTTCATAGGACATTGGAAACAGAAGAAGGTTAATTAGTAAAGGGAAACTTGCTAACCCGCATGCATGTGGATGAAACAATTATAATTATGGTGGAATACAAACGTACCGAAACCACGAGGATGCCATGCAAAAACAGTGCCACGAGTGGTGGCAGCAAACACAAGACGCTCGTATGCAATTGCATCACAGTACTCATCCGTGTACAGAAATTGATTTTTGAGCAATATCCATGGACGAGCCGTGGAAGCAGTAACGACGGCAACAAGCTTGTCAGTGATAGCAACAACTTCATAGTTCTTGCAATCCCAAGAGCGGTTGGGAACTCGACAAATTGCTATCTTCTGTAGACGACAACCACCATGATCGTATTTGAACGTACGTAGATCATCTGTGTGCTCAACCTCAGGGCACTCTGAGATTTTTGGAAGTGGAATCCCCTGACGAGTGTACACATTCACAAGTTCCCACTCGCAATTGTACCCAATATAAGCAACCCAATCTCCATTTGCACCAGCTCAGGCCTTACCCTTAAGCGATGGCATCTTGACATCACACGTCTCATTATCAAGCGACATCAACTTGCACAAGGCGAGGCTTCTATCGTCCGCGCCCATGCGAACATGATTATAGCGAAGAAGGTAAGGAAGATCAAACCGCTCCTGGACCCTTGGGTTCCTTGTAATTATGTTATTAGTTGAGTCGAGAATGGTCTTGAATGACCATGCTAGCCGAGGTAATGACATCACACCGATCAATGAGTTCCTCCACCACGTCATCTTTCAGATCGGGCCAAGAATAATGGGGTCGTTTCTGGCTTGTTCCCTCCATGGAGAAGACGATCGAACAATGGCAGAAGGAAGGGTGAAGGCAAATGGAGGAGGGAGGAAGAGCGTGCGACAACAGTTCCAAATCGAGAGGGGAAGGCAAAGAGGCGATGGACGTTTGCCACGGTACATGAAGAGGCGCCCTGGCCTACATAGACGTCCGTTCGGAAATTGTACAAAAGGACTCAACGTCGTCTCACTGACATGTCGAAAGAGGACCACATGTCAACGAAACATGATGTATCATTTCTCGTGCAAAATGCGATCTGGCCGCGTTGGCCCAAAGTGTCGCATTATTTCTCGACTTTATTTTTTTAATGGCATGCCGTTCAGTTTTGAAGCATGACTAACTGGTACTGTATGCAGAGAAAATATAAAGTACTCTACCACTACTCCACCTCTAGTACTAGTAGTATAAAACAAATATATAGGCTGGAGCTTCAGCGCTTTCTTGCTAAGGGCTTCCCACTTGCTTCTCACGCTATCACCCTCTCTTCAGATCTAAAAAATACGGCCTCTCTCCCTCCTCACTGGCGGTCACAGATCCGCGCGGGAAGAAAAGGACGTGCAGCGTTGACGCACTCGTCGTCGGCGAGCAAGGTCACACACTGACGACAAGGCTGTCCTCTCAGACCTAGCGCCCGCGCGATATGGCCTCCATCCCCAAACTTGCTGCCGTAGTGTGTGTAGAGGAGAACGACCACGAGCGAAGCCACTTCCCGCCAACCCTCAAGTATGCTACCTCTTTCCGAACCATACCCTTGTTCTATTGCCCCATCTGCCACGTCGCTGCATGTGGATCTTTTTCCACTCCACCATCTTCCCAATTTGCTATCCTCTGCTCTGCTGGTCACGCAGACGAAAACCTTAATTTGCACTATTAAAGGAAACCCTACTTCATGCAGACTAATCCATGTATGGGTTGAATAAGGAAAGGAAGGGAGACTGTACTGTCCAAGAGAGTAGGCATCGAACCCGCATCTAGGTTGAAAAGGGGAAAATCAGTAGCTAAGGAACGAGTCTCGTCTCTCTTGGTTGAAGAAGGGTAGAAAGGCATGACAACGCAATAGAGAATGACCAGGTCGATCAGTTTGTTGTCTTCACATAGGAAAAAGGTGGCTAAAGAGAACAAAAATGGGACATAATGCACATATGCTGCCTGGATATTTGTTGCTCTAGGCAACCATACCTCCCTCACCACTCTATGCATCCGTGGAGGTACATCGTACTGGTGCGCCCACTATCCGAATGGGCCTCCCATGCTCTTATTGCCACTTTTTTGCTGTTAGTATAACGCTAGCGGTCACGTCAAGCAAAGCTACTGCTAAAGTGATGCGACAGTTAACTAATGCCGCACTCGGTCTAATTCCATCGATATATTTAAGCAATGCCATTTAATGTCACTAGTTTATTTTAGGCTTAGCTATTGATTGTGGATGTATTAGAGATTTTTCAGCTATGGCATTCTAATGCTGTTGCTCAGCCAGTATACCAACGATGAATCTTGTTACTACCTTCAGATTTTTGCACTGTTAATGCTTATAGATTACATACCTCACTTTCATGAGATAAGTCAATTTTTTGTGTACAGTGTTGATGACCCACAAGTGTAGGGGATCTATCGTTGTCCTTTTGGTAAGTAAGAGTGTCGAACCCAACGAGGAGCACAAGTAAATGACAAGCGATTTTCAGTAAGGTATTCTCTACAAGCACTGAAATTATCGGTAAGAAATAATTTTGTGATAAGGTAATTCGTAATGGGTAACAAGTAACAAAAGTAAATAAAGTGCAGCAAGGTGGCCCAATCCTTTTTTTAGCAAAGGACAAGCCTTGACAAATTCTTATATGAAGGACAACGCTCCCAAGGACACATGGGAATTATCGTCAAGCCAGTTCTCATCACACTCATATGATTCACGTTCGTTACTTTGATAATTTGATATGTGGGTGGACCGGTGCTTGGGTACTGCCCTTTCTTGGACAAGCATCCCACTTATGATTAACCCCTATTGCAAGCATCCGCAACTACAAAATAAGTATTAAGGTAAACCTAACCATAGCATGAAACATAGGGATCCAAATCAGCCCCTTACGAAGCAACTCATAAACTATGGTTTAAGCTTCTATCACTCTAGCAACCCATCATCTACTTATTACTTCCCAATGCCTTCCTCTAGGCCCAAACATTGGTGAAGTGTCATGTAGTCGACGTTCACATAACACCACTAGAGGAGAGACAACATACATCTCATCAAAATATCGAACGAATACCAAATTCACATAACTACTTATAGCAAGACTTCTCCCATGTCCTCAGGAACAAACGTAAATACTCACAAATCATATTCATGCTCATAATTAGAGGGGTATTAATATGCATAAAGGATCTGAACATATGATCTTCCACCGAATAAACCAACTAGCATCAACTACAAGGAGTAATCAACACTACTGGTAACCCACAGGTACCAATCTGAGATTTTGGGACAAAGATTGGATACAAGAGATGAACTAGGGTTTGAGAGGAGATGGTGCTGGTGAAGATGTTGATGAAGATTAACCCCCTCCCGATGAGAGGATTGATGGTGATGACAATGGTGATGATTTCCCCCTCCCGGAGGGATGTTTCCTCGGCAGAACAGCTCCGCCGGAGCCCTAGGTTGGTTCTGCCAAGGTTCTGCCTCATGGCGGCGGTGTTTCGTCCCGAAAGCTTGCTTATGATTTTTCAGGGTAAAAGACTTCATGTAGTAGAAAATGGGCACCGGAGGCCTGCGAGGGGGTCCACGAGGCAGGGGGCGTGCCCGGGGGGTAGGGCGCACCCCCACCCTCATGGACGGTGGGTGGCCCCCCTCTGGTATTTTCTTTGCTCAATATTTTTTTATTAATTTCAAAAATAACTTCCGTGGAGTTTCAGGACTTTTGGAGTTGTGCAGAATAGGTCTCTAATATTTGCTCCTTTTCCAGCCCAGAATTCCAGCTGCTGGCATTCTCCCTCTTCATGTAAACCTTGTAAAATAAGAGAGAATTGGCATAAGTATTGTGACATAACGTGTAATAACAGCCCATAATGCAATAAATATTGATATAAAAGCATGATGCAAAATGGACGTATCAACTCCCCCAAGCTTAGACCTTGCTTGTCCTCAAGGGGAAGCCGAAATCGAAAAATATGTCCACATGTTTAGAGATAGAGGTGTCGATAAAATAGAATATAGACATTGTCATATGATTTCTTATGCTCAAGTAATAATCTATCCACAATGTCAATTATGAATCAGAACCTTCATTGAAAACTAACAAACTAAAATCTCGGTCACTAAAGCAATTGCAATTTATCATAACATCGGAAAGAGTCAATATAAGAGCTTTTCAGCAAGTCCATATACTCAACTATCATTTAGTCTTTCACAATTGCTAACACTCACACAATACTTATGGTTATGGAGTTTTAATCAGACACAAAGAAAGATAGGGGCTTATAGTGCTGCCTCCCAACCTTTTACCTTAAGGGTAAGGTCAACAATAATAGTTCATGCTAACTTACATCCAATTGGATATATATATATATATATATATATATATATATATATATATATATATATATATATATATATATCAGGATCTTTCCAACACAATGTGATTGCCGAAGGATAAAATATAAAATGGAAAGGTGAAGATCCTCTTGACTCTAGTAAAAGGTATAAGACAAAAGTAAATTACAGGCCCTTCATAGAGGGAAGCAGAGGTTGTCATGTGCTTTTATGGTTGGATGGACAAAATTATAATGCAAAAGAACGTCACTTTATATTGCCACTTGTGATAGGGACCTTTATTATGCAGTCCGTCGCTTTTATTTCTTCCATATCACAAGCTCGTATAAAGCTTATTTTCTCCACACTAATAGATCATACATATTTAGAGAGCAATTTTTATGGCTTGAAACAACGACAACTTACTTGAAGGATCTTACGCAATCCATAGGTAGGTATGGTGGACTCTCATGGCAAAACTGGGTTTAAGGATATTCGGAAGCACAAGTAGTATCTCTACTTGGTGCAAAGAATTTGGCTAGCATGAGAGGGAAAGGCAAGCTCAACATGTTGGATGATCCATGACAATATACTTTATTTCAGATATAAGAAAACATAACGCATTACATTGTCTTCCTTGTCCAACATCAACTCTTTATCATGTCATATTTTAATGAGTGCTCACAATCATAAAAGATATCCAAGATAGTATATTTATAATTGAAAACCTCTCTTTCTTTATTACTTCCTATTAATTTCAACGATGACCAAAGCTATGTTTGCCAACTCTCAACAACTTTTATTCATCATACTCTTAATATGTGAAGTCATTACTCTCCATAAGATCCATATGATCTCTTTATTTCTTTCTATTCTTTCTTTTTCTTTTATTCCCTCTAGATCATAGCAAGATAGCAAAGTCCTTGACTCAACACTAATCTTTATTATATATAGCTTACGGACTCGATTACATAGAAGGATCATAAAGCAAAACTCAAAACTAGATCATACTAAAACTTTATTCTATTGGATCAAGATATTACCAAAAGGATCAAACTAAGAAAACTAGTAAAGATAGGAGTGTGATGGTGATACGATACCGGGGCACCTCCCCCAAGCTTGGCAGTTTCCAAGGGGTGTGCACATACCCATGTGTTTATGTATCCTTCTTCGGAGGTGGTGATGATGGAGTTGTTGATGATGTAGGCTTGTCGTCCATCTTCCAAGGCACAGGCTCACCATCATAGAAGGATGATCGAGTCTTCGGGATCCTCAAATCTGCAGCAAAACTCATCCTCTTGAATCTATATTCATACTCACAGTTTTGGTTTTGCAGGTCATAGATCTGGGCTTGGAGGTGCTCGATTTTCTCATGAAGCTTGAAGATGGTTTCCCAATGTTCTTGGCATCCAACTTGTGGTTGTTGGTGAACTCTGCGATCATCATGTGGTTGGCGTTGAGTCTGCGTTCCACGATCCCTTGGCACTTGAAAACTTGTTGCTCCATTGCTTCGAGTCTTGTCTCCACATTTCTGGTCCTCCTTGGCCCCTCAACATAGCTGATGTGCAGCACCCCCTCACACATCTCAATGGTTTGAGGGTGTTGCCGCACCTCCGCGAGATAGGGGTTGATGACCTTCTCGAAAAACTTGTCCTTGGGGCGCTTGAAGACGTCATGGTGATCTAGATCTATCAGAAAAACAGCTCGAAACAAAAGGAGAGGATTTTGTCGTGGTACGGTGGTCAAAACCTTCGGGAGATTATATAATGAATTTTTACCGACCAAAAGAAGTATCGTGCAAGAAAACGGAGTCCGGAGGGCACACGAGGTGCCCGCGAGGTAGAAGGGCATTCCCAGGGGGTAGGGCGCGCCCTCCACCCTCGTGGACGCCTCATGTCCTTTCCGGACTACTTCTTATTTTCCTATTTTCTTAAATATTCCAAAACGGAGAAAAATTGCCATTAGAACTTTTTTGGAGTCGGTTTACTTACCGTACCACATACCTATTCCTTTTCGGAGTCTGAAACATTCTGGAAAGTGTCCCTTATGTATTCCTCCGGGGTTACGGTTTCAATAACATTAGTTTCAACATTTATTGGATTACCTGAGATATAATGTTTGATTCTTTGGCCGTTCACCACCTTCGGATTTGTGCCTTCGAAGTTGTTGATTTTTATGGCACCGGAATGATATACCTCCTCGATAATGTAAGGCCCTTCCCATTTAGAGAGAAGTTTTCCTGCGAAAAATCTTAAACGAGAGTTGAAAAGCAACACATAATCACCTACATTAAACTCACGCTTTTGTATCCTTTTATCATGCCATCTTTTAACTTTTTCTTTAAACAGTTTGGCATTCTCATAGGCTTGAGTTCTCCATTCATCAAGTGAGCTAATGTCAAATAACCACTTCTCACCGGAAAGTTCGAAATCATAATTGAGCTCTTTAATGGCCCAATATGCCTTATGTTCTAGTTCGAGAGGTAAGTGACATGCTTTTCCATAAACCATTTTATATGGAGACATACCCATAGGATTTTTATATGCAGTTCTATAAACCCATAATGCATCATCAAGTTTCTTGGACCAATTCTTCCTAGATCTATTAACAGTCTTTTGCAAAATTAATTTGAGCTCTCTGTTACTCAGTTCTACTTGGCCACTAGACTGTGGGTGATATGGAGATGCAATTCTATGATTAACATCATACTTAGCAAGCATTTTATGAAAAGCACCATGAATAAAATGTGAACCACCATCAGTCATTAGGTATCTAGGGACTCCAAACCTCGAAAAAATAACTTCTTTAAGCATCTTAATAGAAGTGTTATGATTAGCACTACTAGTTGGAATAGCTTCTACCCATTTAGTAACGTAATCAACAACAACTAAAATATGTGTATACCCATTAGAGGAAGGAAACGGTCCCATATAATCAAAGCCCCACACATCAAATGGTTCAATAACAAGTGAATAATTCATAGGCATTTCTTGACGTCTACTAATATTACCAATTCTTTGACATTCATCACAAGAGAAGACAAACTTACGAGCATCTTTGAAGAGAGTAGGCCAATAAAAACCGGATTGCAATACTTTATGCGTAGTTCTATCTCCAGTGTGGTGTCCTCCATAAGCCTCAGAGTGACACTTGCGTAGGATCAGTTCCTGTTCATGCTCAGGTACACAACGTCTAATAACACCATCTACTCCTTCTTTATAAAGGTGTGGGTCATCCCAGAAGTAATGTCTTAAATCATAGAAGAACTTCTTCTTTTGCTGGTATGTGAAACTAGGTGGTATGAATTTAGCAACAATGTAATTAGCGTAATCAGCATACCATGGAGCAATACGAGAAGCATTTATGATATCTAATTGTTCATCAGGAAAGCTATCATTAATAGGTAGTGGGTCATCAAGAACATTCTCTAACCTATACAAGTTGTCTGCAACAGGGTTCTCAGCTCCCTTTCAATCAATAATATGCAAATCAAATTCTTGTAGCAAGAGAACCCATCTAATAAGTCTAGGTTTAGCATCTTTCTTTTCCATAAGATATTTAATAGCAGCATGATCAGTGTGAACTGTTACTTTAGAATCAACAGTATAAGGTCTGAACTTATCACAGGCAAATACAACTGCTAAGAATTCTTTTTTAGTAGTAACATAATTTCTCTGGGCAGTGTCTAGAGTTTTACTAGCATATCGAATAACATTTAGTTTCTTATCAACTCTTTGTCCTAGAACAGCACCTATAGCATAATCGCTGGCATCACTTCAAAGGGTAAATTCCAATCAGGTGGCTGAACAATAGGTGCAGAAATAAAAGCTTTCTTAAGTATTTCAAACGCTTCTACACAATCATCATCAAAGACAAAAGGAATATCTTTTTGCAATAGATTAGTTAGAGGCCTAGGAATTTTAGAAAAATCCTTAATGAACCTCCTACAAAACTGGCATGACCAAGGAAACTTCTTATACCTTTAATTTCCTTGGGACATGACATCTTTTCAATAGCATCAACCTTAGCTTTATCAACTTCAATGCCTTTCTCAGAAATTTTATGCCCCAAGACAATACCTTCATTAACCATAAAGTGGCACCTCTCCCAATTCAAGACAAGATTAGTATCTTCACATCTCTGCAAAACTCAATCAAGGTTGCTCAAGCAATCATCAAAGGAAGATCCATAAACGAAGAAATCATCCATGAAAACCTCAACAATCTTTTCACAAAAGTCAGAGAATATAGCCAGCATGCATCTTTGAAAGGTAGAAGGTGCATTACATAAACCAAAAGGCATACGTCTATAAGCAAAAGTACCGAAAGGGCAAGTAAAAGTGGTCTTTTCTTGATCCTCTTTTGACACAGGTATCTGAGAGAAACCAGAGTAACCATCTAGAAAGCAACAATGTGTATGTTTGGATAATCTGTCTAGCATTTGATAAATAAAAGGCAAAGGGTAATGATCCTTTTAGTAGCTTTATTTAATTTGTGGAAATCAATTACCATCCTATAACCTGTAACAATTCTTTGCGGGATCAATTCATCTTTATCATTAGGAATGACAGTAACACCTCCCTTCTTAGGGACACAATGGACAGGACTTACCCACTCACTATCAGCAACGGGATAAATTATACCTGCCTCCAGGAGCTTTAGTATTTCTTTTCTTACCACTTCTTTCTCCAATTTTATTTTGTGTTGGCATAGGGTGGGACTAATGCCCTTAAGATCATCAAGGGTATATCCAATAGCAGCACGATGCTTCTTCAGAGTTTTCAATAATTTCTCCTCTTCCCGCTCTGAAAGGTTAGCACTAATAATAACGGGATATATCTTGTTTTCATCAAGATAAGCATATTTAAGAGTATCAAGTAGTGGTTTAAGCTCAAATACGAGATAGCCCTTGGGTGATGGAGGATCCCCTAGAATTTCAACAAGCAAGTTGTGTTTCAAAATAGGTCCGTGTTTAAAGAATACTTCATCTATCTCCCTTCTTTTGTTCATAAACATATCATTTTCATAGTCTAGCAAATATTGTTCTCAAGGATCACTAGGAGGCACGACAATAGAAGCAAGACCAATAATTTCATCCTTACTAGGCAATTCTTTATCATGGGGTTGTCTATGAAATTTAGCAAAATTAAACTCATGAGACATATCCCCCAAACCAACCGTAACAATATCCTTTTCGCAATCTATCTTAGCATTAACAGTATTCAAGAAGGGCTACCAAATATAATGGGACCGAAGTCATCTTGTGGGGAACCAAGAACAAGAAAATCAGCGGGATGTTTAACTTTCCCACACAAGACTTCAACATCTCTAACAATCCCAACTGGGGAAATAGTATCTCTATTGGCAAGCTTAATTGTAACATCAATTTCGTCTATCTCAGCAGGTGCAATATCATGCATAATTTCTTTGTATAAGGAATGAGGTATTGCACTAGCACTAGCACCCATATCACATAAGCCATGATAACAATGATCTCCTATTTTAACAGAAATAACAGGCATGCCTACAACAGGTCTATGTTTATTCTTAGTATCTGGTCTAGCAATTCTAGCAACTTCATCACAGAAGTAAATAACATGCCCATCAATATTATCAGCCAAGAGATCTTTAACCATAGCAACACTAGGTTACTTTAATTTTCTCAGGTGGTGTAGGTGTTCTAGTATTACTCTTACGAACCAGTTGAAGCTTTAGCATGATCCTTTATTCTAACAGGGAAAGGTGGTTTCTCAATATAAACAGTAGGAACAATAGGATCAACATTATAAGTGATAGTCTTTTCTTCAACTTTAATAGGTGCAACTACTTTTACTTCAACGGGAGGATTATATTTAAACCACTTCTCCTGAGGGAGGTCAACATGAGTAGCAAATGATTCACAGAAAGAAGCTACTATCTCAGAGTCAAGTCCATATTTAGTGCTAAATTCACGAAAAGCATCGGTATCCATAAAAGATTTAACACAATCAAACTTAGGTGTCATACCTGACTCCTTACCTTCGTCGAGATCCAAATCTTCAGAGTTGCGTTTAATTCTTTCCAATAAATCCCATCTGAATTCAATAGTCTTCATCATAAAAGAACCAGTACAAGAAGTATCGAGCATGGAGCGATTGTTGAGGGAAAGCTGAGCATAATTTTTTTGAATAATCATTTCTCTTGAGAGCTCATGATTGGAGCATGAATATAACATTGAGTTAAGCCTCCCCCAAGCTTGAGCGATGCTTTCTCCTTCGCGAGGCCAAAAAATAAAACAAAAAATAAACCAACTAGCATCAACTACAAGGAGTAATCAACACTACTAGTAACCCAGATGCACCAATCTGAGGTTTTGGGACAACAATTGGATACAAGAGATGAACTAGGGTTTGAGACATGGTGCTGGTGAAGATGTTGATGAAGATTGACCCCCTCCCACTGAGAGGATCGATGGTGATGACGATGGTGATGATTTCCCCCTCCCGGAGGGATGTTTCCCTGGCAGAACAGCTCCACCGGAGCCCTAGATTGGTTTCGCCAAGGTTCCGCCTCGTGGCAGCGGTGTTTCATCTCGAAAGCTTGCTTATGATTTTTTTCAGGGTAAAAGACTTCATATAGCAGAATATGGGCACCGGAGGCCTGCCAGGGGGTCCACGAGGCAGGGGGCGCACCCAGGGGGTAGGGCGCGCCCCCACCCTCGTGGACGGTGGGTGGCCCCCCTCTAGTATTTTCTTCGCTCAGTATTTTTTATTAATTCCAAAAATAACTTCCATGGAGTTTCAGGACTTTTGGAGTTGTGCAGAATACGTCTCTAATATTTTCTCTCTTTCCAGCCCAGAATTCCAGCTGCCGGCATTCTCCCTCTTCATGTAAACCTTGTAAAATAAGAGAGAATTGGCATAAGTATTGTGACATAATGTGTAATAACAGCCCATAATGAAATAAATATCGATATAAACGCATGATGCAAAATGGACGTATCAAGTGTCAGGAGGAAAGGTCAAGAGTGGGCACCTCCTCCTCCGGCTGTTCTCTTGATTCGTTCGATCAAGTTTTTATGTTTGACCGATTATCAAGATTGGGATAGCAATTTTTAGGTCCCCTCGAGTTTGAAATGATATATACCTTGAAGGTACATGGTTTGCAATTTTTTATACTGTCATTAGTTAATAATGCTAGTTACCTTTAGATTTTTGTATTTGGTTTAATGCTCTTGCACAGCTAGTATACCAATGCTGAAACTTGTTACCTTTACATTTTGTATTGTTAATTCTTATAGAAATCTTCCAGTGCTAGAGCTTATGGAAATCTGTTCGGTAAAACCATTGTACTGTACCCTGTAATAAAATAACTACTCTACTGTTGCACTAGCCACTGGATTAGTGTATATTTGTACTATTCGAATGGTGTTGCATTAGCGTATGGACATATATAAAGTGTGGCAAGCTTTCCCAGATATGTGCTCAAGAAAACTACTACCTATTTTTTCTAAATACTAGACGTTTGGGTACTTTAAATTGAACTATGAAAACGTCTTATATTAAGGAATAGAAGGTGTAGAGTTCGCTCAAATTATCCCGGTAAATCTAGTCACACCTTTGTTAAAACTAATGTTCATTATGTTATCGGAGGAGGTCTGTATGTTTGTCTCTAATGCCGGTCGACTACATACCTGACATCATGATGTAATGTTAAGTCATTTCCTTTTGTACAGTGTCACTGAATTGTCAAGGCGGTGATGGCATTTTATTTTAGTTGAACTGCACAAAATATGCTTAAAAGAAGAGGAAAGTTCAGGAATGGCTCAATTTTTCAGAAAAAAATATGTATGCCTTCCTGACATCAGCCGTTGTTGCCTTATTTATTCCTTCAAACAGGTGGTTAGAAACAGTCTTGCTACCTTTTCCCATTAAGAAATTGGAATGCTTATATTTGTGAGTCTATGCTTCAACTAGTGCCACTTTTATAGTAATCACACTTTCAATATCTGTGCAAACAGGGATGCTTGATTTTAGTGGAACTGCACAAAAAGTCCAAATGGTTCAACATCCGGAGCATGTTTTCTTCCAAACCCTTATATCCAATTGGTGGCACTATGAGCTGTTCATTATGAAGGTACATGGTTTGCTACTATCTTGCTACTCTTTTTGTACTGTCATTAGATAGTAATACTAGTGTTTGCATGTGAATTTATTGGCAAGGTGGACCTACATTGGAGGTGCAGGAAATGATTCAATGATTGGATGCTCAATTTCGGTTGTATCGATTTCACCTCTTCCATCACTGCGAACATGGATATCCTTGGTTTAATGAAGAATAGACGCTATATTTCTGCTCTGAACCAACAAATCAGTTCAATATGAAATTGTCCAGGGCAAAACATGACTGTATCAAATTGTGCGGTGCAAAACATGACAGATGCTAAGCGAAAGAGACGTGTTTAAACCGAAAATACAAGGTGGGGTATATGTTTATTAGCTGATTGATATTTGTGCAGAAAGAGATGTCTGCCCGTTGCTATTTGGCAAACAAACAAAGTGACCGCGATTTTGGTTCAACTGCACAAGAGAATAGTATAGGCACTGCATGCATTGCCATTTGAAAATAGACACAAAAAGATTGGATAGTCACTTCATGGACTGTAGAAAAGCAGTACTGTACTATTTATTGGCCAACACTAGGTGCTTCATTGCTTTGGTCTGATTATACAATGGGCATCATTTTGCCTAAGTTAAAGTTTGTATTACGAAAATAGTCTCGCCGTGTGATCGAGAGAAGACCAAATCATATTGAAGTGGATGTTCTGCCATCATGTGTGGTTCATTCTCATGGTTCTAGCTATTGGTGAAACCACTTACGTTTGCAAGAGGAGTTTTGTAGACTTCACAAAAAAATTTGTCTTTCACTCTGTACTGAATGTTGGCCAAGAGAAGCACCCATGGTAGTAGGAAGAACAGACGTTTTTTCTAGATCTTTGCTTTTGGAGCTACATATTTGTACATGATCTGTGAATCATTGAGATGCATTAACATGTTGATATTATGTATGGGAATTGTACTAGCTGGTTTTGAATTTGGGTTACTAATGTGAACATATTACAATGCTAGGCCTGTGAGTCTCGTGTGAACATTTCGAACGGATTGGCTCTTACTGTTGTGCACAACATGATCCTTATTTCTGTGTTCTCAGTGTTTACAAGTTACTAACAGTTCCTTATTTCTGTTCGCTCAGTATTTACAAGTTACTGATCCATCACTAGCTAGCCTACTAATGCGCTCCTGGCAATTTTAGTTGCAAAGCAAGATCCGAAGTGGTAGTTTTTTGAATAAAAATGCCTACCTCTAAAGAAACTGACAAGCTACGCTCAAGAAAATGCCATGCGAATCTGAAGAAACTGCCAGCAAAAACATTTGCAAATGCCTTATCTCCTAGCAAACATTCATCAGCTAATGCGATCGTACACGTACACCATCCGACCTACTCGATCCTACACATACACTATCCGACCTACTCGTTCCTACACAGATAAATATCGGATCACGCACGTACTACCTCCTTTCCGGTTTGCAGGGCTCAATTCAAAAAATGACCTACTCGATCCTACACGAATAAATAGCGGATCACACACGTACTACCTCCTTTCCGGTTTGTAGGGCTTAATTAAAAAATCTCACCAACCTGCTTATGCATTGAATTCCGTTGACCGCGATGACCGTCACGTTTGCCGTGACATGCTGGTTCGCCTACCTTCCGCCTATAATTACTGTTTCCTGGCCTTCTCCGGTGGCACCATCACCCAACTCGCCCTATCCTCATAAGCCCCCACCGGCCCGACGTCACTTGCCACTTATCCTCGCTCTCGCCACGTCCGCCATGCCCCTGCCGGTCTGTGATAGGCGACACCGGAGGAGGTCACCGCCAGAACTAGTGTTCGGTTTTTCAGCGGAAGGCAGACGGAGGGAGGAGGCATTCTATCGGTCTTTAGATGGCAATGCAGAGTATCAGGAGTTGTTGGAGCGCGACCGCCTAGCGGAGGAGCAGCATGAGGGAGTCCTGGATTAGGGGGTATCCGGACAGCCGGCCTATATACTTTGGCCGGACTGTTGGACCTTGAAGATACAAGACTCAAGACTTCGTCCCATGTCCGGATGGGACTCTCCTTTGCGTGGAAGACAAGCTTGGCGATCCAGTATTAGATCTCCTTCTTTGTAACCAACTCTGTGTAAACCTAGCCTCCTCCAGTGTCTATATAAACCGGAGGGTTTAGTCCATAAGACAAGAACACTCATAATCATCGTAGGCTAGCTTCTAGGGTTTAACCTCTATGATCTCATGGTAGATCAACTGTTGTAATACTCATATCATCAAGATCAATCAAGCAGGAAGTAGGGTTTTACCTCCATTGAGAGGGCCCGAACCTGGGTAAAACATCGTGTCCCTTGCCTCCTGTTACCATTAGCCTTAGACACACAGATCGGGACCCCCTACCCGAGATCCGCCGGTTTTGACACCGACATTGGTGCTTTCATTGAGAGTTCCTCTGTGTCGTCGCTACAAGGCTTGATGGCTCCTTCAATCATTAACAACAACGCAGTCCAAGGTGAGACTTTTCTCCCCGGACAGATCTTCATGTTCGGCGGCTTCGTACTACGGGCCAATTCGCTTGGCCATCTATAGCAGATCGACAGCTACGCCCCTGGCCATCAGGTCGGGTTCGGAAACTTGAACTACACGGCCGATATCCATGTAGACTTGATCTTCGACGGATTCGGGCCTATGCCAGGAGCGCCGAACAGTCACGACGATCATGGCTTAGACCTGCTGTCGGACAACACTCGGGATATCGCACTTGCAGGAGCTCCGGACCTAAATCCGGGGCAGATCGCATCGTCTGAGGATGGGTGGATAGACCCCGCCCCGGAGGCCGCACACTCATCGGCGGTAGAGCCGAACACAGACTCCACCCCCAAGGAAGTCTGTGTCATCGGACCCTCGGACATGTGTCTGGCTGTAGGTTCCAGACCGCGCGCCCCCGAGCCCGCCGAATCTGGTTGGGTTCCGGTAATGGAGTTCACCGCTGCAGATATCTTCCAGCACTCGCCCTTCGGCGACATGCTGAATTCATTAAGGTCTCTCTCTTTGTCAGGAGACTCTTGGCCGAACTTTTTCCAGCTCGAGGGGGAAGGAGGCGACGAAGAAATTCGTTTCCCACCCACCACCCACTTCATAGCCACTGTCGATGACATAACAGACATGCTTGACTTCGACTCCGATGAGACCGACGGTATGGACGTCGGCGCAGGGGACGATTCAGAACCACCGCCCACGGGGCGCTGGACTGCAACCTCATCATATGATATATACACAGTGGACACGCCTAAGGAGGACGATGGCGACAAAACGGAGGATAAAACCCCCGGACAAAAGCCAAAACGACGGTGCAGACGCCGCTCTAAGTCCAGCCACAGTAAAAACAGCGATAACAGTGCTAGAAAGATCGACACCCCAGTCAACTCCAAAGGCAACAACGACCATATGGAACCAGCGATGGAGCAGGATGAGCCAGGTCACGCTGAACACAACCCGGTGCAGACGCCCGATCACAGCGATCCCGAAGGCCGAACTCATCAACCTGCCTCGGGAGAGGAGCGCAGTCCGGATGACGATGCATTCATCATCCCGAAAAACGTTTGGAATGAGATAACCTCCAAAGAAGGCTTATGGCCACTGCGAGAAGTCTAAGAAAGTAGAAGCAAAGGCTTAAGGCCGCGCAAGAAACACTCAACCACAGATGGAATAAAGTGCTAGACACTGAAGAAAAATACGGCGACGATCGCCACACAAAGAGCTATCCAAAGCGTAAGCTGATGCCAGAATTCGACGATGAGGCCATCCCGCCGAAGAACAATATGGCCGGCAGGCCGGACCAACCACTTCACAACTGCAACAGAGCAGCTACTGACACCGCACATGATTTACGTGAGCTCCTGGACAAAAAGGACGGCATGACGAGGTCCATCTATGGATCTAGAGGACACGCTCCAGCGCAGGATTATGGTCACCAAAACGATCAGACTGATCGAATACCAGTTCGGAATCAGCACTAGACACAACAACAGTCGACAACATGCCACAACACGTCCAGATACAAAGGGGCTGCTCACCCTCTGTGCTTCACCGAAGAGGTACTGGACCAGGAATTTCCACAGGGTTTTAAACCCGTGAACATAGAGGCATATGACGGAACGACAGACCCCGGGGTCTGGATTGAGGATTTTATCCTGCATATTCACATGGCTCGTGGGGACGACCTCCACGCCATCAAATACCTTCCCCTCAAGTTGAAGGGACCAGCTCGGCACTGGTTGAAAAGCCTCCCCGAAAATTCAATCGGAAGTTGGGAGGAACTTGAGGACGCTTTCAGGGCCAATTTTCAAGGAACCTATGTCTGACCTCCGGACGCTGACGATTTAAGTCACATAATCCAACAGCCCGGAGAGTCCCCCGCAAGCTTGGGAATAGATTCCTCACTATGAAAAATCAAATTGTCGATTGTCCGGATGCCGAAGCCCTAGCGGCCTTCAAGCACAGTATCCGGGATGAGTGGCTCACCAGACACCTCGGCCAAGAAAAGCCGAGGACAATGACAGCCCTAACAAGCCTTATGACCCGCTTTTGCGTGGGGTGAAGACAGCTGGTTGGCCCGTAGAGGCACCAGCGACCCAGGCACATCCGAAATCAGGGATGGCAACGGGAAGCCACGACGCAATAAAAACAAGCGTCGAAACAAGGAAGAAAGTTCGGATAACATAGCGGTCAATGCCGGATTTAGGGGCTCTCGACCCGGTCAACAAAAGAAGCCATTTAAAGGCAGCAAAGAGGGGCCGTCCAGCCTGAACAAAGTCCTGGACAGACTGTGCCAAATTCATGGCACCCCCGAAAAACCTGCGAACCACACTCACAGAGAATGCTGGGTCTTTAAGTAGGCCGGCAAGTTAAATGCCGAACACAAAGGAAGGGAAACACCAAGTGAAGACGAGGATGAGCCTCGCCAGCCGAGCACTGGGGGACAGAAAAAATTCCTACCAGAGGTAAAAACAGTAAACATGATCTACACGACTCACATACCCGAGAGAAAGCGCAAACGCGCTCTCAGAGATGCATACGTTGTAGAGCCCGTCGCCCTCGAACTCAACCCCCGGTCGGCCTGCCCGATCACATTTGATCACAGGGACTACCCGACTAGTATGCGGCATGGAGGATCGGCTGCCTTGGTGCTCAACCCAATAGTCGACGGATACCATCTCACTCGTGTCCTCATGGATGGCGGCAGTAGTCTCAATCTAATATACCAGGACACTGTCCGCAGGATGAGGATAGACCCATCCAGAATCAGCCAAAGTAACACCACCTTTGAAGGGGTGATACCAGGCATTGAGGCCCGCTGCAGGGGCTCCCTCGTATTAGAGGTGACATTCGGTTCTCCAGACAACTTCAGAAGCGAAGAACTACTCTTCACCATCGCTCCCCTCCAAAGTGGTTATCATGCATTGCTCGGAAGAGCGGCCTTCGCTCGCTTCAACGCAGTACCGCACTACGCCTACCTTAAACTCAAGATGCCCGGTCCACGTGGCGTCATCACCATTAACGAAAATACAGAGCGTTCCTTACGTGCGGAAGAGTACACGGCGGCTCTAGCAGCCGGACAATAAGCAGCCTCTAATATCAGAACGCATGATCGATCATTAAGACCACGGACACGGTTAGACGAGTCCGGCACACCACCGTCGGTAACAGCCCAGATAAACCTGAGCTGGGTGCTATACATGTAATCCCGTAGAGGACACCAGGGGCTACAGCCATTCAATAAAGCCCACCTTTTGGCTTGACCTTATTAACATGCCAATGTCTTACACTTCTACTGATAATAACCAACTCTTCGCACGCTTACATCATCTTTTACATGAGTTTTCCTTTTTACAGACACCATTCGTGCGATACCCTCCCAGGACACGACACAATGGAGGCAAAGGCGCAGACGTGCAGTAGGGCCCCGCTCAAAGGTTTCTCTTTAGATTAAGCCCTTGTGTAAACCTTCTTTATCATCTCTTGTTGCTTAACCCCATGGGTACTCAATACACCCACAGGGGATACTGGCGTTATTGGCATTTTGCCACGATAGAATAATGCACGTACCTGGAAATACAGGGTTCATAATAAAGGGCGTTACTCAGCCCAGTATATGTTATAAATTCCAAATACCCTCGAGAGTGTTCGGCGTCGCGAGTTTGGCCTTATATGCATCAGCTCTGGATCATGTCTTTGGTCAAATGTTGGGTTTGCTCGGCTCCTGGGTTTGCTGCCTTACATTCCGTTTTTATCGGCTAAGGCGGCCAAAGGAGAACTACTGCGATTGTGCCCTAGTTATTCCGGATGAGCACTTCAATAGAGAAAGCCGAAAACTGACTGTCATGATATAGCGAGAGACTGGTCAACCACTCGAGGACTCATCGGAATCTTTAGGGTTCCTCCGCATTAACGAAGGGCCGTTCCCCGGTCATGTACACACGCGCCCATATCCGGATGCACGTGAAGGTACCAGGGGCTACATAGTAGGCCCACCGTCAAACTCCTATGGCTAAGTGAAAGTGTTAAAGCTATATAGTCCGGTTGCCTAGTTTGACATGCGATCACCTCCTTAACGGACCAAGACGTTGGATCAAGTGTGATTACGCATCTTTTTGCAAACTCCCCCACATTGTATGCATGGGGATGAAGCCAACGACTGCTAACTTTCAGGTTATATATACATCAAACGGCCGCACAGGAGGCACAATAACACTTTCGGGCAAAAGTATAAACATAGCCACTATAATTAAAATACAATTGTTTTTACAACGGAACGATTTGTCACTTGAACATGACATTCTTCGAGCACTGAGCCTCTATTAAACGAGCACCTTCTGTTACCTGCTCCAAGTAGTGCTCGGCTGGATCCTGGCTTCCCGCCGAATTCTGGGTTGCAATGATGGTGGCCTCCATATCTGTCCAATATGTTTTAACACGGGCAAGATCCATCCACGCACCCTCTATGCACGCCGACCTCTTCATGGCATCGATTCGTGATACGGCACCAAGGAATTGTTGCACTAAACCAAAATAACTGTCCGGCTTCGGCCCCTTTGGCCATAGATGGTCTATTATAGACCTCATTGCAAGACCGGACAACCTATGGAGTTCGGCCACAGCAGCCATCCTTTCACTCAATGGCAACGGGCGCATTGGAGCATTGAATTGCGACCAGAACAGCCTTTCCACTTCATTATCTTTTTGATCCTTGAAAAACTTGGCCACATCGGCCGTACTCTTTGCCAGATCCGCATACGCGTCGGCAGGGCTCCAGCGCCGATCCAGAGGAGCATACTTTGGATCTAAGAACTTCATCCACAACAAGTAGGGGCTTCCAGCCGCGATTTCTCCGGCCTGTCGAAGCTCCTCCCGCGCATCCTAATTTCGAAACGCGTCTCCTTGGCCGCATCAAGGGCCTTATTCAGGTCAGCCGACTTTGCCTGATTCTCTTTCTCAAGGAGCTCATACTGGCCGGCGGCGTTTTTCAGCTCCACAGCCATCTCGGCTATTTTATCTTCGCTTCGGTGATGAGCAGCCTGTTCGGCTCTCAACTCTTCAGCCGCCTTTAGGGCAGCCGCATTGCTGGCCCGGGCTTGCTCCTTGGCTAGGGCAAGCTCTGCCCTCAAGGCCTCCAAGGCAGCAGCTCCGCCTGCAGTCGAAGCATATCATTAACATTATGCTCCTCTTAAATATTTCCTATAAACATAAGGAAAGTAGAGCACATATTTTGTGCCTCGTTAAGCCGCTCGTTCACAAGTGTGATGTCGGCATCCACAACTTCAATCTGTCACCTCAGTTCGGGACTTCAACGGACCGGTCGGACGCCGGACCCTTAGCCACCTGCGCATGAATACAGTGCGATCATTACTTAACAATGTGATCCTCGTTTTGCCGCCTAGGGCTGGCAACCAGAGTCTCAGGGGCTACTATCTATACGGAGCACACCTAGCACGTGCGCCACAATCAAAAAATTACGTATTTCATTACATACCTCAAAGCCTTTGAGCAGGCTCATGGGAGCTTCATTCAACCCGCTTGTGGCGGATGAAATCTTCTCAAGCACCGTGCTCATTAATGAACGGTGATCCTCTGAGAGAGCAGCTTGCTCCAGAAGGCCTGTCAGCGTGTTCGGCCGGTCGCTAAACTATGTCGGACCCTTCTTATCGCCCCCGAGGGAGCTGAACGCTCCGTGCTCAGGGCGGCCAAAGTATTATCTTCTGGCCTCGGCAAATCTGGACTCCTCCGTGACGACACCTCGGGGTCGCCCACCTCATGAGGCGGAGAGGCTGGTGGGGTTTCACTCTCCATCATCTCCGGAAGAAGATCCCCTGAAGACGAACTCTGTCGAGAAGAGCTGCTAGCCGTACTACAAAGAATGGATCTTGGTAATTGTTCTCGGAGGAGGAAGTAGTAGCTTTGTATTTGCGATTAACTTATAGCTCGGCTGAGGGCTGGCCCGTTTGCGGGCATGGCACGGTGAGGACGCCCTTCGGGGCAGGGCACCTTGGTGAAGTTTTCTTCCCTTGTCTAGGCACCTCCGTCTCCAAGTCTTCGGAGGCGGCCCTCTTCTTCCCGCGGGGGGAGGAGACCGTAGATTCCCCTCCCCGACTATCCTCCTTTGCGGAGGTAGTAATTCCCCTGGTTTGGATGTGCAACGTGTGAAGCTCTGCTTCTCTGTTCTTCCCTTCATCTTTCCCTGAGGGCACTTGACTTAGCACACGACCAAGCATCCTGGCTATGGCAGGACTAGGCGAGCCTTCGGGAAGCGGTGCCGGACACCTGATTCTCTCCGCCTTGCTGAGCCATTCCTGGTCGTGGATGGTTTTCAAAACAATGTTATGATAAATATAAACGAAGTGTTCGGTTTCTGGGTTACTTACTTGGGTATCTGGGCTGTTGCAGCTCAGGCCCGCATCCTCGATGGTGTCCAGACACTTTACTTGTGGTCCAAAGAATAACTTACACATCCCTTTGAGCGTCATGCCGAAGAAGTGTAGAATAGTCCGCGGACCTTCTGGGTTGAACTCCCACATCCGGAGAGGCCGACGTTTGCACGGCAAGATCCGTCGGACTAGCATTACCTGAATTACACTAACAAGACTAATGTCCCTCTCAAGAAGCTCCCGAATGCGGCTCTGCAATGTTGGAACGTCATTAGCAGGCCCCCAATCCAGTCCCACGTTGGCCCATGACGCCAGTTGAGGCGGAGGACCCGAACGGAAGTCGGGGGCAGCCACCCACTTTGTGCCTCTAGGAGCCGTGACGTCAAACCACCTCCGCTGCCATAGATCGGACACCTCCGGGAAGAAGCCCTATGGCCATGGGGCGTCGGCGTTCCTACTTATTGCAGCACCTCCACACTCCACGTGTCGCCCCTCAATCATCTTCGGCTTCACATTGAAGGTCTTAAGCCATAAGCCGAAGTGCGGGGTGATGTGGAGGATGGCTTCGCACACAACGATGAACAATGAGATGTGAAGGATGGAGTCTGGAGCTAGATCATGAAAATCTAGCCCGTAATAGAACATGAGCCCTCTCACAATGGGATCAAGGGTGAAGCCTAAGCCACGGAGGAAGTGAGAAACAAATACGATGCTCTCGTTGGGCTCAAGAGTAGGGATGACCTGCCCTGGAGCAGGAAGCCTGTGCTTGATGTCGGCGGTCAGATATCTGACCTCTCTAAGCTTCGCAATGTCCTCCTCTATGATGGAAGAGGCCGTCCACCGGCCTTGAAGGCTGGATCCGGACATGATTGAAGATCCAAAGTGCCTAAGCTTGGGCTTCGGGTGTTGGAACTCGAGATGCGGAAAGGTGCAAGCGTGGTAGGAAAGAGGGATAGGCCTCTGCCCCTCTATAAAGGGGTGAATATCAAGCATCCTTGGCGTAACCGTTTGGGACTTACCTAAAAACACGGAGTCATACCAACAGGCGTCGTGGGGTTGCACGCGCCCGTATTGATGGAGGATCCCGCGATAAGGGGAACAAGATCTCTGCTTTGACAAGGCGTGCCAATAAAACCGCCTCACAACGCGTGTCGAGGCGGGCCGAGAAAAACCGGTTCGTATTGAGCCGGGCCACGGCGTAAGGGCACACCATGAGAAAAAAAATTGTCAGCAGATCAGATTGGTAAAGTGTTATGCTCTCTAAGGTGGTGTGCGGAAATTATCTCACAGAGCCAGACACAATCCTTAATCTGTTTTGGAGTATTCGGAGATGGAACTCGCCTTGCAATGCCGAAGACAATCTACGCGCCAGACTCATCATCATTGAAGCCTGGTTCAGGGGCTACTGAGGGAGTCCTGGATTAGGGGGTATCCGGACAGCCAGACTATATACTTTGGCCGACTGTTGGACCGTGAAGATACAAGACTCAAGACTTCGTCCCGTGTCCGGATGGGACTCTCCTTTGCATGGAAGACAAGCTTGGTGATCCGGATATTAGATCTCCTTCTTTGTAACCGACTCTGTGTAACCCTAGCCTCCTCCGGTGTCTATATAAACCGGAGGGTTTAGTCCGTAGGACAAGAACAATCATAATCATCATAGGCTAGCTTCTAGGGTTTAGCCTCTACGATCTCATGGTAGATCAACTCTTGTAATAATCATATCATCAAGATCAATCAAGCAGGAAGTAGGGATTTACCTCCATCGAGAGGGCCCGAACCTGGGTAAAACATCGTGTCCCCTGTCTCCTGTTACCATTAGCCTTAGACGCACAGATCGGGACCCCCTACCTGAGATTAGCCTATTTTGACATCGATACAGTGTATCACCGATTTGCGCCGCCAGCGGGACATAGAGCAGCAGCGCACCGACGCTCTAAGTCGCGAGCAAAGCGCCTGCAACTGGGCCGACTACATGGAGGCCGGCTCCTGGCAAATAGCCCTAGAGGCTGTCGAGCATGCACGCGTTCACGACGCCGAATTTTACTACCAACTCGTCAAGTGGGTTTCCCGCTTAGAAGCCAAAGCTTCGGTGGACCACGCCGGCATGTAAAGGGCCAACAGGCACGAGCAACGCGCCTTATCGCACCTCTGACAAGTCCGAGATGAGGTGGAGGACGCCGGTGCCGACGTTTAGCGTGTACAGCAGATGGCAGCCGACATCGTCTAGTTAGCTAAGAGTAACTTAGTACTTGTACGCTACTAGAGTATTAGTGGGAGTAGATAATTTACTTGGCTATGATGGTTGTCAACGTGGAAGTTTAGTACTCTATATCTGGATCAGACATGTTACTTTGCTCTAAATGTTGAACTTACCGTTTGTATGTATGGAATGGGCTATTATTTTTTTAAATGGGTTGTATTTGTCCGCCACAGGTTTAGAGGCTGACTTGTGGGCCTACCAGGTTGATGCGTACACAATCAGGAGATGATTGTACGTGGAGAGGATGACAGCAGGGACCCACCAAGGTCATGGCAGTACGCAAGCAAGTGCCTCCTTATTTCAAGCCAATAAAAATAATGGCTCCTCCTAATGGATTTCTGACATATGGCTCCCATGCCATTGTCAACGTAGTCAATAAACGAGAGAATTGCACAACGAGCGGCTGACACTAGGGACCCAGCAGCTCGCCCAGTTATTTTTGTTTTGGGTTAATTTGATAAATGCCACTCCAAGTCTGGTGATTCCAAGAAATGCCACTGCAATTTCCAAACTTTTAAAAATGCCATTTCATGCCATTTCCAGTGGCATTTTTTGAAGTCTGGAGTGGCATTTTTCAAAGTTTGCAAATTGCAGTGGCGTTTTTCAAAGTTTGCAAAATTTACAGTGGCATTTTTCAAATTTTGGAAATTGTAGTGGCATTTTTATGAATCGCCATAATTGGAGTGGCATTTATCTAAATATTTTTGAGATGGAAGCAGGGTGTCAACTGGGCTGTGCGGGGCACTCTGGCCTGTCTAGACAACCTTTTCTTTTATGTTTACCACAGACTAGCCCAGTATTTTTTTTTCTATTTCTAAAAATGGCTAGCCCAATTTTTTTTGTGATTTGTCAAGTAAGTCGCTTTGTCAGGCCTGTTGGGCTGCAAATCTTTCAAGACGAGGAGAGCTTCGTTCGGCTGGCCGAGAAAATGGCCTATCAGTAATGAGAAATGGGTTATACATTTTTAAAACACATCAAACCGGTAATTAGTTTCAAATTTCTTTTTTTTTTCATTTCGAGATTTTAAATTGCATTGATTTTTATGCATGGACAATTTGTTGGATTTTTATATTGATATACATTTATTTTTAAAATCAGTTTGAATGTGACTCGAAATTTCAGGATTAAAAATAGTTCGGACCGCACCGAAATATGAAAAATTTCGTATAATTTTTTAACCGTGGGCACAATATGGGTTGTAATGCTCAAAAAGAATATGGGCTCCAAAAAACCTTAAGAATTAGAAAATGGGCTGTAAATTATTAGAAATAACGGCAGATGGGCTGTATGCTGTTTTCCACAGATTTGAGGCTTTCCTAAAAAAAGGTTGACGCACAAGCAGTGACTGTTGGATGTCCATCCAACACCCGTCGTGCTTCTTCAATCTCTGGTCTTCCTGCTCCAGCCGCTCAAACAAGCACCGGCGGGACTGCCTGCTCCCTCCTCCCACGGCCGGCTGTGCTCCCGTGCAGGCCTCACCGCCCCACCGTACTCCCATCGCTGGCCTAGCCATCCCTCTACTCACCCACGCCTGCTGTTATTCTCCGGCGATGGCAGATGAACCAGTAAACCCTCGTACAGTCGTACTCCCCTCCGCGTGGGAAACAACTGCCGAGTCTTCCCTGGCTCCGTGTCGTTCCCTTTCTAGGCCTTGCCGTCGTCCACCGCCCTAGTGCTCTCAGCGCGGCGTGGTCAACGTGGTCAATGACCGACATGCATCTAAAGTTGACTGTACGTGGAGAGGCTGACAGCTGGGTCCACGGTCGCACGCAAGGAAACACCTCCTTATTATGTGCAAAATAATGATTCCTCCACATGACATCTAGGACCCACCGAAAGGGCCTCTGTATTTTGCAAAAAAACGTTCCCGCCGCTGACAGCTCGGACCCACCAGCTATATCATTGCAAGCAAGGAAGTGCCTCCTTATTACGAAAAACAAAATGAATACTCCCCTTGCTAGCTGGGACCCAGCATAGTGGGAGGCTGACTTGTGGGCCTACTAAGTTGACAGGGACGGAGGGCTTTGTCAACTTAGTCAGTATGAACGATTCTAGCTCTAGTGACCGTACGATGTCCATCCAACGACCGTAGTGCTTCTTCAACCTCTGGTCTTCTTGGTCCAGCCACCCAAAGCAGCGCTGGTCGTGCCGCCTGCTCCTGCCTCCCGTGGCCGGCTGTGCTGCCGCAGAGGCCTCACCGCCCTACTACTCCCATTGCTGGCCAGGCCATCCCTCCACTCACCCACACCCCATGTTATTCTGTGACGATGACAGCCTCACACCGCAGCCGAACCAGTGAACCCTCATACTCCTCTCTGCGTGGGCATCCATTGCCGAGTCTTCCCCGGCTCTGCGTCATCCCCTTCCTAGGCCTCGTCGTCGTCCACCGCCTTGGTGCTCTCGGCACGGCGTGGTCAATGTGGTCAACGACCGACTTCCATCAGAAGAGTACTGTACGTGGAGAGGCTAATAGCTGGGTCCACGGCCGCAGCAAAGAAGTGCCTCCTTATTACGCGGAAAATAATGAATCCTCCACCTAACAGTAGGGACCCACCAGACGGGCCACCGTATTTGACGAAAAAAAACATTTCCCCCTGACTGCTGGGACCTACCAGCTGCTTCTTTGCACGCAAAGAAGTGCGTCCATATTACGGGCAAAAAAATGCTTCACCCCCTGATTGCTGGGACTCACTAGCTACATCTTCGCACGCAAGGAAGTGCCTGACAGTCGGGACCCACCTGGTCGAAGCGTATGTAGCGTTGTCATTCTGGTTGAGAACGTGTACGTACATGCTGGTCAATGTAGAGGCGCGCACGTGTCGTAGTAGAGGCGCACACGTAGCATGTACACGTACATACAACGGCTAGGGTGCAAGAAAGAAAATACGACCACGTACATACATATGGGCGGGGTCTCGAACGCCTACTCGTGCATACGTACGGCCAGGGATCGTGTACATGGCTGGGGCAGAATGGAGAAACTGCGTCATCGTCGTGTTCATGGGGAGGCAATGGAATGCATCGTGTTCATCGGGAGGCAACAGAATGCATGCTGTTCATCGGGACCCAACCGGCTTGGACGGAACAACCGATGGAAAGGAGGCTTGGCATACCGCAGAACGGAGGAAATGGCCTTGTGTTCGACCGGCCACGGTCGAAATGGGATCATGTTCATCGAGAGGGGTCTGGCGTACCGCAAAACAGAAGAAACGAACCTCTGTTGGAACTCCTACGATCAAAATGGGGTCTTGTTGATTGGGAGGGGTGTGGCGTACCGCAAAACGGAGGAAATAGACTTGTGTTGGAGCTATGGTCAAAACGGGGGTCCTGTTCATCGGGAGGGGTGTGGTGTATCGCAAAACGGGACTCCACGGGATACTGTTCATCTCCACCGTCGACCTCCTCCAGCCTCCACGGGCTATTGTTCATCCACCGTCGACCTCCTCTAGCCTCCACTCGCGACTGTTCATCCACGGGCTCCTGTTCATCCAGCCTCCACCGCTCCTCCAACGACTACTATTCAACCAGCCCTCTCCACGGGGTCCTGTTCAACCACCCCTCCACGGGCTACTGTTCATCCAGCCCTCCACTGGCTACTATTCAACCAGCTCTCCACGGGGTCGTCCTGTATCCAGCCCTCCACAGGGTCTCGTCCATCCACCTCCAACCGGCTCGATCGGGGTCATGTTCATCCAGAGGCGACACCACGGGGTCCAATTCATCCACCCCCACCGGGAACTGTTCATCCAAACCCCCCGAATAACGCTCACTGTTCATCAAGGGAAGGAGGCAGCAAGGTTCGATCGGCTTCAATTAGCAGCAGTAGCAAAGAAATCACTCGAGTTCAGTAACGTAGCTAGTGCAATCGCTCAGGTTCAGTTAGATCCCAACATCTCGCACACACGCGCGTACATGTATGAGAGAAACGCACATCGCTTAGCCCCGACCACCCACCGTAACCAAGAACTCCCCAAAATTTTCCTCGCCTTCACTTCTACCATGGTTTTTCCGTCATGGACATCCCAAAGAATGTCATGCAGCTGCGTCCCCGCCCAGGATGAAAAGCCTATTTTCTGTCATGATTTTTTGACATAGAAGTAGGAGCCCACCACATCTATGATGATACCGGGTTTTTTCACAATTATCGTCATAGAAGTTTCATAAGCATGACAGAAAAAAATTCGTTTGGCCCAAAATGTCACGGATGTGTATTTTTTTTGTAGTTCTCGGTGGCCTCCTGTACCCCTTCTCCGCCCTATAAATTCCTAAATATTCAGAAAACCCTCGGGAAGACCCTATATTGGAAGCTCCGCCGCCACAAGCCTCTGTAGCAACCGAAAACCAATCGGGACCCCGTTCCGGCACCCTGCCGGAGGGGGAAATCATCTCCGGTGTCCATCTTCATCATCCCGGCGGCCACCACGGTGAGGAGGGAGTAGTCCACCCTCGGGGCTGAGGGTTTGTACCAGTAGCTATGTGTTTAATCTCTCTCACAGGCGATCTTGAGATGTCACGATCTTGATGTATCATGGGCTTTGTTAACATAGATGGATCATATGATGTTTCTCCCCTCTCTACACTTGTTGTGATGAATTGAGTCTTTACCCTTTGAAGTTTTGTCTTGTCGGATTGAATGTTCAGATCTGAGAACACATGATATATGTCTTGCATATGAATACCCGTGGTGACAATGGGGTATTATTTTGAATCACTTGATATATGCTATGACACTCAACTTGCGGATTCCCGAGGTGACTTGGGGGTAATCTATGCATAGGGGTTGATGCACGTTTTTATTATCTTTTCTCCGATAGAAACTTTGGGGTCTCCTTGTAGTTCTTTGTGTGGATTGAGTATTATGAATCTGAAATTGTTTGATACATATCGTATAATTAACTCACGGGTACTCGCAGTGACATTGGGGTATCTAGGTGACATTAGAGTTGGTTGATATGTATCATATGGTGTTATTTTAGTACGAACTCTTGATTAGATCGATCAGAAAGAATAGCTTGTTATTATTTTAGTATGAACTCTAGGATAGATTGATCGGAAAGATTAGCTTTGAGGTGGTTTCATACCCTACAAACAATTTCTATCTTTTGTTCTCCGCTAATAGGAACTCAGGAGTGATTCTTTATTCCACTTTGAGGGATAATCATATGAGCCAACTAAGTTAGCATTGTTGAGAGATTGGACTAGTGAAAGTATGCACCCTAGGCCTCATTTTCCATCATTGCAATACCGTTTGTGCTCCGTTTTACTATCTACTACCTTGCTATTTTTTCTTGTTTGCACTACAAAAACTCATATCTACTATCCATACTACACTTTTATCACCATCTCTTCGCCAAATTAGTGCACCTATACAATTTGCCATTGTATTGGGTGTGTTGGGGACACAAGAGATTTCTTGTATTTGATTGCATGGTTGCTTGAGAGAGACTATCTTCATCCTACGCCTCCCACGGATTGATAAACTTTAGGTCATCCACTTGAGAGAAAATTGCTACTGTCCTACAAAACTCTGTGCTTGGAGGCCCAACACGAGTCTACAAGAATAAAGTTGCGTAGTACTCCCTCCGTCCGGGTTTATTAGGCCTCTTAGCATCACAAGCATGCCCCTTTTTATAAGGACTCACTTTGGAAAGGATCATGCATGCAACCATTTCATTGGTTGCGCTGAAAGCCATTGTCGTTGGTGCCATGGCTGGGAAATTAATACACTTCATGCGTGCTTTTTCATTGGCCGCATGCATGCAAGAGAGTGCAGAGTGGAATTGAAGAATTAATATGAGCAAATTATTATGTGTCCTGGTCTAAGAAAAGTTGTTTTTAGGCCTAATAAACCCGGACGGAGGGAGTAGACATCAAGATCTTTCTGGTGCCGTTGCCGGGGAGGTGAGTGCATGAAGGTATATCTTTAGATCTTGCAATCAAATCTTTTAGTTTCTTGTTTATCACTAGTTTGGTTCATAAAAGAAAACTACAAAAAAATGGAATTGAGGTTGCATCATATTATTCGTCTTCATAATGTCTTCCGTGAAAATGATGGAAATGAAAATTGTGCTCAATTGATAGAAGAAGAATTCAATAGAATGTTTGGCATAAACGATGAGCATGAGTGCAATGTTGTTAGTATGAATTCTTTGAATACCCATGATGCTAGTGATATGCAACGCCATAAGCTTGGGGATGCTATGTTTGATGAAGATGATATTTTTAGTCCCCCAAGATTTGATGTGCAAATTTGTTAGAATGATTGCATGCCTCCTATTTATGATGATTACAATGATGAAAGTGGATTGGGAGAGGTCATGACTTTATTTAGTGATGAATCCACTCTTTTGGAAGAGGTTTCAATTGATTATGCATACATAGTTCCTATCTATGATGATTATGGTGATGACATGTATGCTATAAAGAATAGTGATAACCATGAAACTTGTCATCATGATTTTAATTTTCAATTACATGATAGTTATTTTGTTGAGTTTGCTCCCACTACTATTCATGAGAATAAATTTGCTTATATGGAGAGTAATAAAATTTCTATGCTTATGCATCATGAAAATAATGCTTTATGTGACAGTTATATTGTTGAATTCATTCATGATGCAACTGAAAATTATTATGAGGGAGGAACATATGCTTGTAGGACTTGCAATAATATCAAGTTTCCTCTCTTTATGTTGAAAATCTTGAAGTTATGTTTGCTTTGCCTTCCTATGCTAGTTGATTCTTGCTCCTATAAATTATTTGCTCACAAAATTCCTATGCATAGGAAGTGGGTTAGACTTAAATGTGCTTGCCATGTGATTCATGATGCTCTCTTTATGTCTCAACTCTTATCTTTTATGCGAGCATCATTGAATTCATCATGCCTAGCTAAAAGGCATTAAAGAAAAGCGCTCGTGAGAAAAACCAACACTTTTATCTACTGTTTTTGTGTGTTCACATGATTATGCTACTATAGTAATCATGTTTTATTGTTTTTGTTTCAATAAATTGCCAAGTAAAGCCTTTGGGATCATGTTGGGTGATAGTTGATTTGATCTTGCTGAAAAACAAAAACTTTTGTCCTCACAAAAATAACTCTCATTTTTAACAGAAGAGTGATTTTGAGTTGATTCTTTTTGCAGAAGATTATTATAGAAATTGCTCACGTGGTACTAATTTTTTTCATAATTTTTGGAGTAGCAGAAGTATGGTTTGAGTATAGATTACTGCAGACTGTTCTGTTTTTGACAGATTCTGGTTTCAATGCATAGTTTGCTTGTTTCCTAGTTTCTATTTCTTATATTGCTCAATATAAATTGTAGAAATGATATGCTACAGTACAAAATGTGAAATGGTTTGCTCTTTATTATACTAACCTATCTCACAAGGTTCCGTTAAGTTTTGTGTGATTGAAGTCTTCAAGTTTTGGGTGAGATGTTGATATGAGGAGAATAGGGAGTGACAAGACCCTAAGCTTGGGGATTCCCAAGGCACCCTCAAGGTAATATTCAAGGAAGATCCAAGCAACTAAGCTTGGGGATGCCCCGGAAGGCATCCCCTCTTTCATCTCCAACATTATCGGTAACCTCATTTGGAGCCATGTTCTCATTCGTCACATGATATGAATTTTACTTGGAGTGTAATTTTATTTTGTTAGGATTTGCTTGATGTTATTTATAATAATGTTTTCCATCTTTTATTTCGATAAAAATGTCAAGTATAGCCTTCGCCATGCTTATTTTAAAAGTCTACTTGTTGCTATTTGAAAACAGAAAGTTTACCGTTGTTGAAAAAATTCCCTAGAAAAGTCAGAATGTGACAAAATGTTGAAACTTTTTGCACAATAAGATTTGATAAATTCTCTACAGTTTGGTAGATTTTCATAATCTTTGGCATTCTTTACACACTATATTATTTTGGCAGATTGCTATTATGTTTGCATTCTTTGCATATGTTTTCTTGTTCAATGATTCTATTTGAGGATAGGAGTATTAAATATGCAGAGGCATTTAGTATGCAATGTTTAATAATAATTTTTGTAATTTGCTACAGTAGAGAATGATAAGGTTTTTGCATTGGTTTATACTAACTTATCTCACGAGTTCTTGTTGAGTTTTATGTGGATGAAGTTTTTATGATTTAGGGAAACCGTGATACAAAATGAATTAAGGAGACACAAAAGATCAAGCTTGGGGATGCCCAAGGCACCCCAAGATAATATTTCAAGAAGTCTCAAGCATCTAAGCTTGGTGTAATGCCCCGGATTCGATGCGCCAGGTGTTCGCAGTTATTCGCCGTCGTTGCCATGTCATTTGCTTGCGTGGTGCACTTTGCCATGTCATCATCTGCATTTCATATCATGTCATCATGTGCATTTTATTTTGCATACGTATTCGTCTCATGCATCCGAGCATTTTCCCCGTTGTCCGTTTTGCAATCCGGCACTCCTATGTCCTCCGGCGTCCCCCTTTTGTCTCTTGTTGTGACCGGGTGTTAAACTTTCTCAGAATGGCCCGAGGTTTGCCAAGCGGCCTTGGTATAGCACCGGTAGACCGCTTGTCAAGTTTCGTCCCATTTGGAGGTCGTTTGATACTCCAACGGTTAACCGGGTAACCGTAAAGCCTCCTTCTTTTGTGTTGCAGGCCAACACCCCTCCAAAGTGTCCCAATACCCATCCAAACCCCCTCCATGCTCTCGGTCGTTCGATCACGATCGTGTGGGCGAAAACCGCTCCCCATTTGGACTCTCCTAGCTCCCAGAATCTATAAATATGCCCTCCCCGTCCAAATTCGCGAATGAAACCCTAGCCCTCTACCTCCTCGCGCTGCCGGACATGTCCGTCCAGCCGCCGAACACGTCCAGCCATCTTCCGCCTCCAATCCGCCGCCGCCACCTATCCCCGCGCCGCCCCCGTCAGCCGCCGGCTCGCGCGGCCCGCAGCAGGCCCGCGGGGCCCGTCCACCGCCGCCGGCCCGCGTGCCCCGGCACGAGTACTTAATTTCATTCCATTGCATCATGTTCATTTGAGTCCATCTAGATGCCCTAATCTTCGTTTCAAGAGTGCTATATGATGTTAATCTGCTGAAACTGTTATAACTTGATGATTTGTCATTTTTGTTGCATTTGATGTGTGCATCCTATGGGCATGAGCTCTACATGTGTTTTGAACTACATCATGTCATCTTTGCTGTGGTGCCATCCATGTATTTTTTTGAGTTGTGTAGTGAGTACATCAAGCTTGTTAAGTAGGGTACTTGCTGTTGCTGTTTTGCTAGGCTGATTCTGTTATTTCGTGATGCTATGTAAACCTGCTGCTACAAGTCATTCTATACATAATCTGGATATGTTCACTAAGGATGATTTGTTATATATGTCATGCTCTATACATCCATGCCCCTGGTTGCAATTATAGCCTGCTGTAACATGTTGTAATCTTGCTCCAAACTTGCTAAATAATGTTGCTGGCAGCCTGATTAACTTTATGTTCAGTTTTGCCATGTGTTTTGGTAGTGATCCATGCACCCTATGAACTTGTTCTTGCCATGCTTAACTTCACAAACATGTCTTCTTACTGTTGGTTGCCTTACCATGCCATGTTTTGCTCTATGGTGAGTGGTTCAAGCTCACCAACATGCCTACTTATTGTTGTTCCTGCCATGTTTGAATCTGTCATATAACTTGCCAAGTTTACATGGGTGCCATCATATTTTCTGTGCCCTTTTGGCTCATGGTCAGTAAGGGACTTTTGTTATATGCAACTAGTAGATTCATGCCATGCCTTTGTTTGCCATGATAAGTTCCTTTAGCATGTTATTTGATAGCTCTAAACATTGCAACCTGATGTTATTTCTGTTAAGTCTGAAACTGTTATTATTTGCAATCTTGCCATGTCCTTTTGAGTTCTAGTAGTTTCTGGAGATAGCTCAGTGTTCATGTTTTGTCATGCTTTACCTGTACTTCATTTCCATGCCTTTTGTTTTCATATTGTGGTACTGTAGCATGTTGTTTTGATGCTTGCTAGATGCCTAGTTACTGTTTTGCACGGGTTGTCCTTTGCTCTGTTTTGAGTGTGCTCTATATGTGTATGTGTTTGTGTATGTGTTTGAACCGTTGCTCTGTTTTGAGTGTGCTCTATATGAAACTTTAAGTGTATGTGTTTGAACCGTTGCTCTGTTTTGAGTGTGCTCTATATGAAACTTGCTTAGAATTGCATGTAGTTTCATATTATCATGTTGCATCCTTGTTTTGAGTGTTTGCTTGATGTTTGTATGCATTTTGCATCAATGCCATGTTTTACTTGTTTTGCTCTTATCTTCTAGGCCGTAGCTCCGGATCTAATGAACTTTATATGTAACTTGACTAGAATTTCGTGTAGATCATCTTGGTGCTCTTAACTTGCTGTTTAACTACTTGAACATAAGGTTTATTCAGTTCTGGACCAACTTTGAAACTTGCATACGAAGACCTACCGGAATTGTTATATGTTGTTTCCGGCCTCTTTTAAACTTGCCTTGATGTGTTGTTCTTGTTTGCATCATCTCTTGCCATGAGTAGCCTCATCTAGCTTTCTCATGCATCATACTTGGTTGTGCATCATGTCTTGTCTATGTGTGGTGTGTTTACCATGTTGTGTGCTTCTTCTCGATAGTTCCCGTTTCGTTGCGATCGTGAGGATGTGTTCGTCTACATGTGGTTCGTCTTCGTGGCTTCATCTTCTTCATGGACTCGTTCTTCTTCCTTGCGGGATTTCAGGCAAGATGACTGTCACCTTGGATCTCACTACTATCATTGCTATGCTAGTTGCTTTGTTCTATCGCTATGTTGCGCTTCCTATCACTTGTTCTTCAAGCCTCCCCAATTTGCCATGAACCTGTAACATTTGACACCCTTCCTAGCAAACCGTTGTTTGGCTATGTTACCGCTTTCCTCAGCCCCTCTTATAGCGTTGTTAGTTGCAGGTGAAGTTGAAGATTTCTCCATGGTGGACATGATTATGTTGGGATATCACAATATCTCTTATTTATTTAATGCATCTATATACTTGGTAAAGGGTGGAAGACTCGGCCTTATGCCTGGTGTTTTGTTCCACTCTTGCCACCCTAGTTTCCGTCATACCGGTGTTATGTTCCCGGATTTTGCATTCCTTATGCGGTCGGGTGATTTATGGGACCCCCTTGACAGTTCGCTTTGAATAAAACTCCTCCAGCAAGGCCCAACCTTGGTTTTACCATTTGTCTCACCTAGCCCTTTTTTCCCCTTGGGTTTCCGGAGCCCGAGGGTCATCTTTATTTTAGCCCCCCCCCCCCCCGGGCCAGTGCTTCTCTAAGTGTTGGTCCGAAACGAGCAACCTGCGGGGCCCCCTCCGGGAAACTCGAGGTTTGGTTTTACTCGTAGCTTGACTTATCTGGTGTTGCCCTGAGAACGAGATATGTGCAGCTCCTATCGGGATTGTCGGCGCATAGGGCGGCTTTGCTGGTCTTGTTTTACCATTGTCGAAATGTCTTGTAAACCGGGATTCCGATACTGATTGGGTCTTCCTGGGAGAAGGTATATTCTTCGTTGATCGCGAGAGCTTATCATGGGCAAGTTGGGACACCCCTGCAGGGTATAAAATTTCGAGAGTCGTGCCTGCAGTTATGTGGCAGATGGGAATTTGTTAATGTCCAGTTGTAGATAACTTGACACCAGATCCGAATTAAAACGCATCAACCGCGTGTGTAGCCGTGATGGTCTCTTCTCGGCGGAGTCCGGGAAGTGAACACGGTTTTGGGTTATGTTTGACGTAAGTAGGAGTTCAGGATCACCTCTTGATCATTGCTAGCTTCACGACCATTCCGCTTGCTCTCTTCTCACTCTTATTTGCGTTGGTTATCCACCATATATGCTTAGTCGCTGCTGCAACCTCACCACTTTACCCCTTCCTTTCCCATTAAGCTTTGCTAGTCTTGATACCCATGGTAATGGGATTGCTGAGTCCTCGTGGCTCATAGATTACTACAACAACAGTTGCAGGTACATGTTATGCAATGATCTTGACGCGAGAGCGATGTTTACTTGTTTGGAGTTCTTATTCTGCTTCTTCTTCGATCAGGGGATAGGTTCTAGGTCGGCAGCCTGGGCTAGCAGGGTGGATGTCGTTTGAGTTTCTGTTTGTGTTTCATCCGTAGTCGGATGGTGCTCTTATGTAAGATGTTGTTGTATTCATGTGGCATTGTATGCCTTTTGTATGTATCCCCATCTATTATGTAATGTTGATGTAATGATATCCACCTTGCAAAAGCGTTTCAATATGCGGGTCTATCCTTGGTGGGACCTTCGAGTTCCTTTTGGATAGGGTCACATATTGGGCGTGACACTTGGGGATGCCCCGGTAGGCATCCCACCTTTCTTCTTCAACAATTATCGGTTAGTATCGGTTGAGCCTAAGTTTTTGCTTCTTCACGTGATGTGTGATATCCTTGGAATGTCATTTTGTTTTGTTTTGCTTGATGTTTTAATAAAATACTTAGATCTAAAAGTTTTTAAATAAAAGAGAGTCCTCAAATAGCTACCCATTTGCATAACTACTCACTTGATCTTCACTTATATCTTTTTGGAGTAGTTTGTCATTTACTCTCGTGCTTCACTTATATCCTATGAGTAAATTGTTGAATGACTTGAATATCATGAAGTTGAAATTATATGTTCATATCATGTTGTTCAACGAGTTTTTGTGCACTATTGCATAAAATATATATTTTTAATGATTTTTGATGCAGGCTATACGAGGAAAGGCAAGTTATAATATAAAGGCAAAAAATTATTATGGTGGCACATGCACGCATGGATAATGCCCACGTACTCAGCACATAACTTATGCAGGCACGTTAAAAAATGGGTTTTTGCATGCACGTGACAAGCTTTTCCTTGACTTGGTATGTGTGCATTATGTGTACGTATTCGGGTGTCTTGGCCAGCAAGCTCGCGTGCATATATACCCAAATACCCGCAGACTAAACTTTATACGTACATGAAATATTGGCATGTATTAGCATTGGGTGTGAGCTACACCTACACACGTACGAGCCTGGGAGCTGGAAAGTAAACCCGATAGGTATGTTTCCTTTTGTTGGTTTTGTTTTGCATGCCTTCCAAATCAAGTAGTCGATGAACCAGGATGAGGCGCAATATCAAATTGGAAAAAGTTGTAACCAACCGGCAAGCATTAAACTTGGAAAGAAATACTACACATAATAGGCAAGTATCAAGATTGGAAAGAGATGCAACTGTCGTTGGATCCATAATCAACTTGGAGGAAGGGTTGATGCATGACCAGGCTCGCCCTATATAAATACATGAGACCACACACCGAAAGAACAGGGAAGGGGGCCAGGCAAAGACCGGAGGTAGACGAAATGAGGATAGCCAACGCAACAACAAACATAGCCGAGGAGACGACAGCACGTCCATGGCCGCGTGTTTACAAACCATGCACCAGATGTGATGAGCCCAGGAGGAAGAGACGCCGGCCACAGCGGCGGCCTGCCCACGACAAGGATGCAGGCGCCCGAGGAGATGAAGAAATGGGAGCTAATCAAGCCCCACTGACTAATTTTATTTATTATTGTGTATGTATTTTATCTATCAGGTGATGAACATCCATCCAAGGACGTAGCCACAGAAGGGGACGCGCTGAGGCGGCAGCATCGAGCAGAGGAGAACTCACCATGTTGCAGCTAGCCGGTGAAAGAGCACATTGCAGCAACACATCTAAGAAGCATAGAGTGGCGTGTCTTGCTGAGCCAAGAGACGCGCCCTGGTTGCAGCATCAAGGAGAAAGGACGCACCCATGGTGGTGGCACGTGCGGCGAGCAACGGCGCGGCGGGTGCAATGCAGGATATGCTCAAGCGGAAAACTGAGCATCCAGGAGGGCACATGTACCACGTGCAACGGTGCTGCAATATTCTTTCTTTTCCTATGTGTTATCATCTATTTTGCAGAATGACCTCCGCATGACGCGCCTAATAGAGATGGCCGAGGATGATGCAACACTCTTCTCGGAGTTGAGGAGGCGAACGACGCTCCCAATGGAGGTGGTCGCGGATGAAGAGGTGCTCTTCTCGTACAGGTGCTGTCGAGGCCGTGGACGACGCACCCGGCGGTGGTAGCCATGGACGAAGCGACACTATTTCTCGTACCAGTGGACGACGATGCAGGACAAGGAGACAACATCAACACCCCCAGACCCATCGCCAACATCTGTTGGGGAATGTAGTAATTTCAAAAAAATTCCTACGCACACGCAAGATCATGGTGATGCATAGCAACGAGAGGGGAGAGTATCGTCCATGTACCCTCGTAGACCGAAAGAGGAAGCGTTAGAACAACGCGGTTGATGTAGTCGTACGTCTTCACGGCCCGACCGATCAAGCACCGAAACTACGACACCTCCGAGTTCTAGCACACGTTCAGCTCAATGATGATCCCCGTACTCCGATCCAGCGGAATGTCAGGGAAGAGTTCCGTCAGCACGACGGCGTGGTGATGATCTTGATGTTCTACCGCCGCAGGGCTTCGCCTAAGCACCGCTACAATATTATCGAGGAGGACTATGGTGGAGGGGGGCACCGCACACGGCTAAGAGATCAAGAGATCAAATTTTGTGTCTTAGAGGTGCCCCCCTGCCCCCGTATATAAAGGAGCAAGGGGGAGGGGGCGGCCGGCCTAGGAGGGGGCGCGCCATGGGGAGTCCTACTCCCACCGGGAGTAGGACTCCCTCCTTCCTTGTTGGACTAGGAGAGGGGAAGGAAAGGGAGAGGAGGAGAAGGAAAGAGGGGGGCCGGCCCCCCTTGCCCTAAACCAATTCGGTTTGGGCCTTGGGGGGGGCCCACACTCCCCTTGCTGCCCTCTATTTCCACTAAGGCCCATGTAGGCCCATTAAGCTCCCGGGGGGTTCCGGTAACCTCCCGGTACTCCGGTAAAATCCCGATTTCACCCGGAACACTTCCGACATCCAAATATAGGCTTCCAATATATCAATCTTCATGTCTCGACCATTTCGAGACTCCTCGTCATGTCCGTAATCACATTCGAGACTCTGAAAAATCTTCAGTACATCAAAACTCATAAACTCATAATATAACTGTCATCGAAACCTTAAGCGTGCGGACCCTACGGGTTCGAGAACTATGTAGACATGACCGAGACACGTCTCCGGTCAATAACCAATAGCGGAACCTGGATGCTCATATTGGATCACACATATTCTATAAAGATCTTTATCGGTCAAACCGCATAACAATATACGTTGTTCCCTTTGTCATCGGTATGTTGCTTGCCCGAGATTCGATCGTCGGTATCTCAATACCTAGTTCAATCTTGTTACCGGCAAGTCTCTTTACTCGTTATGTAATGCATCATCCCGCAAATAACTCATTAGTCAGATTGCTTGCAAGGCTTATAGTGATGTGCATTACCGAGAGGGCCCAGAGATACCTCTCCGACAATCGGAGTGACAAAACCTAATCTTGAAATACGCCAACTCAACATGTACCTTCGGAGACACCTGTAAAGCTCCTTTATAATCACCCAGCTACGTTGTGACGTTTGGTAGCACACAAAGTGTTCCTACGGTAAACGGGAGTTGCATAATCTCATAGTCATAGGAACATGTATAAGTTATGAAGAAAGCAATAGCAACATACTAAACGATCAAGTGCTAAGCTAACGGAATGGGTCAAGTCAATCACATCATTCTCTAATGATGTGATCCCGTTAGTCAAATGACAACTCATGTCTATGGCTAGGAAACTTAACCATCTTTGATTCAACGAGCTAGTCAAGTAGAGGCATACTAGTGACACTCTGTTTGTCTATGTATTCACACATGTATCAAGTTTCCAGTTAATACAATTCTAGCATGAATAATGAACATTTATCATGAAATAAGGAAATAAATAATAACTTTATTATTGCCTCTAGGGCATATTTCCTTCAACATCATCAACACAGTGCAGTGGGGGATTGCGGTGTGGAGCACGCAAGGAGGACGTAGGTGTGGTGCTCGTTGGTAACGCCATTGACGTATGCTTCGTCAAGCTGGAGCCCGGAGGCATGGAGGCTCGTGAGGATGCCGCCGCCGTCTCGCAGTGGATGGATGGAGCTCGTTAGGATGACGCCCGTCGTCTTCTTCATCAAGCTGGCGCCATGGAGGACGAAGGCATGGAGGCTCGCGAGGATGCCGCCGCCATGCCGTGGTGGATGCACGGAGCTCGCCAGGACGATGCCTATCGTCTTCTTCATCAAGCTGGCGGTACAGAGGACGATGGTGTGGAGAATCAAGAGGATGCCGCTGCCATACCGCGGTGGATGGCGCCACGGAGTTCGCCAAGATGATGCCAATGTCAACATCATCAATCCAGTGCCACAGAGGACGAAGGCATGGAGGTTCACGAGGATTCCGCCAATGTGGCCCGTTGATGGCGACACGGAGCTCGCCAGGATGACGCCCATAGTCTTCTTCATCAAGCTGGCGCCACGGAGGACAAAGACGTGGAGGCTAGCGAGGATGTTACCACCACACTGCGGTGGATGGCGCCACGGAGTTCACCAAGACGACACCAATGTCAACGTCATCAACCCGGTACCGCAGAGGAACATGGCGTGGAGCTCGCAAGGAGGACGCCACCAATGTCAACATCGTCAAGCTGGCCGCCGGAGGGAGGGAGCTCGCTGGGATGCCGCCGTGTGCCGTGGAGGACAACGAGGGCATGGAGCTCGCCAGGATGACGTCCATCATCAACATCATCAAGCTGGTGTCGCGGAGGATGGAGGCGTAGAGCTCGCAGGATGACACCACCGATGTCTACCTCGTCAAGATGGAGCCCGCGAGCTGGAGCCATCCACCGCCCTCGTTGACAAAGGGAACAACATATGTTTTGTGCGGTTTGACCGATAAAGATCTTCGTAGAATATGTAGGAGCTAATATGAGCATCCAGGTTCCGCTATTGGTTATTGTTCAGAGATGTGACTCGATCATGTCTACATAGTTCTCGAACCCGTAGGGTCCGCATGCTTAATGTTTGATGACGATTTGTATAATGAGTTATATGTTTTTGATGACCGAAGTTTGTTCGGAGTCCCAAATGAGATCACAACCATGAAGAGGAGTATCGAAATGGTCGAGAGGTAAATATTGATATATTGGAAGGTTATGTTCGGACACCGGTATACTTTTTGGAGAGGTTCGGACATTTTTTGGAGTACCGGGAGGTTACCGGAACCCCCCCCCCCCCCCAGGAAAGTTAATGGGCCTACATGGGTCTTAGTGGAGAGAGGAGGCGGCGGCCAGGAGGTGGCACGCGCCCCCAAGTCCAGTCCAAATTGGACAAGGGGTGGGGGCGCGGCCCCCCTTTTCCTTCTCCCTCTCCACTTATTTCCCAATTTCCCACTCCGGAAAAGGAAGGGGGAATCCTTCTAGGACTAGGGAGTCCTAATAGGACTTCCCCCTTGGTGCACCCCCTTTAGGCCGGCCACCCCCTCCTCCCCTCCTTTACATATGTGGGCAGGGGGCACCCCAAAGACACATCAACTGTTCTCTTTGCCGTGTGCGGTGCCCCCTCCACAGTTTACTCCTCCGGTCATAGCGTCGTAGTGCTTAGGCGAAGCCCTGTGCGGATCACATAATCAATACTGTCACCATGCTGTCATGATGATGGAACTCTCCCTCGACCCTCTACTGGATCAAGAGTTCGAGGGACGTCATCAAGCTGAATGTGTGCTGTACACAGAGGTGTCGTATGTTTGGTACTTGGATCGGTGGATCATGAAGACGTTCGACTACATCAACCGCGTTAACTAATGCTTCCACTTTTGGTCTACGAGGGTACATGGACACACTCCCCCCCTCTCGTTGCTATGCATCTCCTAGATAGATCTTGCGTGATCGTAGGAATTTTTTTGAAATTGCATGCTACGTTCCCCAATATTGGCATCCGAGCCAGGTTTATGCGTAGATGATATGCACGAGTAGAACACAAAGAGTTGTGGGCGATAATAGTCATACTACTTACCACCAACGTCTTATTTTGATTCGGCGGTATTGTTGGATGAATCGGCTTGGACCGACATTACATGACTGCATTCATGAGACTGGGTCTACCGACGTGCTATGCACACAGGTGGCTGGCGGGTGTCTGTTTCTCCAACTTTAGTTGAATCGAGTTTGACTATGGCCTGTCCTTGTTGAAGGTTAAAACGTTACACTTGACGAAAAATCGTTGTGGTTTTGATGTGTAGGTAAGAACGGTTCTTGCTAGAAGCCCGTAGCAGCCACGCAAAAATTTCAACAACAAAGTAGAGGATGTCTAACTTGTTTTTGCAGGGCTTGTTGTGATTTGATATGGTCAAGACATGATGTGATATAAATTGTTGTATGAGATGACCATGTTTTGTAACAGAGTTACGGCAACTGGCAGGAGCCATATGGTTGTCGCTTTATTGTATGAATGCAATCGCCATGTAATTGCTTTACTTTATCACTAAGTGGTAGCGATAGTCGTAGAAGCAATAGTTGGCGAGACGACAACGATGCTACGATGGAGATCAAGGTGTCAAGCCGGTGACAATGGAGATCATGACGGTGCTTTGGAGATGGTGATCAAAGGCACAAGATGATGATGGCCATATCATGTCACATATTTTGATTGCATGTAATGTTTATCTTTTATGCATCTTATTTTGCTTAGTACCGCGGTAGCATTATAAGATGATCCCTCACTAAATTTCAAGATATAAGTGTTCTCCCTAAGTATGCACTGTTGCTACACTTCATCGTGCCAAGACACCACGTGATGATCGGGTGTGATAAGCTCTACGTTCACATACAACAGGTGCAAGTCAGTTTTGCATGTGCAGAATACTCGGGTTTAACTTGATGAGCCTAGCATATGCAGATATGGCCTCGGAACACTGAGACTGAAAGGTTGAACATGAATCATATAGTAGATATGATCAACATAGAGATGTTCACCATTGAAAACTACTCCATCTCATGTGATGATCGGACATGGTTTAGTTGAGATGGATCATGTGATCATTTAGATGACAAGAGGGATGTCTATCTAAGTGGGAGTTCTTTAGTAATATGATTAATTGAACTTTAATTTATCATGAACTTAGTCCTGATAGTTTTTTTGCATATCTATGTTGTTGTAGATCAATGTCCCGTGCTACCGTTCCCTTGAATTTTAATGCGTTCCTAGAGAAAGCTAAGTTGAAAGATGATGGTAGCAATTACACATACTGGGTTCGTAACTTTAGGATTATCCTCATTGCTGCACAAAAGAATTACGTCCTGGAAGCACCGCTAGGTGAAAGGCCTGCTGCAGGAGTAGATGGTGATGTTATGAATGTCTGGCAGACTCGATCTGATGACTACTCGATAGTTCAGTGTGCCATGCTTTACGGCTTAGAATCGGGACTTCAAAGACATTTTGAATGTCATGGAGCATATGAGATGTTCCTAGAGTTGAAGTTAATATTTCAAGCAAATGCCTGAGTTGAGAGGTATGATGTCTCCAACAAGTTCTATAGCTGCAAGATGGAGGAGAATAGTTCTGTCAGTGAACACATAATCAGAATGTCTGGGTACCATAACCACTTGAATCAGCTGGGAGTTAATCTTCTTGATGATAGTGTCATTAACAGAGTTCTTCAATCACTGCCACCAAGCTATAAAGGCTTCGTGATGAACTATAATATGCAAGGGATGGAAAAGACAATTCCCGAGCTCTTCACAATGCTAAAGGCTGCGGATGTAGAAATCAAGAAGGAGCATCAAGTGTTGACGGTTAACAAGACCACTAGTTTAAAGAAAAGAGGCAAAGGCGAGAAGGGGAACTTCAAGAAGAATAGCAAGCAAGCCGCTACTCCGGGGAAGAAGCCCAAGTCAGGACCTGAGCCTGAAACTGAGTGCTTCTACTGCAAAGCGACTGGTCACTGGAAGCGGAACTGCCCCAAGTATTTGGTGGATAAGAAGGATGGCAAAGTGAAAGGTATATTTGATATACCTGTATTTGATGTGTACCTTACTAATGCTCGTAGTATCGCCTGGGTATGTGATACTGGTTCTGTTGCTAATATTTGCAACTCGAAACAGGGGCTACGAATTAAACAAAGATTGGCTAAGGACGAGGTGACGATGCGCGTCGGAAATGGTTCCAAGCTCGATGTGATCGCCGTCGGCACGCTACCTCTACATCTACCTTCGGGATTAGTTTTAGACATGAATAATTATTATTTGGTACCAGCGTTGAGCATGAACATTATATCTGAATCTTGTTTAATGCGATACGGTTATTCATTTAAATCGGAGAATAATGGTTGTTCTATTTATATGAGTAATATCTTTTATGGTCATGCACCCTTAATAAGTGGTCTATTTTTGTTGAATCCCGATCGTGGTGATACACATGTTCATAATATTGAAGCCAAAAGATGCAAAGTTAGTAATGATAGTGCAACCTATTTATGGCACTGCCGTTTAGCTCATATTGGTGTAAAGCGCATGAAGAAACTCCATGCTCACGGGCTTTTGGAATCACTTGATTATGAATCACTTGGTGCTTGCGAACCATACCTCATGGGCAAGATGACTAAAACTCCATTCTCCGGAACAATGGAATGAGCTACTTACTTATTGGAAATAATACTTATCGATGTATGCGGTCCGATGGGTGTTGAGGCTCACGGCGGGTATCGTTATTTTCTGACGTTCACAGATGATTTGAGCAGATATGGGTATATCTACTTAATGAAACATAAGTCTAAACCATTTGAAAAGTTCAAAGAATTTCAGAGTGAAGTGGAAAATCATCGTAACAAGAAAATAAAGCTTCTACGATCTGATCGCGGAGGCGAATATTTGAGTTATGAGTTTGGTCTTCATTTGAAACAATGTGGAATAGTTTCGCAACTCATGCCACCTAGAACACCACAGCGTAATGGTATGTCCGAGCATCGTAACCGTACTATATTAGATATGGTGCGATCTATGATGTCTCTTACTGATTTACTGCTATCATTTTGGGGTTATGCTTTAGATACGGCTGCATTCACGTTAAACATGGCACCATCTAAATCCATTGAGATGACACCATATGAACTGTGGTTTGGCAAGAAACCTAAGCTGTCGTTTCTTAAAGTTTGGGGCTGCGATGCTTATGTGAAAAAGCTCCAACCTGATAAGCTCGAACCCAAATCGGAGAAATGCGTCTTCATAGGATACCCAAAGGAAACTGTTGGGTACAACTTCTATCACAGATCCGAAGGCAAGATATTCGTTGCTAAGAATGGATCCTTTCTAGAGAAGGAGTTTCTCTCAAAAGAAGTGAGTGGGAGGAAAGTAGAACTTGATGAGGTAATTGTACCTTCTCCTGAATTGGAAAGTAGTTCATCACAGAAATCAGTTCTAGTGATTCCTACACCAATTAGAGGAAGCTGATGATGATGATCATGAAACTTCAGATCAAGTTACTACCAAACCTCGTAGGTCAACCAGAGTACGGTCCGCACCAGAGTGGTACGGTAATCCTATTATGGAAGTCATGTTACTAGACCATGATGAACCTACGAACTACGAGGAAGCGATGATGAGCCCAGATTCTGCGAAATGGCTTGAGGCCATGAAATCTGAGATGGGATCCATGTATGAGAACAAAGTGTGGACTTTGGTGGACTTGCCCGATGATCGGCAAGCCATAGAAAATAAATGGAACTTCAAGAAGAATGCTGACGGTAATGTTACTGTCTACAAAGCTCGACTTGTTGCAAAAGGTTTTTGACAAGTTTAAGGAGTTGACTACGACGAGACCTTCTCACCCGTTGCGATGCTTAAGTCTGTCAAAATCATGTTAGCAATTGCCGCATTTTATGATTATGAAATTTGGCAAATGGATGTCAAAACTGCATTCCTTAATGGATTTCTTAAAGAAGAGTTGTATATGATGCAACCAGAAGGTTTTGTCGATCCAAAAGGTGCTAACAAAGTGTGCAAGCTCCAGCGATCCATTTATGGACTGGTGCAAGCCTCTCGGAGTTGGAATATACGCATAGATAAAGTGATCAAAGCATATGGTTTTATACAGACTTTTGGAGAAGCCTGTATTAACAAGAAAGTGAGTGGGAGCTCTGTAGCATTTCTAATATTATATGTGGATGGCATATTGTTGATAGGAAATAATACAGAATTTGTGGATAGCATAAAAGTTTACTTGAGTAAGAATTTTTCAATGAAAGTCCTCGGTGAAGCTGCTTATATATTGGGCATCAAGATCTATATAGATAGATGAGGATGCTTAATTGGACTTTCACAAAGCACATACCTTGATAAAGTTTTGAAGAACTTCAAAATGGATCAGTCAAAGAAAGGGTTCTTGCCTGTGTTACACGGTGTGAAGTTGAGTCAAACTCAATGCCGACCACTACAGAAGATAGAGAGAAAATGAATGTCATTCCCTATGCCTCAGCCATAGGTTCTATCATGTATGCAATGCTGCGTACCAGGCCTGATGTGTGCCTTGCTATAAGTTTAGCTGGGAGGTACCAAAGTAATCCAGGAGTGGATCACTGGACAATGGTCAAGAACATCCTGAAATACCTGAAAAGGACTAAGGATATATTTCTCGTTTATGGAGGTGACAAAGAGCTTGTCGTAAATGGTTACGTCGATGCAAGCTTTGACACTAATCTGGATGACTCTAAGTCGCAAAACGGATACGTATTTTTATTGAATGGTGGAGCTATCAGTTGATGCAGTTCCAAGCAGAGAGTCATGGCGGGATCGACGTGTGAAGCAGAGTACAAAGCTGCTTTGGAAGCAGCAAATGAAGGAGCCTGATGGAGGAGTTCATATCCGATCTAGGTGTAATACCTAGTGCATCGGGTCCAATGAAAATCTTTTGTGATAATACTGGATCAAGTGCCTTGGCAAAGGAATCCAGATTTCACAAGAGAACCAAACACATCAAGAGATGCTTCAATTCCATCCGTGATCAAGTCAAGGAGGGAGACATAGAGATTTGCATGATACATATGGATCTAAATGTTGCAGACCCATTGAGTAAACCTCTTCCATGAGAAAAACATGATCGGCACCAAGACTCCATGGGTGTTAGAATCATTACTATGTAATCTAGATTATTGACTCTAGTGCAAGTGGAAGACTGAAAGAAATATGACCTAGAGGCAATAATAAATTTGTTATTTATATTTCCTTATATAATGATAAATGTTTATTATTCATGCTAGAATTGTATTAACCGAAACTTAGTACATGTGTGAATACATAGACAAAACAAAGTGTCCCTAGTATGCTTCTACTTGACTAGCTCGTTAATAAAAGATGGTTATGTTTTGCTAACCATAGACATGTGTTGTCATTTTATGAATGGGATCACATCATTAGAGAATGATGTGATGGACAATACCCATCCGTTAGCTTAGCATAATGATCGTTAAGTTTTATTGCTATTGCTTTCTTCATGACTTATACATGTTCCTCTGACTATGAGATTATGCAACTCCTGAATATCGGAGGAACACCTTATGTGCTATCAAACGTCACAACATAACTGGGTGATTATAAAGATGCTCTACAGGTGTCTCCGAAGGTGTTTTGTTGGGTTGGCATAGATCGATATTAGAATTTGTCACTCCGTGTGTCGGAGAGGTATCTCTGGGCCCTCTCGGTAATGCTCATCACTATAAGCCTTGCAAGCAATGTGACTAATGAGTTAGTTGCGGGATGAAGCATTACGGAACGAGTAAAGAGACTTGCCGGTAACGAGATTTAACTAGGTATGAACATACCGACGATCGAATCTCGGGCAAGTAACATACCGATGACAAAGGGAACAACGTATGTTGTTGTGCGCTTTTACCAATAAAGATATTCGTAGAATATGTAGGAGCCAATATGAGCATCCAGGTTCTGCTATTGGTTATTGATCGGAGATGTGACTCGATCTTGTCCACATAGTTCTCGACCCCGCAGGGTCTGCATGCTTAACGTTCGATGACGACTTGTATTATGAGTTATGTGTTTTTGATGACCGAAGTTTGTTCGGAGTCGCGGATGAGATCATGGACATGACGAGGAGTCTCGAAATGGTCGAGAGGTAAAGATTTATATATTGGAAGGTTATGTTCGGACACTGGAATAGTTTTGGAGAGGTTCAGACATTTTTTGGAGTACCGGGAGGTTACCGGACCCCCCGAGGAAGTTAATGGGCCTACATGAGCCTTAGTGGAGAGAGGAGGCGGCGGCCAGGAGGTGGCGCCCTCCCAAGCCAGTCCGAATTGGAAAAGGGGTGGGGGCACGACCCCCCTTTTCCTTCTCCCTCTCCACTTCTTTCCCCCTTTCCCACTCTGGAAAAGGAAGGGGGAATCCTACTAGGACTAGGGAGTCCTAGTAGGACTCCCCCCTTGACGCGCCCCCTCTAGGCCGGCTACCCCCTCCTCCCCTCCTTTATATATGTGGGCATGGGGCACCCCAAAGACACATCAATTGTTCTCTTTGCCATGTGCGGTGCCCCCCTCCATAGTTTACTCCTCCGGTCATAGCGTCGTAGTGCTTAGGTGAAGCCCCGCGCGGATCACATCATCAACACCGTCACCACGCCGTCGTGCTGACGAAACTCTGCCTCGACCCTCTACTGGATCAAGAGTTTGAGGGACGTCATCAAGCTGAACATGTGCTGAACACGGAGGTGTCGTACGTTCGGTACTTGGATCGGTTGGATCGTGAAGACGTTCGACTACATCAACCGCGTTAACTAACGCTTCCCCTTTCGGTCTACGAGGGTACGTGGACACACTCTCCCCCTCTCGTTGCTATGCATCTACTAGATAGATCTTGCATTATCGTAGGAAATCTTTTGAAATTGCATGCTATGTTCCTCAACAGTTATGATGCTAGGAAAAGTGATCGAAATTGTCATTGATCAAACTTGTGCACCTTGCTAGCATTCATACTTCATAAATTATTTCTTTCATCATTTACCTACTTGAGGACGAGTAGCAATTAAGCTTGGGGATGGCGATACGTATCCAATGTATATATAATTCATGAATTATTCATGCTATGTTTACAATAATTTTATATGGTTTTGGTATGATTTGCATGGAACTAACCCGGACTGACGCTATTTTCAGCAGAACTACCATGGTGTTGTTTTTTGTGCAGAAATGAAAGTTCTCCATACACCGCGAAACTTTTTGTGGATTTTTTATGGACCAGAAGAGAACCATTGGGCCAGAGCAGCACCTGGGGGGTGCCCCGTTGTGGGCACAACCCACCAGGGCGCGCCTGGGCCCCCAGGCGCGCCCCTGGTGGGTTGTGCCCACCTCGGTGGCCTTCTGTACCCTTTCTTCACCCTATAAATTCCCAAATATTTCGAAAACCCTCGGGGAGACCATAGATCGGAAGTTCCGCCACTGCAAGGCTCTGTAGCCACCAAAAACCAATCAGGACCCCGTTCCAGCACCCTGCCGGCGGGGGGAATCATCTCCGGTGGCCATCTTCATCATCCCGGCAGCCTCCACGATGAGGAGGGAGTATTCCACCCTCGGGGCTGAGGGTTTGTACTAGTAGCTATGTGTTTAATCTCTCTCCCTCGCGCGATCTTGAGATGTCATGATCTTGATGTATCATGGTCTTTGTTAACATAGATGGATCATATGATGTTTCTCCCCTCTCTACACTTGTTGTGATGAATTGAGTCTTTACCCTTTGAAGTTTTGTCTTGTCGGATCAAATGTTCAGATCCGAGAACACATGATATATGTCTTGCATATGAATACCCGTGGTGACAATGGGGTATTATTTTGATTCACTTGATATATGTTATGGCACTCAACTTGCGGATTCCCGAGGTGACTGGGGTAATCTATGCATAGGGGTTGACGCACGTTTTTATTATCTTTTCTTCGATAGAAACTTTGAGGTCTCCTTGCAGTTCTTTGTGTGGATTGAGTACTATGAATCTGAAATTGTTTGATACATATCGTATAATTGACTCACGGGTACTCGCGGTGACATTGGGGTTTCTAGGTGACATTGGAGTTGGTTGATATGTATCATATGGTGTTATTTTAGTACAAACTCTTGATTAGATCGATTGGAAAGAATAGTTTGCCGTTATTTTAGTACGAACTCTAGGATAGATTGATCGGAAAGATTAGCTTTGAGGTGGTTTCATACCCTACAAACAATTTCTATCTTTTGTTCTTCGCTAATAGGAACTTGGGAGTGATTCTTTATTGAACTTTGAGGGATAATCATATTATCCAACTAGGTTAGCATTGTTGAGAGATTGCACTAGTGAAAGTATGCACCCTAGGCCTCATTTTCCATCATTGCAATACCGTTTGTGCTCCGTTTTACTATCCACTACCTTGCTGTTTTTTATTGTTCGCACTACAAAAACTCATATCTACTATCCATACTACACTTTTATCACCATATCTTCGCCGAACTAGTGCACCTTTACAATTTGCCACTGTATTGGGTGTGTTAGGGACACAAGAGATTTCTTGTATTTGATTGCAGGGTTGCTTGAGAGAGACTATCTTCATCCTACGCCTCCCACGGATTGATAAACCTTAGGTCATCCACTTGAGGGAAAATTGCTACTGTCCTACAAAACTCTGCGCTTGGAGGCCCAACACGAGTCTACAAGAACAAAGTTGCATAGTAGACATGAATTGACACCTTCGGAGATACCTGTAGAGCATCTTTATGATTACCTAGTTACATTGTGGTGTTTGATAGCACACAAGGTATTACTCTGGAATCCAGGAGTTGCATGATCTCATGGTCGAAGGAAATATGTATTTGACATTAAGAAAGCAGTAGCAATAAACTGAATGATCATATATTAAGCTAACGAATGGGTCTTGTCTGTCACATCATTCTCCTAATGATGTGATCCCGTTATCAAGTGACAACACATGTCTATGGTTAGGAAACCTTAACCAACATCTGATCAACGAGCTAGTCTAGTAGAGGCTCACTAGGGACACGGTACTTGTTTATGTATCCACACATGTATTTAAGTTTCCGGTCAATACAATTCTAGCATGAATAATAAACCTTTATCATGAATAAGGAAATATAATAATAACCACTTTATTATTGCCTCTAGGGCATATTCCCAACAGTCTCCCACTTTCACTAAAGTTAATAATTTGGATTACGTAGTAATGAATCTAACACCCATGGAGTCTTGGTGCTGATCATGGTTTGCCCGCGGAAGAGGTTTAGTCAACGGGTCTGCCACATTCATATTCATATGTATTTTGAAAATTTCTATGTCTCCATCCTTGGCCTTTTGACGAATGGAGTTGAAACATATCTTGATGTGTTTGGTTCTCTTGTGAAACCTAGATTCCTTCACTAAGGCAATTGATCCAGTGTTGTCACAAAAGATTGTCGCTGGACCCGATGCACTCGGTATTACACCCAGATCGGATATGAACTCCTTCATCCAGACTCCTTCATGTGCCGCTTCCGAAGCAGCTATGTACTCCGCTTCACAAGTAGATTCCACAATGACGCTTTGTTTGGAACTGCACCAACTGACAGCTCCACCATTCGATATAAATATGTATCCTGTTTGTGAGTTAGAGTCATCCGGATCTATGTCGAAGCTAGCATCGACGTAACCCTTTACGACGAGCCCTTCGTCACCCCCATAAACGAGAAACATATCCTTGGTCCTTTTCAGGTACTTCAGGATATTCTTGACCGTTGTCCAGTGATCCACTCCTAGATTACTTTGGTACCTCTCTACCAAACTTATGGCAAGGCACACATCAGGTCTGGTACACAACATAGCATACATATTATAACCTATGGCTGAGGCATAGGGAATGACTTTAATTTTCTCTCTATCTTCTGTCATGGTCGGACTATGAGTCTGACTCAATTTCACACTTGCAACACAGGCAAGAACCCTTTCCTTGAGTGGTCAATTTTGAACTTCCTCAAAACTTTGTTAAGGTATGTGCTTTGTGAAACTCATATTAAGTGTCTCAATCTATCCCTATAGATCTTGATGCCCAATATATAAGCAGCTTCACCCAGGTCTTTCTTTGAAAAATTCTTATTCAAATATCCTTTTATGCTATCCAGAAATTCTATATCATTTCCAATCAGTAATATGTCATCCACATATAACACCAGAAATGCTACAAAGCTCCCACTCACTTTCTTTTAAATAAAAGCTTCTCCATAAGTGTGTATAAAACCATATGCTTTGATCACATCATCAAAGCGTATATTTCAACTCCGAGATGCTTGCACCAGTCCATAAATGGACCGCTAGAGCTTACACACTTTGTTAGCACCTTTAGGATCTACAAAACCTTCTGGTTGCATTATATATAATTCTTCTTTAAGAAACCCATTAAGGAATGCAGTTTTGACGTCCATTTTCTAGATTTCATAATCATAAAATGCGGAAATTTCTAACATGGTTCGGACAGACTTAAGCATCACCACGAGTGAGAAAGTCTCATCATAGTCAATCCCTTGAACTTGTCAAAAACTTTTTACGACAAGTCGAGCTTTGTAGACAGTGATATTACCATCAGCTTTTGTCTTCTTCTTGAAGATCCATTTGTTCTCAGTGGCTTGCCGATCGTTGGGCAAGTCCACCAAAGTCCATACTTTGTTCTCATACATGGATCCTATCTCAGATTTCATGGCCTCAAGCCATTTGTCAGAATCCGGGCTCATCATAGCTTCTTCGTAGTTCGTAGGTTCGCCATTGTCTAACAACATAACTTCCAGAACAGGATTACCGTACCATTCTGGTGTGGTACGTGTTCTGGTCAACCTACGAGGTTTAGTAGTAACTTGATCCGAAGTTTCATGATCATCATCATTAGCTTCCTCTCTAGTTGGTCTAGGCATCACCAGAACGGTTTTCTCTGATGTGCTACTTTCCAATTCGAGATAAGGTTCATTTACCTCATCAAGTTCTACTTTCCTCCCAGTCACTTCTTCGAGAGAAACTCCTTCTCTATAAATGACCCATTCTTACTGACAAAGATCTTGCCTTCGGATCTGTGGTAGATGGTGTACCCAATAGTGTCTTTAGGGTATCCTATGAAGACACACTTCTCCAATTTGGGTTCGAGTTATCAAGTTGTAGCCCTTTGACATAAGCATCAAATCCCCAAACTTTAAGAAACGACAGCTTAGGTTTCTTGCCAAACCATAGTTCATACGGTGTCGTCTCAACGGATTTAGATGGTGCCCTATTTAACGTGAATGCGGCTGTCTCTAATGCATAACCCTAAAATGATAAAGGCAAATCGGTAAGAGACATCATAGAATGCATCATATCTAATAAAGTATGATTACGACGTTCGGACACACCATTACACTGTGGTGTTCCAGGTGGCGTGAGTTGTGAAATAATTCCACATTGTTTTAAATGAAGGCCAAACTTGTAACTGAAATATTCGCCTTCGTGATCAGATCGTAGAAACTTTATTTTCTTGTTACGAAGATTCTCCACTTCACTATGAAATTCTTTGAACTTTTCAAATGTTTTGGACTTGTGTTTCATTAGGTAGATATACCCATACCTACTTAAATTATATGTGAAGGTTAGAAAATAACGATACCCGCCGTGTGCTTCAACACTCATTGGACCACACACATCGGCATGCATTATTTCCAATAAGTCATTAGCTCGCTCCATTGTCCAGAGAACGGAGTTTTAATCATCTTACCCATGATGCATGGTTCGCAAGTATCAAATGATTCATAATCAAGTGATTCTAAAAGCCCATCCGCATGGTGTTTCTTCATGCACTTTACACCAATATGACCTAAACGGCACTGCCACAAGTTTGTTGCACTATCATTACCAGCTTTGCATCTTTTGGCATCAATATTATGAATATGTGTATCACTATGTCGGTGTACTAAAGTAGGGGTACCTTAGTATCCCGAACTTGTGCACGGGCAGTCGCAGTGCCCCGCGGCAAGGCTTGCCGGGTGCCTGCCAAGGTCCTCCGTGTTTCCTTTGGAGCCATTCAAGAACAAAGTGTCCAAGCCAAGAAGACAAGGCCCCGGCAAGAGGAGCTTGCCGGGAAGGTAAAAGCCCTGGCAAGAGGAGCTTGCCGGGAAGACCAACCAAAGCATTTCAAGGAACTTGTCGTGACGCGCCGCGCGTCCCGGCAAGACCCGGCGAGCGACAAGCTTCCGGGCGCGGCAAGACAACGACCGTGGCAAAGCGCTTGCCGCGGCGAAGCCACCACTCTGTGCCTACGCTCCAGCGCATCCGTCGACGTGTCGCCACAGGACCATTCCAGGCGCATGTGGCGAGAGGCTGTGTAGCCAACCGGTGCGAGGTGGCGAGCGAAGATGACGAGATGGCCATCATGGCAAGCGGTGGCGCCCCTAACGATCGCTTTTCTGCACTGTTTGGGCGACGCGGACGGGCATTAAATGCTCTTGTCCCCTGCCGTCAGAGTTAGGTAGGATCCACTGTAGAAGCAGTTGTACCAACCACTCTTTTTACATTTGTACCCTTGCCTGCGTTGCCACCTGTCGGTGACCCCTTTAGCGTATAAAAGGAGGCCCATGCGCAACATAGAAGAGGTTCAACTCATTCGAAACCAGAACACTCCCATGCTCTCAAGCAAGAGCATAATACAACCACAAAGCAGCAGTAGGAGTATTATCTCTCCGGAGAGCTCCGAAGCTGGGTAAAATCGCTCGTGTGTTCTGCCTCGATCCGCTCTTCATGCGATCTCCGCTCCCTGCCGGACCGAAAGGGGCCCTGCCCCATAGGTGTTCGTTTCCCACGACATCTTTGGCGTGCCAGGTAGGGGGCGTCGAGGTTGTGTGAACCCGATCCGGCGTTCACGCGAGCCAGATCTTCATCTTCTTCATCATCTTCATCGACATGCCACCGAACAAGAAGGCTTCGGAGGTAGCTGCTCCGTCCGCGTCGATCCCACCGCCACTGGAGCAAACGGGTGGTGGAGTAGACGCCGGCGGAGGAACGGGCGTCGACGTGGGAGCTCACGCTGCCGCCAGGTCCAAAGACAAAGCCACGCAAACCTCGGCGTCCGTACACGCACCGCGCCCATCTCAGGAGGCGCGAGACCGACAGCGTCATGGTACTCGCAGTACCATACGCTCGTTGGACCAAGGTCGAGCTGGTGGATCTCGGGATGCTCAAGACCAGCACGCATGCCAGCCTGCTGGCACGAGCAAGACACGGTCGCCTGGACGGGATCCTGCTCCTTCTAACATAGTTAGAAGTCCGAGCATATCCCGCTCCTCGCATCGTTCACCACCGCCACCAAAGACTCCAGAAGAAGCCTTGGACCGAGCCCAACTGCTCCTGGATTACCCTCCAACGGCGGACAAGATCGACGATTGGAGGGCCACCATTCAGAGCCTCATCAGCTTCGCCAACGGCGACACTCCACGGCAGCCGAATGCGTCGCAGCCGCTGCAAGATTGTCGGACGCGAGCCGATGGCGACAAGACCGGTGGAGGTGCAACCACCGTGCATTCTCCACCCCGAAGGCCAAGATCGCCGACTCGCCGGGTCAACCTCGACACTGACTCCACAGCGTCATCAGATCCACGAGCTCGTCGCGATCAGCGCCAAGTTCTTCAAGAACGACAGCAAGAAGACGCTCGTACACGCATCAAGCGCCGAAGAGAAGCGCGGCGTCAGTCAGACCAGCGCGCTGGGCCCACTGTCGACATGCATGCACCAGGGGAACCAGGCGACTTGCCGTACGCGGTAGGTTGCCCTGCATTCACTCGTGAGCTGCGGCAAGTCCAGTGGCCCAGTACAAAGAACTTCAAGCCTGACGTACCAGAGAAGTACGACGGCAGGTTGCATCCGTCGGAGTTCCTCAGCATCTACACCATCGTGGTGCAAGCTGCCGGGGGGCACGACGACAAGATCCTTGCCAACTACTTCCCGTTGGTGCTCAAACCCAACGTCAGATCCTGGCTCATGCACTTGCCGGATAACTCCATATCCTCATGGGCGGATCTGTGCCATCAGTTTGTCGGCGCCTTCACAGGCGGCCACAAGCCTCATGGCCAAGAAAGCGATCTGCATCTGCTCGCCCAGAAGGAAGGAGAGCCTCTGCGCAAGTATATTCAAAGATTCAGCCAAGTGCAGCGCAACATCCCAGATGTCCACCCTGCCGCGGTCATCAGCGCGTTCCATCAGAACGTGCGTAACCGCAGGATGCGGGAGGAGATGGCGATGTGCAAGATAAGGGACGTCAGTGAGCTCTACGCCCTGGCCGACAAGTGTGCACGTGCTGAGGAAGGGAGGAAACTCCCCAGAGAGAACACAGGGGTAGGGGGGTCTGACAGTGAGGATGCCGCCCCGGCAAGGAAAAACCGGCGGCGGAATAACAGAAAGAGGAATGGCAAAGATGTGCTAGTTGTTGAGCAGTCCGGCAACGGAGGTGGCGCCGACAAAGCCAAAGCTGGTAGCTCCGGCGAGGCTGTGGCGGCCGCCGACAAGCAGGACGGCTCCGGCAAGCAGTATTGCAAGATCCACCGCACCAAGGGTCATGATCTCCAGAGCTGCAAGAAGGTCGAGCAGCTTGTTGAGCAGCAGAAAGCTGAGTACGAGCAACGCGACAAGGAGAAGGCCTAGGAAGGTACTGGTGGATCCGGCAAGAAGCGTCCCGGCCGGGGAGGACGTCGCGGCAAAGCCAAGCAGCGGCAAGGAGACAGGCCTCCCCGCGGCCGCGACAAGGATGAAGATGAAGACGAAGATGAAGATATGGATGATGATGAGGCCGACGAGCAGGAGTTTCAGAAAGCCACAGAGGTTCTGTGCGTTGACGGTGGTGCTTCTCTGCATACTTCACACCGCCAGCTCAAACAGTGGGTACGGGAAGTTAATGCAGCAGAACCACCAGTTGAGTCACGCAAGCCTCTAAAGTGGTCCAGCATGCCTATCATCTTTGATATTGAGGACCACCCTGATCGCATAACTGCGGTCGGGTGCTTTCCGATGTTGGTTTCACCAACTATCCGCAACCTCAAAGTCACAAAGATGCTAGTTGACGGCGGGGCCGGCTTGAGCCTGATCTCCTCCGCGGTACTCAAGAAACTCCAGATCCCCGACAGCAAGCTTGAAGAGACCGGTTCATTCCAAGGAATCAACCCGGGAAGGAGCAAGCCGAAAGGGAAGATCACGTTGCCGGTAACATTTGGCAGCGAGCTGAACTTCAGGACTGAGAGGGTCACTTTTGACGTTGCCGATTTTCCATTGCCCTATAATGGGATACTCGGCCGTCCAGCGCTTGCCAAGTTCATGGCAGCCTCTCACTATGCCTACAACGTGCTCAAGATGCCAGGTCCGATAAGTGTCATCTCTGTCCCTGGCGACAAGAAAGATGCTCTTATCTGCACCGACAAGATCTATCGGGAAGCAGCAGCCGCAGCAGATCGCAAGACACTTGCCGCTGAAGCTCCCGGGGGAAAGAAGAAGACCAAGTCCGGCAAGAGCTCTGATGCCCACTCCGGCAAGCGCACCTCTTCGGAGTGCTGCGCTACCGTCGAGGACGCACCATCGAGCTCCACCAGCAAGTGTAAGAAGACAAAGACAGCTTCACCAGAGACCAAGAAAGTGGCCGCCAAGGAGGACGGCACTGGTGGTACTTTCACCATCAGTGCCACGCTTGACCCTAAATAGGAAGGCGCGCTCGTTGCTTTCCTGCGGGCGAATGTCGACGTGTTTGCATGGCAACCGTCTGACATCCCCGGTGTTCCCAGGAAAGTAATTGAGCACCACCTTGCCGTCTGTCCTCATGCGCGGCCCGTCAAGCAGAAAGTCAGGAAGCAAGCGGTGGAGCGCCAAGAATTCATTGCAGAAGAGATCAAGAAGTTGGAAGCAGCAGGCCTTGTCAGAGGAGTGCTCCATCCTACGTGGCTGGCCAATCCTGTAGTCGTGCGCAAGGAATACGGGAAATGGAGGCTTTGTATTGACTTTACTGATGTTAATAAAGCTTGTCCCAAAGATCCATTTCCCTTGCCGCGCATTGACCAGATTGTCAACTCCACGGCAGGATGCGATTTGCTTTCATTTCTTGATGCATATTCAGGATACCATCAGATCTTTATGGCAGAAGAGGATGAAGAGAAGACCGCATTCATCACTCCATGTGGCACATACTATTTTATACGGATGCCTTTCGGACTAAAGAATGTTGGATCAACATTTGCAAGGGTAGTTCACGAAGCTTTTGAGCCACAGTTGCACAGAAATGTAGAAGCTTACATGGATGACATAGTGGTCAAGAGCAAAGACAGAGCAACTCTGATCCAAGATTTGGACGAGACCTTTGCAAATCTGCACAAGATCAATCTTAAGCTCAACCCCGAGAAGTGTGTGTTTGGAGTCCCCTCCGGCAAGCTTCTCGGGTTCTTTGTGTCTCAGCGGGGAATTGAAGCCAACCCCGACAAGATTAAGGCCATTGAGCAGATCGAAGCATCGAAGCACGTCAAGGATGTACGAAGGCTTGCCGGCTGTGTGGCTGCTCTCAGCAGGTTTATCTCTAAGTCTGCTGAGCACGCCCTGCCATTTTTCAAAATTTTGGAAACGGCAGGTCCAATGAAATGGACTCCGGAAGCGGAGGCTGCGCTGCAGGACTTGAAGAGATACCTGTCCTCCACTCCAGTACTTGTCGCACCTAAGCCACAAGAAAAGTTGCTGCTGTACTTAGCGGCAACCAATCAAGTGGTTAGTGCTGCGTTAGTAGCGGAGAGGGAGGTAGATGATGAGCCAGCAACTCCGGCAAGCGCGTCCAGCGACAAGCAGGGGGCTTCCCCGGCAAGCTCTGGTCCCGACAAGGATGGATCTGCGCAGACACAGGAGGAGAAACAGAAGAAAATGGTGCAGCGCCCAGTGTACTTTGTCAGTTCCCTTCTACAGGGGGCTAGGTCAAGGTATTCTGGCGTGCAGAAATTGCTTTTCAGTCTTCTCATGGCCTCGAGAAAGCTGCGCCATTACTTCCAAGCACATGAGATCACAGTTGTCACTCACTTTCCATTGAAGAGGATATTGCAGAATCCAGAAGCAACAGGCAGGATTGTCGAGTGGGCACTGGAACTGTCTAGCTTTGGCCTCAAGTTTGAGAGTACTTCAACTATCCAGAGCCGAGCATTGGCAGAATTCATAGCAGAGTGGACGCCAACACCTGATGAAGAAATTCCGAAAACGAGCATCCCCGTCAAGGAAGCAAGCAAAGAGTGGATCATGTACTTTGATGGTGCCTTCTCGCTACAAGGCGCCGGTGCGGGCGTGTTACTTGTCGCACCCACCGGAGAGCACCTCAAGTACGTGGTCCAGATGCACTTTCCCAAGGAGCAAGCGACAAACAATATTGCAGAGTATGAAGGCTTACTTGCCGGTCTCAGGATTGTGGCAGACCTTGGGATCAAGAAGCTTATTGTTAGGGGTGACTCACAGCTTGTCGTCCGCCAAGTAAACAAATATTATCAGAGTCCGTTGATGGAAGCTTACATTGATGAAGTGAGAAAGTTGGAAGAGCACTTTGACAGCCTATAGATGGAACATGTTCCGAGAGCTCAGAACGACATCGCAGATGGCCTGTCAAAGTGCGCCGCGCTAAAGTTACCTGTGGAACCAGGGATCTTTGTGATCAAGCTGACTCAACCATCTGTAACACCATCAACTGGACAGAGCAAAACGAGGAAGTTGATTTCCGGTGACTACTTTCCGGCAGAGCTCCCTGAAGCCGCCGCCAAGAAGGTCCCCAAGATCAACACCGAGAGTGCTGAGGAACAGTCTGCTCCGACAAGCTCTAGGGTTTGTTCCGTTGAAGCAGACGCTCCCGACAAGTTTTGCCCCAGCAAGCTTGTCGGGGAACATCAAGCTCTGGCAGAGCCACAGGTTCTTGCCGTAGAAGCGAATGTTCCCGCAGCAGCATATGTGCCTTTGGTCCTTGTTGTCGAGCCACAAGCTCCAGCATGGGCACATCAGATCGTCCATTTCCTTCAGACAGGAGAACTCCCCGAAGAGCAAGAAGAAGCGGAGAGAGTAGCCCGGCAATCAAGTATGTACCAGTTTGTCGATGACACACTGTACAGAAGAAGATTCAACGGTGTGAAATTGAAGTGTATTCCCAGGGAAGATGGACAGAAGCTGTTGGCGGAGATACATGGAGGCATATGTGGTCACCACATTGGCGCAAGAGCACTTGCCGGCAAAGCTTTCCGCCAAGGTTTCTTTTGGCCGACAGCCCTCCAGGATGCAACTGCACAAGTAACCAAGTGTGAAGCGTGCCAGTTCCATTCCAAGCAGATACACCAGCCAGCTCAAGCTCTCCAGACGATCCCTTTATCCTGGCCATTATCGGTCCAGGGGCTCGACATCCTCGGCCCCTTTCCCCGAGCTGTCGGGGGCTTTGAGTACTTGTACGTTGCAATCGACAAGTTCACAAAGTGGCCGGAAGTGGAAGCAGTGAGGAAGGTGACAGCACAGTCAGTAGTCAAGTTCTTCAGATCGATTGTTTGCCGTTTCGGAGTCCCTAACAGGATCATCACTGACAATGGCACACAATTCACGAGCCGCACCTTCATGCAATACGTCCAAGATCTTGGCGCCAAAGTCTGCTTCGCTTCTGTTGCTCATCCGAGAAGCAACGGTCAAGCGGAGAGGGCAAATGCTGAAGTGCTGCGCGGGCTCAAGACCAGGACTTTCGACAGGCTGCACAAGTGCGGAAAGAATTGGATTGAGGAGCTGCCGGTGGTTCTTTGGTCGATCAGGACGACGCCAAATCGAGCCACTGGCCAGACACCTTTCGCTCCAGTCTATGGAGCAGAGGCAGTTCTCCCCACGGAACTCGTATACGGATCGCCTCGAGTGCTCACTTATGATGAGCTTGAGCAAGAGCAGCTGCGACAAGATGACGCACTGCTCCTTGAGGAGGATCGTCTTCAGGCTGCTGTTCGAGCTGCTCGATACCAGCAAGCTTTGCGCCGCTACCACATCCGCAAAGTTAATGCCAGAAGTCTCAGAAGGCGACCTTGTTCTTCGGCGCGTTCAGTCCGCCAAGAATTCCAACAAGTTGATGCCGAAGTGGGAAGGCCCTTATCGGGTGAAACGAGTCACTAGGCCTGGCGCTGTCCGCCTTGAGACCGAAGATGGCTCTCCGGTGAGCAACTCCTGGAACATTGAGCATCTTCGTAAGTTTTACCCATAAGGCGCGGTTGCCGGAACCCGTTCCGGCAACCACCTTTTGTACAAGCCTTGCCGTTGTTGCATGTAACCCTTTGTACAAAGCCAGGCGCAGACCCCGTGCATAAATAAAGCTCATGTGCGCCGCACATCTTGTCAAATTTCATGCTTTTTTTTTCTTTTTGCATGTGTTATCTGACATTTTGTGCAGCACCTGCCCCCGGTAAGCAATAACGAGCCTTAAGGCTCCATATCTTTATTTTCTCTTCTTTCTTTTTCTCAAGAAAAAGGAAGGTTCCCTCGCCCACAAGTTCACCGGGGGGGAAGGAGAAGATAATGGTGTGGACCAGGCGTCGTTCAAGAAAGGATCGCCTTGCCGGAACGCAAACGACAGAAAAGCTAAGTTGCCAAAGTTTGAGCACAATCAGTTTTAAAAAATTTTAAGTTATCTTCCTTGAACGACCGTGCTTTGTATGGAAAACCTGTGCGCGGAGGAACCAACTCGTAGCTAGTTGCGCCCTTACTTTGTTTCGAGTCCGCTCAACAACTTAAGTGTGCTGCGACTAGTCGCGACAAGGTTTCTTGCCGGAAGCGACACCGCCAGCAGGCTGCTGATGTTCCGCACTCAGCGCCCGCGGCAAGGGTGCCTGCGCCGGCAAGTTCCCTGAAAGCGTAGGGTAAAAACATACAAAGGAAGGAATCAAGTAAAGGAAATAACATAGCAAATACTGCCCAAGATAAAGTTATATTACAAAGATAACTTGTCGCAGCACTGACTGAATTGTTCTCGTAACATGACTAGCAGCGGCAAGGAAAGGAGAAAACATGCGGCCTAATCTACACGACCGCCATCAACCCTCCTGACTTCATTCACCTTGTCCACAATGGGTGCGACAAGGGCCTTGAGTTCTTCAAGATCAGCACCCGCCGGCAGCTTCTTGAGGACGTTGGTGAGGTTGAGGCCTGGGTTGCGGAAGGCCACCTTCACCAACACCTTCTCCAGAACTCTGGCGCAGATCGTGCGCGACTCGTCGGCCAGCTGCTTTGGGATCCTTTCCCGGAGTTGCTGGAGGGCCGTCGCCACGCCCTTGAAGAACAGAGTGAGCTTGGCACTGGGCTGGAGGTTCTCGTCGGAGGAGTACCCGAAACCCTCCATTTCCAGTTGCGCCAGTTCCTCGTCGATGACTGTGGCGATGTTGACGAGGCCTTCCGTCCAGAGCTCCACAGTATCCCTGAAGGTGTTCTGGGTTTCGTCGGCCCTCGTCAGCAGCGCCTCGTTGGCCTTGATCTCCTCCTTCAAGGCCTCCTCCCGCTTCTTGGCGCCGTCCAGCGTCTCAGTCAGCGTAGCCAGCTTCAATTCGAGATCGCCATTGGAGTCCTTGGCGGCGCTCAGCTCCTTGCCCCTCTCGAGGAGGCGACCCTGCAGCTCGCCGTGGGCGAGGGCGTCCTTCTCGCGCTCGCGTTGGAGCGCGGCAAGCTCTTCATTCCTCGCCTTCAGATCGGCCTCTAGCTGCACCACTTTCACTTCCAGCTCCTTCTTGGCGGCCTCAGCAGCTGCGGCAGCATCTTTTGCCTCCTTGAGAGCCCCGCCAAGTGCTTGCTCGTGCGCAGCCAGCTCCTCCTCATAGCTGTCCAGATTGACTTTCCGCTGTGTTAGCTCGCCTTCCCGCACGGACAGCTCCTCGGAGGCAAGCCGCTGTTGCTCTTCGGCTTCAGCCTTCTCGAGGAGGACGGCCTTCCGCGCCTTGATAAGCTGCGCGCGCTCTTCCGCAATGGACCGGAGGGCTTCCTGATTGCGTTCCCGGAGCTCCTCTGCGCGCCTCTTGATATCCACTCCCGCCTGCGCGACAAGCGCTTCCCGGGATTCTACCTTGGCTTGTCGGGCGCGGTAGAGTGACAACAGCCTCCGCAGCAGCTATTCCTCCTCAGGCTCGCCACTGCTGCTGCTTGGCGCGTCGACAAGTGTCAACCCAGCGGAGGTGAGCACTTCTCCGTCAAAAGCTTCTCCTTCGACCGGCGCCCTGGAGCTTGACGCCCAGGGAAGCTTGATGAAAACCCCGTCGCCGGCCTTCAAGTAGGCGCCAGGCTGGGGCTCTTCGGAGCCTGGCGCTGCGTCAGCAGCGGAGGGATCGGCGGTCGGCGTAGTGCCTTGCGCTCCTGCGGCCCCAGGGTCGTCAGTGCGATCGCCGGATCCCTCGCCAGCTCCTGCGCCAGCAGCCTGGGCGGCCTCTTCGCCGGCAGGATCATCAGCGCCGGCCTCCTCCTCGGTAGCGGCGGCGTCATCAGTGTTGTCGTGCACGTTCTCCTCGCTGGTGGCTTCAGTCTCCATTGGCTCCGTGGAAGGTGGATCTGAAGACAGGAAGAGGGAGGAAAAGTCAAGCAAATATCCAAAAAGAAGATCAGAAGAAGAAGAACCCAAGGGAAGTTTTTGGACAAGAAGGATTACCTGTGCTGGGCTCTGTAGTCATGGGCTCCACCACCGGGGGATCACTGGTCCCATCCCTTGCAGGAGAACTGCCCCTTGCCGGGGACCTCTCCCTTGCCGGAGAGCGCTCCCTTGCCGGGGAATCATCCCTTGGCGGCGTAGTTGAAGCAGATAGCGCCTCAGGGGTGGCTTCCGGTTGCTCCTGATGAGCCTGTTCTGCTCCTACACAAGCAAACCAACAGTCAGATGTCAGTAAAGGAAAGAGCACCCATGCGCGCCCGACAACAGGAAGTGAACAAATACTTACGCTGGGGGCTGCGCTGGGGGCTGCTTCGGGGAGTAGTTGCCGGGTCCGACAAGGTGGTCTCAGACGCACCCTCTGTCGTCACAGCAGGATTGTCCTCGATGACAACCACGGGGACCTTGGCTCTCTTCGCCGCTCTCTGGGCCAGAGTCCTGAAAAGGAACAAGGTTCAAAAGAAAGCAGATCAGATACAAGACAGGAAACAGCAAGAATTGAAGAAATATAAGTACAACAAAAAAAATCTTACTCTTCTTCCTCCTCGTCGGAGCTGAGCGCGGAGAGGTCAAAGTCCGGTCCTCCTTCGGTGCGACGAGGCGGAGGAGTAGGCTCCCTTGGCCGCTTGGCGGGAGCTGCGGTAGGATCAGAAGCGGCGGCTCGAGAGGACCCCGCTCCAGTTGCCACAGCGGCATGAGACGCTCCCGCGGCAACGGTGCTTGTCGCGGTGGAGCGTGTCCCGCAGCGCGGCGGCTGTTGACCCGTTTGCCGCCCTGCTATGTCTCCGGTCCTGTGGAGGCGCCTTCTTGTTGGAGCTGGGGGCTGCACTGGGAGCTCCACTTGCGGCAAGTTTCTTGAAGACGGCTGGCCGCTTGCACCCTCGGCGGGCTCGCTCGATTCGGCTTCGGCCCCTCCCTCGCCGATGATTTCCCCGACAAGCTCGTCTCGATCGGCAAGGCTTGCCGCCTCGGCTGCCTCTGCCTCCTCCACAGTAAACCCAAACTCGCCCGCGGCGGCGGCGCCGCTGCCTCTTCTGCCCTGGTGGTGATGTGCCGCTTCTCGTCTTCAATGGTATCGCGGGTGAGGCTCCTCTGCTCGTCAGCGCGGACCGCCACCTCCACCAAGCTATCGAAGAACTGTTGCACGACGTCGTCGGCGGGCTCTTGCCAAGTTGGAATAATTCCATGCGAGTCGCACTCCGGCATCATTGCACGGATGCGATCGAGCGAAGAGTTGTTGCACAACGGGACGACGCCCTGCGGCGGCCTGAACCACTCGGGATGATTGGGGTCGTGCTTGAACAGCTCCTTGAGCATCGCATCCAACTCCAAGACAGTGAAATTGAAGTTGAGGCCCGGGCGCAACCTCATGATGTCCGCCGGACCCCCGAACAGCCAGGTGGGCCGCCCCCTCTCCTGCAGAGGGGCGATGCGGCGGCGAAGAAAGTCCGCGCCAACAGCGCCTACAGTAAGCCCGGCAAGCCTGAGTCGCAAGATCCAGGTGGTGGCAATCTTCAGCCTAGCATCGTCCGCCGCCAGGGCGCTCCAATCATTGCCGCGCACTGCTGGGGTTTGGCGCAGGGCAGTGAATGGCTGCGGGTTCTCCTCAACGATCCAGCACCATTCTGCTCTCCACTCATCCTATTTGCTGCGGAGCTCCCCCTCCAGATACGTCTCCTTCTTGCCGGTTCTTGAGATCCAGGCAATCCCGCCAGCTAAGGGCTCTCCTCTCTCGACCCGGGGCATGAAGTAGTGGCGGAAGAGGGCTACGTTTGGATGGATTCCGACAAAGTTCTCGCAGAGATGTGCGAAAACCGCCATGGTTAGGACAGCATTGGGGGTGAAGTCAAGGAGATGGAACCCGTAGGTGTTCATGATGTCACAGAAGAACTCAGAGAAGGGCGGGCAGAGCCCGCAGTAGAAGAACAGCGCAAAAGAAGGGGTATCCCTTTGGAGCCCGTTTCGAAGCAGAAGCGGCGGTGGAGAGTACCTGGGTGCGCGGATGCGCTCGCGTCTCCGTCGACCAGAAGAGATAGAACCACTCCCTCAGCTCCTTCGCAGAGAGCTCGGGGGGGGGGGGAGTTGCCCGCTCCTTTCGCAGCGCCTCAAGCCGCAGCGCCTCGGCCGACTTCGCACCCTTCCCGGTCTTCGGAGCCATGGCGGAGGCGGTGGGGGAGATCGAGGGCGTTGGCGGCGACGGTGGCGATGGGGGGCGGAGCGCTGTTCTCCTTCGGCCTTGGAAGCGGAGGGGAGCGGCGGAGATTTCTGACGTTGAAACCGCAAGTGGCGAAGGTGGGGGAACTGCCCCTGTTTCCCCTGCTTATAAAGAGGAGGAGGTGAACGTTACACTTTTTCCGAATAAAGAATCACCCACGATCTCTCCCACGACACCGCATTCGACGTGTGCCGTTACCGGAGGGCGCGGTGGATACGGAGTCAGATACGGCGTGGACCCAGGCCGCGCGTGCCCGTGCCCTGTTTTGGGCCTGGCCCAACAGCGCTCGGCACCGCGTGTGGCCCAGGCCCGGGGGCTCCTGTCGGTGTACTAAAGTAGGGGTACCTTAGTATCCCGAACTTGTGCACGGGCAGTCGCAGTGCCCCGCGGCAAGGCTTGCCAGGTGCCCGCCAAGGTCCTCTGTGTTTCCTTTGGAGCCATTCAAGAACAAAGTGTCCAAGCCAAGAAGACAAGGCCCCGGCAAGAGGAGCTTGCTGGGAAGGACAAAGCCCCGGCAAGAGGAGGTTGCCGGGAAGACCAACCAAAGCATTTCAAGGAACTTGTCGTGACGCGCCGCGCGTCCCGGCAAGACCCGGCGAGCGACAAGCTTCCGGGCGCGGCAAGACAACGACCGCGGCAAAGTGCTTGCCGCAGCGAAGCCACCATTCTGTGCCTACGCTCCAGCGCATCCGTCGACGTGTTGCCACAGGACCATTCCAGGCGCACGTGGCGAGAGGCTGTGTAGCCAAGCGGTGCGAGGTGGCGAGCGAAGATGACGAGATGGCCATCGTGGCAAGCGGTGGCGCCCCTAACGGTCGCTTTTCTGCACTGTTTGGGCGACGCGGACGGGCATTAAATGCTCTTGTCCCCTGCCGTCAGAGTTAGGTAGGATCCACTGTAGAAGCAGTTGTACCAACCACTCTTTTTACATTTGTACCCTTGCATGCGTTGCCACCTGTCGGTGACCCCTTTAGCGTATAAAAGGAGGCCCATGCGCAACGTAGAAGAGGTTCAACTCATTCGAAACCAGAACACTCCCACGCTCTCGAGCAAGAGCATAATACAACCACAAAGCAGCAGTAGGAGTATTATCTCTCCGGGGAGCTCCAAAGCTGGGTAAAATTGCTCGTGTGTTCCGCCTCGATCCACTCTTCGTGCGATCTCCGCTCCCTGCTGGACCGAAAGGGGCCCTGCCCCATAGGTGTTCGTTTCCCACGACACACTACGATCGAGATTCAACAAGAATAGACCATTCATCAAAGGTGCATGACCATAAAAGATATTACTGTTATAAATAGAACAACCATTATTCTGTGATTTAAATGAATAACTGTCTCGCATTAAACAAGATATAGATATAATGTTCATGCTCAATGATAACCCACAAGTGTAGGGGATCGCAACTGCTTTCGAGGGTAGAGTATTCAACCCAAATTTATTGATTCAACACAAGGGGAGGCAAAGAATATTCTTAAGTATTAGCAGTTGAGTTGTCAATTCAACCACACCTGTATAACTTAGTATCTGCAACAAAGTATTTAGTAGCAAGCAGTATGGTAGTAACGGTAACAGTGGCAAAAGTAAAGATAGCACTTTTGTAGTAGTTGTAACAGTAGCAACGGAAAAGTAAATAAGCGAAGCACAATATGTGAAAAGCTCGTAGGCATTGGATAAGTGATGGATAGTTATGTCGGATGCGATTCCTCATGTAATAGCTATAACATAGGGTGACAAAGAACTAGCTCCAGTTCATCAATGTAATGTAGGCATGTATTCTGAATATAGTCATACGTGCTTATGGAAAAGAACTTGCATGACATCTTTTGTCCTACCCTCCCGTGGCAGCAGGGTCCTAGTGGAAACTAAGGGATATTAAGGCCTCCTTTTAATAGAGTACCGAACCAAAGCATTAACACATAGTGAATACATGAACTCCTCAAAATACGGTCATCACCAAGAAGTATCCTGATTATTGTCACTTTGGGGTTGTCAAATCATAACACATAATAGGTGACTATAGACATGCAAGATAGGATCAAGAACTCACATATATTCATGAAAACATAATAGGTTCAGATCTGAAATCATGGCACTCGGGCCCTAGTGAAAATCATTAAGCATAGCAAAGTCATAGCAACATCAATCTCAGAACATAGTGGGTACTAGGGATCAAACCCTAACAAAACTAACTTGATTACATGGTAAATCTCATCCAACCCATCACCGTCCAGCAAGCCTACGATGGAATTACTCACGCACGACGGTGAGCATCATGAAATTGGTGATGGAGGATGGTTGATGATGACGACAGCGATGAATCCCCCTCTCCAGAGCCCCGAACGGACTCCAGATCAGCCCTCCCGAGAGAGATTAGGGCTTGGCGGCGACTCCGTATTGTAAAACGTGATGAAACTTTCTCTCTGATTTTTTTCTCCACGAAACAGAATATATGGAGTTGGAGTTGAGGTCGGTGGAGCATCAGGGGGCCCACGAGACAGGGGCGCACCCAGGTGAAGAGGGCACGCCCCCACCCTCGTGGACAGGGTGTGGGCCCCTGGCCTTGATTCTTTTGCCAGTATTTTTTATATTTTCCAAAAGTTATCTCCGTGGATTTTCAGGTCATTCCGAGAACTTTTGTTTTCTGCACAATAAACAACACCATGGCAGTTCTGCTGAAACAGCGTCAGTCCGAGTTAGTTTCAATCAAATCATGCAAGTTAGAGTCCAAAAGAAGGGCAAAAGTGTATGGAAAAGTAGATCGTTGGAGACGTATCAACTCCCCCAAGCTTAAACCTTTGCTTGTCCTCAAGCAATTCAGTTGATAAACTGAAAGTGATAAAGAAAAACTTTGACAAACTCTGTTTGCTCTTGTTGTTGTAAATATGTAAAGCCAGAATTCAAGTTTTCAGCAAAGATTATGAACTAACCATATTCACAATAACACTTAGGTCTCATGTTTTCTCATATCAATGGCATAATCAACTAGCGAGCAATAATAATAAATCTCGGATGACAACACTTTCTCAAAACAATCACAATATGATATAACAAGATGGTATCTCGCTAGCCCTTTCTGAGTCCGCAAAACATGAATGCAGAGCACCTTTAAAGACCAGGGACTGACTAAACATTGTAATTCATGGTAAAAGAGATCCAGTCAAGTTATACCCAATATAAACTAATAGTAATGAATGCAAATGACAGTGTTCTCTCCAGCGGGTGCTTTTTAATAAGAAGGTGATGACTCAACATAAAAGTAAATAAATAGGCCCTTCGTAGTGGGAAGCAGGGATTTGTAAAGGTGCCAGAGCTCGATTTTAAAATAAAGATGAATAACATTTTGAGCGGCATACTTTCACTGTCAACGCAAGAACTATGAGATGGCGATATCTTCCATGCTATATACATTATAGGCGGTTCCCAAACAGAATGATAAAAGTTTATACTCCCCCACCACCAACAAGCATCAATCCATGGCTTGCTCGAAACAACGAGTGCCTCCAACTAACAGCAGCCCTTGAGGAGTTTTGTTTAATTATTTCGATTTGCTTTGATCTTTTTGATCATGGGACTGGGCATCCCGGTTACCAGCCATTTTCTCGTGAATGAGGAGCGGAGTCCACTCCTCTTGAGAATAACCCACCTAGCATGGAAGATACAGACAACCCTAGTTGAAACATGAGCTGCTCGAGCATACAAAACAGAATTTCATTTGAAGGTTTGGAGTTTGGCACATACAAATTTACTTGGAATGACAGGTAGATACCGCATATAGGAAGGTATGGTGGACTCATATGGAATAACTTTGGGGTTCATGGAGTTTGGATGCACAAGCAGTATTCCCGCTTAGTACAGGTGAAGGCTAGCAAAAGACTGGGAAGCGACCAACTGAGAGAGCGACAACAGTCATCAACATGCACTAAAATTAATTTACACCAAGTACAAGCATGAGTAGGATAAAATCCACCGTGAACATAAATATCGTGAAGGCTATGTTGATTTGTTTCAACTACATGCGTGAACATGTGCCAAGTCGAGTCACTCAATTCATTCAAAGGAGGATACCATCCCATCATGCCACATCATAATCATTTTAATAGCATGTTGGCACGCAAGGTAAACCATTATAACTCATAGCTAATTAAGCATGGCACAAGCAACTATAATCTCTAAATGTCATTGCAAATATGTTTACTTATAATAGGCTAAATCAGGAACGATGAACTCATCATATTTACAAAACAAGAGAGGTCGAGTTCGTACCATCTTCTCTCATCTCAATCAGTCCATCATGTATCGTCGTTATTGCCTTTCACTTGCACGACCGAACGATGTGTATAATAATAATAGTGCATGTGCATTGGACTAAGCTGGAATCTGCAAGCATTCAATTCAAGAGACAAGACAAAGTAATACGGGCTCGAAATTAAATCAACAATCATGCATATGAGAGCCACTAAACATTTTCAATATGGTCTACTACTCTCGACCCCCAAAGAAAAGAAAATAAAATAAAACTATTTATACGGGAAAGCTCCCATCAAGTAAAAGAAGAACGAAAAATCTTTTTGGGTTTTTTCATTTAATTACTACTACAAGCATGGGAATTAAACTAACTATTTTTTTGTTTTTTCTTAAGGTTTATCAAACACACAAGAAGAAAGCTAGAAAAAGAAATTAAACTAGCATGGATAATACAATGAAAGAGTATGAGCACCGACAACTAGAATAGTGTGTGAACATGAATGTAAAGTCGGTGAGAAATACGTACTCCCCCAAGCTTAGGCTTTTGGCCTAAGTTGGTCTAATGACAAGGATAGCCTAGCTGATATCCGAAGTTATAACTGGGGTCATACTGAGATGCAGCAGCAAATGCATCCTGATCTACGGCATGTTGGCGAGCCGCCTCCGCTCTCCCCTCGTGTTCAGCTGCCTCCTCCCTGGTAACAACATATCTTCGTTTTGCCTGGTAATCAAAAAGGGAAGGAGCAGGGAGAGTAACATGGACAGAGCTACGTCTGTCAAAGATTAGTCGATACTGGAGGAATTGTTCATTCCTCAAAAGAAAATGATGTTTGACCATCGCGTCATAATCTAAATAAGCACGAAGCAACTCCATATCCTCCTCTCGTGGGGCTATACCAAGATAATTAGCAACACGGGTCGCATAAATCCCTCCAAATAAATCTCTAGATATACCATTATTACGCAATCTACGTGCAACTATTGCCCCCAAGTTGTAATCTTTATTACCTAACACAACAGTCTTGAGGGCACAAAGATCAGGGACACACATGTGACATGCTTCATCTTTACCGTTAATGCATCTACCAATGAAGATAGCAAAATAATGTATAGCAGGAAAATGAATGCTCCCTATGGTAGCTTGTGCTATATCCCTAGATTCTCCCACAGTAATACTAGCAAGAAAGTTTTTATATTCAGATCTGTGGGGTTCATGAACATTGCCCCACTGCGGGAGTTTGCAAGCAGTTGTAAAATCTTCTAAGTCCATGGTATAAGATTGATCGTAAATATCAAACAGGACACTCTGAGAAATACGCGAAGATGTATATTTAAACCTTCTTACGAATGAATCAGTCAATTGGTAGTACCGAGGACACTTACCTTGTAAGAAGTCCTCAAGATCGACATTATGCACATATGCGTCAAATTCATCCTTAATGCCTGCATTGACCATAAAATCTTCTGATGGCCACTCACAAGCTCGCACTTCGGCATCCCTTGTGTGACGCCCCCGATTCAATCGTACACTAATCATACACGCAAATGTGTACGATCAAGATCAGGGACTCATGGGAAGATATCACAACACAACTCTAGACACAATCAAAATAATACAAGCTTTATATTACAAGCCAGGAGCCTCGGGGGCTCGAATACATAGCTCGAAACACAAGAGTCAGCGGAAGCAACAATATCTGAGTACAGACATAAGTTAAACAAGGATGCCTTAAGAAGGCTAGCACAAAAGCAACACGATTGAAGAGGCAAGGCCTCCTGCCTGGGACCTCCTAAACTAACTCCTGGTCGTCGGCGATCTTCCCGTAGTAGCATCCATCGGCGGTGGCATCTAGCTCCAAGGATCCACCATCTGGTTGCATCAACCGGAAAAAAGAAAGAAGGGGGGAAAAGGGTAGCAAAGCAACCGTGAGTACTCATCCAAAGTACTCGCAAGCATCAGGTCTATACTAAGTATGCATTGGTATCAAATGGAAGGGTTGTATCTGTGGACTGAACTGCAGAATGCCAGAATAGAAGGGGAAGGCCTAGCCTATCAAAGACTAGCATCTTCACGCAGCTCCGAGCATCTTGCAGTATGTAGAAGAGTAAAGAATAGCAGTTTAATATTAACAAGCATGTTGTATCATTAACGCCCAGAGATCCTTCCCCGACTCCCTGCGAGAAAGCAATCCCGGAGCCACATATCTTAAGTATCCATTTGTAGTTGTATAAGATCAGGATATAAGTCTGAATGTCCGTTACCGTGGACACGGCTATTAATAGATAATCTTCCCTGCAGGGGTGCACCACGTTACCCAACACGCTCGATCACTCTGGCCGGACACACCTTTCTAGGGTCCATGCCCGCCCTCGGAAGATCAACACGTCGCAGTCCGACCTAGGCTCAGCAGAGAGGTCCCCGCCGGTCTACCTCCTAAGCACTCCGGGGTCTGGGCCCATCGCTCGTTGCACTCCGGGTCGTTGCGCGCAGGGCGGGTCCAGGCTCCACCTCTACATGGATGGTACCGGCCCAGCCATGCCGCACTGCTGAACTGGACGTCTGACAAAGCTTCGGCTGATACCACGACGTCGAGGCCCATATCTATTCTCGTGTGGTGGTTAGTGCGTAAAGGCCAAAGGCCAACTCAGAACAAATACCCAAACCATAGTGTATTATTAGCTCGCGGAGACGAGCAGAGACTCACGATCGAAAGTGACCCCGTCGCCCCGTCTCGTGGACTTACGACAAGGGCCTAGAATGCCCGGTCGTGCCACGTAACCATCTTATGGGTGCTCTCCGGGCTCGCCCGACTTTCACCAAGGTCTCAAGTAAAGTCATGGTAACCATGTGTCCAACCATCAAGGGGAAAACCCGAGGAATCACCCTTGAAGGATTCCACTCAATGTAATCATCAAGGTGAACATAAGAGGGACCACCCTCGAGGTTCACACTTGAGGTGTTGAACGACAGAGCCGTATCAGGAATGATGAAAGAAGAAATCACCCTCGATGACCACGACCGAATAGCTACACTACAGAATTATCATCAGGAGTGCGTTATGAGGGATCACCCTCGGCACTCGATAGTAGCTCTGCAGAGTCGAGCAACAAAAGGGGCGTGATGTGATGTGAGGTGTCAGGATCTGGTCATCGATCACGTTGGTTGAGTCGTCGATGATGAAGCAGGGGCAACAAGGACAAGTACTGGGGGTCACTGATGGATCACTAACCAACCTATACTAAGCAGTTTAGGATAAGAGGGTAGGTATCAATAGCAGGTACAAAAGCAGGCTATGCATCAGAATAGGAGCAAACAATAACAGTAGCAAAATCTAATGCAAGCATGAGAGTATAGAATGGGCGATATCGGGGTGATCAAAGGGAGGAGCTTGCCTGGTTGCTCAGACCAGAAGGAGGGTCGTCGTCGAAGTAGTCGATCACAGCGACATCAGCATCGGTCTCGGGGTCTACCGGAGAGAAGAGGGTGTATAAACAATAAGTACAGAGCAAACGAGTGCATAATAGGACCACAAGCAGAGCGACGTGTTCTAACGCGGTGCTAGGCGATACAGGCGAAGGGGGAAAACAACCGGGAAAGTTTTCCCGGTTCCGGACGTTTGTCAGACAGATGAACCGAAGGGCAAAAGTTCAACGTTTTCTATGCTAGGGACGCGTGGCGGACAAACGGACCGCGTGTTCGGATTCGTCTCGTCGTTCTGAGCAACTTTCATGTACAAAGTTTTTCCATCCGAGTTATGTATTATTTTCTATGATTTTCTAAAATTTTAACAATATTCTAAAATTTCTGGTTTTGTTTTAATTCAAGTTGACCAAGTCAATTTGACTGGTCAAAGGGGAGGTGGTGGCCCACATGTCATAAAGCTATATCTAATCTAATAAATAAAAACTAACTTAATCAAATGGAGCCCACATGTCATAGTGCAGCAACTAACCTAACTAGCAGGATTAGTCCCTAATCTAATCTGAAATAGGGCCGGCCAGAGGCATAGCAGCCTCACGGCTATTGCACATACATGCACCGCACAGGGGCACTCGGCCATGGCTACGGCCACAACCGAGGCCATTGCAGGAGCGGCCAGCAGCGGCTGTGGCTATGAGCAGCAGCAGCAAATAGCAGTAGGAGACTAGCAGGGAGCAGCAGCACAATAGCAAGAGCAGCAGCATAGGAGAGCGGTAGCAGTAGCAGCACAAGGAAAAGCAGTAGCAGGGCGAGCGCGGGAGCAGTGGATGGGCGACAGAGGGGCAGCCGGTGCGGTCAGGCACGGCGAGGCGCGCACCCGCGGACGGAGTGGGTCGCGGCCGCCGCGCGACTAGGCAGCAGCGGGGTCGTGCGGGGCAGTAGCGCGGGGGCGGTGGCCAGTCGTGGCGGAAGGCACATCGAATGGTGGTGATGGTTTGTGCCGAGGTGGCCGGAAGTGGCGCCGGCGACGAGCCGTTGCGGAGGTGAGATCCGGCAAGAATGGTGGAGCGGCCTAGAGGACGAACGCGAGCAAGAGGAGAGAGGGAGAAGGAAGAGGAGCTCACATGACTCCTGCAGATGCGCGAAGTGGGCTCGGGGGAGGCTCGGAGATGCCGGAATTCGACGGCGAGGGCGGCAGTGCCCGAGGTTGAAGACGATGGGGATCCGGGGCTGCAGTGCCTCCCAGCTCGCGCTGCTTGCCGTAGTCGACGGAGGTGATGACGGTGGTACTCCTCGACGTCTTTGTGTGGCTCGGGGAGTCGTCGGCCACGGCCACGACGAGGCGGCAGCGGTGGCCGCGTCGGGTGGGCACAGGGGAGGAAGGAAAGGAGGGGAAGAAGGGGATCTGGAGGAGGGGGCGAGGGAGATATTTGTGCGAGGGGGAGCTAACGAGCCCGAGGGAGGGGAGCCCGAGGCGTCAGCCTTATCCCCTCGGGGCGTCGCCGGCGAGGCGATCCGGCGGGGACTCGTCCCCTGTAGCGACGGGGTCGCTTGAACAGAAGTCGACCGGGGGGCTGGCTGGTCGCGGCCAGCTGGCCAAGAGGCCCAGTTAGACCAGCGGGTTGCTTTTTCTTTAACTCTTTTGCATTTTCTTTTTTAAAAAAATGCTATGCAATATTCGAGCTGCCAAAAGGAATTCTGAAATATTGTGGGACTTGGCCAAATAAATACATTACAATATTTGGCACCCGCCTCAAAAAGTTTGGGAGGAGTTTGAATTGATTTGGATTTTTCACAAATTGAAAAGCATTTAAAAATGCTGATTTGAAACTGCTTTAATTCACAGGGGAAATTAGCTACCTCAAATGATGTTGAATCACTCATGGAATTTAGTTAGTGAATATTTGCAACCCAGCAAACATTTTTGTTTTACTGTTTGGAGAAATAATTTATTTGACTTTATTTTAGAATTGAATTTGAATTGGCTTTGAATCTAAGTGATATTAGCAACAGTAACGGTGATGACTTGGCATCATTTGTAAGGGATTACTATAGCTTGATTATCCGGGTGCTACACCTTGGTGGTTGATCGTCCTGCTCACGCATAGTACGCCTAGGTCCTCTCTTTGTTGAGGAACCACCTTGATACACTATCCTAGACATATTTCTTTCTCTGAAAAATTCCTGAAATTTTTAGTAACTTCAAAATAAAAGTGAATAAAATTAAACAAGATTGGTAGCAACTACTCCTACAAGTGCCTAGAGCCTATATCATGCATTAGAATTACTTGGGACCTCATAAATTTGACATGCAAGCTCAAGAACAGGGTCACCTATGGCGCAAAAATTTGCAATGAATAAATCGCTAGAACAAAAACTAATTGAATCGATGGAGGAGTCACATACGAAGCAACAATCTCCCAAAGCAGTTTTGTGAATGGAACTTTGAGCAAGGAGATCGAAAATCACAGCAAAATGAGCTAGAACTCGTGCTTGAGCTGGATGGGGATTTTTTTGGTAGGAAGATGGAGTGTGTGGGTGCAGGAATAAGTGGAGGGAGGCCACCGTGGGCCCACGAGATAGGGGGGCGCGTCCAGGGGGTGTGGGCGCGCCCTCCACCCTCGTGGCCAGGTGCTTGCCCCCCTGCAGTGTTTTCAGTGCCTAAAATCCTCAAATATTCCATAAAAAATCATACTAAATTTGCAGGGCATTTGGAGCACTTTCATTTTCAGGATATTTTTTTATTGCACGGATAATTCAGAAAACAGACAGATAATACTATTTTTGCTTTAAATAACACAAAGTAAAGAAGAGGGTACAGAAGGTTGTGCCTTCTAGTTTCATCCATCTCATGATCATCAAAATGAATCCACTAACAAGGTTGATCAAGTCTTGTTAACAAACTCATTCCGAATAACATGGAACCGGAGAAATTTTAAATAACACTAGGTTACCTCAACGGGGATATGCACATCCCCAACAATAAGAATATCATACTTTTTCTTGACAGTAGGAAAAGGAAATTCAAAACCTCCAATAATGATAGTTGGAACTTTTCCAATAGACTTGATGTTATGACATTGAGGTTGTTTCCTCGGAAAGTGTACCGTATGCTCATTACCATTAACATGAAAAGTGACATTGCCTTCGTTGCAATCAATAACAGCCCCTGCAGTATTCAAAAAGGGTCTACCAAGGATAATCGACATACTATCGTCCTTGGGAATATCAAGAATAACAAAGTCCGTTAACATAGTGACATTTGCAACCACAACAGGCACATCCTCACAAATACCGACAGGTATAGCAGTTGATTTATCAGCCATTTGCAAAGATATTTCAGTAGTTGTCAACTTATTCAATTCAAGTCTACGATATAAAGAGAGAGGCATAACACTAACACCGGCTCCAAGATCATATAAAGCAGTTTTAACGTAATTTCTTTTAATGGAGCATGGTATAGTTGGTACTCCTGGATCTCCAAGTTTCTTTGTTATTCCATCCTTAAAAGTATAATTAGCAAGCATGGTGGAAATTTTAGCTTCCGGTATCTTTCTTTTATTTGTAATGATATCCTTCATATATTTAGCATAAGGATTTAATTTAAGCATATCAGTTAAGCGCATACGTAAGAAGATAGGTCTAATCATTTTAGCAAAGCGCTCAAAATCCTCATCATCCTTTGTCTTGGATGGTTTAGGAGGAAAGGGCATGGGTTTCTGAACCCATGGTTCTCTCTCTACCATGCTTCCTAGCAATAAAGTCTCTCTTATCGTAACATTGATTCCTTGATTGTGGGTTATCAAGATCAACAACAGGTTCAATCTCTACATCATTATTATTGCTAGGTTGAGCATCAACATGAACATTATCATTAACATTAGCACTAGTTTCATGTTCATGACCTGATTGTGTTTCAGCATGAGAAATAGAAATATCATTGGGATTCTCAGGTGTGTCTACAACAGGTTCACTAGAAGCATGCAAAGTCCTATCGTTTTTCTTTTTCTTTTTAGAAGAACTAAGTGCCTCTAAATTATTTCTCTGAGATTCCTGCTCGATTCTCTTAGGGTGGCCTTCAGGATACAAAGGTTCCTGAGTCATTCTACCAGTTCTAGTAGCCACTCTAATAGCAAAATCATGTTTATTATTTAATTCATCGAGCAAATCACTTTGAGCTTTAAGTACTTGCTCAACTTGAGTGGTAACCATAGAAGCATATTTGCTAATGAGTTTAAGTTCACCTTTAACTCTAGCCATATAATCACTCAAGCGTCCTATCTCAAAAGCATTATTCTTTAATTCTCTACCAACATAAGTGTTAAAACTTTCTTGTCTAGCCATAGTCATCAAATTCATCTAAGCATGGGCTATGGAATTTAGTAGACAGGATTTCAACTTTATCATATCTATAGAGAGAATTTACCTTTACTACCTATGTCGGGTTATCAAGACAATGTATTTCTTCAACATGCGGTATATTAAGACCATGTATTCTTCAATAAGAGGCAAATTCTTAACATCTTCAACTTTAATACCCTTTTCTTTCATTGATTTCTTTGCCTCTTGCATATCTTCAGGACTGACAAATAGAACACCTCTCTTCTTCGGAGTTGGTTTAGGAATAGGCTCAGGAGTTGGCTCAATTGGCTCAGGAATTGCCTCGGGAATTGGCTCAGGAAGAGTCCAATTATTTTCATTAATCAACATATTATTCAATAGTAATTCAGCTTGGTCGACTGTTCTTTCCCTGAAAACACAACCAGCCCAACTATCCAAGTAGTCCTTGGAAGCATCGGTTAGTCCATTATAAAAGATATCAAGTATTTCATTTTTCTTAAGAGGATCATCAGGCAAAGCATTAAGTAATCGGAGAAGCCTCCCCCAAGCTTGTGGGAGACTCTCTTCTTTGATTTGCACAAAATTATATATTTCCCGCAAGGCAGCTTGTTTCTTATGAGTAGGGAAATATTTAGCATAGAAGTAATAAATCATATCCTAGGGACTACGCACACAACCAGGATCAAGAGAATTAAACCAAGTTTTAGCATCACCCTTTAATGAGAAAAGAAATATCTTAAGGATATAATAATAGCGAGACTTCTCATCATTAGTAAACAGGGTGGCTATATCATTTAACTTGGTAAGATGTGCCACAACAGTTTCAGATTCAAGGCCATAAAAAGGATCAGATTCAACCAAAATAATTATTTCAGGATCAACAGAGAATTCATAATCCTTATTTAGCTAATAACTTCTTAAGATCATATCTATCTTTGCAAGCAAAAATAGCTCGAGCAGTTTCCTCATCCATAACATAACTGTAGGACCTTGAAGTATGTCTAGAGGGGGGGTGATTAGACTACTTGACCAATTAAAAACTTAACCTTTTCCCAATTTTAGAGTTTAGCAGATTTTAGCTATTTAGGACAATTCAAGCAATCATCACACTATTCAAGCAAGCATGCAAAGAGTATATAGGCAGCGGAAATTAAAGCATGCAACTTGCAAGAAAGTAAAGGGAAGGGTTTGGAGGATTCAAGCGCAATTGGAGACAGGGATGTTTTTGGCGTGGTTTCGATAGGTGGTGCTATCGTACATCCACATTGATGGAGACTTCAACCCACGAAGGGTAACGGTTGCGCGAGTCCACGAAGGGCTCCACCCACAAAGGGTCCACGAAGAAGCAACCTTGTCTATCCCACCATGGCCGTCGCCCACGAAGGACTTGCCTCACTAGCAGTAGATCTTCACGAAGTAGGCGATCTCCTTGCCCTTACAAACTCCTTGGTTCAACTCCACAATCTTGTCGGAGGCTCCCAAGTGACACCTAGCCAATCTAGGAGACACCACTCTCCAAGAAGTAACAAATGGTGCGTTGATGATGAACTCCTTGCTCTTGTGCTTCAAATGATAGTCTCCCCAACACTCAACTCTCTCTCATAGGTTTTGGATCTGGTGGAAAGAATATTTGAGTGGAAAGCAACTTGGGGAAGGCTAGAGATCAAGATTCATATGGTAGGAATGGAATATCTTGGCCTCAACACATGAGTAGGTGGTTCTCTCTAAGAAATGGTAAGTTGGAAGTGTAGGTTTGTTCTGATGGCTCTCTCCACGAATGAAGAGGAGGTGGAGGGGTATATATAGCACCCACACAAAATCTAACTATTACACACAATTTACCAAACTCGGTGGGACCGATTTAACAGACTCGGTTGGACCGATTTAGTAAACCTAGTGACCGTTAGTGATTTTCGATGGGACTGACATGCATCTCGGTGAGACCGATTCGGTTAGGGTTAGGGCATAACGTAATCTCGGTAAGACCGATTACACAAACTCGGTGAGACCGATTTGGTAATAAGCTTTCTAGAGAGTTGGTCAGGTAAACTCGGTGGGACCGATTTGCTCTTTTCGGTGAGACCGAAATGTTACAAAAGGGAAACAAAGAGTTTACATTGCAATCTCGGTGGGACCGATCGCTCACTTCGGTTAGACCGAAACGTTACAAAGGGAAACAGAGAGATTACAATCCCATCTCGGTGAGACCGAGATCCCTATCGGTAAGACCGATTTGCTTAGGGTTTGTGGCAGTGGCTATGACTTTTGGAATCGGTGGCGCCGGATATGAAGAATCGGTCTGACCGATTTTGGCTTTGGGTTTAGGTCATTTGTGGATGTGGGAAAGTAGCTGAGGGTTTTGGAGCATATCACAAAGCACATGAAGCAAGAGGCTCATTAAGCAACACCTCATCCCTCCTTGATAGTATTGGCTTTTCCTATAGACTCAATGTGATCTTGGATCACTAAAATATAAAATGAAGAGTCTTGAGCTTTTGAGCTTGAGCAAATCCTTTGTCCTTAGTATTTTGAGGGATCCACTTTCATCATCCATGCCATGCCATTCATTGAGCTTTCCTGAAATAATAGTCTTGGAATAGCATTAGCTCAGTGAGCTATATGTTGTTATGAATTACCAAAACCACCTAGGGATAGTTGCACTTTCAATCTCCCCCTTTTTGGTAATTGATGACAACATATAGATCAAAGCTTCGACAAATGATAATAAGATTGAATAACATCGTCCCTTTGAGAAGTATGTGATAAGCAAGAGCTCCCCCTAAATTTGTGCATAATTTAAGATTTGCTTTGGACTGCAAATGCACAATGAGTTAGGCTCATGGGTTACTCTTCCATGTCACATACATCTTGGTGGAGCGCTCAAAATAATAAATATTGAATACATGCACTCATCACCCACGATAATATCATCAAACATGCATAAGTGTAGCTTATGATCAAACACATGATCATCAATGTCTCACAAGCATAGTATCTCAAGCAATCAAAAGCAAACAAGTTTTAACCACCAAATAAAGCAACAGAGAACAAAAGCAACACACTCTTTCTCGAAGCCTATGATCTATACATCTTTCTCCCCCTTTGGCAACAAGTTACCAAAAAGTTCATAGAAAATGCATAGTGCTAGATCGACTCTCAGGCTTGATCTTCAGGTGGTGGTGTCCGGATAACTCCAAGGACGAAGGCTTCAGTTGAAGTAGAGGGTGCTGGAGTTGACGCTGCAGCTGGTTGCACTAGAGCTGAAGGGGCTGTAGCTGGTGCAGATGTTGTTGCTCTGGTGTCTGTCACAGGCACTGCAACTGACCTCTGGGCTCTAGGCACTCTGGCAAACACCTTTGTTGTAGTCTTGCCCTGCCTCTCCTGCATGTCATCCTGCAGCTGCTCTACAACTGACTGAATCTCAGTTACTTTGACATCAAGGTCATGGAATTTGAGTTCCATGATACTTTCCAGGCTCTCCTGATTTCTGAGTGAGGGTGGCCAGTCCCTTCTCAATCCTCAGTGTTGATGCTATCAAGTAACCAAGCTGCTCCTTCTTGTTCTTCAAGAAATATTCAGATGCCTCCTCTTGAGTTGGCATCTTGGCAGCCTTCTCCTTCTTTGCCTTCTCCTTCTTCTCTTGAGCTTGAACTGATGTTGGATCATTCTCATTCATGACAACCTCATTGTCCTCAAAGTCTAGATAAAGTGGAAAATGTTCCTTATCCAATTGATATTTCCCTGTGCCCATCTTTGAGTTTATCAACTCCTGAATCTAAGGGGCATATCCACAGCTCCTCTTCTGATCTGCTGCAGTCCTCTTAATGGTTTCAATCGTAAGGCTCATGACTTTAAACTTTTGTGGCACATCAAACACATGCAACATGTTGATGGCATGCCCTCTGATCATGTTATGGTCACCAGACTTGGGCAACAGAGTATGCCTCAGAATCCAATTGATGGTTGGTAGCCCTGACAGCAGAAAGTGGACTGATCCAAACTTGTGTGTCTCAACTGCCTTGTCTGGGATCTCCTTGTACATGTGTGCCATGGAATTGTGATCCATCTTCTTCTTTGCATAGATATCCAGGTCATCCTCATTTTCTTTTGGGGCATTTATTAGACTTGCCCATTCTTCAACAGTTGACTGGTACCTTGTACCTTCAGACATCCAAACAATTTTTCCATCTAGATAAAAGTGTGATGTGGAGGAGAATTGCATGATAAGTTCATCATTCTAGTGGGTGAGCTTTTTCCCAACAAAATCAGCAACTCCACAAGCAACAAAGCTTTCTTGCACTCCAGGATAGTGCTCTTCATTGTCCTTGATGTAGGTCCAGTCGACCCACCTCATTTCACATACTATGGGCTTCTTATCCAACATAATTGTCTGATAGAAGTCCTCTTGTTCCTTTGTATGGAACCTGTAGTCAACAGCAGTTCTTCTCCTTGAGACATATGGATCTTCCATCCTCCATAGCCTCAACCCTGAGTCCTTCCTGATCCTCATGTCCTCAGCCACAGGATGGGCATCATTGTGGTCTGGTATCTTGGGCTTGAGCTTCCTTAGGACCTGTCCTTCTTCATCTTCTTCATCAACAACATTTGGCACTAGGGCCTTGTTCTTCTCAGCAGCTGGAATACTCCTAGTATTCCTCTTTGGTACTTGCTTGGCCTTGGAGGCAGCTTTGGGTGCTTCCTTGGGCTTAGATGTTGCAGCCCCTGACCTTATAGCATGACCCATAAGCTTGGGTGCCATAGGTGCTGGTGCAGCAACCTCTTCTACCTCTTCAGCATCTCTTCTCATAGAGGGCTTTCCAAGAACCTGGGCAGTTGTGGTTCTTGCTCTCTTCTTTTTCTTGTCCTGAGCACCTTCATCCTCTGATTCTATGGTGAACTTCATAGTCTCTCCAATGGGAACTTTCTGAGATTTGGAAGTTGTGACTTTCTTTGCAGGTGCCTCTTTGGGTTCAGTCTGTTTCTGGCACTTGAGTGGACCTTCTGGCTTTGGGCATTGGTGTCCTCTTGGCAGGAACTTTCTTGTTGAGGCCTGGCTTTGTATTCTTTGCTGAGCCATATTCCTTCTTGAGCACTACTTTCTTGGAAGTAGCCTCATCTTCTTCAGCTTTACAGTCCTCATCTTCTGAGTCTGAAGTTCTCTTCCTCCTTTGCCTGGTAGCAGCCTTGGGCAGTGTCGGTGTCAAAACCGGCGGATCTCGGGTAGGGGGTCCCGAACTGTGCGCCTAGGCGGATGGTAACAGGAGACGAGGGACACAATGTTTTTACCCAGGTTCGGGCCCTCTCGATGGAGGTAAAACCCTACGTCCTGCTTGATTAATATTGATGATATGGGTAGTACAAGAGTAGATCTACCACGAGATCAAGGAGGCTAAACCCTAGAAGCTAGCCTATGGTATGATTGTTGTAATGTATGTTGTCCTACGAACTAAAGCCCTCCGGTTTATATAGATACCGGAGAGGGCTAGGGTTACACAGAGTCGGTTACAATGGTAGGAGATCTTCGTATCTGTATCGCCAAGCTTGCCTTCCACGCCAAGGAAAGTACCATCCGGACACGAGCCGGAGTCTTCAATCTTGTATCTTCGTAGTCTTGGAGTCCGGCGGACATTGATAGTCCGGCTATCCAGACACCCCCTAGTCCAGGACTCCCTCAGTAGCCCCTGAACCAGTCTTCAATGACGATAAGTCCGGCGTGCATAATGTTCGGCATTGCAAGGCGGGTTCCTCCCTTGAATAATCCAGAGAAGATCATGAACACCAGGATAGTGTCCGGCTCTGCAAAATAAATTCCACATTCCACCGTAGAGAGAATAAAACGTACACTTAGTTCAATCTGCTGACGTATTATGCGGCGTGACATCACACCGCCAACAGGCCTTTGTTTGAATTATTATACCACCTCAGCATGTTTAGCAAAGCGTTTTCCTTGGCACGTCTTATCGAAGCATAGATCGTGTTCCCCTTATTCCGGGATTCTCATCAATACGTGCGTGGGTAACCCAATCGCGCCATTGATGGTGGCGTTTGGGAGATAAGCGAGTTTTACCAGGCTGGTGGGGGATGCATAGTTTTGTCCGCCTATATATAAGGGATAAGGATTCACCTTCTCACCTACGCCTTCTTCCTCCTTTGCTTATCCGTCCCCGCGAACTCAAGCTCCAACGCCCGAGCTCGCGCATCTCACCTCGACCTTCTCCGAATATGTCCGGAGCAGGAGGTAAATGGTTAGCCTCCACCGTCAAGGAGGAGGACATCACCAAGCTGCGCAGCGCCGGATACCTCTCCGGCGATATCGCGCATCGGCTGCCCGACGAGGGGCAGCTCATCCCTACCCCCAAGCCTCATGAGAGGGTCGTCTTCCTCCCCCACTTCCTCCGCGGACTGGGCTTGCCGCTCCATCCATTTGTCCGGGGGCTCATGTTTTACTACAGCCTGGATTTCCACGATCTGGCGCCGAACTTTATCCTCAACATCTCGGCGTTTATCGTCGTGTGCGAGGCCTTCCTCTGCATCCGGCCCCACTTCGGCCTGTGGCTCAAGACCTTCAACGTCAAGCCGAAGGTTGTAAAGGGTACGCAAGCGGAATGCGGAGGCGCCATGTTGGGCAAATTGCCCAACGTCCCTTGGCTAGAAGGGACCTTCGTGGACTCCGTCAAGGGGTGGCAATCGGGGTGGTTCTACATCACCGAGCCGTGCAAATCCACATGGGCGGCGGCCCTCGAGTTTAGATCTGGCATCCCCATGCAGCTCACCTCCTGGAAAGAGAAGGGCTCTTCGATACAACATACGAAGGCGCCTGGAGGGTGCTGTTCAAGGGCGTCGAAGCCCCCGCGTCCGCGGCCGAAGACCGCGGATTCAGCTCGCAGCATCCAACTGACGAGGTAAGTGATTCAACCCCATTACGGGACACTTGTGATAATTAGATTGACTCTAGTGAGGTTTCATTCTGCCTCTTCCTTTGACAGGAATGGATGGAGAAGGCCAAGCTGCTCATCAGCCCGGCTCCCATGCCAGAAGACCCAGCGAACGCCCGCTTAACAGGGCTGCTGGTTCCGGCACCGCACATGGTGCCGGAGAAGAAGGCCAAGAAGGTGGCCGCGGGGACTCGAAAGAGTTCCCGCAATCAGGCGTCTGACGACGACAAGGACTCCTCCCCTGAAGACGAGGAGGAGGAGTACTCTCTCCCGGAGGAGGGAGAGAAGAAAAGGAAGGCTTCCCCCATCGGGGGGGCCGAAGGGTCCAAGAGGGGGAGAACTATCCCCCCGGACAGTTTCGCCAACATCAGCGTTGGTGAGGATGAGCGGCCTCCAAGGGCCAGGCGTCCGGCAAGATCGTACATATCCGGATCCTTGATGTGTAATTTCTTTTATGTCGCGTAGTATCCTTCTAACGCCGCATTCTGCCCGCAGTCCGGCCAATGATGATCTCCCCGACTCATCGAGCGGGTCATTGGCCTCGTTGGATGTGAATTCCATCCCGACTGCCTCCACCCCACGCGCCAATGAGGACGTCGAGGTGGGATCCCAGAGAGGGACCCATCAGGAGGAGGCTCCGGAGGCGCCGTCAGGCAGCCCCCTGTACTTCGTGCCGGACTCTACATCGGAACCCGCAGTGGTTCTAGAGTCCGGCAAGCGGCCCCTTCGAAAGAAGGGCAGGACCGTGACGCCGGCGGCCTCCGTCCAACCGGAGGCGCCGGATAACCTGCTGGAGGCGCTTAAAGGCGCTTCCATCGAGGAAGAACACCGCACTATCATGAGTGCGGTGATTGAGAAGGTTCAGCTTGCTAAGAGCGGGCTGACCGAAGCCTGCAGCAGCCTTTTAACAGGCTTTGAGGTAAGAAGTTAAAATTATGTAATATAATACCGCATAGACAGTAGCCCCTGATGCTTGGTTCGGTGTTCGGAAAGAAAAGCCGGACTAAGGATCTATAACAAGATATACGCAGGGTTGCCTAAAATATGTCAATATGGGTTTGCAGGCTGCACTGCTGACCTCTGCCGCACTAACGGCGGAGGTTGACGTGCTGAAAAAGAATCTCGAGCGGTCCGAGCAAGAGCTCGGCCATGCAAAGAAGCAGCTCGAGGAAAAAGAAGGTGAGTAACACCTCTTTGAATAAGTACCTTACAGAAAAGGATTTTGGTTGCAAATAAAATTAACAAGGATAATATGTTTATTGCAGGGGCCACTAACGAGGTGGCAGCCCTGCGGAATGCTGTGTCCGCGGCCGAACGCAATGCGGCCGCGGAACGGGCTGAGCGAGAAAAGCAAGAGGCATGGGTGGCGGAAGTTCGGCAAGAGCTCTAGGTTCTCATGGAAAAACATGAGAGTTTGGAGCGTGACTCCAAGACTCGAGAGTCCGAGCTTGCCTCGGCTCTCGAAAGTGCCAAGTCCGCCAAGGCCAAGGCCCATAAGGCCCTTCAGGAGGTTGAGGACATAAAGAAGATAGCGGCGGGTAAGGCGTTTTTCATGCAAAGCAGGCATGTTAATGTGAACTACCTGACACTTACCCGAATTCGGAGCTCTCCAGGGGCGTTTGCAGATCTGCCGCGTAGTGCGTCTGATGCCGCCGCATTCTATCGTGGCGAGGAGGGGAGCTCGACGGAGAAGGTCTTCTGGTCTCAGTATACTGAGGCCGGCCATCCGGTGCCCCTAAGCGACCAGCTGAAGCAGCTGGTCGAACTCCACAAGGTAGCTGAGGAGGCCATGAAGGTCCTCATAGTCCGGCTGTGGCCTGAACAGGCCATGCCTGGTAGCTACTTTGGCCTCGTGCGGCGGCTGGTGGATGCATCCCCTAGGCTGGATGTAGTCAAGCGCTCCGCCTGTATCGAAGGTGCTCGTCGGGCCCTTGCCCGCATAAAGGTGCAATGGGGCAAATTGGATGCGGAGAAGCTTCTCACGGACCCACCGCCACCGGGCAAGGAGTATCGCACGCCGGAGAAATATTATAAAATTGTCCTGAAGGGAGCCTGCAATATTGCAGATGAGTGCTCCCGAAATGTAATCTTTGAGTGAACTCGCTGTTCATTTATCCTGTGCGCTGAAAACTTTGTTCATATGCGCCATGAGCAACGCTTGTTTAATTTAAAATATTACCTTCTGTGCGGCCGTTTATAAAATCTGAGAGATGGCAAGTGGTTAGCTTCAGCCCCCAAGCCACAAGTGCTGGGGTGTTCGGTGATCAACTTGAGCACTCTTGTTCCCATTTTTGGGTCCATCTAGGGAGGCGCTCAACACGACGAACAAGGCAACCGGACTTATAATGCTTGAACACTCTCACTTAGCCATAGAATTCTATAATTTTAAATTTCGGCGAAGCCCCTGGTATTCGGAAGACCAAATCCGGGGCGCTATCCACGCCTTCATCGGACATAATCCGGAACTTCGCTCGAAGCGGCGTGAGTCTTTAAGGACCCGAAAAAACCTCTCGAACAGCGACCAGTCTCTCGCCTTATCATGCCAGTCAGTTTTAGCTTTCTCCACTGAGGCATTAACCCGGCTCAACCGGGGCGCAATCGCAGTGGTTCTCCCAGTGCCACCTTAGCCGACAGAACGGAACGTAAGGCACCAAAATGTGGGAGCCGGGCAAACCCAACTATTGACCCAAGACATGATTCGGAGCCGATTCATATAATGCTATAAGTTCGGGGTGCCGCACTTGTGAAAGTGTTCGGACTTTATCACACCATAGAGTGGGGAACATAAGCCCCTGGTGTATTATGTCGTACCAAAATATACGGGTGCCAGATGTCATATAATGAGCATGTATATATAAAATGTAATGCAATTGCGATCATAAAGGTGCTGCATTATTAGTGAAAGAAAAAGTCTGCTAGTAGAGCAGACTGATACAAGTAGTGCGGTAAGCAAGGGATTTGGACTAAATAAACATGTCCCCCTCCAGGGATCAGCTGCGGATTTGGTGTATATAATCGAATTTAATGCTCGTAATTGAGACCACCTGAGTGTTCAACGCGGCCTTCTTTAGTCCCTGACTGTTGCATCATGAGTTCGGCAGGTTCACCGCCGGACAGGGCTTCTGGTTTAACAGAGTCCTGTGTACAAAAAAGAAGAAAAATAAAAAAGAAGGGCACATTTGCGAGCCCCTGGTGTGGTCGAACCGCACTCTGGGTCCGTTGTGATCGTGCCCCCTCCCTTGTGCCCATGGTATCTCCAAAGCGTAATGATGTACGCGGAGTGTTATTTTTGCGATCATACGCGGGCGAGGGTTGGGGCCGCATTGCTACGCGTGCTCTGATCGCGCCAGGTGGTCTTGGTTGATATTGCTTCGGGCGCGCTTTGCTGTATCCGGCCGTTTAATGGCCGGACTCGAGAATTGCCTTAGAAGGCTGCTCTGTACTTCTGTCGCGAGAGCCGCTGTATGTTCCTCCGTTCGGAGGGAGCGTTCCGTATTCCCATTGACCGTGATGACTCCACGAGGGCCTGGCATTTTGAGCTTTAGGTATGCATAGTGTGGCACCGCGTTGAATTTGGCAAACACGGTTCGTCCGAGCAGAGCGTGATAGCCGCTGCGAAACGGGACTATGTCGAAGATTAACTCTTCGCTCCGGAAATTATCCGGGGATCCGAAGACCACTTCCAGTGTGACTGAGCCTGCGCAGTTGGCTTCTACTCCTGGTATGACACCTTTAAAGGTTGTCTTTGTAGGTTTAATCCTTGATGGGTCTATGCCCATTTTGCGCACTGTATCCTGATAAAGCAGGTTCAGGCTACTGCCGCCGTCCATCAGGACTCTCGTGAGGTGGAACCCATCGACGATTGGGTCTAAGACCAATGCGGCGAATCCGCCATGGCGTATGCTGGTCGGATGGTCTCTTCGATCGAAAGTGATCGGACAAGAGGACCATGGGTTGAACTTTGGGGCGACTGGCTCCATCGCATAGACGTCCCTTAGTGCGCGTTTCCTCTCCCTCTTGGGTATATGGGTCGCGTATATCATATTCACCGTCCGTACTTGTGGGGGAAAACCCTTCTGTCCTCTGTTGTTCAGCGGCCGGGTCTCTTCCTTGTCGTCGCTATTTAGCCCCTTGTCATTGTTTTCGGCAATTAACTTGCCGGCCTGCTTGAACACCCAGCAATCTCTATTGGTGTGGTTTGCTGGCTTTTCAGGGGTGCCATGTATCTGGCATGAGCGGTCGAGTATTCGGTCCAAGTTGGACGGACCCGGAATGGTTCTTTTAAATGGCTTCTTCCGTTGACCGGGTTTAGAGCCTCGGAATCCGGCATTGACTGCCGTATCCTCCTTATCGTCGCCGTTAATTTGGCGCTTGTTTTTGTTTCGACGTGACCCGCCGTTGTTGTCCTTAGTATCCGAACTGCCAGAATTTTTACGGAGATTGTTGCTGCGGGCTAGCCAGCTGTCCTCTCCCGCACAAAAGCGGGTCACTAGCGATGTGAGGGCTGCCATGGATTTTGGCTTTTCCTGCCCCAGGTGCCGGGCTAGCCATTCGTCCCGGATGTTATGTTTGAAGGCTGCAAGGGCCTCTGCGTTCGGACAATCGACGATTTGATTTTTCTTCGTCAAGAACCGTGTCCAGAATTGTCTGGCCGATTCGTCTGGCTGCTGAATGATGTGGCTTAGGTCATCGGCGTCTGGTGGTCGCACATATGTGCCTTGGAAGTTATCAAGGAATGCGGCCTCCAGGTCCTTCCAACACCCAATTGACTCTGCGGGCAAGCTGTTAAGCCAATGCCGAGCTGGTCCTTTAAGCTTGAGTGGGAAGTACTTTATGGCATGGAGATCGTCGCCGCGGGCCATATGGATGTGGAGAAGATAGTCTTCGATCCACACCGCGGGGTCTGTTGTGCCATCGTAAGATTCGATGTTTACGGGTTTAAACCCTTCGGGGATCTGATGATCCATTACTTCATCAGTGAAGCATAACGGATGTGCGGCGCCCCTGTATTGAGCAATATCGCAACGCAGCTCGAGAGAGCGCTGTCTGCTGTGTTCGGCCCGGCCGGGGTTATTGTATCCGGCACGACGGTATTCGTCGTGGGTCGTAGGGCGCCCACGTGATCCGTAGATGGATCGGGATTGTCTTGCTTTGTCCTCCAATATGTCTCACAAGTCCGGCACGTTCCCTCTTGGCTTCGTACTTTTGGAGCGATGCCGGGGTATGGTCTTGGCTGGGGGCCTGGATGCCTCTCTGTCACGACCACGGGGTGGTCGGTCAGCCATATCGTGCGCTGGTGATGGATGTACGTGTGCTTCCTCCTCTAATCGGGGGAGCAGCTTGCATTTTGGGTAACTTTTGGAGGGACGTTCGAGTTTATACTCTTCGGCCGCGAGGACCTCGGTCCATCGATCGGCCAGCAGGTCCTGATCAGCTTGAAGCTGCTGCTGCTTTTTCTTTAGGCTGTTTGCTGTGGCGATAAGCCTGCGCTTGAAGCGCTCTTGTTCGACGGGATCCTCGGGTATGACGAATTCGTCATCGTTGAGGCTTGCTTCGTCTTTGGAGGGAGGCATATAATTATGATCCTCAACCTCTTCATCTGCCGCCCCCTCATGAGGGCTTGCTTCTGCATCCTCCTGCGCTGAGTCTTGCTGGAGGGGATTGTCTTCGGCACTCTCTGGAGTATTATTATCTCCTGTGCCGGAATTTCCATTCTTGCTGTGGCGAGATTTAGAGCGGCGCCGCTGACGCCGGCGCTTGGGCTGTTTCTTTAAGGGATCTGCCTCCGCTGTTTCTTCGTCGTCCCCATCTTTTGGGGTATCCACCATGTATACGTCATATGACGAGGTGGCCTTCTAGTGCCCTGTGGGCGCTGGTTCGTCTCCGGCATCGTCGTCCATAGCATCGATGTCTTCGGAGTCGTAGTCTAGCATGTCGGTTAGATCGTCGACAGTGGCTACAAAGTGGGTGGTGGGTGGGCGCTGAATTTCTTTGTCGTCCGCATCCCGACCATCCTGGCTATAATCCGGCCAGGACTCTCCTGATAACGAGAGATGCTTTAGTGAATTTAAGATGTCGCCAAAAGGCGAGCATTGGAAGATGTCTGCGGCGGTGAATTCCATAACCGGCGCCCAATCCGGATCGATTGGTAGGGGCGCGGGAGGTTCGGAGTCCGGCGAGGAGTCCGGCGCCTCAGAATCACGAGTTTCGCAGGGGACAAGATTAGTGTTCGGCTCCATCGACGTGGATGTTGAAGCCCCCGGGGCGGCGTCTATCCACCGGCCCTTGATCTGGGCGATCGGCTCCGGGCCAACGGCCGGAGCGGATCCGTGTGCGGCCACCAAGGCACTGTTCGGCGGCAGAGCTAGATCATGCCCATCGTCACAGTGCGGCGCGCTTGGCTGTGGCTCGAGTTCGTCGAGGATCAAGTCTCCGCGGACATCGGCCGTGAAGTTTAAGCTTCCAAATCTGACCTGACGACCAGGGGCGTAGCTTTCGATCTGCTCCAGATGGCCAAGTGAATTGGCCCGCAGTGCGAAGCCGCCGAATATGAAGATCTGTCCGGGGAGAAAAGTCTCACCCTGGACAGCGTTGCAGGTTGAAGATGCCATCAAGCCTATCGGTGACGACACAGAGGAACTCTCAATGAAAGCACCAATGTCGGTGTCAAAACCGGCGGATCTCGGGTAGGGGGTCCCGAACTGTGCGTCTAGGCGGATGGTAACAGGAGACGAGGGACACGATGTTTTTACCCAGGTTCGGGCCCTCTCGATGGAGGTAAAACCCTACGTCCTGCTTGATTAATATTGATGATATGGGTAGTACAAGAGTAGATCTACCACGAGATCAAGGAGGCTAAACCCTAGAAGCTAGCCTATGGTATGATTGTTGTAATGTATGTTGTCCTACGGACTAAAGCCCTCCGGTTTATATAGATACCAGAGAGGGCTAGGGTTACACAGAGTCGGTTACAATGGTAGGAGATCTTCGTATCCGTATCGCCAAGCTTGCCTTCCACGCCAAGGAAAGTACCATCCGGACACGAGCCGGAGTCTTCAATCTTGTATCTTCGTAGTCTTGGAGTCCGGCGGACATTGATAGTCCGGCTGTCCGGACACCCCCTAGTCCAGGACTCCCTCGGGCAGGTTGGTAGGAGTGCTTCTGCTCCCTTCATCTGTAGTTGAGGGACTAGTGCCCTCACTCAATTCCATCTGCTCTTCTGACCTGTTCTGGCTGTCACTCTGGTCTGACATGCTGCAAAAGCTGACTGTTGACCCTGTGAAGAGTTATAGATGAGATAGAATGGATGAGCATCACAAAATGCAGAGATTTTTTGCAAAAGAATGATTCAAAAATTCAGTTTTAGTTTTCCACAGAAAGCATTTCGGATCAACCGATTTTCAAACTCGGTGATACCGAAGCAGTTTTGGAACCTAAACTGATGATCTCGGTTGGACCGAGTCATAGTTCGGTGGCACCGAGACTGCTAGGGTTTCACAGAATCCTAAAATCGGTCGCACGGATTAGTAATTCTCGGTCAGACCGAGAGTCACTAGTGCAATGGCATCAGCCAAATTGGTGAGACCGAGTTTTTCAACTCGGTGGGTTCGAGATGGTTTCGGCGGAAACCTAACCCTAAAAATTTGAATCTAATCTAATCTACGGATTACTTTGGCTGGATAGGAGTGTTTCAATCGTGGCAAGATTCAATAAGAACACAATGTGCTAGGAATCAGATGAGGATAGCACAAAGATCGAGTCCATACCCTAGCTTGGCGGTGGACTCGCTACGGCGGCAACGGCGGGGGCGAAATCCGTTGACAGCGGCGGAGACCAGCTACAGGAGGCGGCTGGCGACAAGGAGACGATCCGGAGACCTTCGATGGCAGAGCGAGCTATTGCGCGGGCGAAGGGTTTCGGAGAAATTTCCAAAATTTTGCCCGTGACTATATATAGCCCGACCCTGTCGGTGTGATCGAGTGCAACAACTCGATGGCACCGAGATGCATAACTGTGTACAGTTACAGCAACTCGGTGTGACCGAAAAGTTCAAATCCGTTGCACCGAGATTGAAAACTCAGATCGACTTAATGATCTCGGTAGGACCGAAACGGAGGAATTGGTCAGACCAAGAGTCACAAAGAGGTTTTGGAAGTTTAAGTCTATGACGAATCGGGGACTCCGAGTGCTCCTCACACAGAGTGGTTCAAATTTGACTTGATCAAATTTTGTGATGTAGCATGAATAGAGTTTGAGACGAAAAAAGCATAGATAGCTAGAGAAAGTTCTTAGGCATTCTTGTCCATCCACTTGGCTAAAAGAAAAGAAGCCAAACAATCAAAACAACAAGTGGATGTCCTTGAATGAGTAAAATATGCACCAACATGCTCACACAATAAGATGGCAAATGAAATATGTGGCAAAACATGCACAACCAATACTAGCATTTATCAAACAATTGGCGATGACTAGGTCATCTATATATGAGTATATTGACTTAGGAGTCAAATCAGAACATTTGATCATAGGTCATACTCATCGTTTAAGCTCGAGTGGGGTTACCACTTTTACATAATGCATTGATATGTTCACACCATTAGAGTTGCTTTGACTCAATTCTTAGAGTTAAGCTCCCCCTAGATGTGAGATCCCCCCTTAGAGGGATGAACTAACCTTGGGTTTTGTCGATGATGACTTCATGTAGGTGTTGAAGATGTGGATGCTTAATGTTGATGTAGATCATTTGGAGCAATCCTTTGGAGTGAGTTGCACTTTCAACTTACCTACATGGGTTAGTCCCACAAGGAACAAACAAGAATATCCATAGACATAGAGTGATGCACACACAAGATGATGTCCATGAAATCATTAGATTACCTTGTCCCTTGTCTTACCAACATGAGGGTTTGTGACTCCTTGAACTAGTGCAAGATGTGGAAGTTGATTGCACTTGTTCTTGCCATAATGATATGAGTGAAGAATGTTGGCGGAGTCACCCTCAAGAACTCTCTAGTTCTTCTTCTTCGGGATCCACATCATCTTGATGGGAGTCCTTGGAGTTGTAGTTGTACTTGATGAAGTAGAACTTGACGTAGTCTTGGGAACCCACTTGAATGAGGCTTTAGGTGCTTCTTCAAATGCATCAATCTCTTCTTGAAGCTTGTCCTTGCCTTTGTTCTTGTGGTCTTTTGGTGGAAGATCATCTTGAGCTTGTGTTCCCTTGAAGGAAGTAGGATCATACTTCTCTTGTTGAGGAACAAACTTCGTCTTGGGGTATTGATCTTCTTCCCACTCAACTCCATTGGCATTGAAGTTTCGTTCAAAACCAACACCTTGATTCTTCCGGTGCCTTCCTTGCTTGCGTACAATTTCCTCGAATTGCTTACTCCCGGCAAGGCTCTTGTAAACACCTTTCTCTATAATTCCCTTCAATAAGCTATTTTCTTGCTCAAGTGTAACTTGGCTAAGAGAATCATTAGTGGAATCAAGAGAACTACTAAAAGCAACAATATTGGATTTGACATTATTATTGTTACTACTAGAGGAAGTATCTTTCTTGTACTTGTTACTAGACTTGACTTGAGGCATGTAAGTAGATAAGAGTAAATGCTTGGCAATGTAAGAAGAACTTTTCTTGCGGAGATCATCATTGATTACTTTTAAGAACTCATGATCTTGCTCAAGATTAAGCTTTTCAAAGCGTAACTTCTCATGAGCCCTTAAAAGTTCTCGATGATCTTCGAAGATAGTTTCATGAGCCAACTTAAGAGTGTTTAGTTCTTTAGTTAGAAGCTCAATCTTCTCCTTATCATTGTCATTCGTTTTATTTTGATTAGCATGATTAATTGACGTTTCATCATAGTATTCATCACTAGAGTTGTGAACAAGTAAATCATCATCCACAAGCAAGTCATCTTCGTCACTATTGAAATCAACATACTTAGGATGTGTTACCTTTGGACCTTTGGCCATGAAGCATCTTCCAATTCCTTCATTTGGTGAATCAAATATGTCATAGGAGTTGGTTGACACAAGTGCTAGACCGGCAACACCTTCATCTTGAGTATATTCGAAGTCGGAGTGATAGCTTCTCTCGGAGTGATTGTCGGAGTCGGAGCCGGATACCCATTCACCAACATGAGCTTGATGTCTTCGTTTTGTGTAGCTCCTTGATGACTTGTCCTTCCTTTCCGAATCCTTGCTTCTCCGTGAGGGTCTTTGTCACGCCCAATATGCGACCCTATCCAAAAGGAACTCGAAGGTCCCACCAAGGATAGACCCGCATATTGGAACGCTTTGCAAGGTGGATATCATTACATCAACATTACATAATAGTGGGGATACATCCAATACATACAATGTCACATGAATACAACAATACAACATACAAGAACAACATCCGACTATGGATGAATCATAAACAGAAACTCAAACAATATCCACCCTGCTAGCCCAGGCTCCCGACCTGGAACCTATCCCCTGATCAAAGAGGAAGCAGAAGAAGATCTCCAAACAAACAAACATCGCTCTCGCGTCAAGATCATCACATAACCTGTACCTGCAACTGTTGTTGTAGTAATCTGTGAGCCACGAGGACTCAGCAATCCCATTACCATGGGTATCAAGACTAGCAAAGCTTAATGAGAAAGGAAGGGGTAAAGTGGTGAGGTTGCAGCAGCGACTAAGCATGATATGGTGGCTAACATACGCAAAAGAGAGCGAGAAGAGAAACAAAGGAACGGTCGTCAACTAGCAATGATCAAGAGGTGATCCTGAACTCCTACTTACGTCAAACATAACACAGAAACCGTGTTCACTTCCCGGACTCCATCGAGAAGAGACCATCACGGCTACACACGCGGTTGATGCGTTTTAATTCGGATCTGGTGTCAAGTTATCTACAACCGGACATTAACAAACTCCCATCTGCCACATAACCGCGGGCACGGCTCTCGAAAGTTTATACCCTACAGGGGTGTCCCAACTTAGCCCATGACAAGCTCTCGCGATCAACGAAGGAATAGACCTTCTCCCAGGAAGACCCGATCAGTCTCGGAATCCCGGTTTACAAGACATTTCGACAATGGTAAAACAAGACCAGCAAAGCCGCCCGATGCGCCGACAATCCCGATAGGAGCTGCACATATCTCGTTCTCAGGGCAACACCGGATAAGTCAAGCTACGAGTAAAACCAGACTTCGAGTTTCCTCGAGGTGGCCCCGCAGGCTGCTCAGTTCGGACCAACACTTAGACAAGCACTGGCCCGGGGGGGCTATAATAAAGATGACCCTTGGGTTAATTACTCCCAAGGGAAAAGGTAGGTGGCGGTGAGGCAAATGGTAAAACCAAGGTTGGGCCTTGCTGGACAAGTTTTATTCAAAGCGAACTGTCAGGGGGGTCCCATAAATCACCTGACCGCGTTAGGAACGCAAAATCCGGGAACATAACACTGGTATGACGGAAACTAGGGCGGTAAGAGTGGAACAAAACACCAGGCATAAGGCCGAGCCTTCCACCCTTTACCAAATATATAGATGCATTAATAATATAAGAGATATTGTGATATCCCAACATAACCCTGTCCACCATGGAGAAATCTTCACTTCACCTGCAACTAGCAACGCTATAAGAGGGCTGAGCAAGCGGTAACATAGCCAATCAACGGTTTGCTAGGAATGGTGTCAAAGGTTAGAGGTTCATGGCAATTTGGGAGGCTTGATGAGCAAAAGATAGGTAATGCAGCATAGCGATAGAACGAAGCAACTAGCATAGCAATGATAGTAGTGAGATCCAGGGTAGCGGTCATCTTGCCTGAAATCCCGCACAGAAGAAGAACGAGTCCATGAAGAAGATGAAGCCACGAAGACGAACCACACGTAGACGAACGCATCCTCACGATCGCAACGAAACGGGAACTATCGAAGAAGAAGCACACCACATGGTAAACACACCACACATTAACAAGACCTGATGCACAACAAGCATGATGCATGACAAAGGCTACATGAAGCTACTCAAGGCAAGAGATGATGCAAACAAGAACAACACATCAAGGCAAGTTTAAATGAGGCCGGGAACAACATATAACAACTCCGGTAAGTCCTCATATGCAAATTTCGAAATTGGTCCAGAACTGAATAAACCTTATGTTCAAGTTGTTAAACAGCAAGTTGAAATGCACCAAGATGATCTACACGAAATTCTAGTCAAGTTACATATAAAGTTCATTAGATTCGGAGCTACGGCCTAGAAGATATGAGCAAAACAGTTAAACATGGCATTGATGCAAAATGCATACAAACATCAAGCCAAACCTCAAAACAAGGATGCAACATGATAATATGAAGCTACATGCAAAAACAAGCAAGTTTCATATAGAGCACACTCAAAACGGAGCAACGGTGCAACACATACACTCTATACAAGTCATAACAACAATCTGTCCAAAACAGCAACTAGGCATCTTACAAGCATCAAAACAATATGCTACAGCACCCCAACATAAGAACAAAAGGCATGGGCATGAAGTACTGGTAAAGCATAACAAAACATGAACACTGAGCTATCTCCAGAAACAACTAGAACATGCTCAAAACACATGGTAAGATTGCAAATAATAACAGTTTCAGACTTATCAGGAAATAACATCAGGTTGCAATGTTTAGAGCAAGCAAACAACATGTTACAGGAACATATCATGGCAAACAAAGGCATGGCATGATACTACTAGATGCATAGAACAACAGTTCCTTACTGACCATGAGCCAAAAAGGATCAGAAAATATGATGGCACCCATGTAAACTTGGCAAGTTATATTTCAGATTCATACATGGCAGAAACAACAATAAGTATGCATGTTGGTGAGCTTGTACCACTCACCACAGAGCAATACATGGCATGGCAAGGCAACCAACAGTAAGAAGGCATGTTTGTGAAGCTAAGCATGGCAACAACAAGTTCATAGGGTGCATGGATCACTAGCAAAACACATGGGAACTAGTGAACTTAATGTTAACAAGCTGATAGCAACATTATCAAGCAACTTTGGAGCAAGATTACGACAAGCTACAGCAACCTATAAATGCAACCAGGGGCATGGATGGATAGAGGATGACATGTAGATCAAAACATATTTATAGAACATCTCCAGCTTATGCATAGAATGATTAGTAGCAACATGTTAACATAGCAACAAAATATAACAGAATCTGCCAGGAAAACAACAACAGCAAGTGCCCTACTTAATAAGCTCGATGCACTCAGCACACAACTCACAAAAATACATGGTTAGCACCACTGGAAAGATGGCATGGCATAGATCAACATACATGTAGACATCAACCTCATAGGATGCACACATCAATCATGGCAAAAATGATAAAAGAGCAAGTTATAACAGTTCCAGTAGATTAACATCAACATGCACTCTTCCAACAGCATTTCGGGCATCAAGATGAGCTCAAATGAAAATGATGCAATGAAATGAAATGAAGTACTCGTCGAGGCGAACAATTTGACATATTATACGCACGAAACGGAGCTACGGATGCAGAGATACAATGCGATGAACATGGCATGATTAATGTCAGAAATCTGGGACTTAGTGGAATTTATACCGACGAAAACGGGACGAGGAGGACCCGGGACGAGGAGATCCGGGCATTTGGATGGCGGGCCTGGTGGATCTGGTCCAGGCTGCCGGATCCGGATCAGTGGCGGCGGCCGGCGACGACGGCGAAGTCGCCGGAGATGGCGGGGATGACGGGAGGCGGCGACCGGCGCGACGACGGAGGGCGGAGGCCGACGAGCGGTGCGGTGGCGGAGCTCGGCCGCGGTGGCGCACGGCCGGGGCGGCGGAGGCGGCGCGACGCCGGCCGGCAGAGGCCGGGCGCGGGAGGCAAGGTGCGGCGGCGCGCGCGGTGGCCGGGTGCCACGTGGCGGCCTCCGGTTCACTGAGGGCGGTGGCGCGGACATGTCCGTCGGCGGGCGGACGTGTCCGTCGGCGGGAGGAGGAAGAAGCTAGGGTTTGGACCCGGGATTTCGGGGGAGGCACACATATTTATAGGTAGAGGGAGCTAGGAGAGTCCAAATGAGGAGCGGTTTTCGGCCACGCGATCGTGATCGAACGACCGAGAGCATGAAGGGGAGTTAGATGGGTTTTGGGCCACTTTGGAAGGGGTGTTGGGCTGCAACAAAAGAGGGCTTTCTACGGTTACCCGGTTAACCGTTGGAGTATCAAACGACCTCCAAATGGCACGAAACTTGACAGGCGGTCTACCGGTGCTATAGCAAGGCCGCTTGGCAAACCTCGGGCCATTCCGAGAAAGTTTAATACCCACTCACAACAAGAGACAAAAGGGGGACGCCGGAGGACATAGGAGCGCCGGATTGCAAAACGGACAACGGGGAAAATGCTCGGACGCATGAGACGAACATGTATGCAAAATGAGATGCACATGATGACATGATATGAAATGCATATGATGACATGGCAAAGTGCAACACGCAAGCAAATGACATGGAAACAACGGCGAATAACTGGCAGACACCTGGCGCATCGGATCCGGGGCGTTACAGTCTTCGTTCATAACGATCATCTCTACTCCTCCTCTCTCTTGGTAGTGATTCTTCTCTTTTGCTTCTTCTTCTTGGAGAATCTTCTCTTCTTTTGTAGGGTGCCGTACACTCATTGGAATAGTGTCCGGGTCTCCCACAATTGTAGCAATTGCGCTCTTGACTAGAAGATCTTTTGTCATTGAACCTTGACTTGGAGCTTCTTTCCTTGCTTCTACTCTTGTAGAATTTGTTGAAGTTCTTCACCATTAAGCTCAATTCTTCATTGAAGGTTTGTTTCTCACTTGATGATGTGGGGGCTTCACTTGAGGCTTTGTAAGCACCACTTGACTTGTTGTGAAGTTCCTCCTTATCCTTGAGTGACATCTCATGAGCAACAATTCTTCCAATGACTTCCGTTGGCTTGAGGTCTTTGTAGTTTGGCATCATTTGAATCAATGTCACACGGTATCATACTTTCCATCCAATGCTCTTAGGATCTTCTTGATGATGAATTTGTCGGTCATCTCTTCACTCCCTAAGCCGGCAATCTCATTTGTGATAAGAGTAAGCCTAGAGTACATTTCAGCGACACCTTCACCATCCTTCAGTTTGAACTTGTCAAGCTGACTTTGGAACACATCCAACTTGGATTCCTTGACGGATTCGGTACCTTCATGCATATCAATCAAAGTATCCCAAATTTCCTTTGCATTCTCAAGACAGCTGATTTTGTTGAATTCTTTGGGGCATAATCCGTTGAAGATGATATCACAAGCTTGAGCGTTGTATTGCAGCATCTTCAATTCTTCCGCATTAGCTTCACGGTTCGGTTCTCTCCCATCAAAGAATTCATCTTGCAAGCCGATACAAATAATTGCCCAAACGGCGGGGTTATGTCCAAGAATATGCATTTTCATCTTATGCTTCCAACTAGCAAAATTAGTACCATCAAAGTAAGGACCTCTACGGTGATAATTTCCCTCGCTAGATGCCATACTCTCCTAGGTTGTGAAACCAAGGCTATGACCACCAAAAGCTATGGAAATTAAAGCAAATGGAGACCAAAGCTCTGATACCACTTGTAGGACCTTGAAGTATGTCTAGAGGGGGGGGTGATTAGACTACTTGACCAATTAAAAACTTAACCTTTTCCCAATTTTAGAGTTTGGCAGATTTTAGCTATTTAGGACAAGTCAAGCAATCATCACACTATTCAAGCAAGCATGCAATGAGTATACAGGCAACGGAAATTAAAGCATGCAACTTGCAAGAAAGTAAAGGGAAGGGTTTGGAGGATTCAAACGCAATTGGAGACACGGATGTTTTTGGCGTGGTTTCGATAGGTGGTGCTATCGTACATCCACGTTGATGGAGACTTGAACCAACAAAGGGTAACGATTGCGCGAGTCCACGGAGGGCTCCACCTATGAAGGGTCCATGAAGAAGCAACCTTGTCTATCCCACCATGGCTGTCGCCCACGAAGGACCTGCCTCACTAGCGGTAGATCTTCACGAAGTAGGCGATCTCCTTGCCCTTACAAACTCCTTGGTTCAACTCCACAATCTTGTCGGAGGCTCCCAAGTGACACCTAGCCAATCTAGGAGACACCACTCTCCAAGAAATAACAAATGGTGCGTTGATGATGAACTCCTTGCACTTGTGCTTCAAATGATAGTCTCGCCAACACTCAACTCTCTCTCATAGGTTTTGGATCTGGTGGAAAGAAGATTTGAGTGGAAAGCAACTTGGGGAAGGCTAGAGATCAAGATTCATATGGTAGGAATGGAATATCTTGGCCTCAACACATGAGTAGGTGGTTCTCTCTCAGAAATGGTAAGTTGGAAGTGTAGGTTTGTTCTGATGGCTCTCTCCACGAATGAAGATGAGGTGGAGGGGTATATATAGCCTCCACACAAAATCTAACCGTTACACACAATTTACCAAACTCGGTGGGACCGATTCAACAGACTCGGTCGGACCGATTTAGTAAACCTAGTGACCGTTAGTGATTTTCGGTGGGACTGACATGCATCTCGGTGAGACCAATTTGGTTAGGGTTAGGGCATAATGTAATCTCGGTAAGACCGATTACACAAACTCGGTGAGACCGATTTGGTAATAAGCTTTCCAGAGAGTTGGTCAGGTAAACTCGGTGGGACTGATTTGCTATTTTCGGTGAGAAAGAAATGTTACAAAAGGGAAACAAAGAGTTTACATTGCAATCTCGGTGGGACCGATCGCTCACTTTGGTTAGACCGAAACGTTACGAAGGGAAACAGAGAGATTACAATCCCATCTCGGTGAGACCGAGATCCCTATCGGTAAGACCGATTTTCTTAGGGTTTGTGACAGTGGCTATGACTTTTGGAATCGGTGGCGCCGGATAGGAAGAATCGGTGTGACCGATTTTGGCTTTGGGTTTAGGTCATTTGTGGATGTGGGAAAGTAGCTGAGGGTTTTGGAGCATATCACAAAGCACATGAAGCAAGAGGCTCATTAAGCAACACCTCATCCCTCCTTGATAGTATTGGCTTTTCTATAGACTCAATGTGATCTTGGATCACTAAAATATAAAATGAAGAGTCTTGAGCTTTTGAGCTTGAGCCAATCCTTTGTCCTCAGTATTTTGAGGGATCCACTTACATCATCCATGCCATGCCATTCATTGAGCTTTCCTGAAATAATAGTCTTGGAATAGCATTAGCTCAATGAGCTATATGTTGTTATGAATTACCAAAACCACTTAGGGACAGTTGCACTTTCAATAACCCTTAGGAACAACAGGCAATTCATAATCAAGGGGAGAACCTTCATCATCACTATCATCAATAATATCATCATTAATAATTTCATTCTCTCTAACCCTAGCAAGTTGTTCATCAAGAAATTCACCTAATGGCAAAGTAGTATCACACACAGAAGTAGTTTCATCATAAGTATCATGCATAGCAGAAGTGGCATCATCAATAACATGCGACATATCAGAATTCAAAGCAGTAGTAGGTTTAGGTGTCGCAAGCTTACTCAAAACAGAAGGAGAATCTAGTGCAGAGCTAGATGGCAGTTCCTTACCTCCCCTCGTAGTTGAGGGAAAAATCTTAGTTCTTTTGTCTTTCAAGTTCCTCATAGTGATTAACAGATATAAATCCCAAGTGACTCAAAGAATAGAGCTATGCTCCCCGACAATGGTGCCAGAAATTAATCTTGATAATCCACAAGTGTAGGGGATCGCAACAGCTTTCGAGGGTAGAGTATTCAACCCAAATTTATATATTTGACACAAGGGGAGCCAAAGAATATTCTTAAGTATTAGCAGTTGAGTTGTCAATTCAACCACACCTGGATAACTTAGTATCTGCAACGAAGTATTTAGTAGCAAGTAGTATGATAGTAATGGTAACAGTGGCAAAAGTAAAGATAGCTGTTTTGTAGTAGTTGTAACAGTAGCAACGGAAAAGTAAATAAGAGAAGCACAATATGTGAAAAGCTCGTAGGCATTGGATCAATGATGGATAATTATGTCGGATGCGATTCCTCATGTAATAGCTATAACATAGGGTGACACAGAACTAGCTCCAGTTCATCAATATAATGTAGGCATGTATTCCGAATATAGTCATACGTGCTTATGGAAAAGAACTTGCATGACATGTTTTGTCCTACCCTCCCGTGGCAGCGGGGTCCTAGTGGAAACTAAGGGATATTAAGGCCTCCTTTTAATAGAGTACCGGACCAAAGCATTAACACATAGTGAATACATGAACTCCTCAAACTACGGTCATCACCGAGAAGTATCCCAATTATTGTCACTTCGGGGTTGTCGGATCATAACACATAATAGGTGACTATACACTTGCAAGATAGGACCAAGAACTCACATTTATTCACGAAAACATAATAGGTTCAGATCTGAAATCATGGCACTCGGGCCCTAGTGACAAGCATTAAGCATAGCAAAGTCATAGCAACATAAATCTCAGAACATAGTGGATACTAGGGATCAAACCCTAACAAAACTAACTTGATTACATCGTAAATCTCATCCAACCCCAGCAAGCCTACGATGGAATTACTCACGCACGGCGGTGAGCATCATGAAATTGGTGATGGTGGATGGTTGATGATGACGACAGCGAAGAATCCCCCTCTCTGCAGCCCCGAACGGACTCCGGATCAGCCCTCCTGAGAGAGATTAGGACTTGGCGGCGGCTCCGTATCGTAAAACGCGATGAAACTTTCTCTCTGATTTTTTTCTCCATGAAACGGAATATATGGAGTTGGACTTGAGGTCGGTGGAGCATCAGGGGGTCCACGAGACAGGGGGCGCGCCCAGGGCAAGAGGGCGCGCCCGCACCCTCGTGGACAGGGTGTGGGCCCCCTGGCCTTGATTCTTTCGCTAGTATTTTTTATATTTTCTAGAAGTTATCTCCGTGGATTTTCAGGTCATTCCGAGAACTTTTGTTTTCTGCACAATAAACAACACCATGGCAGTTCTGCTGAAACAGCGTCAGTCCGGGTTAGTTTCATTCAAATCATGCAAGTTAGAGTCCAAAACAAGGGCAAAAGTGTTTGGAAAAGTAGATACGTTGGAGAAGTATCACTCAATGCTAGCACCAAATAACAATTATTGAGGTCTAAAACTAATCCGAAAGGTAGATGTAGAGGTAGCATGCCGACGACGATCACATCGACCTTGGAACCATTCCCGACGCGCATCGTCACTTTGTCGTTAGCCAATCTTCGTTTATTTGGTAGCTCCTGTTTCGAGTTACAAATATGAGCAACTAAACCAGTATCAAATACCGAGGCGCTACTACGAGCATTAGTAAGGTACACATCAATAACATGTATATCAAATATACCTTTGTTCACTTTGCCATCCTTCTTATCCGCCAAGTATTTGTGGCAGTTCCGCTTCTAGTGACCATTTCCTTTGCAATAGAAGCACTCAGTTTCAGGCTTGGGTCCAGCTTTGGGCTACTTCACAGGAGCGGCAACTTGCTTCCATTCTTCTTGAAGTTCCCTTTCTTCCCCTTGCCCTTTTTCTTGAAACTAGCGGTCTTGTTAACCATCAACACTTGATGCTCCTTCTAAAGGAAATATGCCCTAGAGGCAATAATAAATTTGTTATTTATATTTCCTTATATCATGATAAATGTTTATTATTCATGTTAGAATTGTATTAACTAGAAACACTACAAGAAGTATGTCAACTAGTGACCTTTTGTCAGTGACCCTGGAAGAATTGGTCATAAATCTATGACCATTTCAGACCAATTGGTCAAAAGCTGTTCGGGGGGCTCCAAACCCTAATCTATAATGACCATTTTGGTCAGAAAGGTCGTAATTTCCTTACACGAAATGGTCATAAAGCAGATAGCACTGGTCCGCTGCCTTATTTCTAGCTGATCATGACCAATATAGATGGTCATAATCTTGTAAATTGTGGTGGGTTGCTATGACTAGGCGCCACCTCATTAGTTTTGCCTATGTGTCATGACCATGTGGCAGCTTTTGCCCTAGGTTGTGAAGCAACCTATATTTCTGTCATTCCCAAAATTCCCAAAACATATTCATAAATTCTTTGGGTCATATCTTCGTCAAATATGTAAAAAAAACCTTCCTTGCCTAGTTCAAAAATAATTCAAAAATATTCATTTTCCTATTCTGTTCAGAAAAACACTTTGTGAAGTAAGTACCACTTTGGCATGTCCAAATGGTATCCATTTTCTACAGTGCTTTCCTATGCCCAAATAACCATCCTCCACCAAATGCCAGCTCAATCCATTCATTATTTTGAGCCCAGCTTCAACATTCGTATTTATGTCCAGTGTGGTACTTTGCAAAGCAGGTACCACCTAGGCTCCTCCTTTTGAGCTGAAAATTTGTGAAGACGGTCTTCTTAGTAACTGATCATCCTTACCCAAAACTCACGCCCATTAGCCATGTGCATTTCCCGTACCACTAATCAAACACTTGGCCGCTTATGCATGTTTGAGCATCGATCGGTCTCCTCGTGAGAATCTTATGTTGTGATTTTCTTCCTAGCACCTACCTGGGGAGTGCCCAACCCACTAGACAAGCCTAGGCCGCCCAGAACACATGGCAACGCCACGGTCACGCGGTGACCACGCGGCGGGCATGCGAGTTTATGCGCCCTAGAGTTGGGGCCCTCGGCCACCGTCCAAACCTCGACGTATCGCCACCAAACCATGTGTTTATGATTAAATAGGTACTTATGTAACTAGAAAAGATTTTTGGAAAATAAATAACAAACTATGAGGCAGCTGCAGTTCAAATTTGACCCGCTTCCTACTGAATCGGCGGGAATTTGTCTTTTTCACCAGAGGTGGATCAAAACTTTTGACACCCAAACATTTTGTCAATTGTGCATTAAATATGGCCTAGTATTTTAGAAAATTGATTTGGTCCAATTTTGCAACAAATATATGGTAGGTTCTCCACAAAAAAACTCATTTCGGGCACTCGGAAAATGGAAAATGAATTTTCCGTGCAAAGAAAATGAAAAAGCCCTTAGGAAACATTGCTTGGAATTCCAAGATGCCCCCTTGTGCACAATATGAGATCATTTGAACAAACTATGCCATGAATGTGGCCATAAGATTGATCATTTGGCTTGAAAGCCATGAATCTTCACGCATGATAGCTCATTTCTGAGAATACTTTTTTAAAATAATTTCCGTATTACAAGTTTATTATTTTTCCTCGAAACTTGGTCACATATAATGACACAATCTGAAGGTTTTCCAATTTTTTGATTTTTTTGAATTTTTTATGCCCGTTTCAAAATGCGGTCAGAACGGCGTGCTTGACCGTTCCTAGCTAGTGGTTGAATCTTGGAAAACTTTTGATGTTTCTCTGATTAAATAGATACATATGTACCTAGAAATGATTTTTGGAAAAAATAAAGAGTAAACTATGAGGCAACTGCAGTTCAAATTTGACCCGCTTCCTACTGAATCGGCGGGAATTTTTGTTTTTCACCAGAGGTGGATCAAAACTTTTGACACCCAACCATTTTGTTAATTGTGCATTAAATATGGCCTAGTATTTTAGAAAATTGAATTGGTCCAATTTTGCAACAAATATATGGTAGGTCCTTCACACAAAAAACTCAATTCGGGCACTCGGAAAATGGAAAATGAATATTCCTTGCAAAGAAAATGAAAAATCCCTTAGGCAACATTGTTTGGAATTCCAAGATGCCCCCTTGTGCACAATATGAGATCATTTGAACAAACTATGCCATGAATGTGGCCATAAGATTGATCATTTGGCTTGAAAGCCATGAATCTTCACGCATGATAGCTCATTTCTGAGAACACTTTTTTAAAATAATTTCCATATTACAAGTTTATTATTTTTCCTCGAAACTTGGTCACATATAATGACACAATGCGAAGGTTTTCGAATTTTTTGATTTTTTTTGAATTTTTATGCCCGTTTCAAAATGCGGTCAGAACGACGTGCTTAACCATTCCTAGCTAGTGGTTGAATCTTGAAAAACTTTGATATTTCTCTGATTAAATAGATACTTATGTACCTAGAAATGATTTTTGGAAAAAATAAAGAGCAAACTATGAGGCAACTGCAGTTCAAATTTGACCCGCTTCCTGCTGAATCGGCGGGAATTTGTCTTTTTCACCAGAGGTGGATCAAAACTTTTGACACCCAACCATTTTGTTAATTGTGCATTAAATATGGCCTAGTATTTTAGAAAATTTATTTGGTCCAATTTTGCAACAAATATATGGTAGGTCCTTCACAAAAAAAAAACTCATTTCGGGCACTCGGAAAATGGAAAATGAATTTTCCGTGCAAAGAAAATGAAAACTCCCTTAGGCAACATTGTTTGGAATTCCAAGATGCCCCCTTGTGCACAATATGAGATCATTTGAACAAACTATGCCCTGAATGTGGCCATAAGATTGATCATTTGGTTCGAAAGCCATGAATCTTCACGCATGATAACTCATTTCTGAGAACACTTTTTAAAATAATTTCCGTATTACAAGTTTATTATTTTTCCTTGAAACTTGGTCACATATAATGACACAATGCGAAGGTTTTCCAATTTTTTTGATTTTTTTGAATTTTTTTTGAAATTTTTATGCCCGTTTCGAAATGCGGTCAAAACGGCGGGCTTGACCGTTCCTAGCTAGTGGTTGAATCTTGGAAAACTTTTGATGTTTCTCTGATTAAGATACTTATGTACCTATAAATGATTTTTGGAAAAAATAAAGAGCAAACTATGTGGCAGCTGCAGTTCAAATTTGACCCGCTTCCTGCTGAATCGGGGGAAATTTGTCTTTTTCACCAGAGGTGGATCGAATCATTTGGCACCCAACCATTTTGTCAATTGTGCATTAAATATGTCCTAATATTTAGAAAATTAATTTGGTCCAAATTTGTAACAAATATATGGTAGGTCCTTCACAAAAGAAATCATTTTGGACACTCGAAAAATGAAAAAATGATTTAAAAGAACTCATTCTCATAACTCTTTAAAAAAATATTTCTCTTATTTCAATTTGTGATTATTCCTGAAAACTATAGTCAAATTTGCTGACACAATGAGAAGTTTTTTTTTTCGAATTTTCAGGTCATAATAAAATAGCTAACATGATTTAGCACCTTACTTTTTGTCAATTACGACCAATTTGAATGGTCAAAATATCATACCTGTATACTGCGTTCTGATTGGTCCAGGGGCCTCTCACGCAGATCATGGATAAATCACCGTCGGATCCTCCTGGATCCAACGGCCCACACCGCACCCACCGCGAGCTACCCCTAAAAAAACCCACCGCACATCACTCCTCTCTCTCCCCGCGTAGCGAACCCTAGCGCTCTCACCCTCTCAGCCCCGCACACCACTCCTCCTTCTGGATCCACCGCTGCCGCCCTCTGGATCTCGACGCGCCACCACTCCCTCCCTCCAGATCGAGAGAGAGGTCGCCGCCGTCCTCCTGCTCTCGCCCCTTCCCTTCCCTCCCCCTTAACCCCGAGGCGGCAACGCAGACGGCCATCGACCTCACCTACCTTACCCTAGCGAGAGGAGAGCGGCCATGGATCCGTCGAAGCTGGGTGAGCTGTGTTAGTGTTGATCTCCTGTTAGTTGGCCCAACGGCCAACTGGACCCTTGACTTAGTCCTGATCGGGACACTCAACTCGACTGGGTTGCGGGCCCCTGTCGCGCAGCTCCATATAAGGGAGGTGGGGGCTACGAGTGCATTAGGCCAAGAATTGTTCGCACCCCACCTGCCCTGCCTACTGATCGAGGAGGAGCTGATAGCGATGGGAAGCTCCGCCACCGCTATCTCTTTTTCCACTCATCGCCGCCGTCACCATCCCACCATGGACACTGGCAGTAGTTCACCGCAACAGGAGAAGGTAATACCTATCACTACGCCGAAAATCTCAGGCCGATCCGATCCAGAGGGATCTATCAATGGTATTAGAGCCACACTTTGGCTGAGTTTTTGGGGTAGCAAAAGAAATCAGAGATAGAAAGATCCCTCCCTCCCCCCCCCCAAGAACCCTAGACAGGGCAAAGTGCATCACCGGAGAAGGGCCTCAGGTCTCACCGGAAAAGTTGCACCGCCGCAAGGCCGCGCCGTCCCTCTCGATTCAGATGCGCATCGGCAAGCCGAGGCATCTGAAAGAAGGACACCACCCTGCAAAGGGCAAAGGGAGCACCGCAGCCACGCCGTTCGACGGCAGCGCGCTTCCGCTAAGGAAACGCGTCACCGGCAAAGGGGAGGCAATGGCGCCATGGTTCGTCCTCGTCCATCGGGTGCTGCAAGAGGCCGAGGACGGCACATCTCTCTCTGTCACGAGAGAAGAGAAAGGGGAAAGTGGAGAAAGGGAGCTCGCGCGGCGCCGTGGCGACGCCGTTGCCGGCGGCCGGCGGGGCCCTAACCCCCTGCCACTCGGCCTCTCTCGCTCTTCTTCTCTGTCGCAGGAGACGGAGGAAGAAAGGGATTGAGAAAGGGAAAGGAAGAAGACGCACGCGCGACACGGTGGTTTTCGCCGCCGCTGCCGCCGCCGCCGGTCGGACAGGGCGGCCGGGGCTCCGTGCTCATCCCAGTGGGAGAGGAGCGAGCGGGCGAGAGAGACGAGAGCGACGCATGCGGGAGGGGTTCGATCGGGGCGACCGTGCCGCTGGTTTTGATCCAACGAGAACAGCGGTGCGCCGTTGGATCGTGATCAACGGCCCTGGTGAAACCCTAGTCCCGAGCCGGGCCAAATGGGCCGAAAGAAAGTGGACAGGGCCAACAGCCGGCCGCTGGGCCGAGGCCAGCCGCCAGCGGGGGCTGCCGCGCAAGCTGGACCGACACCGCAGCCGCGGGTGGCCCAGGCCGAGTTGAGGCTGCCGTTTTTTGTTTAATTTACTTTTTGTCCTGTTTTTTGGGCAAATTACAGTACAGTTTTCTGTTCAAAATTATCCAATGAAAATTTGTTCAGAAAATAGAATAGTAAACAGGAAAAAGTTTCTGAAAATGAAAATAGAAAAAATTCAGAAAAAGAAATGTTCATGAATTTTATAAAGAAAATTAAAAAGTTCATGTTTTTTATTCGATCAAAGAAAAGTTTCTTTAAAGATTAAAAAGTTCGTGAATTTTTATTCACGTTTTTCCGCTGCATAAATAATTAAGAGTGCTCTTTTACAAAGAAACTAAAAGTTTAGATAGAATTAAATTTAAAGAGCACATTAAAGTGATTATTAAAATGAATATGATTATGTTATTTTTATGACCAACGTTGTTAATAACATGATCATGTTTTATTATTGAAACTAAAGGTGCATTTATTTCTATATTATTTTTTCAATGGTGATATAGTTTTAATTGCATAAACAGTAAAGGCCTATGCAGGCGGGTGCATATTGACCATGGGTCAATTTTGCGGCTGGGCCGCATGCACATAGTACACCTTGTCAGTCTTTTTTTTTGAGTAACATACACCTTGTTAGTCAAAGTCTATTCTTTCAGAAGCATATTTTTGATGAATTATTGATCTGTACTCAAATTGAACCAATGAGATATTTGTTTAGAGATTACAAAAGTAACACAGATGCTTCTGAATAGTATGTTTTTTATGACCTAAAGATGATTTAATTATGATGAGTACAGATGAGTTTTTCCCTGTGTGGGGAAACAACTTTTAAGCTTAAAGTTCATAAAGGCTGCCGCTGTTTTAAGTGAAAGAAAAGTTGAGCATTAGTTTGTTCTTATAGTTAAATCCATAAAGATGAGAAATTCTCAAAGAAGGGAATTTTAAAATTAATTATGATGTTGTTGTTTAATGATCATAGCTGATGATGACAACATTATTATATGATATTCGCAAATCCTGTTTCTGCCCAACGGTGATCTAGGATTCAAAGTACAAGAATATCATATGTTTTAATTTTGACCAATGTTAAATTAAAACACAATATTTTTCCTGGAAGAGAGAAATTTTGCAAACAACAGTTGATTTCCATCAACGCTACAGTTAAAGTTTTAGTACTTACTCGGCTGCACTGCTGATGTTAAGAAAGAAAAATCGAGCGTCGTTCTGATTTTTTCTCAGTATGATAAAAGAGAAAAGGGAACAAATATGTTCCGAAAATGAGTTATAATTTCTCTCTCTCTCTCTCTAAAGTTTTCATGATGTTTTTTTTGATTAAATTGGAACCGACGAGAAGATTTAATAGGAAAAATAAAGTGTAAGTGCATGTTTTTAAGTCATTATGACTAAAGGTAATCAATATATTGTCCTTCAATAGTGATTGAAATAAATAACATGCATGTTCAATTTGACCAACGTTGAATTAAATATGTGCGTTATCAGTGCATTGATTGTTAACAATGCATTTAAAGTTTAATACCGCATGTTAGAAAAGTTTTGGCACTTGTGTCATTCATAACTTTGCATGGCAAAGAAAGTTTTTGCGATGACTCATGTACTACTTCAGTATCGCATAAAAGTGAAGAAGTCTGGGGGAGCTCTTAAAGCTATCCAAACAAATCCCATGCATTTCCATAGTGTCATGCTGGACAGTGACTTTGAAAGAGCCGAAGGACAAAATAAAGTTGTATACGAACAAAAGTCAAGATTGCAAGCATAACTTGCAAAAGTGTACCAATATCAAGAACTCTGATGAGTTCTTGAAAGTGCAACAGAATAAAGAACTCTGATGAGTACTTGAGGGGAATGAGGAAATAGTACTCCCATTGTTCTTGCATCACTTGATCATGTGACCACACCAAGTAATAAAAGACTCCTCGTTCACAAGTGTTAAAAATAGTTTTGAAATTATGGCAGCAAAGTAGTTTGTGCCATATTTCGAGGGGGAGAAAGATTAGGAAGATAAGAAATTCTCCTCAAAATTGAATACGATGCATACAATGTATGTTTAAAGTAAGAATGATCTATTAAAGAAGAATATGATCGAAAAGGGAGTACATCGCTCATATCATTGATACCCCAAATCAAATAAACCCAAACAGAAGCTAGTAAATATACCATCTTTACAATAGATGGGATAATCTGGGGAGTAAAGTATGTTGAGAACTAAAGCTTGAAGAGAAGTGGGACCATATGTTCACTTCGAATGATTCAAGCACAACAATTGTCTCGGCGTTGTATGAACGACAGAAGTTGAGATGACAACAGATGTTCAACACCTAGATGTTCAACACCTGCCATTAACTCTTCAAAAGAAAATAAAGTCAAGGGAACTCTGTAGTATCAACCGTCTCTTGGCAATGAAAAATAGAAACAACCCCAGATAGAAAATAAAGTGATTCCGCCTCTTTTGGTGAAGCCATGAGAGGTACTCATTCGTCGAAATGGCAAGAACCATGGAAGACGTCATGAGACCTAGAAATTCCTACTCGTTTTGGAACAAAGAATAAGTTCCCAACGGAGCCAAAACAGTAGGCTGTAATGGGTCTACAAGATTAAACTGTGACTCCCGAGGGAATATGAAAAGCCACTAAGCGCGACTTGTGGCAAAAGGCTTTATGCAAAGAAAAGATAAGTGATAATGAGACATTATATGCAGTATCATAAAAGGATTATCTTAGAATCACAATGGCATTAGTGGCATACTAATATTTTGGAATTGCATCAGTTGGATGTAGAAACAACATCTCCCAAACAGAGATTTGTATGAGAAAACCCTTACACAACACAACCCAAGGGTTTTGTTGTGAAAAGAAAAGAAAAAATATGGGATGCCACATGAAGAAATCCATTTATGGATCAAAGCACGCCACTGAACAGTGGCATCTAAAGATTAAAGAGGACAAAGAGAAGTTTTGGGTTTTAAGGAAGGTCAGGATGAAAAATTGAATATTTGCAAAGTTCAAAGATGGGAAATACTTTTCCCGCTTTCGACGTGTAGATAATGTACTACTTACTAGTAGTGATGTACAATCTACTGTTGAAGAAAAAGAAGATTATTTGTGACATCAAGTCATGACCACAATAATCTCAGTGAAGGTCTATTCGCTCAAAGAATGGAAATTCACCGGGATAAAAGAAGAGGGGTATTAGGATTATCGCAAAAGGCATACTTAGAAAAGGATTCTAATGAGATATAGTATGCATGCGAGTAAGCTTACGCCTGTCTTATAGTCAAGGGTAATAGCTTGGGAATATTAAGTATTCCAGGAACCAATATGAGATCGATCAAAAGAAAGAGGTTCTATGTGCTTCAGCTGTTGGAAGCAAAATCAGTGCTATTTACCCTGACATAGCTCAATTATCCGGGAAATTTTTGGCAGAAGTCCAGTCCAGCAATAGATCACTGGAATGGAGTTAAAGAATGTTTTGCAATCTAACAAAGTATTGTAAGCCTCATGCTAAATAAGAAAGGGACACATACTCTCAAAAGGTTGTGAGTAAAAGAACTAAGTTTTGGCGCGATGTTTAGTGAAGCCCACACTAGTAGCTAAACACTCGTACCTTTGGAGTTTTATTGTGGAAAAGCTCCAAAAGCAAAATAGTTGCGGTGTCATGAGTTATGTATACCGCAAAGTATAGCATGATATGAGGCTACAGGACAGGCTAAATGGTTAAAGAAAACCTTACCCGGAATTGATGATGATATGCAGCAGCAATATATCATCCAAGTATTTTATCTCCTACGTCAACATGTCAGGTGTACTGCCAAACACATTGACAAAGAGTTATATGTTGCGAAGGAGAAAATCCAGAATCATATGATAGCACTAACGGTGTAAGTACCAAACAGATGCTTACAGATCCTCTTATCAAAGGCCTACCACCCAGCGTGTTAAGAGAACATGCAGTCGACATGGGAATTATGGGAGGTCTATGATTTCTGGATTACTAAAGGGCCCAAAGAAAGGTTAAGGTCTTGTTTCAATACCGAAAGATGCATTGTGGCTGTTAATCTGACGGTAACTGATAACTGTTATGACGAGGCACGACCTACGTATTGATCTGCACTGAGACAAGGACCAAGAGCAAATCAAGAGAAAGTCAAAAGAGTTACGTCAAAGTGTGAAGTTAAAAGTATAAGGTGAGATCAAGAGGGAGAATGTTAGTGTTGATCTCCTGTTAGTTGGCCCAACGGCCAACTGGACCCTTGACTCAGTCCTGATCGGGGACACTCAACTCGACTGGGTTGCGGGCCCCTGTCGCGCAGCTCCGTATAAGGGAGGTGGGGGCTACGAGTGCATTAGGCAAAGAATTGTTCGCACCCCACCTGCCCTGCCTACTGATCGAGGAGGAGCTGACAGCGACGGGAAGCTCCGCCACCGCTATCTCTTTTTCGACTCATCGCCGCCGTCACCATCCCACCATGGACACTGGCAGCAGTTCATCACAACAGGAGAAGGTAATACCTATCACTACTGCAGAAAATCTCAGGCCGATCTGATCCAGAGGGATCTATCAAGCTGCGCTCCTTCGTGGAGGAGTGCAAGAAGGACCCGACGCTCCTCGCCGACCCTGCCCTAGCCCAATCCATCTCACGCTCCTCCCATCCCATCCCATCCCATCCCACCCACAGCTGCCGCCCCCAACCTCTCTCTGCGACGACTTCGATTCACCGCCACAGCCCCGACCTATCTCCCCGACCTCGATCCGCCGCTGCTCCAATCCCCATCCCCATCCCCAACCCCACCTACACCGTCGACGACCCTCACCTAAACCTAGGCCGGCTCCAGATCGATCAGGCGCTCCCAGACATGCGACGCCGATCTGGAACCTCGATCTAGAGGGATTTCGCCCCCTCTCACCGGCGGGGTTTGGGCAGGCGTGGCTCCCGCGACCAGCCCGCTGGCATCATGGACGCTGCTTCCTCTCCAGCCCGCTATCCGCTCCTGCCGCTCCCACGCCATGGAGCTCGCCACCACCGGCGCCGACCACCTACTTCTCCCTGTCCATGTCCATGGGCATGATCTGATCTGCTCTCTGCTCTTCAAGGTGCCCATCTTCCCCTCTCCTCTTGGATTGATTTGATTTGATTCGATCCAACACCTTCCACCCCTGATGTGGATTGTTGATGCGTGCTTGATTCCCTTCCCCTTCAGCTACAGCTCACCCACGAAGGTCTCTCCCTCCTCTCTTGTGCAAGATGCTCCCATTGGTTTTGTTTAGGTTGTGCTCCATTGCCTGCTGCTTATGGATTGTTAGGTTTAGGTGGTGCTCCATCTCGTGTGTTCTCAATGACCAGAGCACTTTGGCTGATGCTTTTGGGTTAATTTGTCCTGTATAGGTCAAATCGATCTATTTTTACTACTTGTATAGTTTGATTGATATATGCTTTCCATGTATGTATATGGAACCTAAACAAACATGCCATACAAGGAAATGGAAGGCTTGTGTAGTTTCAGCTGTTCCTTGCCAATGATTAATCATCTTGTTTGTTCTTTGGCTGCATTTGACATACATTCTTATGCCTGTTTACTCCAGGTCAGGCTCACGTTTACCCAGGTTGGTGCTCGCAATTGCTTGGTTTGGTTTCGTTTGACTTAGCACTGAATCCCTCAGTTTATGCAGTTTCGTTGTGGTTGATTGACATCCCTGTGAAGATAATTCAGGACCAAAGACGATTGATTACTGGTTTTAGCCCCAAGCCATCTTGTCTTGCCGTTTTTGGTGAGCTGGTGGCTTGGGGCTAAAACCACTGTTTATGGTTGTCGGTGATGGTTATATTAGCTATGAGATGTGAGCGAAATACTGTAACCTCAAATGTGTGTCATCATGTTACTGTTGTGACCCTTCATGTTATTTCTGTGCTGAGATTGTGAGATTCTTATAGGACCATAAAGTTCATTCTCTTTCAGTCTATCACACGTGTTTTGTACCAATATCATGATTATGCACCAAACATATTACCGTTAGTGGTTCATTCTATTTGATATCATCAACTTTATTATCACCTCCCATAAGGACGATCTGTACTTCATTGTTTACAGAGATAACCTAGTAAGAAAACAACACTGCATCTCAGACTCAACTGACCATTGTTATGTTCTATTGCATGGTTTGGTAAATAGCATCTAAGATGAATCACACAGTGCATTTGAATTGGCCCTGCGTAATGTATTTTTGAAGTTTTATCATTTGTTTTGAAAGTTCTACTGTTTCTTGTATTGATAAATATGCGCAATGGGGTTGTGATTTGCGCTTGCAAGCTGTTGTTGTTTTATCCAGGCAACCCTGATTCGCCATTTATTATTAGCAGCAATAGCAGGTACCACCTCATTCCCATCTCACTTTGGCTAATCTACAGATCGTGTCTTGTTCTTGTACACTGTCTTGTCTCTAAAAAATGCATCTTTTTCTCAGAAATTTTACACTATATTAATTCTCAAACCAATGATAAGATGATGAAATTTCTTACTGCCCTTCAAGGTCAATTGTGCTGCCATCTATCTTGCTAGAAAATCTTAGTTATTTTATGCATATAAATAGGTGTCGTTACCTGTTTACATCAGAGATGGCATGATATTGGAGGAACATGCTTAATTGGCTTGTGTATTTTGCACTAATGGACCGGTGTCTTATTCTGCAGTTTTCAAAGGCTGTAGGGAAGATCAAAGATGCTATCTCAGCCCTGGCAGTGGCAACAGTGGACGATGATAACGATCAAATCACGGCTCGAAGACCTCCTGAAGTGCCTTGAGACGGCTGCTCGGTGCTACAGGATACCGAGGTGAGTCCTTTGACAGACCTGTGCACGCCCCATGTATATGCATGCCACATATTTTGTCTGCTGTTCTAAAATTCAGTTCATTGTGGCTTGGTTTTGTCAGAAATTCAGTTTGCTGTGGCTTGGTTTTGTCAGGACGCAGATGACCATCGACATCCTGGGGCGGCATGCATACGACAGCATGGGGCGGTTCACGGCCCGGCAGCGGGAGGCGGTGGAGAAGCTGTGGAACTCGATCAAGGAGAAGCAGATCCGGCGCAAGCACGGCAAGTCGACGAGCGGGAAGCTGGACATGAATGCCTTTGAGCGGCTCTAGGAGAAGTCTATGCAAAAACGTTGAGGATGACAAGGTGAAGATGAAGTGCTGCTATGGTCATGGTAAGAGATCCTCCTCCATGCCTCATGGGATGCAATATCATGTTTGCCCTTGTGGTCTAGGCCAATGGTCGCTGCAGCATTTTTCTTCTAGTGTGGTCTAGACCAATGGCAGCGTGCATACATTTAATAATGACTAGGCCAATGGCTAGTTAGAAATAGTACACTTATTCATTAATTATGCAAAGAACACTTGTTAGTAACATCTAGGTCTAACTTGCATATTCACGCCATTAGACACGTGTAAGGATTGGGCATTGTTCTATTGCTCTATTCACACCATTATACATGTGTAAAAATTGTTCAAATAACTTCATTATCTTTAATAATTGATTATTCACTTCCGGTTAGTAGTAACTTAAACTTGGTGGCAAACTGGTTAAATACTTGGTTGTGATCACGTTTGTGGTTGGTGTGCGAGCAAGCAAAATTAGAAATGATCCCAACTGATCATATTATTTTTTGCATTTGCTAGAATTGTCCATGGACATTTAATCTGTTTTGTGTATAGTAGGTAAAATAGCAGAGCACACCAATTACCATTTTGTCTACTGACATACACTTCCAAAGACCTTTTAGCACAGAGTTCATATAGTTACACAATGCTTTTCAGCTTACATATCATACAGTTATGCAGTGCTCCCTACACTGTCTATTTACTATATATATCATTCATGTATTCTTGGATAGTACTGACTACATACCAGGGAGAATTAACCACAGTTTGCCACAATTTGCAGCGGTCATGCTCCACCAGCTTCTTCTTCTACTACCTACTGTTGCTGCTGTTGCTGATTGGTCTATGCATGGTGGGTAATCCATCAATGTTTATTTGCTACTGCTGTAGTAGCTGGTATGCTTGATGCGTGTATCTGTCTCCTTACTGTTTTGCTAGAACAATAAATCCTGATGCATGATGATTATAGTCTGGTTTGCTAGATCTGTTCTATTGGTACTTAAAATTTGACATGCCTGGATTCTGAATGAACTTGTTCTTACAGTTGTTTTCATTGCTATGATCAATTTAGTTAGAGTTGCACATGTCAGTATACTATATACCAAAAAATCCTAGCTAGTGAGAACATTTCACTCCATGAACATATATTGGTTAGTGTTAGTCATACTATTTATCTATATGGCATTTGCTGTCAATTCTTGCTTATAAGTTATTGGATTCCTCATTGGCTATTGTTTGACTGTACACATTGTTATTCTTATATTTTCATTCTTATTCTTTGCACAGATGAAGTGCGAATCAAAGTCCGAAGCTGTGAAGCATATCAACAAGTAGTAGCATATTATGTATTGTAATTGTAGGTAGTAGTAGGCATATCTGGCTTGTAGTATACTGTAATGATTGTAATAGACTAATGTAGTGTTGTTTTGGATGAATTTCGATTGCTCTCTGGTCTGATAATTATTGTGTATGTGGTTCGAATACCTATGAAATGAAAACTTGACAATTGAGTTCAAGATATATTGGTTGTTTGGCAAAGTTTGGAATTTTTGATGTGTGGGACCATTTTTGGGATAAGCATGACAAGTGGGACCAATCTGTGGTGGGACCAGCTGCAAAATAAAATGGCTGAAAATATAAAATCAATAGATCGGCAAAAAGGCCATGTCCTAGAAAATAAAAGGCTAAATTGTTGGGCCAGGCCCATGTATCTAGAGAACCCATGTATCTAGAGAAAATTAACAGAAAAATATATACTAAAAAGGCTGAATTAATGGGCTCGGCCCAAAAAGCACCGAAATGGACTTGGCTGATTCTAAGTAACGACCTTTTCAATTGATCGTAACTTTGCCACGTCAGATTGCCACGTCGGATCCGATGTGGCCTGGGCAGACAGCCAGTGACCAAAACAAAAGGTCATGGGTTCAACGATCTTCTGTTTTAGTCGTAAACGTCTACGACCTTCTGACAGAGAAGGTCGTTAATTTCAGTTTACGACTGCCAGCTTTTGACCTTCTGTTTTTGGTCACAAAAAGGTCGCAAATGAAAAACAATGACCTTTCAGTGACCAATAGTCAAGGTCACAAGTTGACATATTTCTTGTAGTGAAACTTAGTACATGTGTGAATACATAGACAAAATAGAGTGTCCCTAGTATGCCTCTACTTGACTAGCTCATTAATCAAAGATGTTTATGTTTCCTAACCATAGACATGTGTTGTCAATTGATGAACGGGATTACATCATTAGAGAATGATGTGATGGACAAGACCCATCCGTTAGCTTAGCATTATGATCGTTACAGTTTTATTGCTACTACTTTCTTCATGACTTATACATATTCCTCTGACCATGAGATTATGCAAGTCCCAAATACCGGAGGAATACCTTGTGTGCTATCAAATGTCACAACGTGACTCGGTGATTATAAAGATGCTCTATAAGTGTCTTCGAAGGTGTTTGTGGGTTGGTATAGATCAAGATTAGGATTTGTCACTCTGTGTGTATCGGAGAGGTATCTCTAGGCCCTCTCGGTAATGCTCATCACTGTAAGCCTTGCAAGCAATGTAACTAATGAGTTACTTGTGGGATGAAGCATTACAGAATGAGTAAAGAGACTTGCCGGTAATGAGGTTGAACTAGGTATGATGATACCGACGATCGAATCTCGGGCAAGTAACATACCGATGACAAAGGGAATGACGTATGCTGTTATGCGGTTTGACCGATAAAGATCTTCGTAGAATATGTAGGAACCAATATGAGCATCTAGGTTCCGCTATTGGTTATTAACCGGAGATATGTCTCGATCATGTCTACATAGTTCTCGAACCCGTAGGGTCCGCACGCTTAACGTTCAATGATGATTTGTATTATGAGTTATGTGATTTGATGACCGAAGTTTGTTCGGAGTCCCGGATGAGATCACGGACATGATGATGAGTCTCGAAATGGTCAAGACATAAAGATTGATATATTGGATGATGTTATTCGGACATCGGGAAGAGTTCCGAGAGGTATCGGGTAAAAACGGAGTGTGGGAGGGGTTACCGGAACCCCCGGGGGAAGCAATGGGTCAACATGGGCCATAGGGGAGAGAGAGGACAGCCCGCAAGGGGGTGCCCCCCATGGGTAGTCCGAATAGGACTAGGGGAGGGGTGCGACCCCCTTTCCCTCTCCCTCTCCCTCTTCCTTCCTTCTTCCCCCTTCCACCGAGAGGAATCCTACTAGGACTTGGAATCCTAGTAGGACTCCTCCCTCTTGGCGCGCCCTACAGGGCTGGCCGGCCTCCCCCTCTCCTCCTTTATATACGGGGGCAGGGGCGCCCCAAAGCACAAAAGACAACATTGTCTTAGCCGTGTGCGGTTCCCCCTCCACCGTTTACTCGTCCGATAGTATCATCGTAGTGCTTAGGCGAAGCCCTAGGCAGATCACATCATCAACACCGTCATCACGCCGTCGTGGTGACGAAACTCTCCCTCGACCCTCTGCTGGATCAATAGTTTGAGGGAAATCATCGAGCTAAATGTGTGCTGAACTCGGAGGTGTCGTACGTTCGGTGCTAGATCACTTGGATCATGAAGACGTTCGACTACATCAACCGCGTTAACATAACACTTCCGCTTTCGGTCTACGAGGGTACATGGATACACTCTCCCCCTCTCGTTGCTATGCATCTCCTAGATAGATCTTGTGTGATCGTAGGAAATTTTTAAAATTGCATGCTACGTTCCCCAACAGTGGTATCAGAGCCAGGTCTATGCATAGATGATATGCACGAGTAGAACACAAAGAGTTGTGGGTGATAATAGTCATATTGTTTACCACCAACGTCTTACTTTGATTTGGCGGTATTGTTGGATGAAGCGGCCCAGACCGACATTACATGATTGCGTTCATGAGACTGGTTTTACCGACGTGCTTTGCACACAGGTGGCTAGCAGGTGTCTGTTTCTCCAACTTTAGTTGAATCGAATTTGACTACGGCCGGTGCTACCTCTTGAGCTTGCGTTGGTTTTCTCTTGAAGAGGAAAGGGTGATGCAGCATAGTAGCGTAAGTATTTCCCTCAGTTTTGAGAACCAAGGTATCAATCCAGTAGGAGACAATGCACAAGTCACAGAATACCTGCACAAACAATAAACAACTTGCAACCAACGTGATAAAGGGGTTGTCAATCCTTTCACGGTCACTCACAAAAGTGAGATCTGATAGAGATAGATAAACGATAAATTAAATATTTTTGGTATTTTTGGTTTATAGATTGGAAAGTAAAGATTGCAAAATAGTAGATCGGAAACTAGCAAGATGTAAACGAGATTCAGTAATATGGAAAAGAGACGCGGGGCCCATAGATTTCACCAGTGGCTTCTCTCAAGATAGCATATATTATGGTGGGTGAACAAATTACTGCCAAGTAATTGATAGAAAAGCGCATAGTTATGATGACATATAAGGCAATGATCATGAACATAGGCATCATGTCTGTGTCAAGTAGACCGACTCCTGCCTGCATCTACTACTATTACTCCACACATCGACCACTATCCAGCATTTATCTAGAGTATTAAGTTCATAAGAATAGAGTAACACATTAAGCAAGATGACATGATGTAGAGCAATTAACTCAAGCAATATGATGAAAACCCCATCTTGTTATCCTCGATGGCAACAATACAATATGTGCCTTGCTTCCCCTACTATCACTGGGAAATGACACCGCAAGATTGAACCCAAAGCTAAGCACGTCTCCCATTGTAAGAAAGATCAATCTAGTAGGCGAAACTAAACCGATAATTCGAAGAGACTTGCAAAGATATCAAATCATGCATATAAGAGTTCAGAGAAGAACCAAATAATATTCATAGATAATCTTGATCATAAATCCACAATTCATCGGATCTTGGCAAACACACCGCAAAAGAGTATTACATCGAATAGATCTCCAAGAACATCGAGGAGAACATGGTATTGAGAATCAAAGAGAGAGAAGAAGCCATCTAGCTAATAACTATGGACCCTAAGGTTGATGGTAAACTACTCACGCTTCATCGGAGAGGTAATGGTGTTGATGTAGAAGCCCTCCGTGATCGAATCCCCCTCCGGCAGGATGCCGGAAAAGGCCCCAAGATGGGATCTCACGGGTACAGAAGGTTGCGGCGGTGGAAAAGTGGTTTCGTGGCCCCCCCTGATGTTTTTAGGGTATAAGAGTATATATAGGCGAAAGAACTAGGTCAGGGGAGCCACGAGGGGCCCACGAGGGTGGAGGGCGCGCCTACCCCCCTGGGCGCACCCTCCTGCCTCGTGGCTTCCTCATTGCGTCTCCGACTTCATCTCCAAGTCTTCTAGTTTGCTTTCGGTCCAAGAAAGATCATCGCGATGGTTTCATTCCGTTTGGACTCCGTTTGGTATTCCTTTTCTGCAAAACTCTAAAATAAGAAAAAACCCAGAAACTGGCACTGGGCCCTCGGTTAATAGGTTAGTCCCAAGAATAATATAAAATAGCATATTAATGCCCATTAAACATCCAAATAGGTAATATAATAGCATGGAACAATAAAAAGTTATAGATATGTTGGAGACGTACCAAGCATCCCCAAGCTTAATTCCTGCTCGTCCTCGAGTATGTAAGTCATAAAAACAATTTTTTTGATGTGGAATGCTACCTAACATATTTATCCATGTAATTTTCTTTATTGTGGCATGAATGTTCATATCCGAAAGATTCAAGACAAAAGTTTAATATTGACATAAAAATAATAATACTTCAAGCATACTAATAAAGCATCATGTCTTCTCAAAATAACATGGCCAAAGAAAGCTATCCCTACAAAATCATATAGTCTGGCTATGCTCTATCTTCAGCACACAAAATATTTAAATCATGCACAACCCCGATGACAAGCCAAGCAATTGTTTCATACTTTTGATGTTCTCAAACTTTTTTAATCTTCACGCAATACATGAGCATGAGCCATGGGTATAGCACTATAGGTGGATAGAATGGTGGTTGTGGAGAAGACAAAATGGAGAAGATAGTCTCACATCAACTAGGCGTATCAACGGGCTATGGAGATGCCCATCAATAGATGTCAATGTGAGTGAGTAGGGATTGCCATACAATGGATGCACTAGAGCTATAAGTGTATGAAAGCTAAAAAAACTAAGTGGGTGTGCATCCATCTTGCTTGCTCATGAAGACCTAGGGCACTTTGAGGAAGCCCATCATTGGAATATACAAGCCAAGTTCTATAATGAAAATTTCCACTAGTATATGAAAGTGACAACATTGGAGACTCTCTATCACGAAGATCATGGTGCTACTTTGAAGCACAAGTGTGGAAAAAGGATAGTAACATTGTCCCTTCTCTCTTTTTCTCCCACTTTTTTATTTGGGCCTTCTCTTTTTTTTTACGGCCTCTTTTTTTCGTCCGGAGTCTTATCCCGACTTGCGGGGGAATCATAGTATCCATCATCCTTTCCTCACATGGGACAATGCTCTAATAATGAAGATCATCACACTTTTATTTACTCACAACTCAAGAATTACAACTCAATACTTGGAAAAAATATGACTATGTGAATGCCTCCGGTGGTGTACCGGGATGTGCAATGATTCAAGAGTGACATGTATGAAAAATTATGAAAGGTGGCTTTGCCACAAATATGATGTTAACTACATGATCATGCAAAGCAGTATGACAATGATGGAGCGTGTCATAATAAACAGAACGGTGAAAAGTTGCATGGCAATATATCTCGGAATGGCTATGGAAATGCCATAATAGGTAGGTATGGTGGCTGTTTTGAGGACGGTATATGGTGGGTGTATGGTATCGGCAAAAATTGCGCGACACAAGAGAGGCTAGCAATGGTGGAAGGGTGAGAGTGCGTATAATCCATGGACTCAACATTAGTCATAAAGAACTCACATACTTCTTGCAAAAATCTATTAGTTATCGAAATGAAGTACTACGCGCATGCTCCTAGGGGGATAGATTGGTAGGAAAAGACCATCGCTCGTCCCCGACCACCTGTAACGCCCCGGAAGTAACTTTCCATAATTGTAACTCCAACTCTTGCCATTTCCGGCTATGAGTTGTGATATTTCCTTCGTGGTTGGTTTTTTTGTCTTTTGTTTTGCATTTTGTTCATGTCATGCATCTCATCTCATAGCATCATGTGCATTGCATCTGCATGTTTTCATAAAGCTTGCATCCGTTCGTAGTTGTCGCGTTCCCCTTGCCTTTGTTGGCCGTTTCAGGACCAACCACACTTGCAACCTTGTTCTTTGTTTTCTCTCTTGCCTAAACCGGAGTCTCTTTGCACAATGCATCGACCCCCTCACAACCTAGTCCGAAACTTCCCTGAACCCGATCCGCGCTGTCGTGACCGTTGGGTCCAGATCACCCCAAACATCCCTAAAACATATTGGTTTCTTATTGGGACCCCCTAGCCTTTATTTTCTCAACTGTTCGATTATAATCGTAGGGACGAGATAGCCCCTACCCAATTCCTACCTGCTATATATAAAGTAGATGAAACCCTAGACCATTAGCTGCCTCGTCCATTCCATCCATCCCGCCGCCACCTCCTAGTCCCATCAGGATCTCACCCAGCTGATCTCCTCATTTTCACCAACCAGTCAACCACCTTCTCCCTCAGATCCAATCTAGCCACCTCCCAATTCATCTTCATCGACCTGTCCCGATCCAAGCGCCGAGCCCTGCCTCCACAGTGTGCACCCGAGCGAGGACCCAGAACTCCTCGAGATCCCGCTGCTCCAGTGTTGTCCCGCCTCCCTGATTCCTCGCGCTAGGCCCGAGCTCCCCTGCTCCCCTACCATCTCCGGCACCACGCCGGCGAGAGCCACTGCCAGAGCTGCTTCATCCGCCGCCAGAACCTGCCAAGACCCCGCCACCGCCACCCAAATCCTACAAGAGCCCGAGCTCCTCTTCTCATGTGCCACAGCCTCTCCCGCTCGAGGGCCTCCATGCCGTCTTCGTCAAGCGCCAGGAGCTCGAGCCCCTTCTCTCGCACCCCTCGCTCCACGTCGTCGTCAGACCTCCGCGATGTCGAGCACCAAGGCCGAGCCCTTGCTTCTCCTTCCCTGCTCTCTCTTTCTCTCTGAATCGCTCCCTTTTGTCTTCCTTCCACAGGGAACCGACACCGCCCCTGAGCTCCGCCCGCACCGTCGTTGCTCGAATCCGGCACCAGCCAGCCGGATCCGCCCTGTCTCCACCTTGCCGGCCTTCCTTGCAGCCCACTGTCGCTCCCCTTCAAGTCCCACGCCGTCGTTGCTGTCCCCTGCGCCATCGCCGCCTTCTGTCGAGCACGAGCTCGATCCCCTGCTTCCTTGCAGCGAAGGAACCAGGCGCGTTGACCACTCCTGGGCCGGCGTGCCTCCAGATCTTCCCATGGCCTAGTAGCAGCCAGGCCCAGTCGCGCCTAGCCGGCCTGTCCACCTCCTGCTCCACCAGCTGGGCTTAGCCCATGGGTGAGCGCCCACATCCTTCCTATCTGTTGGCCCAGCAGTGCAGCCAGATTCGGCCCGTGCCATGCTTTTTTCTATTCTGTGAATTTGCTAATTATCCAGAGACTGCGGTTTTATAGAAAAGTCCTTGCACATCATGCATATAATAACTCGTTAAACGTGCATCGGATTAAAATGATTTATATATGTAAAGTGCTTAGAATTTCATCTAGTTTCATATTCTTCCAACTCTCATCCATGTTTAAAATGTTTAAACTTGTTGTTTCTTTAATTTTGTATAAATGCCATGCTAAAATGGTTTATTTCATAACTAAATAACCGTAGCTCCGAATTTAATAAACCTTATATGTATTTGGTCTAGAAAAATGCATAGATTAACATGGTGCACTTTTTTTTACTACTTAACAACATTAAAATATGTTTTAGGGCAGAGCAGTAGCTAATTCAAAATATGGACATGAGGATTTTCTAGAATTATTGTTTGTTGTTTCCGGCCTCATTTAAACTCACCCAAATAGTTAGTTTACTTATGTTTCGTCTCTTGCCATGTTTAACAACATTTAATAACATTGTGTACCTAAACGAGAGTGAACTAAATAACTCGAGTGTGGTGTTTCGTCAATATGCAACTCGTTACATACTGAGCTCCAATTAACTTGTAGTGTTGTTTGTGCACTTTGCCATGCCATGCGTATTTAAATCGAACATGCATCATACTTGATTGTGCATCATGCCATGCTTATGTGATGGTTGTTTACCATGTTGTTTGCTTCTTTCCAGTTGCGCTTATCCTTGATAGTTCCGGTTACATTGCGATTGTGAGGGTTCGTTCGACTACGTTGGTTCATCTACTTCATGGTTTCGGTCTTCTTCCTAGCGGGATTTTAGGCAAGATGACCATTACCCTCGATATCACTTCTATCTTTCCTTGCTAGTTGTTCGTTCTATAGCTATGTCGCGCTACCTACCACTTGTCATACAAGCCTCTCATTATGCCATGTCAAGCCTCTAACCCACCTTCCTAGCAAACAGTTGTTTGGCTATGTTACCGCTTTTGCTCAGCCTCTCTTATAGCGTTGTTAGTTGCAGGTGAAGTTGAAGATTGCTCCATATTGGAACATGAACATGTTGGGATATCACAATATCTCTTATTTTTAATTAATGCATCCATATACTTGGTAAAGGGTGGAAGGCTCGGCCTTATGCCTGGTTTTTTGTTCCACTCTTGCCGCCCTAGTTTCCGTCATACCGGTGTTATGTTCCTTGATTTTGCGTTCCTTACGCGGTTGGGGTTATGGGACCCCCTTGACAGTTCGCCTTGAATAAAACTCCTCTAGCAAGGCCCAACCTTGGTTTTAACATTTGTCTACCTACCACTGATATGTCTCCAACGTATCTATAATTTTTGATTGCTCCATGCTACTTTATCTACTGTTTTGGACTATAATGGGCTTTATTTTCCACTTCTATATTATTTTTGGGACTAACCTTTTAACCGGAGGCCCAGCCCAGAATTGTTGTTTTTTTGCCTTTTTCAGTATTTCGATGAAACAGAATATCAAACGGAGTCCAAACGGAATGAAACCTTCGGGAACGTGATTTACTCATCAGATAAGACCCAGGAGACTTGGACCCTCCGTCAAGAAAGCCACGAGGCGGTCACGAGGGTGGAGGGCGCGCCCTCCCCACTGGGCGCGCCCCTACCTCGTGGGCCCCTCGGAGCTCCACCGACGTACTCCTTCGTCCTATATATACCTACGTACCCCCGTATGATCAGAAAGGGAGCCAAAAACCTAATTCCACCGCCGCAACCTTCTGTATCCACGAGATCCCATCTTGGGGCCTGTTCCGGAGCTCCGCTGGAGGGGGCATCCACCACGGAGGGCTTCTACATCATCACAATAGCCCCTCCGATGAGGTGTGAGTAGTTTAGTTTAGACCTTCGGGTCCATAGCTAGTAGCTAGATGGCTTCTTCTCTCTTTTTGGATCTCAATACAATGTTCTCCCCCTCTCTCGTGGAGATCTATTCGATGTAATCTTCTTTTTGTGGTGTGTTTGTTGAGACCGATGAATTGTGGGTTTATGATCCAGTATTATCTATGGAAAATATTTGATTCTTCTCTGAATTCTTTTATGTATGATTGAGTTATCTTTGCAAGTCTCTTTGAATTATCCGTTTGGTTTGGCCAACTAGATTGGTAGTTCTTGCAATGGGAGAAGTGCATGGCTTTGGGTTCAATCTTGCGGTGTCCTTACTCAATGACAGAAAGAGTTGCAAGGCACGTATTTTATTGTTGGCATCGAGGATAACAAGATGGGGTTTTTATCATATTGCATGAATTTATCGCTCTACATCATGTCATCTTGCTTAAAGCGTTACTTTGTTTTTAACTTAATACTCTAGATGCATGTTGGATAGTGGTCGATGAGTGGAGTAATAGTAGTAGATGCAGAATCGTTTCGATCTACTTGTCACGGACGTGATGCCTATATACATGATCATTGCCTAGATATACTCATAACTATGTTCAATTCTGTCAATTGCTCAACAATAATTTGTTCACCCACCGCAGAATACTTATGCTCTTGAGAGAAGCCACTAGTGAAACCTATGGCCCCCGGGTCTATTCTCATCATATCAATCTATATCACTTTATTTACTTGCTTTGTTTTTACTTTTCCTTTACTTTTTACTTTGCATCTATCTATCAAAAACACCAAAAATATTATCTCTATCAGATCTCACTCTCGTAAGTGACCGTGAAGGGATTGACAACCCCTAAGCGTTGGTTGCGAGTTGCTATCGTGTTGTGCAGGTACGAGGGACTTGCGCGTGACCTTCTACTGGATTGATACCTTGGTTCTCAAAAACTGAGGGAAATACTTACGCTACTGTGATGCATCATCCCTTCCTCTTCGGGGAAAACCAACGCAAGCTCGAGACGTAGCAAGAAGGATTTCTGGCGCCGTTGCCAGGGAGGCTTATGCAAAAGTCAACATACCAAGTACCCATCACAATCCCTATTTCTCGCATTACATTATTTGCCATTTGCCTCTCGTTTTCCTCTCCCCAACTTCACCCTTGCTGTTTTATTTGCCCTCTCTTTCCCAATCTCCTGCTCTCTTTCCCGTTTGCCTTCTTCCCGTATGTATCTTTGTTTGTGTTTCCTTGTGCCTTCTATATGCTTGCATCTTCGCTTGCTGAAAATCTATTGATATGGATCCACTTAAAGTGTTCTACTTGGATCATCTTCGATCCATATGTGCTCGTGCTGAAACCCCAACTAGCCTAGTTGATGGGAAATCTTTAGATGAGCATGCTTATTTTGTGCATCATCGTTTGTCTAAAAAGGGGAGACTCTTACAGTATCATATAAATAGTTTGCTATGCTATGCTGGGAATCTTTGTGAAATTTGTGAGTTTACTTGTTGCTCTAAGAACCCTAAAAAACACCTTCCCTACCTATGTGAGTTCAATGATAATGAAATCTTATCTTCTTATGCAAAGGGTGTTTATAGTTACTATGATATCGAACAAATTGATGAATTTGTCGTTTTTAAGGGTGCTCATGAAGTTGCTTCTTTGATTGAAAAGTATGATTTTACTCTCAACAAATCTAAAAATTCCGTCGTACTTAAATATTGCAATGAAAACCTTGCTCATAATGTCTATGTCCAAGAGTTTATTGAAAGAATGACCGTTGCTTTGGAAGAAAATAATGATATGCATGAATCTATAGATAATGATGATTCCGATGATTTGGTTGAAATATCCCTTGATGAACATGATGCTTGCTATCCTTGTGGCCATGATGCCAATATTTATGAAGATGAATTTGCTATAGTTCCTTATGTTAAACATGAGTTGTTGCTATTGCACCCATACTTGATAGTTCCTTTGATGAAAAGCATGATTGCACTGATTTTACTATAAATCCTCTTGATGTCAATTATGCTAATAACATGCAAAACCCTAAGCTTGGGGATGCTAGTTTTGTTGTGTCCACTATTTGTGGCAATGATCATGATTGGGGTGATTTTTCTTATGATCTTCAAAATTTATTTAATCCCCATGATGAATATGAGATTGATAATATTGTTTGCAATAATATTAAAAGTGGGTTTGGAGAGGTCATGACTTTAGTTAATGTTAATCCCACTATTTTGGAAGAGTGTCAACTTTACATGCATGTGGATCGTGTTGAGAATATGTTATGTGATAGCTATTTTGTTGAATTTGCTTATGATCCTACATATAATTATTATGAGAGAGGAAAATATGGTTGTAGAAATTTTCATGTTACTAAATTACCTCTCTTCATGTTGAGATTGCTATCGTCACCTTCTTCTTCCTTGCATATGCTAGTTTTTGCTTGCCTTGCAAATTTGTTTGCCTATAATATGCCTATGCATAGGAAGTATGTTAGACTTAGATGTGTTTTCCACATGCTATATGATGCTGTATTTGTGCTTCAAATCTTGTCTTTCATGTGAGCATCATCGAAATCTCAATGCCTAGCTAAAAAGGCTTTAAAAGAAAAGCGCTTGTTGGGAGACAACCCAATATTTATCCTTTCTGCCTAGTAATAAATAATCCATCTGCCTTCTGTTTGGATGTGGTTTTATGTTTTAATTAGTGTTTGTGCCAAGTAGGACCTATAGGATAACCTACGATGATAGTTGATTTGATTCTGCTGAAAAACAGAAACTTTGCGCGCACGAATTTAGTTATGATAAATTACAGGAACGTTCTATTGCGTTGATTCTTTTTGCTGCTGATCAATAAACAAATTTTCCAGGACTTCCTATTTTGGTAGAATTTTTAGAGTTCCATAAGTTTGCGTTAGTTACAGATTACTACAGACTGTTCTGTTTTTGACAGATTCTGTTTTTCGTGTGTTGTTTGCTTATTTTGATGAATCTATGGCTAGTAAAATAGTTTATAAACCATAGAGAAGTTGGAATACAGTAGGTTTAACACAAATATAAATAAAGAATGAGTTCATTACAGTACCTTGAAGTAGTCTTTTGTTTTCTTTCTCTAACGGAGCTCACGAGATTTCTGTTAAGTTTTGTGTTGTGAAGTTTTCAAGTTTTGGTGAATTCTTTTGATTGATTATGGAACAAGGAGCGGCAAGAGCCTAAGCTTGGGGATGCCCATGACACCCCCAAGATAATATAAGGACACCAAAAAGTCAAAGCTTGGGGATGCCCCGGAAGGCATCCCCTCTTTTGTCCATTTCCATCGGTAATTTACTTGGAGCTATATTTTTATTCACCAAGATGATGTGTGTTTTGCTTGGAGCGTCTTGTATTATTTGCATCTTTGCTTGTTAGTTTACCACAATCATCCTTGCTGTACACACCTTTTGAGAGAGCCATACATGAATTGAAATTTGTTAGAATACTCTATGTTCTTCACTTATATCTTTTGAGCTTGATAGTTTGCTCATAGTACTTCACTTATATCCTTTTGAGCTTGATAATTTTTGCTCTAGTGCTTCACTTAGATCTTTTAGAGCACGGTGGTGGATTTGTTTTAATGAAACTTGATCTCTCATGCTTCACTTAGATTATTTTGAGAGTCGTTAATAGCATGGTAATTTGCTTAATGTTAATATACTTGGTATTCAAGATATGTGAAATTTTCTTTTGAGTGCGTTGAATACTAAGATAAGTTTGATGCTTGACAATTGTTTTGAGATATGGAGGTGATAATATCATAGTCGTGCTAGTTGGGTGATTATGAATTTGACAAATACTTGCGTTGAAGTTTGCAAGTCCCGTAGCATGCACGTATGGTTAAAGTTATGTAACAAATTTGAAACATGAAGTGTACCTACCAATATTTATGAGTGGCGGTCAGGGACGAGCGATGGTTTTTTCCTACCAATCTATCCCCCTAGGAGCATGCGCGTAGTACTTGATTTTTGATGACTTCTAAATTTTTGCAATAAGTATATGAGTTCTTTTGACTAATGTTGAGTCCATGGATTATACGCACTCTCATCTTTCCACCTTTGCTAGCCTCTTCGGTACCGTGCATTGCCCTTTCTCACCTTGAAAGTTGGTGTAAACTTCGCTGGTGCATCCAAACCCCGTGATACGATACGCTCTATCACACATAAACCTCCTATTACCTTCCTCAAAACAGCCACTATACCTACCTATCATGGCATTTCCATAGCCATTCCGAGATATATTGCCATGCAACTTCCACCATCATCATCGTACATGCATTATTTTTGTCATATTGCCATTGCATGATCTTGTAGTTGACATCGTATTTGTGGGCAAAGCCACCATGCATTATTTTTCATACATGTCACTCTTGATTCATTCCACCATCCCGGTACACCGCCGGAGGCATTCATATAGAGTCATATCTTGTTCTAGTATCGAGTTGTAATCCTTATGTTGTAATCAATATAAGTGTGATGATCATCATTATTAGAGCATTTCCCAAATAAAAAAACGAGAAAGGCCAAAAAAGGCCCAAAAAAGGAAAAGAAAAGAAAAGGGCAATGCTACTATCTCTTTTTCCATACTTGTGCTTCAAAGTAGCACCTTTTTCCTCATGTAGTGAGTCTCATATATTGTGCTTCAAAGTAGCACCTTCTTCTTCATGTAGTGAGTCTCATAAGTTGTCTTTTTATACTAGTGGGAATTTTTCATTATAGAACTTGGCTTGTATATTCCTACGATGGGCTTCCTCAAATGCCCTAGGTCTTCGTGAGCAAGCAAGTTGGATGCACACCCACTAGTTTTCTTTTGTTGAGCATTCATAGCTCTAGTGCATCCGTTGCATGGCAATCCCTACTCTTTGCATTAATATCAATCGATGGGCATCTCCATAGCTCATTGATTAGCCTCGTTGATGTGAGAATTTCTCCTTTTTTGTATTCTCCACACAATCCCCCTCATCATATTCTATTCCACCCATAGTGCTATATCCATGGCTCACGCTCATGTATTGCGTGAAGGTTGAAAAAGTTTGAGATTATTTAAGTATGAAACAATTGCTTGGCTTGTCATCGGGGGTATAGAAGTTGGGAACATCTTTGTGTGACAAAAATGAAGCATAGCCTAACTATATGATTTTGTAGGGATGAACTTTCTTTTGCCATGTTATTTTGAGAAGACATGATTGCTTTGATTAGTATGCTTGAAGTATTATTATTTTTGTGTCAATATGAACTTTTGTCTTGAATCCTTCGGATCTGAATATTCATACCATGATTAAGAGGATTTACATTGAAATTATGCCAAAGTATCACTCCGCAACAAAAATTCTTTTTTATCATTTACCTACTCGAGGACGAGCAGGAATTAAGCTTGGGGATGCTTGATACGTCTCCAACGTATCTATAATTTTTGATTGCTCCATGCTACTTTATCTACTGTTTTGGACTATAATGGGCTTTATTTTCCACTTTTATATTATTTTTGGGACTAACCTATTAACCGGAGGCCCAACCCAGAATTGCTGTTTTTTCCTTTTTCGGTATTTCGAAGAAACAGAATATCAAACGGAGTCCAAACGGAATGAAACCTTCGGGAACGTGATTTACTCATCAGATAAGACCCAGGAGACTTGGACCCTCTGTCAAGAAAGCCACGAGGCGGTCACGAGGGTGGAGGGCGCGCCCTCCCCCCTGGGCGCGCCTCCTACCTCGTGGGCCCCTCAGAGCTCCACCAATGTACTCCTTTCTCCTATATATACCTACGTATCCCCGTATGATCAGAACGGGAGCCAAAAACCTAATTCCACCGCCGCAACCTTCTGTATCCATGAGATCCCATCTTGGGGCTTGTTCCGGAGCTCCGCCGGAGGGGGCATCCACCATGGAGGGCTTCGACATCATCACCATAGCCCCTCTAATGAAGTGTGAGTAGTTTACTTCAGACCTTCGGGTCCATAGCTGGTAGCTAGATGGCTTCTTCTCTTTTTTTGGATCTCAATACAATGTTCTCCCCCTTTCTTGTGGAGATCTATTTGATGTAATCTTCTTTTTGCGGTGTGTTTGTTGAGGCCGATGAATTGTGGGTTTATGATCCAGTATTATCTATGGAAAATATTTGATTCTTCTCTGAATTCTTTTATGTATGATTGAGTTATCTTTGCAAGTCTCTTTGAATTATCCGTTTGGTTTGGCCAACTAGATTGGTAGTTCTTGCAATGGGAGAAGTGCATGGCTTTGGGTTCAATCGTTGTAACACCCCGAGAATCATGCTACAGTAATCCCCCTCTAATGATGCCTTATCATCATTGTTACTGTTGCTAATCTCACTTTGATTCTATTCCAGTTCAAATTTCAAATTCAAAATAAAGTCCAAAACTCAAAGTTTTCAAACATGAAAGCTAAAATGTTCAAGGTGTGGCAAATAATCTCTGGTTAATTGTCATGTTGAAACTAACCTCATTTGTGTAAACAAAATGCCCCTGGGGTATTATTTTGTGGTCCAACAATAATTACATTGGCCTTTCCAATTTCTAAAAATGGTTAGCCAACTCCTTCTGACCCCAAACTTTTTATGCAGCTTCACTTTGTTCCTATCTATTTTTCTGCAAAGTGCCACTTTTAACAAAATTATTTCAGTAGCTCTTTTAAATAGGAAACAGAGGGAGAATAATAGAAAAGGGAGAAAACAACTGGACTTTCCCCCACGCTGAACCGACCGGCCCAGCTAGCCAACTGTCCGGCCCAACTAGCAAACTGGCCGGCCCAGTCAACCAGCCCCCCCCACCGGTCTCCTTCTCGCTAGATCCTATTCGGCGCCCTCTGCGCCCGCTACAGTACATCGCGCAAACGGGCGCATACCCCCCCTCTCTGCTGGGCCGGCCCATCTTGCTTTTTTTTCGAAACGCAAAAAAGGTCTGCTAGTGTTGTGATTCGAACAAGAGACGTCCTGCTAAACTTCAAGCTGCGTTAACCACCCCGCCATCTGTAATTCGACGTGCTAGTTTTATCCTTTTGGTCTTTACTTCCTTCTTTTTTGTTTTTTTTTCTTTACTTTTTCCTTTTACTTTTTTTTTCGTTTTTGTTTTTGTTTTTTCTTTTTCCTTTTTCTTCTTGCTGTGTTCGATGAACTTTTTTCAAATTCGTGAAATTTTTCTTCAAGTTTGATGAACTTTTTTCAAATTCGATGAACTTTTTATCGAATTTGATGAACTTTTTCCGTATTAGATTAACTTTTTTTCGAATTCGATGAACTTTTTTCGAATTCGATGAACTTTTTTAAAATTCGATGAACTTTTTTCAAATCGAACGAACTTTTTTCAAAGTCGATGAACTTTTTTCAAATCGGACGAACTTTTTTAAAATTGGATGAACTTTTTTCAAATTCGATGAACTTTTTTCAAATTCGATGAACTTTTTTTCACAATCGACGAACTTTTTCAAATTTCATTTTTTTCAGTTTTGATGAACGTTTTTGGAATTTGATGAGTTATTTTCAAATTCAATGGTTTTTCCCCAAATTCGATGAACTTTTGTAAAATTCGATGAATTTTTTCCTAAGAAAAAGAATACATATTGTATCCAACTGGTTGTTTTTTCCCTAAGAAAATGAATACATACCGTAGCGATCGAGCAGGAGTCAGCGATCCAGCGAGCGGCGAGGCGCAGCGATTGACTGAGCGCTGGGAGGCAGCGAGCGGGCGAGCCGGAGGAGCTAGCGAGCGAGCGTAGCTGGGCCTGGCCCAGTCAAGCGACGCAGCGGGCGCTGCGTTCGCAAACGGCGCTGAAGGCGCCAAGGAGGAGGTCTCCTCCTTCTCCCTCTGTTCCCGTGGCACGGTCGCTACAGGGGTGAGGTCGACCCCGACCGCCTCGTCGGCCTCGTCGAGAGGATAAGGCTGCACCCCCCCTTCGGCCCCTCGTCGCCCAGATCTCCCCTCGCCTCCCAGATCCCCCTCGCTTCCTCTCCCTTCTCCAGCGCCGGGGAGAAGCGCCCGAAGCCGCCAACGTCTCCGAGCGTCGCCATGGCCCGTCGAAGCCGCGGCCACTGGCCTCGTCGCACCCCACCGCCGTGCCCATCCGCACCGTGGGCCTCATCTTTTTCGTCTACAGAACCAAGTTGGCGCCAGGGAGCCTCAACAACACTGGCTGTGCCCGTTCCCCTCGCCGGTGCTTGCCTCGGCTACCTCAGCGATCTGCCAGCTCCGATCCTCCCCGCATCCACGCGAGCTCGCCGTCGTCTACCTTGCTGTGAGCTCCCACGCCGATTCCCCTTCCCGTCTCCTGTTTTCGTCTCGCCCTTGGTCGCCCTCCCGCGCACGCCAGCGCGACTCCACGCCTGGGCCCCGTCCCCGCCGTCACGCCCGAGCTCCCGAGGAGCTCTCGGCCGCCGTTGCACCGGCACTGCAGCCGCCCGCCTTCCGCGTCCGCGGTCGCGCCACCGTGCTCGCCGGCCGTTCCCTCCACCCCGCACGCCTGTAGCTCCCTCCTGTTACCGCCGGCGAGCCCGCGTCCCACCGCGCCATGGCCATGCCTTGCCCCCGCGCCCCTCCCGCTTGCGAGCTGCTGCTCATCACCTGGCGACGCCCCGCCTCTGCCTCGCCGCCTTCGGCCGCTGGCCTGCGCTCACCTCTGGCCGCCGTGGCCTCACCGCCGCCGGGCACAACCCCGGCCGGCCTCGCCTCCCCTCACATGGTGGGCGCCTGGGTGTGTCCCGCACTCACATGCCCATAACCCGTCGCCCGTTTAGGCCCCGTGGGCCACTAACGTTGGGGCCCCACGCCCCCTTAACAAAAAGGTTTTTAAAATAAATAAATAAATAAATAAATAAATACATTAATTAATTAATTGTGTTTAATTAACTTAATCATTTAACTAATCTAATTAACCCTGTTTAGTTAGCCTTAGTCTATGACAGGTGGGTCCCGTTGGACCCACAGGCCAGGTTTGACTCTGGTCAGCTGGGTTTGACCTGCTGATGTCATGGTGATGTCATGCTGACATCACCATTCACTGTTCTGGATAATGTTCAATTTAAGTAATTAAATAAATTTCAGAAATCTTTAAAACTTTGATAAATCATATAAAATAAACCGTAACTCTGATGAAAATGTTTTCGACATGAAAGTTGCTCAGAAAAATCCAACGAATCCGGATACGCGGTCCGTTCATCTGTCACATGCCCCTAGCATGCTGAACATGGAACTTTCCCCCTTCGGTCATCTGTTTGACACAGGTCCGGAACCGGGAAAACATTCCCGGTTGAATTCCCCCTTCGCCTGTATCGTGTAGCCATACATTAGGTCACTCCCGGCACAGCTTATTTCCATGTTATGCTTTGTGATGCTATGCCTGCTTTATATTTACTGTTTCTTCCCCCTCTTCTCTCCGGTAGACCCTGAGACCGATGCCGCCCCTGTGATCGACTACGTCGACGACGACCCCTTCTTGCCAGAGCAACCAGGCAAGCCCCCCCCCCTTTGATCATCCCGATATCGCCCATTCCATTCTCTCATGATTGCATTAGATTTTGTTACTGTTATTGTTTGCTCCTATTCTGCTGCATAGCCTGTTTATTGTAACCTGCTATTGTTACCTACTTGCTTATCCTAAACTGCTTAGTATAGGTTGGTTAGTGATCCATTAGTGACCCCCACCTTGTCCTTGTTGCCCCTGCTTCATCATAGAAGACCCGATCAACGGAATCGAAGACCAGACCCCGGCACCGCACATCACTTTCCCCTTAGTTGCTCGACACTACTAGGTTACTATCGAGTGCCGAGGGTGACACCTCTACAGCACTTCTGATGTTAACCCTATAGTGTAGTTATTCGGTCATGGTCATCGAGGGTGATTTCCACTTTAACCACTTCCGATACGACTCTGTCGTGCAACCCCTCAAGTGTGAACCTCGGGGGTGATTCCTCTTACGTTCACCTTGATGATTACATCGAGTGGAATTCACCGGGGGTGATTCCTCGAGTTTTCCTCTTAATGTTTTGGACACACGGATACTTGGACTTTAAAGCTGTTACTTGGAAAGGCGGTCGACCCTGAGGGGTACCCGCGAGTGATGTGGAGTCGGGTTGACCTGGAAGGTGCCCGCGAGATAATTACGAGGCGTGGCCGGGCATTCCTAGCCCTTGCCGCAAGTCCTCGAGACGGGGCAACGGGGTCACATCTTTCGTGAGTCTCTGCTTGTTACCGCATGCTCCTAATCCACTACGATTTGGATATTTGATCCGAGGGGCCTCTGGTCTGATAGCACTAACCATCACGTGGGCATAGTATGGGCGTTCTGCGTCGAATACATCAGCCTAAGCTTAATAGACGTCAGTGACTGAGTGGCGCGCGCCGGGTTGGACTGGTAAGCTCCTACCTTTTTCAAGGAGGTAGCTAGGTCTGCTCACCGGCCGCGTACGCAACGTGCAGGAGTTCCCGGGGAGATGGCCCATGACCCCTGGGGGCATAGGTTTAGTCCGGCATGCTGGCCTCTCTATTAAGTCTAGGTCGGGTTGCGGCGTATTGTTTGGCCGAGGCCGGGCATCACCCAGGAAAGTGTGTCCGGCTGGAGTTAATCAAGCGTGGTGGGTAAGTTGGTGCACCCCTGCAGGGAAGAACTAATCTATGCATAGCCTGTCCTACGGTAACGGACACTTGGAGTTGTATCCCGATCGATACAACTAGAACTGGATACTTGAGATGAGACTTGGATATGTGATGATAACTGGATAGTATGGCTCTGGGATTGCTTTCTCGCAGGGTGTCGAGAAAGGATCTCTGGCCGAGGTTGATAACTGTACTACTACTTTACCTTATGCTACTCTACTCCCTCCTGTTTGCTGCAAGATGGTGGTTTCCAGAAGATGCTAGTCTTCAATAGGACTAGGCCTTCTCTCTATTCTGGCATTTCTGCAGCCCAGTCCACATATACAGCCTTCCTTTGATAATGTTGCATATGTAGTGTAGATCCTTGCTTGCGAGTACTTTGGATGAGTACTCACGGTTGCTTTGCTCCCCCTTTTCCCCCCTTCTTTCTTCTTTCTGGTTGTTGCAACCAGCTGGTGGAGTCTAGGAGCCAGATGCCACATTTGACGACTGCTACTACTCCGAGGGTGCCTACTACCACGTGACAGACGCCGACGACCAGGAGTAGTTAGGAGGCTCCCAGGAAGGAGGCCTTGCCTTTTCGATCGTTGTTGCTTTTGTGATAGCCTTCTTAAGGCAAACTTGTTTAACTTATGTCTGTCCTCAGATATTGTTGCTTCCGCTGACTCTTGTGTATTCGAGCTTATGTTTCAAGCCCTCGAGGCCCCTGGCTTGTAATATAAAGCTTGTATTATTTTGTTTTGTGTCTAGAGTTGTGTTGTGATATCTTCCCGTGAGTCCTTGATCTTGATCGTACACATTTGCGTGTATGATTAGTGTACGATTGAATCGAGGGCGTAACAAGTTGGTATCAGAGCCGACTGCCTGTAGGTAGCCCCCTTTCCAACTCCTTTGCCGAAGTTGAGTCTAGAAACCGAAAACCGTTTTACTAACTTGGCTGTGTGGCTTACGGGCCCACGTCGCCAATTGGGTGGTATTAGGATCTTTTATTCCTCGTCTATACTCTGGGACTCTGATCTCTCTTCCATTCGGATTAAACGGTTTTGCTAACTTTAACATTAGGATCACGTAACTACTTCCTCCCGGAGAGCCCCTTATTACAGATGATCGCCTGCTGCACCAGAAGATTTCGAAGATACTCTCCGATGTTCTCTCAAGACTTTGCGCCCGTCGCTTTTGCAATTCCCTACCTTCGATAAGTCCCTATGGATAACATCCTTGCCGTTTGTACCTTCATCCCTAGTTGCTCTTGATATTACAAGATGCCCCGAAATTCTCTATTGTTTCGAGAATCCTTTGAGCTTACTGCCTTACAGTTCTTTGCCCCATGAATACCCCCCTTCGAATAATTCCTCGCACTCACCGAGGATCAGTTCATCCTTAGTTGTTCGTGTGATTCACAAAATACTTCGAAATACTATTTGATCTTCCGAAAATCCTCTACAACCTGTTGCTCTTGGAATTCTTGCATACTTGCTTTCTGGTTAATTCCATTTGTCTAGCGATATTCGTTAAAATCCTTTGGGATTAACATTCTGATCCTGTTGATTCAGCATGTGTGAGAATGCACACGATCATCATTTAATCCTTGGAAATTTTCTTTCCGGCTCAGGCATTGTTTCGAATATGAGCTGGTTCTTGCCCAATCAAGATTTGATCGGGTGCACCTCTAAGTCTATTCAACTTACTCATCTTTTGTTCAGAGCCTCTGCTTCTGATCCTTCGTCTTGAAATCATAATTCCTGTGTACCCAAGCATCGAATCATTCAGACGTTTATATAAGCCGATGCCTTTGCATCCCCTTCTTCATCTGATTGATTACCGATACTCACATCAACTCTGTCGTGAATCGCCAGATCCATTGTTGGATTAACATCCGACAGTGTCCTTCATATTCAAAGAACCTCATAAAGTTCTTTCCCAAATACATAATGCCTTTGGAATTGTATCCTCTCCTTTTTTTTAACCATGCTCTGCTTTCGAGCTTGTGTTGTTTACTTCTGAAGTTTGTGGAATAGGTTCCTAAGATGCCCCTATGGGTTGAACCTATGCCTCCCATAATCCGTTTGAACCCGAGAGTTTTAACAAGTCATACTCTTCTGGTGTTTTGCCAGATAGAATTTCAACACTACAAATTCTTCGAAATTGAGAAGTGAATGAAAAGTTGTGTATTGGAGAAGTGGGAGTCGACCTTGAACCTTGCGTTCATGCCCATGGACACGATGCCAACCTTATCATGGAAGCTTCTCGTAAAAATAATTACCCCCTTGGTATAAGTTCATCTTATATCTGAGATTTGGTTTTCTGTAATCGTGGTTCCGACCATGATTGTTCTCCTTTGATTCCATTTCTCAGACAAGTTAAATCACTTGTCTTCTACAGGTCAATACATCTTCGCAACCTCTATCTTGACCTTCCTTCGAGTATTACCCTCCGGTATCTCGAGAATAACAAAGAACTGTGTTGCTTCCTATGAGTCTTCATCTGGTATTGCTCCTCAGCGATTTCAGATTGCCCCGGGTTCCGAGTTATTAGTCACTTGAGAACACCGATAGGTGAATCGATTCCGCACTATGATTCTATAACTCTAAGTAATTTTCGTTGGTTACGAGTCTAATAATCCTTCAAGCCATTCCTAGCCTGATTAGTTATATCATTATCGTATTAAATTTTTTTAACTATGCTACCTGGTCCTTCCTGGAGCACAATTTTCGACGATGAGCTAAGCTTACGTTGATCTTCCTCATCATATCATTTCGCCTTCAACAGCAAGCTTGAATTTTGAGTTTGTGTTGTACCCGTGGATCCAATAACTATCCGCTTCATCATTCCTTTGACTTGATGTCATCGTCGATCGATTACATCTTCATGAACTCTCTCGACAAATGTGTCGTGATCATCATCAACATTCTGAGCTCTTCCATGATATTAATTAAATTCATGGAGTAATACCATCCTTGCCCCTCAATGATTTGTGTTATCATCGACCACATTTTTGCCTTCCCCCAACACAAACTTGTTCATATAATTTTGGAATTACATCCTTTTGACATGTCAAAGGATTGCAGCTGAACCCATCGGCCACCTCCTCATCTTTTTCTTGAAATTTTTTTTGCATGAGATGTTCTATAAATTCCTGATGGATCCTTTGTGTTCCCAAGGTCCTATCTTTACCTAATGACCATGTCAATGCTATCCCGAAGCATGGTCGTGGTACTCTAAACATCATTAAGAACATTGGAGGCGCAATGCTAAATGTTTCTTGATCACCTTTTCTTTTCCATTGTTTTGTTTAACCTTTCTTGTGGTTTATGAGATCTAAGCAGAGATAATTCCCTGCTTATGTAAACACCTCGGTGTACAAACTATGTCAGTAAGGCCTTGTTACTATTGTTGATGACATTCTGGTAGCCGCCGATGGACGGGAACTTTGCCTATTGGTCCGCCTCGTCTTAACGAGCAGGAAAACGGTTCTCTTCGTCCCTCGCCCTTAGTACCAGCGTTGTTGCCAACATAACTGACAGGCTATACTCTGACCTGCCTTGATATCATGATCGTGCAAATTGATTAGTGCCTTCCTGCTGTTAACCCACATAGTGGGCCCATAACCCACAGTTCCACAGTATCGAAACCTGACTCTCCTGTACATCCCTGTCTTCCAAAATTGTTCCTCACACTTGGCTTCATATGAAAATCCCGAGCCGCCTTCCGAGAGGCGATCTATTCTGGTATCAGACACAATATTTATTACCATTGCTCTGAACCTCTTTCATCCCCCCTTGTTTCAGGCAACAAACGATTGTCTACCAGGTTGAAGCTTCTTATTGCACCTCACCTTGCTCTCGATGACTTTCTTGAATCTTAGCTCGAGAGATGCCTTTATGCCACGTTCAATGAGATAGCCCCCAAAGTACCTATCTTGTGTTGAGCTCCGTCCTTCCCGAGTCTTTCTCCCTTATTCCACCTCTTAAATCTCGAGACGAGATTTCTTCTAGTGGAGGAGATTTGTAACACCCCGAGAATCATGCTACAGTAATCCCCCTCTAATGATGCCTTATCATCATTGTTACTGTTGCTAATCTCACTTTGATTCTACTCCAGTTCAAATTTCAAATCTATTATATATAAAAAGCGCTTGATGGGTTAATCAGGAAGAAGAGAAATAAGCTAGAAATTACTACAAAAATTAGAAATATCCAACCGTTAATTTAATAGACTAAGATTCTGTAGCCATTAGATAAGATTCTAAGTCAGTAAAATTACCCACCAATGCCATTATAATTATATTTACAGATAACGTTTCGCTCATGCAGCCTAATAGGACGTGCACTGTTTTTTTAGGGATGTGCGCTGATTCCCCATATATTAAAGAAAATGACCTACAATTGATTACAGTTTAAAGGAAAGGACATGCACCGCTCCAGCCAGCTGAAGCTAGGACGTGCGGTGATCAATAAAAAAATAGGACATGCATTGATTTCCAGTTTTGAAAAGGACATACCCTGATCTAGCTTTTAAAAAAAAGGACATGGGAGTTGTTCATCAGTTCAATTGAAAAGGACGTGGCTTGCTTAGTTGCTTTATGCATGCATGCAATTAGCTGAAACAAAAAAAAAAATACGTGCATGTGTGCCCTTCATTTATGCATGCATGCATGACTAGCTTGCTATATACATGCATGCATTTAGCTGGAACCAAAAATTGTGCATGTGTACCCTTGAAATATGCTTGCGTGTGGTTTCACATATCTTCTCCACTTCGTCGTCATACATCTGGATTGAAGATTTTAGACGTTCATATCAGTAGTCTAGGAGCCGAGAGATCGCACGGACACGCCAAATTCGGTAGGTCCTCGCCTCATGGACGTGCAGTTCATTGGCAGCCTCATGATCAAGGTACAGTTAGAAAATTCTTGAGTTCCTCGCTTCGTGATTGAGCAGTTCACCGGCGGCCTCACATTCAACGTACAACTGCAGGTGGAAATTTCTTGATCTCCTTGCCTTGCGGACAAAGAAATTCATTTGCAACCTTATAGTTGATGCACCGTCATGAAAACCCTATCGGTAATTAATACTCAACTTGAAAGCACGTAAAGTTTAATTTGTCTTATGGCTTTCTTTTCTGGTATAAGAGCTGCCTAGGTTAAAGCCGAGAAAATTAACTCAGATTTTTTTGGTGCACATGAGACAAGATCAACAATCTAAGATCAATGCTGTGTGAGTTTGTCGCATCCAAAAATTCTATCACAAGTGTAAATTGTCTGACAATCTGTGTGTATGGCCTACGTTTGTCACAACATATATCTCATAATCTAATAAGCATCACAACCTATATATAATCAAATAATCATGTCGTCTCCTGCTCACCATTATTGATAACTATGAAGCCAAAATTTCCCTTTTTGTGGAACGAAAATATTTTGAAGTCATATAATGTTAGTTAGATTATTTTTCACCAATTAAATTTGTGTCTTTCATCATGCACAGATGACCATTTGGAGTAAGCTACAACGGTGAGCTGTCTACGTAACTAATGGAAGTATAATCTTAGCTAAAAAAGTTTTCATGAAACTATTATTTTTCATACATCACACGCGTATGAATATTTAGATATTTAGTCACTAACCTAATTATTTCCCCGATTAAAAATGGAATAAGAATCTTCTTTGTTATTATTTATATGATTTTAGCTACAACAAACATGTAGCATGGCATACATACTTATCATACAAAAATTGATTTTGCTTTTCCGAGGACAAGTCAAGTCTCGATTTCTGGGTATTCACCATATACCATTTGTCGGCTAATCCATACAAATATATATTGTGCGTACAAACAGATAAGAAATCATGTGTGCTTCAAGCAAGACTATTGATGAAGTTGAGGTGCTGCATGCATTATATCTAAGGATGGTGTTACCAAATCATTTTACTGGCACCCAAGGCCATCATATGACATACCTACCTTAAATTCCTTCTCTTATAGACGTAATTCCATAATCATGCTTCATAATTTATTTCATTTGTCTCAGTACATCATGTAGTCACCCAATTAATGCTGGATACTATCTTTGTGAGCCCGTGTAGTGATTTCGGTTGAAACTTTTGGATATAACTAAAGTAACAATATCGCTCTCCTGTTTAGATGGATATGTAGGATCATATTTGTTGTCATTGTTTCCATTCAATAGTAACATATTGTTGTCATGTCAACAATTGGGTTTTATACCTGTTCTCCAATCACATGTTTTTGACGTAATTTATATTAGTAAATATATGTATTCCTTTTGTTTGCTAATAACTTTGCTGTATATAAGAATATACGACGTGCTTCTAAAGAACAACTTAGTTCTTCACAACTCATGTTTTGCCTCAGTCGCTACATGATCATTCGATGTGCGAAATAACTCCATGCATTTTTATCTCCGTATTGGATGCATGCCGAATAAGGGAAATAAGTAGAATAAATAAATTGCCTTTTACCTTCGGGACCTGCTATGCAACGAACTATAATTCAAATTAGTTGTAGCATGGAAATGATTTCACATATATGGATTCTCTAATTGAAATACGACAACCAAACTAAAACATGTCATCTACCAAATTATTTATATCCGGACTATCACATTTTTTCTTCCTTCGGTCTTGACAAACTGCAGGTAACTAAGAGATGATACATCTATTTCTCCCTAAAAAGGTGAAATACTTAAAAAAGAAACTAAAAATAGAAAAATGGTAATGCCAAAAATAAGATATGAAATATATATTTCCCAATGTGATTCATAATTAAAAATAAATTTAGAACGGTTTGCATAATAAGAATGTAAATGATAAAGGGGTAACATATATATTTAAATGTAAATGAGAAGAAAATACACCTAAGAAAAATGTTAAAAGGACATATATTTGTAAAAGTCAACACATTCGGTCTCAATGTGTCTTAAAAAAACAAGAAAATATATTCTCATTATTACACTTTCTAAAGTTCTAGCCCGCGCATCGAGCGGGCAACTTTGCTAGTTCAAAATAAAGTCCAAAACTCAAAGTTTTCAAACATGAAAGCTAAAATGTTCAAGGTGTGGCAAATAATCTCTGGTTAATTGTCATGTTGAAACCAACCTCATTTGTGTAAACAAAATGCCCCTGGGGTATTATTTTGTGGTCCAACAATAATTACATTGGCCTTTCCAATTTCTAAAAATGGTTAGCCAACTCCTTCTGACCCCAAACTTTTTATGCAGCTTCACTTTGTTCCTATCTATTTTTGTGCAAAGTGCCACTTTTAACAAAATTATTTCAGTAGCTCTTTTAAATAGGAAACAGAGGCAGAATAATAGAAAAGGGAGAAAACAACTGGACTTTCCCCCACGCTGAACCGACCGGCCCAACTAGCCAACTGTCCGGCCCAACTAGCAAACTGGCCGGCCCAGTCAACCAGCCCCCCCACCGGTCTCCTTCTCCCTCTGTTCCCGTGGCGCGGTCGCTACAGGGGTGAGGTCGACCCCGACCGCCTCGTCGGCCTCGTCGAGAGGATAAGGCCGCACCCCCCCTTCGGCCCCTCATCGCCCAGATCTCCCCTTGCCTCCCAGATCCCCCTCGCTTCCTCTCCCTTCTCCAGCGCCGGGGAGAAGCGCCCGAAGCCGCCAACGTCTCCGAGCGTCGCCATGGCCCGTCGAAGCCGCGGCCACTGGCCTCGTCGCACCCCACCGCCGTGCCCATCCGCACCGTGGGCCTCATCTTCTTCGTCTACAGAACCAAGTTGGCGCCAGGGAGCCTCAACAACGCTGGCTGCGCCCGTTCCCCTCGCCGGTGCTTGCCTCGGCTACCTCAGCGATCTGCCAGCTCCGATCCTCCCTGCATCCACGCGAGCTCGCCGTCGTCTACCTTGCTGTGAGCTCCCACGCCGATTCCCCTTCCCGTCTCCTGTTTTCGTCTCGCCCTTGGTCGCCGTCCCGCGCACGCCAGCGCGACTCCACGCCTGGGCCCCGTCCCCGCCGTCACGCCCGAGCTCCCGAGGAGCTCGCGGCCGCTGTTGCACCGACGCTGCAGCCGCCCGCCTTCCGCGTCCGCGGTCGCGCCACCGTGCTCGCCGGCCGTTCCCTCCACCCCGCACGCCTGTAGCTCCCTCCTGTTATCGCCGGCGAGCCCGCGTCCCACCGCGCCATGGCCATGCCTTGCCCCCGCGCCCCTCCCGCTTGTGAGCTGCTGCTCATCACCTCGCGAGGCCCCGCCTCTGCCTCGCCGCCTCCGGCCGCTGGCCCGCGCTCGCCGCTGGCCGCCGTGGCCTCGCCGCCACCGGGCACAACCCCGGCCGGCCTCGCCTCCCCTCGCATGGTGGGCGCCTGGGTGTGTCCCGCACCCACATGCCCGTAACCCGTCGCCCGTTTAGGCCCCATGGGCCACTAACGTTGGGGCCCCACGCCCCCTTAAAAAAAGGTTTTTAAAATAAATAAATAAATAAATACATTAATTAATTAATTGTGTTTAATTAACCTAATCATTTAACTAATCTAATTACCCCTGTTTAGTTAGCCTTAGTCTATGACAGGTGGGTCCCGTTGGACCCACAGGCCAGGTTTGACTATGGTCAGCTGGGTTTGACCTGCTGATGTCATGGTGATGTCATGCTGACATCACCTTTCACTGTTCTGGATAATGTTCAATTTAAGTAATTAAATAAATTTCAGAAATCTTTAAAACTTTGATAAATCATATAAAATAAACTGTAACTCTGATGAAAATGTTTTCTACATGAAAGTTGCTCAGAAAAATCCAACGAATCCAGATACGCGGTCCGTTCATCTATCACATGCCCCTAGCATGCTGAACATGGAACTTTCCCCCTCCGGTCATCTGTCTGACACAGGTCCGGAACCGGGAAAACATTCCCGGTTGAATTCCCCCTTCGCCTGTATCGTGTAGCCATACATTAGGTCACTCCCGGCACAGCTTATTGCCATGTTATGCTTTGTGATGCTATGCCTGCTTTATATTTACTGTTTCTTCCCCCTCTTCTCTCCGGTAGACCCCGAGACCGATGCCGCCCCTGTGATCGACTACATCGACGACGACCCCTTCTTGCCAGAGCAACCAGGCAAGCCCCCCCTTTGATCATCCCGATATCGCCCATTCCATTCTCTCATGCTTGCATTAGATTTTGTTACTGTTATTGTTTGCTCCTATTTTGCTGCATAGCCTGTTTATTGTAACCTGCTATTGTTACCTACCTGCTTATCCTAAACTGCTTAGTATAGGTTGGTTAGTGATCCATTAGTGACCCCCACCTTGTCCTTGTTTCCCCTGCTTCATCATAGAAGACCCAATCAACGGGATCGAAGACCAGACCCCGGCACCGCACATCACTTTCCCCTTAGTTGCTCGACACTACTAGGTTACTATCGAGTGCCGAGGGTGACACCTCTACAGCACTTCTGATGTTAACCCTGTAGTGTAGTTATTTGGTCGTGGTCATTGAGGGTGAGTTCCTCTTTAACCACTTCCGATACGACTCTGTCGTGCAACCCCTCAAGTGTGAACCTCGGGGGTGATTCCTCTTACGTCCTCCTCGAGTTTTCCTCTTAATGTTTTGGACACACGGATACTTGGACTTTACAGCTGTTACTTGGAAAGGCGGGTCGACCCTGAGGGGTACCCGCGAGTGATGTGGAGTCGGGTTGACCTGGAAGGTGCCCGCGAGATAATTACGAGGCGTGGCCGGGCATTCCTAGCCCTTGCCGCAAGTCCTCGAGACGGGGCAACGGGGTCACATCTTTCGTGAGTCTCTGCTTGTTACCGCATGCTCCTAATCCACTACGATTTGGATATTTGATCCGAGGGGCCTCTGGCCTGATAGCACTAACCATCACGTGGGCATAGTATGGGCGTTCTGCGTCGTATACATCAGGCGAAGCTTAGTAGACGTCAGCGACTGAGTGGCGCGCGCCAGGTTGGACTGGTAAGCTCCTACCTTTTTCAAGGAGGTAGCTAGGTCTGCTCACTGGCCGCGTACGCAACGTGCAGGAGTTCCCGGGGAGATGGCCCATGACCCCTGGGGGCATAGGTTTAGTCCGGCGTGCTGGCCTCTCTATTAAGTCTAGGTCGGGTTGCGGCGTATTGTTTGGCCGAGGCCGGGCATGACCCAGGAAAGTGTGTCCGGCCGGAGTTAATCAAGCGTGGTGGGTAAGTTGGTGCACCCCTGCAGGGAAGAACTAATCTATGCATAGCTTGTCCTACGGTAACGGACACTTGGAGTTGTATCCCGATCGATACAACTAGAACTGGATACTTGAGATGAGACTTGGATATGTGATGATAACTGGATAGTATGGCTCTGGGATTGCTTTCTCGCAGGGTGTCGAGAAAGGATCTCTGGCCGAGGTTGATAAATCTACTACTACTTTACCTTATGCTACTCTACTCCCTCCTGTTTGCTGCAAGATGGTGGTTTCCAGAAGATGCTAGTCTTCAATAGGACTAGGCCTTCTCTCTATTCTGGCATTTCTGCAGCCCAGTCCACATATACAGCCTTCCTTTGATAATGTTGTATATGTAGTGTAGATCCTTGCTTGCGAGTACTTTGGATGAGTACTCACGGTTGCTTTGCTCCCCCTTTTCCCCCCTTCTTTCTTCTTTATGGTTGTTGCAACCAGCTGGTGGAGTCCAGGAGCCAGATGCCACATTTGACGACTGCTACTACTCCGAGGGTGCCTACTACCACGTGACAGACGCCGATGACCAGGAGTAGTTAGGAGGCTCCCAGGCAGGAGGCCTTGCCTTTTCGATCATTGTTGCTTTTGTGATAGCCTTCTTAAGGCAAACTTGTTTAACTTATGTCTGTCCTCAGATATTGTTGCTTCCGCTGACTCTTGTGTATTCGAGCTTATGTTTCGAGCCCTCGAGGCCCCTGGCTTGTAATATAAAGATTGTATTATTTTATTTTGTGTCTAGAGTTGTGTTGTGATATCTTCCCGTGAGTCCTTGATCTTGATCGTACACATTTGCGTGTATGATTAGTGTACGATTGAATCGAGGGTGTAACAATCTTGCGGTGTCCTTACTCAGTGACAGAAAGAGTTGTAAGGCACGTATTGTATTGTTCCCATCGAGGATAACAAGATGGTTTTTTTATCATATTGCATGAATTTATCCCTCTACATCATGTCATCTTGCTTAAAGCGTTACTCTGTTTTTAACTTAATACTGTAGATGCATGCTGGATAGCGGTCGATGAGTGGAGTAATAGTAGTAGATGCAGAATCGTTTCGATCTACTTGTCATGGACGTGATGCCTATATACATGATCATTGCTTAGATATACTCATAACTATGCTCAATTCTGTCAATTGCTCAACAGTAATTTGTGCACCCACCGTAGAATACTTATGCTCTTGAGAGAAGCCACTAGTGAAACCTATGGCCCCCGGGTCTATTCTCATCATATCAATCTATATCACTTTATTTACTTGCTTTGTTTTTACTTTGCCTTTACTTTTTACTTTGCATCTATCTATCAAAAACACCAAAAATATTATCTCTATCAGATCTCACTCTCGTAAGTGACCGTGAAGGGATTGACAACCCCTAAGCGTTGGTTGCGAGTTGCTATCGTGTTGTGCATGTACGAGGGACTTGCGTGTGACCTCCTACTGGATTGATACCTTAGTTCTCAAAAACTGAGAGAAATACTTACGCTACTGTGCTTCATCATCCCTTCCTCTTCGGGGAAAACCAACGCAAGCTCGAGACGTAGCAACCACCTATACCTTTCCCTTGGGTTCTGCAGACTCAAGGGTCATCTTTATTTTAAACCCCCCAAGGCAGTGCTCCTCTGAGTGTTGGTCCGAACCGGGCAACCTGCGGGGCCACCTCGAGGAAACTTGAGGGCTGGTTTTACTCGTAGCTTGACCTATCCGGTGTGCCCTGAGAACGAGATATGTGCAGCTCCTATCGGGATTTGTCGGCACATTCGGGCGAACTTACTAGTCTTATTTTACCATTGTCGAAATGTCTTGTAACCGGGATTCCGAGTCTGATCGGGTGATTCCGGGAGAAGGAATATCCTTCTGATCGTGAGAGCTTGTGATGGGCTAAGTTGGGACACCCCTGCAGGGTATAAACTTTCGAGAGCCGTGCCCGTGGTTATGTGGCAGATGGGAATTTGTTAATATCCGGTTGTAGAGAACTTGACACTTGACTTAAATTAAAATGCATCAACCGCGTGTCTAGCCGTGATGGTCTCTTTTAGGCAGAGTCCGGGAAGTGAACACGGTTTGGGTTATGTTTGAACGTAAGTAGTTTCAGGATCACTTCTTGATCACTTCTAGCTTTATGATCGTTGCGTAGTTTCTCTTCTTACTCTTGTACTCGTATGTTAGCCACCATATTTTCTTAGTGCTTGCTGCAACTCCACCTCATTACCTCATCCTACCCATAAGCTTAAATAGTCTTGATCTCACGGGTTTTGAGATTGCTGAGTCCTCGTGACTCACAGATTCTACCAAAATAGTTGCAGGTGCCGATGATACCAGTGCAGGTGATGCTATCGAACTCAAGTGGGAGTTCGACGAGGACCTTGGTCGTTACTATGTTTCGTTTCCTGATGATCAGTAGTGGAGCCCAGTTGGGACAATCGGAGATCTAGCATTTGGGGTTATCTTCTTTTCATTTGGATTTGTCCGTAGTCGAACTATGTGTGTACTATGAATGATGTATGAATTATATGATCTTTGTGTGAAGTGGCGATTGTAAGCCAACTATTTATCTACCCTTGTTCTTGTACATGGGATTGTATGAAGATGACCCTTCTTGAGACAAAAACACAATGCGTTTATGCCTCTAAGTCGTGCCTCGACACGTGGGAGATATAGCCGCATCGTGGGCGTTACACCGCCACTCATAAGGAAGACAATCAATAAATAAATCATGCTCCAACTTCATCACATAACGGTTCACCATACGTGCATGCTACGGGAATCACAAACTTTAACACAAGTATCTTTCAAATTCATAACTACTCTACAAGCATGACTCTAATATCACCATCTTCATATCTCAAAACAATCATAAAGAATCAAACTTCTCATAGTATTCAATGCACTTCATATGAAAGTTTTTATTACATCCATCCTGGATCCTCATCATATTAGGACTAATTTTATAACCAAAGAAAATTACCATATTGTTATAAAAGACTATCAAAATAATATAAGTAAAGCATGAGAGTTCAACAATTTCTACAAAATAAAACCACCGCTGTGCTCTAAAAAGATATAAGTGAAACACTAGAGCAATATTGCCTAGCTCAAAAGATATAAGTGAATCACATAGAGTATTCTAATAAATCACGATTCATGCATGTCTCTCCCAAAAGGTATATACAGCAAGGATGATTGTGGCAAACTAAAAAGCAAAGACTCAAATCATACAAGACGCTCCAAGCAAAACACATATCATGTGGTGAATAAAAATATAGCCTCAAGTAAAGTTACCAATAGACGAAGACGAAAGAGGGGATGCCTTCCGGGGCATCCCCAAGCTTAAGCTTTTGGTTGTCCTTGAATTTTACCTTGGAGTGCCTTGGTCATCCCCAAGCTTAGGCTCTTGCCACTCCTTATTCCATAGTCCATCAAATCCTTACCCAAAACTTGAAAACTCCACAACACAAAACTCAACAGAAAATCTCATGAGCTCCGTTATTATAAGAAAATAAATCACCACTTTAAGGTACTGTTGTGAACTCATTCTTTATTTATATTGGTGTAAAATCTACTATATTCCAACTTCTCTATGGTTCATACCCCCCGATACTACTCATAGATTCATCAAAATAAGCAAACAACACGCGGAAAACAGAATCTGTCAAAAACAGAACAGTCTGTAGTAATCTGCAACTCTCGAATACTTCTGTAACTCCAAAAATTCTAAAATAAATTGGTGGATGTGAGGAATTTTTCTATTAATCTTCTGCAAAAAGAATCAACTTAAAAGTACTCTTCTGTAAAAAAATGACAACTAATCTCATGAGTGCAAAGTTTCTGTTTTTTACAGCAAGATCACATTAACTTTCACCCAAGTCTTCCCAGAGGTTCTACTTGGCACAAACACTAATTAAAACTTAAAACCGCATCTAACCAGAGGCTAAATAGGTTACTTATTACTAAACAGGAGCAAAAATTAAAGAACAAAAATAAAATTGGGTTGCCTCCCAACAAGTGTTATCGTTTAACGCCCCTAGCTAGGCATAAGAACACGAATAGATCTAGGTATTGCCATAATAATGATAGGGCAAATCTGGAAAACTCATCTCGTACTCCCTACGTTCAGCAGCAAGTTTTGTTTGTGTCAAACAAAAGTAATCAAAAGGGCTAAATTTAATGGGACAAAAGTCCCCAAGATCAAGCTCGGGAGGAATTGGTTCCTCCTTTGGCCCTTCATATTGTACGACCAACTCATCATTATAAGCATTCTTTTGGCAAAAGGTCACGAGCCTTTTTTCAAGAGGAAAACCCAACCCCTTCTTCTGAATAGCAAAATTATCATTAAGTTCAGAAATCCTATCAACTAGAACATCGGTAGGAACCCTCTCTCTAAAATTTTCATTATAAGCAACATGATGTAAGGATCGTAAATGCATTATGTCTTCTTGATTAAAAAGAATTGCTTCTATGGGAGGAAGACCGGCGTCCACCCTATAATGCGCAAAAATTTCATTAGCCTCTTTTATTATAAATCTAAACTCTTGTGCTAGAAAGATGGTAGCTGCTCGCTTAACAGAAGAATGCTCGATATTAGAAAACTCTAGAAAAATCCTTTGTATGCAAGGATGCATGTGAAAAAATTGTCTTTCAAGTTCGACTACAAGCAAAGATATAGCGTCCACGAGACTACTAGTTTTATGGAGAATAGACCCACCATAGTAGGTAAAGCACCAGCACAAGTAAAGAAATCTTGAATAACCCCTTTTCCAATAATATTACCACTACCAATGCAGAACTTTTTAGTGTGCAAAATAGTAGGTTCTTCATGAGGATTATCACAAGCATCAAAGTTCCCCCCATCATTACTACCATCCTCTTCAATGATAACTTCCTGAATTCAGACATGATGGCAACAACCGACCTAACAAATGAGCACACAAGAAGCGAGCGAAAAGAGACGAACGGAAGAGGGGAGAAGAAAAGGAAAAGGTTTTCAAAAATCATTTTAGAAGTGGTGGAGAGAAAAATGAGAGGCGAATGGTGAATAATGTAATGCAAGGGAGAAGCGTTTATGATGGGTACTTGGTATGGCTTGACTTGGCGTAGATTTCCCCAGCAACGGCGCCAGAAATCCTTCTTGCTACCTCTTGAGCTTGCGTTGGTTTTCCCTTGAAGAGGAAAGGGTGATGCACCACAGTAGCATAAGTATTTCTCTCAGTTTTGAGAACCAAGGTATCAATCCAGTAGGAGACAATGCACAAGTCACCGAATACCTGCACAAACAATCAACAACTTGCAACCAACACGATAAAGGGGTTGTCAATTCCTTCATGGTCACTCGCAAAAGTGAGACCTGATAGGGATAGATAAATGGCAAAGTAAATATTTTTGGTATTTTTGGTTTATATTGGAAAGTAAAGATTGCAAAATAGTAGACCGAAAACTAGCAAGATGTAAACAAGATTCAATAATATGGAAAAGAGACCCGGGGGCCATAGGTTTCACTAGTGGCTTCTCTCAAGATAGCATATATTTTAGTGGGTGAACAAATTATTGTTGGGCAATTGATAGAAAAGCGCATAGTTATGACGACATCTAAGGCAATGATCAAGAACATAGGCATCACGTCCGTGTCAAGTAGACCGACTCCTGCCTGCATCTACTACTATTACTCCACACATCGATCGCTATCCAACATGCATCTAGAGTATTATGTTCATAAGAACTGAGTAACACATTAAGAAAGATGACATGATGTAGAGGAATTAACTCAAGCAATATGATGAAAACCCCATCTTGTTATCCTCGATGGAAACAATACAATACGTTCCTTGCTGCCCCTACTATCACTGGGAAAGGACACCGCAAGATTGAACCCAAAGCTAAGCACTTCTCCCATTGCAAGAAAGATCAATCTAGTAGGCCAAACTAAACCGATAATTCAAAGAGACTTGCAAAGATATCAAATCATGCATATAAGAATTCAGAGAAGAACCAAATAATATTCATAGATAATCTTGATCATAAATCCACAATTCATCGGATCTCGGCAAACACACTGCAAACGAGTCTTACATCGAATAGATCTCTAAGAACATCGAGGAGAACATGGTATTGAGAATCAAAGAGAGAGAAGAAGCCATCTAGCTAATAACTATGGACCCTAAGGTCGATGGTAAACTACTCACGCTTCATCGGAGAAGTAATGGTGTTGATGTAGAAGTCCTCCGTGATCGAATCCCCCTCTGGCAGGACGCCGGAAAAGGCCCCAAGATGGGATCTCATGGGTACAGAAGGTTGTGGTGGTGGAAAAGTGGTTTCGTGGCTCCCCCTGATGTTTTTAGGGTATAAGAGTATATATAGGCAAAGGAACTAGGTCAGGGGAGCCATGAGGGGCCCATGAGGGTGGGGGGCGCGCCCTCCTGCCTCGTGGCTTCCTTGTTGCATCTCCAACTTCATCTCCAAGTCTTCTGGTTTGCTTTCAGTCCAAGAAAGATCATCATGAAGGTTTCGTTCCGTTTGGTATTCCTTTTCTGCAAAACTGTAAAATAGGCAAAAAAAAAAAGAAACTGGCACTGGGCCCTCAGTTAATATGTTAGTCCCAAAAATAATATAAAATAGCATATTAATACCCATTAAACATCCAAAACAGATAATATAATAGCATAGAACAATCAAAAATTATAGATACGTTGGAGACGTATCATCCGGTCCTTGTTGAAGGTTAAAACATCACACTTGATGAAAAATCGTTGTGGTTTTGATGCATAGGTAAGAACGGTTCTTGCTAGAAGCCCGTAGCAGCCACGTAAAACTTGCAACGACAAAGTAGAGGATGTCTAACTTGTTTTTGCAGGGCTTGTTGTGATGTGATATGGTCAAGACATGATGTGATATAAATTGTTGTATGAGATGATCATGTTTTGTAACAAAGTTATAGGCAACTGGCAGGAGCCATATGGTTGTCGCTTTATTGTATGAATCGTCATGTAATTGCTTTACTTTATCACTAAGCGGTAGCGATAGTCGCAGAAGCAATAGTTGGCGAGACGACAGCGATGCTACGATGGAGATCAAGGTGTCAAGCCGGTGACGATGTAGATCATGACGGTGCTTTGGAGATGGAGATCAAAGGCACAAGATGATGATGGCCATATCATGTCACATATTTTGATTGCATGTGATGTTTATCCTTTATGCATCTTATTTTGCTTAGTACGACGGTAGCATTATACCATGACCCCTCACTAAATTTCAAGGTATAAGTGTTCTCCCTGTGTATGCACCGTTGCTACAGTTCGTCATGCCGAGACACCACGTGATGATCGGGTGTGATAAGCTCTACGCTCTTATACAATGGATGCAAGCTAGTTTTGCACGCGGGTTAAACTTGACGAGCCTAGCATATGCAGATATGGCTTCGGAACACTAAGACCGAAAGGTCAAACGTGAATCATATAGTAGATATGATCAACATAGAGATGTTCACCATTGAGAACTACTCCATGTCACATGATGATCGGACATGGTTTAGTTGATTTGGATCCCATGATCATTTAGATGACTAGAGGGATGTCTATCTAAGTGGGAGTTCTTAAGTAATATGATTAATTGAACCTTAATTTATCATGAACTTAGTCCTGATAGTATTTTGTAAAGTATGTTGTAGATCAATAGCTCGCGTTGTAGCTTCCCTATGTTGTTTATATGTTCCTAGAGAAAACTAAGTTGGAAGATGATAGTAGCAATGATGCGGATTGGGTCTGTGATCTGAGGTTTATACTCATTGTTGCACAGAAGAATTATGTCCTCGATGCACCGCTAGGTGACAGACCTATTGCAGGAGCAGATATAGACGTTACGAACGTTTGGCTAGCTCAATATGATGACTACTTGATAGTTTAGTGCACCACGCTTTACGGCTTAGAACTGGGACTTAAAAAATGTTTTGAACACCACAGAGCATATGAGATGTTCCAAAAAGCTGAAATTGGTATTTCAGACTCATGCCCGTGTCAAGAGGTATGAGACCTCTGACAAGTACTTCGCCTAAAAGATGCAGGAGAATTGCTCAGCTAGTGAGCATGTGCTCAAAATGTCTGGGTACTACAATCACTTCAATCAGGTGGGAGTTAATCTTCCAGATAAGATAAGTGATTGACAGAGTTCTCTAGTCACCATCACCAAGTTACTGGAACTTCGTGATGAACTATAGTATGCAAGGGGTGACGAAAACGATTCCCGAGCTCTTCGTGATGCTGAAATCGATGAAGTTAAAAATCAAAAAAAGAGCATCAAGTGTTGATGATTGACAAGACCACTAGTTTCAAGAAAAGGGCAAAGGGAAAGAAAGGGAACTTCAAGTAGAATGGCAAGCAAGTTGTTACTCCCGGGAAGAAGCCCATAGCAGGACCCAAGCCTGAAACTGAGTGCTTCTACTGCAAAAGAAATGGTCACTACAAGCGGAACTGCCCCAAACATTTGGCGGATAAGAAGGATGGCAAAGTGAACAAAGGTATATTTGATATATAGGTTATTGATGTGTACCTTACTAGTGTTCATAGTAGCCCCTGGGTATTTGATACTTGTTTGGTTGCTAAGATTAGTGTAAGTGCATCTAGTGCCCCTTAGTGATTTTGGTGTATTGAAGACTTATAGGTTAAGGGATTAATATGTTTGTGAGTGTACACGGGCTCTATAAGTCAATGAGGAGTTTGATATTTACAGTGAAAGTCGACCCCTAAAAATGAATGTCTTCGGCTGAAGACTTTGGTGCTCCTGAAGACTTTGAAAGTGAAGAAATTGGTGTGACCATGAAGACTTCGATATTCATGCGAGGAATCTGAAGCATGAAGACTTTTGTTTTCGTAGTTTCTTTTTCTTCTTCTTGAGTCATAGGAAACACCGTACTGTTAAAGGGGGTCGAGGTAATACTAAGGAAACAGATTTCCATGTGATGCTCATCTCAAAATTCTACACCTACCCAATCCTTCGAGTGAAGCCATTGGAAATCTCATATCAGTTCAGTCAATTTCTTTAGTGATAGAGACGAAGATCTTCTGGTCTCTGAGGAATTTGTTCTAACTGAGGATTTAGGAATTCGCCAGTGCGAATTGCCTACACAGTGAGGAACATGATAGCCCTGAGGCATTCGAACCTCAAATATCTGACCGTTGCTGAGCCGCGCGCCAGCTATTCCAAAATATCCTACCACCTAACGGTCATATCTGCCAAGGGCATTTATGTCTTATCATGTCAGGATGCTCCCTAGGCTATAAATAGCCTCCCCCTACAACCACTAGCTGGTTGGCTGCTCCGAGAGAAATTGACACTTGTCATTTGAGAGCATCCCATCCTCCGAGGACTTAGAGCGAAAATCATCAAGTGAGGAAAACCCAAATCCCAAACTTAAACCTACAAACCCCAAAGTGATTGAGCATCACTGAAGAGATTGTTCCTGTGTGGAACCGATGCTTGTTACCTTTGAGGATTGTGTATCCTCCAGACGGTTAGGCGTCATGGTCTGAGCATCTAAGAGGAATTGTGGATTGCCGTGTGACCAAGTCTGTGAAGGTTTGGAAGTCACCTGTGAAGACTTGCCACTACTGTTGGGTGAGGTCTGCGTGATCTTAGCTCAAGGAGAATACAGTGAGGACTGTGTGTCTGGGACTGTGTATCCTCGAGTTTAAATACTCAGCCGTTCAAACCAGACGCACAACTGTCACAGCAGTTGGAACTGGTTTACCAAATCATTGTCTTCACCAAGCCAACTGGTTCTATTTCCTCAACCCTTTCATTTCCTCATTATGTGTTGATGTACCTGATCATTACTGCTTGAAGACATTGACTTAAGACTTCCTCTATTTCCTCAATCCTATTTTTTCAGTCTGTTTGTCTTCATCCTGCTTATCCTGTGTTTGCGCTTTCTGTACTCCGTTTTTGTCTTTCATTTCATCATGACGACTCTGTTGTTGCTCTGTTATGCTTATACCTGAGTACTTATTCTGCTACAGGTAGTTATTCGCTTAGGAATTTCCTCACCCTAAAATTCCTCAGAGAAGAATTCATAAAAATCACCTATTCACCCCCCTCTAGTCGACGTAGCGCACTTTCAATTTGTATCAGAGCAAGGTACTCCCTTATTGTGTGTGATTTTGGTTTAACCGCCTGGAGTTTTAGTTATGTCGACTGCAGGAATGAGGAGTGTGTCCTGCCCCATCTTTGACGGTCATGAGTATCCCAAGTGGAAGGCCATGATGAAGAAGTGACTCATGGCAATAAGTAGTGAACTGTGGACCGTCACTGAGATTGGTCTTACCGATCTATGCAAGATGGTGGAGGCTGATGACATTCGCAAGTACACTCTACTCAACCTCACATCGAAGGATGTCATCTGCTCCTATTTTTCCCAAAATCAGTTCAGGAACGTCATGGCATCTCAACCATGCGAAGCTAATCTGGGACTGACTCTCTGAGATCTACGAAGGCCATCGTACTTGTCATGAACCTTGGCTTGAGGATTTCAAGGAATCACTCAAGGAGATGACTTTTGCACCTGAATCGTCATCTTCCTCACCATGCCTGATGGCAAAGGTTGCCAAGGTAACAGAATGCTACTGAGGGAGTCCTGGACTAGGGGGTGTCCGGATAGCCGGACTATCATCATCGGCCGGACTCCAAGACTATGAAGATACAAGATTGAAGACTTCGTCCCGTGTCCGGATGGGACTTTCCTTTGTGTGGAAGGCAAGCTTGGCAATGCGAATATGTAGATCTCCTACCATTGTAACCGACTCTGTGTAACCCTAGCCCTCTCCGGTGTCTATATAAACCGGAGGGTTTTAGTCCGTAGGACGAACAACCATTACAACAATCATACCATAGGCTAGCTTCTAGGGTTTAGCCTCCTTGATCTCGTGGTAGATCCACTCTTGTACTACCCATATCATCAATATTAATCAAGCAGGAGTTGGGTTTTACCTCCATCGAGAGGGCCCGAACCTGGGTAAAAACATCGTGTCCCTTGTCTCCTGTTACCATCCGCCTAGACGCACAGTTCGGGACCTCCTACCCGAGATCCGCCGGTTTTGACACCGACATTGGTGCTTTCATTGAGAGTTCCTCTGTGTCATCACCGATAGGCTTGATGGCTTCTTCAATCATCAACAACCACACAGTCCAGGGTGAGTCTTTCCTCCCCGGACAGATCTTCGTGTTCGGCGGCTTTGCACTGCGGGCCAATTCGCTTGGCCATCTGGAGCAGATCGAAACCTACGCCCCTGGCCGTCAGGTCAGATTTGGAAGCCTAAACATCACGGCCGACATCCGCGGAGACTTGATCTTCGATGGATTCGAGCCACAGCCGGGCGCGCCGCACTGTCACGATGGGCATGATTTAGCTCTGCCGCCGGACAGTGCCCTGGAGGCCGCACATGAGTCCGCTTCGACCCCTAGTTCGGAGCCGACCGCGCAGATCGAGGACAGGTGGCTGGACACCGCCTCAGGGGCTGCAATCTCTATGGCGATGGAGCCGAACACTGACCTTGTCCCTTGTAAAGCTCATGACTCCGAGGTGCCGGACTCCTCGTCGGACTCTGAACCTCCTGCGCCCCTACCAATCGAATCCAATTGGGCGCCGATTATGGAGTTCACCGCCGCGGACATCTTTCAGCACTCACCCTTTGGCGACATCCTGAATTCGCTAAAGCATCTCTCGTTATCAGGAGAGCCCTGGCCGGACTGCGGTCAGGATGGTTGGGATGCGGATGACGAAGAAATTGAAAACCCACCCACCACCCACTTTGTAGCCACTGTCGACGATTTAACCGACATGCTAGACTACGACTCCGAAGACATCGACGGTATGGACGACGACGCTGGAGACGACCAAGAACCAGCGCCTACTGAGCACTGGAATGCCACCTCAACTCATGATGTATATATGGTGGACACCCCAAAAGGGAGCGACAACGAGGAACAACGGGACGCGGCGAAGGATAATTCCGCCGAAAAACAACCAAAACAGCGCCGCAAGCGCCGCCCCAAGTCCCGCCTCGATAACAACAGCACTCATAATGACCCAGCCATAGAGCAGGGCAAACCAGTGGGCGACGAACATGCAACCAAGCAACCATCCGAACAGGATGAATCGGATAATCAACCCATCCCCGGCGAAAACAACAGTCCAGACGATCTTACGCCGGACACACCACCGGAGCATAAGAACCTACACAAAAGGCTTGTCGCCACTGCAAGAAGTTTAGAGAAGCAGAAACGGAAGCTCAAAACAGCGGAAGACATACTCAGAATGAGGTGGAGCAAAGTACTCAAGACCTGTCGGTGTACTAAAGTAGGGGTACCTTAGTATCCCGAACTTGTGCACGGGCAGTCACAGCACCCCGCGGCAAGGCTTGCCGGGCGTCCGCCAAGATCCTTCGTTATTCCTATTACTGCCATTCAAGAACAAAATGTTAACTGAGAAGATAGAGTCCCGGCAAGAGGAGTTTGCCGGGAAGGACAAGACCCCGGCAAGAGGAGCTTGCCGGGAAGGCCTACCTAGACCCGGCGAGCGACAAGCTTGCGGGTACGACAAGACAGCGACCGCGGCAAGGCACTTGCCGCGGCGAAGCCACCACTCTACACCCACGCTCTAGCACATCCGACGACGTGTCGCCGCAGGATCGCTCCTGGTGCACGTGGCGGGTAGCTGTGCAGCCAAGCGGTGCGAGGTGGCAAACAAAGATGACTAGAAGGCCATCGTGGCGATCGGTGGCGCTCTTAACAGTCGTTTCTTGCACTGTTTGGGCGACCGAACGGGCATTAAATGCCCTTGTCCCCTACCGTCAGAGTTAGGTAGGGGGCACTGTTGGTAGCGGTTGTACCAACCCCCGTTTTTACTTTTTTACCCCTCTCTCTACGCTGCCACCTGTCGGTGACCCCTTTAGACTATAAAAAGGAGGCCCATGCGCACGTAGAAGGGGTTCGACTCATTCGAAACTAAAACACACCCACGCTCTTGAGCAAGAACAGAATAGAAACACAAAGCAGCAGTAGGAGTTTTATCTCTCCGGAGAGCTCCGAAGCTGGGTAAAATCCCTCGCGTGCTTCGCCTCGATCTGCTCTTCGTGCACCCTCCGCTCCCTTGCCGGACCGAAAAGGGGCCCTGCCCCATAGGTGTTCGTTTCCCACGACATCTTTGGCGCGCCAGGTAGGGGGGGCGTCGAGGTCGTGCGTATCTGATCCGTCGTCTGCGTGCGCTACATCAACATCTTCATCGACATGCCACCGAAGAAGAAAACTTTGGAGGTGGCCGCTCCGTCTACGACTATCCTACCGCCACGGGAGCAAACGGGCGGTGGGGTGGACGCCGGCGGAGGAGCGGGCGCCGACGGGGGGACTCACGTCGTCACCAGGTCCAAGGACAAGGCCCCGCAAGCTTCAGTGTCTGTACATCCACCGCACCCCTCCCAGGAGGTGCAGGATCGACAACGCCACGACGCTCCTAGCACAGTGCTCGCGTTGGAACAAGGCCAAGCTGGTGGGTCGCGGGACGCTCAAGGCCAACATACACGTCAACACGCTGGCACGAGCGCAGTACGGTCGCCTGGACGAGATGTTGCTCCTTCTAACACTGTTAGAAGTCTGAGCATATCTCGCACTTCGCGTCGCTCGCCACTGTCACCCAAGACTCCAGAGGAAGCGCTGGCCCGAGCCCAGCTGCTTCTAGATTACCCTCCAGCGCCAGACAAGATCGACGACTGGAGAGCCACCATTCAGAGCCTCATCGGCTTCGCCAACGGCGACAAGCCCCGGCAACCGAGCACATCGAAGCCCTGGCAAGATGCCCAGGCGCAAGCCGACGCCGACAAGACCGCTGGGGGTGCCACCACCGTGCACTCCCCGCCCCGAAGGCCGAGATCGCCGACTCGCCGGGCCAACCTCGACACCGACTCCACCGCGTCGTCGGACCCGCGAGCTCGCCGCGATCAACGCCAAGTTCTCCAAGAACGACGACACGAAGACGCTCGCACTCGCATCGAGCGTCGAAGAGAAGCGCGGCGTCAATCTAACCAGCGCGCTGGGCCCACTGTCGATATGCATGCGCCAGGGGAACCAGGCGACTTGCCGTACGCGGTAGGTTGCCCTGCGTTCACCCGTGAGCTGCGGCAGGTCCAGTGGCCCAGTACCAAGAACTTCAAGCCAGACATGCCCGAGAAGTACGATGGCAGGATACATCCGTCAGAGTTCCTCAGCGTCTACACCATTGCAGTGCAAGCTGCCGGGGGGCGCGACGAGAAGATCCTCGCCAACTACTTCCCGCTGGTGCTCAAACCCAACGTCAGATCTTGGCTCATGCACTTGCCGGATAACTCCATCTCTTCGTGGGCGGACCTGTGCCATCAGTTTTCGGCGCCTTCACAGGTGGCCACAAACCCCATGGCCAGGAGAGCGACCTTCATCTGCTCGCCCAGAAGGAAGGAGAACCCCTGCGCAAGTACATACAGAGATTCAGCCAGGTGCAGCGCAACATCCCGGATGTCCACCCTGCCGCGGTTATCAGCGTGTTCCATCAGAACGTGCATAACCGCAGGATGAGGGAGGAGATGGCGATGTGCAAAATCAGAGATGTCAGCGAGCTATATGCTCTGGCCGACAAGTGTGCACGAGCTGAAGAGGGGAGGAAACTCCCTGGAGAGAACGCAGGAGCAGAAGGATCTGACAGTGAGGACACTCCTCCGGCAAACAAGAACCGGAGGTGGAACAATAGAAAGAGAAAAGCTAAGGATGTACTAGTCGTTGAGCAGTCCGGCAACGGAGGCGGCGCCGAGAAGGCCAAAGCTGGTGACTCCGGCGAGGCTGTGGTGGCCGCCGACAAGCAGGACGACTCCGGCAAGCAGTACTGCAAGATCCATCGCACCAAGGGCCATGACCTCCAGTACTGCAAGAAAGCTGAATATGAGCGCTGCGACAAGGAGAAGGCCCAGGAAGGTGGCGGAGGATCCGGCAAGAAGCGTCTCTCCCGGGGAGGGCGCCGCGGCAAGGCCAAGCAGCGGCAAGGAGATAGGCCTCCCCGCGGCCGCGACAAAGACAAAGACGAAGATGAAGATGATGAGATGGAGGAGGATGAGACCGACGAGCAGGAGTTCCAGAAGGCAACAGAGGTTTTGTGCGTTGACGGCGGTGCTTCTCTGCACACCTCGCACCGCCAACTCAAACAGTGGGTGCGGGAAGTGAACGCAGCAGAACCGTCCGTTGAGTCGCGCAAGCCCCTGAAGTGGTCCAGCACGCCCATCATCTTCGACGTTGAGGATCACCCTGATCGCATAACTGCGGTCGGGTGCTTGCCGATGTTGGTCTCGCCAACAATCCGCAATCTCAAGGTCACGAAGATGCTGGTTGACAGCGGGGCCGGCCTGAATCTGATCTCTTCCGCGGTGCTCAAGAAGCTCCAGATCCCCGACAGCGAGCTTGAAGAGACCGGAACCTTTCAAGGAATCAATCCGGGAAGGAGCAAGCCGAAGGGGAAGATCACGCTGCCAGTAACGTTTGGCAGCGAGCTGAATTTCAGGACAGAGAGAGTCACATTTGACGTTGCTGATTTCCCATTGCCCTACAATGGGATACTTGGCCGTCCAGCGCTTGCCAAGTTCATGGCAGCCTCTCATTACGCCTACAACGTGCTCAAGATGCCCGGTCCGATAAGTGTCATTTCTGTCCATGGCGACAAGAAAGATGCACTTATCTGTACCGACAAGATCTACCGGGAAGCAGCAGCCGCAGCAGAACGCAAACCACTTGCCGCTGAAGCTCCCGGGGGGAAGAAGAAGACCAAGTCCGGCAAGAGTAGCTCTGATGCCCACTCCGGCAAGCGCACCTCTCCGGAGTGCTGCGCTACCATCGAGGACGCACCATCAAGCTCCACCGGCAAGTGCAAGAAGGCAAAGACAGCTTCACCAGAAACCAAGAAAGTGGCCGCCAAGGAGGACGGCACTGGTGGTACCTTCACCATCAGTGCCACGCTTGACCCTAAATAGGAAAGCGCGCTCGTTGCTTTCCTGCGGGTGAATGTCGATGTGTTTGCATGGCAACCATCTGACATCCCCGGTGTTCCCAGGAAAGTAATTGAGCACCACCTTGCCGTCTGCCCTCACGCGCGGCCCGTCAAGCAGAGAGTCAGAAAGCAAGCAGTAGAACGCCAAGAGTTCATTGTAGAGGAAATCAAGAAATTGGAAGCAGCAGGCCTGGTCCGAGGAGTACTCCATCCAGCGTGGTTAGCCAATCCAGTAGTCGTGCGCAAAGCAAACGGGAAGTGGAGGCTTTGTATTGACTTCACTGATGTTAATAAAGCTTGTCCCAAGGATCCATTTCCCTTGCCGCGCATTGACCAAATTGTCGACTCCACGGCAGGATGTGATCTGCTTTCATTCCTTGATGCATACTCAGGATATCATCAGATCTTCATGGTAGAAGAGGATGAAGATAAAACCGCATTCATTACTCCATGTGGCACGTACTGCTTTGTACGGATGCCTTTCGGACTAAAGAATGCTGGTTCAACATTTGCAAGAGTAGTTAGTCATGCTTTTGAGCCACAGCTGCACAGAAATGTAGAAGCTTACATGGATGACATAGTGGTCAAGAGCAAGGACAAAGAAACTCTGATCCAAGATTTGGACGAGACTTTTGCAAATCTGCGCAAGATCAATCTCAAGTTGAACCCCGAGAAGTGCGTGTTTGGAGTTCCTTCCGGCAAGCTTCTCGGGTTCTTTGTGTCCTAGAGGGGGATTGAAGCCAATCCCGACAAGATCAAGGCCATCGAGCAGATCGAAGCACCGAAGCGAGTCAAGGACGTACAAAGGCTTGCCGGCTGTGTTGCTGCTCTCAGCAGGTTCATTTCCAAGTCTGCTGAACGCGCCCTGCCGTTTTTCAGAATTTTGAAAAAGGCAGGTCCAATGAAATGGACTCCGGAAGCGGAGGCTGCACTGCAGGACTTGAAGAGATACCTATCCTCCACTCCAATACTTTTCGCACCTAAACCACAAGAGAAGTTGCTGCTATATCTGGCGGCAACCAATCAAGTGGTTAGTGCTGCGTTAGTAGCGGAGAGGGAAGCGGACGATGAGCCAGCGACCGCGGCAAGTGAATCCAGCGACAAGCAGGGGGCTTCCCCGACAAGCTCTGGTTCCGACAAGGATGGATCTGCGCAGCCACAAGAAGAGAAACAGAAGAAGATGGTGCAGCGCCCAGTTTACTTTGTCAGTTCCCTTCTGCAGGGGGCTAGATCAAGGTATTCTGGTGTGCAGAAGTTGCTTTTCGGCCTTCTCATGGCCTCGAGGAAGCTGCGCCATTACTTTCAAGCACATGAGATCACAGTGGTCACTCGCTTTCCGTTGAAGAGGATATTGCAGAATCCAGAAGCAACAGGCAGGATTGTCAAGTGGGCACTGGAATTGTCAAGCTTTGGCCTTAAGTTTGAGAGTACCTCAACTATCCAGAGCCGAGCATTGGCAGAATTCATAGCAGAATGGACGCCAACACCTGATGAAGAAACTCCGGAGAGGAGCATCCCCGTCAAGGAAGCAAGCAAAGAATGGATCATGTACTTTGATGGTGCCTTCTCGCTGCAAGGCGCCGGTGCAGGCGTACTACTTGTCGCACCCACCGGAGAGCACCTCAAGTACGTGGTCTAGATGCACTTTCCCAAGGAGCAAGCAACAAACAATACTGCAGAGTATGAAGGCTTGCTTGCCGGACTCAGGATCGCGGCAGACCTTAGGATCAGGAAGCTTATTGTCAGGGGTGACTCACAGCTTGTCGTCCGTCAAGTAAACAAAGATTATCAGAGTACGTTGATGGAAGCATACATTGATGAAGTGAGGAAGCTAGAAGAACATTTTGAGGGCCTGCAGATGGAACACGTTCCAAGAACTCAGAACGACATTGCAGACGGCCTGTCAAAATGCGCCGCACTCAAGTTACCTGTGGAACCAGGAATTTTTGTGCTCAAGCTGACTCAACCATCTGTAACACCATCAACTGGACAGAGCAAGAAGAGGAAGTTGGTCACTGGTGACTACTTTCCGGCAGAGCTCCCCGAAGCCGCCGTCAAGAAGGTCCCCAAGATCAACACAAAGAGCGCTGAGGAGCAGTCTGCTCCGACAAGCCCTAGGGTTTGTTTCGTTGAAGCAGACGATCCCGACAAGCTGTGTCCCGACACGCTTGCCGGGGAGCATCACGCTCCGGCTGAATCACAGATTCTTGCCGTGGAAGTAGATGTTCCCGCGACAGCATTTGCGCCTTTAGTCCTTGTCGTTGAGCCACAAGCTCTGGCATGGGCACAGCAGATTGTCCATTTCCTTCAAACAGGAGAACTTCCCGAAGAGCAAGAAGAAGCGGAGAGAGTAGCCCGGCAATCAAGTATGTACCAGTTTGTCGACGACATACTGTACAGAAGAAGATTCAATTGGGTGAAATTAAAGTGCATTTCCCGGGAAGATGGACAGGAGCTGTTGGTGGAGATACATGGAGGCATATGTGGTCACCACATCGGCGCAAGAGCACTTGCCGGCAAAGGCTTCCGGCAAGGCTTCTTCTGGCCGACAGCCCTCCAGGATGCAACTGCACAAGTAACCAAGTGTGAAGCGTGCCAGTTCCACTCCAAGCAGATACATCAACCAGCTCAAGCTCTCCAAACAATCCCTTTATCCTGGCCATTTTCAGTCTGGGGGCTCGACATCCTTGGCCCCTTTCCCCGAGCTGTCGGGGGCTTTGAGTACTTGTACGTTGCAATCGACAAGTTCACAAAGTGGCCTGAAGTGGAAGCAGTGAGGAAGGTGACAGCACAGTCAGCAGTCAAGTTCTTCAGGTCAATTGTTTGCCGTTTCGGAGTCCCTAACAGGATCATCACCGACAATGGCACACAATTCACGAGCCGCACCTTCATGCAGTACGTCCAAGATCTTGGCACCAAGATCTGCTTCGCTTCTGTTGCTCACCCGAGAAGCAACGGTCAAGCGGAGAGGGCAAACGCTGAAGTGCTGCACGGGCTCAAGACCAGAACTTTCGACAGGCTGCGTAAGTGCGGAAGAAATTGGATCGAGGAGCTGCCGGTGGTTCTTTGGTCGATCAGGACGACGCCAAATCGAGCCACTGGCCAGACACCTTTTGCTCTTGTCTATGGAGCAGAAGCAGTTCTCCCCACGGAACTCGTATACGGATCGCCTCGAGTGCTCGCTTATGATGAGCTTGAGCAAGAGCAGCTGCGCCAAGATGACGCGCTGCTCCTCGAGGAAGATCGTCTTCAGGCTGCTGTACGAGCTGCTCGCTACCAGCAAGCTTTGCGTCGCTACCATAGCCGCAAAGTTAATGCCAGAAGCTTCGTGGAAGGCGACCTTGTTCTTCGACGCGTTCAATCCGCCAAGAATTCCAACAAGTTGACGCCGAAGTGGGAAGGCCCTTATCGGGTGAAACGAGTCACTAGGCCCGGCGCTGTCCGCCTTGAGACCGAAGATGGCTTTCCGGTGAGCAATTCCTGGAACATAGAGCATCTTCGCAAGTTTTACCCATGAGGCGCGGTTGCCGGAATCTGTTCCGGCAACCACCTTTTGTACAAGCCTTACCGCTGTTGCATGTAACCCTTTGTACAAAGCCGGGCGCAGATCCCGTGCATAAATAAAGTTCATGAGTGCTTCGCACATCTTGTCAAATTTCATGCATTTTTTCTTTTTTGCATGTTTTATCTGACACTTTGTGCAGCACTTGCCCCCGGTAAGCAATAACGAGCCTTAAGGCCCCATACCATTATTTTCTCTTCTTTCTTTTTCTCAAAAAGAAGGTTCCTTCGCCCACAAGTTCACAGGGGGGGGGGGGGAGGAGAGGATAAAGGTGTGGACCGGGCGTCGTTCAAAGAAGTATCGCCTTGCCGGGACACAGACGACAGAAAAGCTAAGTTGCCAAAGTTTGAGCATGATCAGTTTCTAAATGTTAAGCTATCCTCCTTGAACGACTGTGCTTTGTATGGAAAACCTGTGCGTGGAGGAACCTCTTCGTAGCTAGTTGCGCCCTTGCTTTGTTTCGAGTCCGCTCAACAACTTAAGTGCGCTGCAACTAGTTGCGGCAAGGTTTCTTGCCGGAGCCGGCACCGCCAGCGAGCCGCTGATGTTCCGTACTCAGCACTCGCGGCAAGTGTGCCCGCACCGGCAAGTTCCCTAAAAGCGTAGGGTAAAAACATACAAAGAGGGGAATCAAGTAAAGGAGATAGCATAGCAAGCATTGCCCAGAATAAAGTTATATTACAAAAGTAACTTGTTGCGGCACTGACTAAATTGTTCTCATGACTTAAATAAACAGCGACAAGGAAAGGAGAAGAAGGATGGCCTAATCCACGCGCTCGCCGTCAACCCTCCTGACTTCATTCACCTTGTCCACGATAGGTGCGACAATGGCTTTGAGTTCTTCAAGATCAGCACCCGCCGGCAGCTTCTTGAGGACGCGGGTGAGGTCGAGGCCCGGGTTACGGAAGAGTATCTTCACCAACACCTTCTCCAAGACCTTGGCGCAGATTGCGCGCGACTCGTCCGCCAGCTTCTTCGGGATCCTTTCCCGAAGTTGCTGGAGGGCCATCACCACGCCCTTGAAGAAAAGAGTAAGCTTAGCGCTGGGCTGGAGATTTTCGTCAGTGGAGTACCCGAAGCCCGCCAAGTCCAGTTCCGCCAGCTCCTCGTTGATGGATGCAGCAATGTTGACGAGGCCCTCCGTCCAGAGCTCCACCGTGGCCTTGAAGGTGTTCTGAGTCTCGGCGGCCCTCGTCAGCAGCTCTTCGTTGCCGTTGACCTCTTTCTTCAAGTCATCCTCTCGCCTCTTGGCGGCGTCCAGCGTCTCCGTCAAGGTGGCCAGCTTCAGCTCCAGATCAGCGCTCGAGTCCTTGGCGGCATTCAGCTCCTTGATCTTCTCGGCGAGTTGAACTTGCAGATCGCCATGGGCAAGCGCATCCTTCTCGCGTTCGCACTGGAGTGCGGCAAGCTCTTCATTCTTTCCTCTCATGTCCGCCTCCAGCTGCGTCACCTTCACTTCCAACTCCTTCTTGGCGGCCTCAGCAGCCGTGGCGGCATCCTGCGCCTCCTTGAGTGCCCCGCCAAGCGATTGCTCCCGGACCTCGAGCTCCTCCTCGTGGCTGTCCAGATTAACCTTCTTCTGTGTCAGTTCACCTTCCCGCCTGGACAGCTCCTCGGCGGCGAGCCTCTGCTGCTCCTCGGCTTCAGCCTTTTCCAGGATGAAAACCTTCTTCGCCTCGTCAAGTTGCGCCCTTTCCTCCGCAATGGATCGGAGGGCCTCCAGGTTGCGGCTCTTGAGCTCCTCCGCATGCTTCTCTATGTCAACTCCCACCCGCACGACAAGCGCTTCCCGGGACTCAAGCTTCGCTTGCCGGGCGCGGTAGAGTGACACCAACTTTCGGAGCAACTGCTCCTCCTCGGACTCGCCGCTGCTGCTGCTTGGCGTGTCAACCACCGCCAGCCCAGCAGAGGCGAGTACTTCCCCGTCAAACTCCTCTCCTTCAACCGGCGCCCTGGAGCTCGACGCCCAGGGAAGCTTGATGTATACGCCCTCGCCGGCCTTCAAGTATGCGCCTGGCTGGGGCTCCTCGGAGCCCGGCGCTGCATCAGCGGCGGAGGGGTCGGCGGATGGTGCAGCGCCTTGCGCTCCTGCGCCCTCCGGGTCGTCAGTACGATCGCCGGACCCCTCGCCGGCTCCTGCGCCAGCAGCCTTGGCGGCCTCCTCGTCGGCGGGTTCATCAGCGCCGGCCTCTTCCTCGTCAGCGGCGGCATCTTCAGTATTGCCGCGTGCGCCTTCCTCGCCGGTGGCCTCGGTCCCCATCGGGTCTGCGAGAGGGGGATCTGATGATAGGAAGAGGAAGGAAAAGTCAAGCAAATATCCAAAAAAAAAGAAAGAAGATCAGAAGAAGAACCCAAGGGAAGATTTCCGACAAGGAAGGTTACCTGTGCTGGGCTCTGTGACCATGGTCTCCTCCACCAAGGGCTCACTGGTTCCGTCCCTTGCCGGGGACCTCTCCCTTGCCGGGGAGCGCTCCCTTGTCAGGGAATCGCCCCTTGGCGGCGTAGTCGAAGCAGACAGCACCTCCGGGGCGGTTTCTGATTGCCCCTGATGGGCCTGCTCTGCTCCTACGCGAATGAATTAGCAATCAAGATGTCAGCAAAAGAAGAAGCACCCATGCGCGCCCCACAACAGGAAGTGAACCAAACACTTACGCTGGGGGCTGTGCTGGGGGCTGCCGCGAGGAGAAGGAATCGGGTCCGTCAAGGTGGTCTCGGACATATCTTCTGCCATCACAATAGGATCATCCTCGATGACAACCACGGGGACCTTGGCCCTCTTCGCTGCTCTATCGGCCAGGGATTCAGAGAAAAGCAAATCAGATACAAGACAAGCAATAACAAAGATCAAAGAAAAACAAATACAGTGAGAAGAAAGCCTTACTCCTCTTCCTCTTCTTCCTCCTCGTCGGAGCTCAGCGCAGAGAGGTCGAAGTCTGGTACCCTTTCTGCGCGGCGAGGCGGAGGAGTAGGCTCCCTTGGATGTTTGCTGGGAGCTGCGGCAGGATTGGGTGTGGCAGCCCGGGAAGATCCCGCCTCAGTTGCCGGCGCAGCCTGAGATGCTCCTGCGGCAACGGTACTTGCCGCGGTGGAGCGCGTCCCACGATGCTGCGGCTGTTGACCTGCCTACCGCCCTGCTGTATCTCCAACTCGACGGAGGCGCCTTCTTGGTTGGAATTGGGGTTGTGCTGGGGGCTCCGCCTGCGGCAAGCTGCTCGAAGACGGCTGGCCGCTCGCGCCCCCGGCGGGCTCGCTCGCTTCGGCCTCGGGCTCCCCCTCGCCAACGACCTCTCTGGCAAGGTCTTCCCGGTCGGCAAGACTTGCCGCCTCGGCCGCCTCTGCCTCTTCCAACGTGAAGCCAAACTCACCCGCGGCGGCGGCTGCCGCCGCCTCTTCGGCCCTGGTGGCGATGTACCGCATCTCGTCGTCGGTGGTGTCGCGGGTGAGGAGCCTCTGCTCGTCGGCATTGACTGCTATCTCCGTCAAGCCATCGAAGAATTGCCGCACGACGTCGTCGGCGGGCTCCATCCAAGTTGCGCTTATCCCGTGCGAGTCGCACTCTGGCATCATTGCGCAGATGCGATCGCGCTGGGAGTTGTTGCACAATGGGATGACGCCCTGTGGCAGCCTGAACCACTCTGGATGGTTGGCGTCATGCTTGAACAGCTCCCTCAGCATCCCGTCAAGCTCCAGAACTGTGAAGTTGAAGTTGAGGCCTGGACGCAGCCTCATGATATCCGCCGGGCCGCCAAACAGCCAGGCGGGCCTCCCCCTCTTCTGCAGAGGGGCGATGCGACGACGAAGGAAATCCGCGCCAACTGCCCCTGCTGTGAGCCCGGCAAGCCTGAGCCGGAGGATTCGGGTGGTAGTAATCTTTAGCTTGGCGTCGTCCGGCGACAGAGCGCTCCAGTCGCCGCCGCGCACTACCCGGGTCTGGCGCAGGTTGGTGAATGGCTGCGGATTGGCGTCAACGATCCAGCACCACTCCGCCCTCCACTCATCCCACTTGCTGCGGAGCTCGCCCGTCAGGTACACCTCCTTCATGCCGATTTGTGAGGTCCAGGCGATTCCGCCAGCCAATGGCCCTCCTTTCTCGGCTCGGGGGGTGAAATAGTGGCGAAAAAGAGCAACATTTGGGTGGATGCCAACGAAGTTCTCGCAGAGGTGTGCGAAAACCGCCATTGTCAGAACGACGTTGGGGGTGAAATCAAGAAGATGAAACCCGTAGGTGTTCATGATATCGCAGAGGAAATCAGAAAAAGGTGGGCAGAGCCCGCAATAGAAGAACACCGGAAAGAAATAGTAACCTTTTGGGCACCGCTTCGAAGTGGAAGCTTCGGCAGAGAGCACCGGCGTGCGCGGATGCGCCCGCGTCTGCGTCGACCAGAAGAGGTAAAATTCCTCCCGCAGCGCCTTCGGGGTGAGCTTGGGGGGGAAAAGCACTCGCTCCTTGCGCAGCGCCTCAAGCCGCAACGCCTCGGCCGACTTTGTGCTCGACTTTGAGCTCTTGCCGGTCTTCAGAGCCATGGCGGAAGCGGCGGGGGAGCGCGGAGGTGTTGAGGGCGACAGCGGCGACGGGCGGCGGAGCGCTGCTCTCTTTCGGCTTGGGAAGCAGAGGGGAGCGGCGGAGCTTTCGGAGGAAGGAACTGCAAGTGGCGAAGGTGGGGGGAACGGCCCTGTTTCCTCTGCTTATAAACAGGGGAGGTGAACGTTACACATTTCCTGAATTAAGAATTGCCCACGATCTCTCCCACGACACCGTGATTGACGCGTGCCGTTACGGGAGGGCGCGGCGGATACGGAGTCAGATTTGGTTTGGACCCAGGCCGCGCGTGCCCATGCCCTGTTTTGGGCCTAGCCCAACAGCGCTCGGCACCGTGAGTGGCCCAGGCCCGGGGGCTCCTGTCGGTGTACTAAAGTAGGGGTACCTTAGTATCCCAAACTTGTGCACGAGCAGTCACAGCACCCCGCGGCAAGGCTTGCCGGGCGTCCGCCAAGATCCTTCGTTATTCCTATTACTGCCATTCAAGAACAAAGTGTTAACTGAGAAGACAGAGTCCCAGCAAGAGGAGTTTGCCGGGAAGGACAAGACCCTGGCAAGAGGAGCTTGCCGGGAAGGCCTACCTAGACCCGGTGAGCGACAAGCTTGCGGGTACGACAAGACAGCGACCGTGGCAAGGCACTTGCCGCGGCGAAGCCACCACTCTGCGCCCACGCTCCAGCACATCCAATGACGTGTCACCGCAGGATCGCTCCTGGTGCACGTGGCGGGTAGCTGTGCAGCCAAGCGGTGCGAGGTGGCAAACGAAGATGACTGGAAGGCCATCGTGGCGATCGGTGGCGCTCTTAACGGTCGTTTCTTGCACTGTTTGGGTGATCGGACGGGCATTAAATGCCCTTGTCCCCTGCCGTCAGAGTTAGGTAAGGGGCACTGTTGGTAGTGGTTGTACCAACCCCCGTTTTTACTTTTTTACCCCTCTCTCTACGCTGCCACCTGTCGGTGACCCCTTTAGAATATAAAAAGGAGGCCCATGCGCACGTAGAAGGGGTTCGACTCATTCGAAACTACAACACACCCACGCTCTTGAGCAAGAACAGAATAGAAACACAAAGCAGCAGTAGGAGTTTTATCTCTCCGGAGAGCTCCGAAGCTGGGTAAAATCCCTCGCGTGCTTCGCCTCGATCTACTCTTCGTGCGCCCTCCGCTCCCTTGCCGGACCGAAAAGGGGCCCTGCCCCATAGGTGTTCATTTCCCACGACAAGACCGCGCACAAATATGGCTACAGCCACCAAACAAAGAGCTACCCAAAGCACCAGCTGCTTCCCAAATTTGACGAGGAGGCCGTAGAGCCCCCACAGTCAAAAAGCAAAGAGGCCGCCTGGCAGGATAGATGACCAGATGACAGGCCAAGAGCGACAAGCGGCGCCGCACACAATCCGGCACATGATCCTCGCAAAACAGATGTCCCGGTCAGGTCCATTTATGGGCCAAAGAAGAGGGCCCCAGGAAGCAACACAACACGCCGAGCATTCGAAGACAACGGCACACCTAAATACAGGGGCGCCGCACACCCACTATGTTTCACCGACGAGGTACTGGATCATGAATTTCCAGCGGGGTTCAAGCCCGTAAACATAGAGGCATACAACGGAACAACAGACCCAGGAGTCTGGATTGAGGATTACATCCCGCACGTACATATGGCTAGAGGAGACGATCTCCACGCCATAAAATACCTGCCCCTCAAGCTCAAAGGGCCAGCTCGGCATTGGCTCAAAAGCCTCCCAGAAAATACCATTGGAAGTTGGGAAGAGCTCGAGGACACGTTTAGAGCAAATTTTCAGGGGACTTATGTCCGCCCTCCGGATGCAGACGATTTAAGTCACATAACCCAACAGCCCGGAGAATCAGCGCGCCAATTCTGGAACAGGTTCCTCACCAAAAAGAACCAAATAGTCGACTGTCCGGACGCCGAAGCCTTAGCAACTTTTAAGCATAACGTCCGAGACGAATGGCTCGCCAGACACCTCGGCCAGGAAAATCCAAGAACAATGGCCGAGCTAACAAGCCTCATGACCCGCTTTTGCGCAGGGGAAGACAGCTGGCTAGCAAGATGCAGCACCAGCGACCCGAGTACATCCAAGATCGGAGATGGAAACGGAAAATCACAGCGCAGAAAGGACCAACGCCGAAATAAAGAGAAGAGCCCAAAGAGCACGACGGTCAACGCCGGATTCAAAAGCTCGCGGCCGAACAACAAAACACTACCTCTTAAGGACAACAGTGACGAGCTATCCAACCTAAACAAAATCTTGGATCGGATACGTCAAATCCACAGTACCCCAGGGAAGCCTGCAAACCACACCCACCGAGATTGTTGGGTCTTCAAACAGTCCGGCCGACTCAACGCCGAACACAAGGGGCTCGATGCGCCAAGCGAGGATGACGACGAACCCCACCAGCAGAGCGCAGGAAAACAAAAGAATTTCCCACAAGAAGTCAAAACAGTAAACTCACTTCATGTGACAATACGAAACAATAGTGCGGCACCCGTTAAAGTATGTGTCGCACGGTCCACCCCAGCGGAACCTCGAGATTGGATGTTAAAACCAATTACTTTCGACCACCTGGACTATTCCAGAAGTATTCGAAACGCAGGATGGACTGCTCTGATATTGGATCCTATAATCAACGGACTACAACTTACACAAGTCCTAATGGATAGCGGCAGCGATTTAAACCTGCTATATCCAGACACAATCCGCAAGTTGGGGATAGACCCTACTAAAATTCGCCATAGCCGCACTTCCTTCAAAGGAGTGACGCCAGGCCCTTACGCCAAGTGCACGGGCTCCTTACTACTAGAAGTTGTGTTCGGATCACCCGACAACTTCCGTCGCGAAAAGCTAATCTTCCATGTCGCCCCATTCAAAAGTAGCCATCAAGCACTATTGGGACGTGCAGCTTTCGCCCGCTTTAACGCAATACCGCACTACGCGTCTCTTACACTTAAAATGCCCGGTCCACGCGGCATCATCTCATTAAAAGGTCGTTTAAAGACCCCGGACATGGCTAGATGAGTCCGGCACAAATAAGCTAGGGGTTCCCTAGCTGCATACCCCTTCACAAGGGGCCACGCGTACAAACAATAAAGAGCCACTAAAAGCTCAACTTTATTCATTCATTCATACTTTGCTTTCAGTAAATTTTTTGCACGATTTCTTTTCAAGCTAAGTTCCTCTCTTTTTACAGATGAACAAGGTGTACACCTGTCCAGGATACGGCACAACGGAGACACAGGCGCAGACGTGCAGCAGGGACCCGTGGCAAGGATTCTTTTCAGATTAAGACCCTGCGTAAACCTTTCTTACTGTCTCTTGTTGATTCATATCCCACGGTTTTTACCATAACCAACGAGGAGGCTGGCATTTTGGCATCGGCCGCGTCAGAAATTCTCGCCTGTACCTGGACACTAGGGGCTTAGGGCATTGTTCTGCCCGTCATCATAAAGACTGAATACCTGAGGGAGTGTTTGGCGTCTCGAGTTAGGCCTTAGATGCATCAGCTCCGAATCATGTCTTTGGTCAAATGTTGGGTTTGCCCGGCTCCTGTGTTTTGCTGCCTTACGTTCCGTATCATCGGCTAACGCGGCACCAGGAGAACTACTGCGATTGTGCCCCGGTTCGGCCGGGCGAGCACCTCAGTAGAGAAAGCCGAAAACTGACTGTCATGATACAACGAGAGACTGGTAAACCACTCGATCGACTACCGGAGTGTTTAGAATTCCTCCGCATTGACGAAGGACCGTTTCTCAGTCAGGCACATATGCGCCCCGAATTCGGAGAGCGCGGTGCCCCTAGGGGCTATATCGTAGCCCCACCCTCGAACTCCTATGGCTAAGTGAAAGTGATAAAGCATTATAGTCCGGTTGCCTCGTTTGCTACGCTACCACCTCCTTCCCAGGACCAAGACGTTGGATTAAGTGTGAAAATGCACTATTTTTGCAAACACCCCCGCACCATGTGCGTGGGTGCTGAAGCCGAAGACTGCCATCTTTCAGGTTATACACAAGTATACATTAACGGCCGCACAGGAGATATTTCAATACTTGAACGTACAAGTATAAAAAGCGCTTATATTATGAATATCGTTTTACAAACCATAAAGATCATTTGAACATGACATTTTTTGAGCACTGCGACTCAATCACACGAGCACGACGCAGAACTTCCCCAAAATAGTGCTCGGCGGGTAACCGGCTCTCGTTCGAACCCCGGGTTGCAACATCAGTGGCATCCATCTCCATCCAATATGTCTTCACACGGGCGAGGGCCATCCATGCACCCTCTATGCAGGCCAACCGCTTCATCGCCATGATATGTGGCACCGCCCCAAGGAATTGCTGCAATAAGCCAAAATAACTCTTCGGCTTGGGCCTATCCGGCCAGACATGAGCTACGATATCCGTCATGGCAAGTCCGAACAATCTATTCAGCTCAGCCCACTCAGCCAACCGATCGGTCAGCGGAAGTGAATGCTCCGGACTGTGGAATTGAGACCAAAAAAGCTCTTCTGTCTCGTGATCCTTTTGACTTCGGAAGTGCACAACAGCATCTGCCGCACTCGCCGCTAATTCCATATAAGGATCCTCCGAACCCCACAGCTGGCCAAGCTGAGCATACTTCGGATCTGTAAACCTCCTGCGCAGTAGAAAAGGCTTGCCAGCCGCAATATCTCCGGCCTGCCGCAGCTCCTCCTTTATAGCCCTCATTGCAGAACGGGCATCCTTGGCTTCGGCGGTGGCCTTCTTCAGGCTTTCTTGCTCCGCTCAGCGTTCTTTTTCAAGAACCTCATAGCGGTCGGTAACATCTTTCAGCTTCACGGCCATTTTGGCCATCTCCTCCCTGCTTCGGCAGTGAGCAGCCCTTTCGGCTTCTAGCTCTTCGGCCGCCTTCGAGGCAGCCGCATTACTCCTCCTGGCCTGCTCCTTGGCTCAAGCAAGCTCTGCTCGAAGGTCCTCCACAGCAGCGGCACCATCTGCATCAAACACACATGTTGTAAGGAGTGAGCTTCGGCTCCCTTACTAGGTGACCACGGAGAAACAACCTACCTTGCGACTTGTCAAGTCGCTTATTGACCAGCGCGATGTCCGCATCCGCAACATCAAGTTGCCGCCTTAGTTCAGCAACTCCATCAGTCTGGCTGGCCACCGGACTATCCGCCACCTGTGTAGGAAAGGCGAGAATTAATACCTGAGATTATGATCCTCGGCACGCTGTCGCTTTCGATAACATACCGAGTCTCAGGGGCTACTACCTATACAGGGCGCGCTTTATGTGCAAAACTGTCAAAAGGTATGTCATTTTTACGTACCTCAAACCCCACCAGCAAACTTCTGACGGCATCATGCAGCCCGCCGTCGGCGCATGAAATTCTTCCAATCACCATACTCATCAATGTACGGTGATCTTCTGAGATAGATGCCCTCTCAAGCAGATCCTTCAGCTCCCCCGGCCGTACACCAGTTGGTGCCGAACTCTTCGGCCCTACCGGACTTGGGGATACCCTCCGTGATGACACCTCAAGGTCGTCCGCCCCACCTGACGGTGCAGCAGACGGAGGTGTCTCGCTCTCCATCATCTCCGGACGAAGGTCCCCCAAAGACGAGCTCATCTGAGAAGGACGGAGATCCGAACTACAAGGTAAAAACTTAGGTTATCCTCAGAAGCTCAAATAGGGATGTCCCTTATTGCAAAACTCCCCTTTTTTCTACTTACGGCTCGCTAGAGGGCTGATTCCTTAGGGGAGATAGTGCGGCCGGGGCCTCCCCGGACGCCGGACCCTCTGGTGAAGACCTCTTCCCCCGCTTCGAGGCCTTGGCCTCCGGGTTTTCGGAAGCGGTCCTCTTCTCCCCTTGGAAGGAGGGATTCTCGATCCCCCCTTTCTCAAAAGCCTCCTTGGTAGAGGCGGTAGTTCCTCTGTTTTCCCCTTCGCCTTCCTCTGAAGGTGCAACCTCCAGCATCCTGACCAACACGGGATCCGGCGCGGTCTCCGGGAGGGGGGCCGGACACCGTATCAGTTTCGCTTGCGCTATCCACTCCTGTTCAGAGGACAATTGGTTAAAAGGCAAATCCTAGAAATACAAATGAACGGTATGTCCGGACACAGCGCTACTTACTTGTGCATCCGGGAGATTGCAGCTTAGGCCGGCGTCCTCGGTCAATTCCAGACACACCTCTTGTGATCTGAAGAACAATTTGTACATCTCCACGGGTGTCGCACCCATGAAGTGTTGGAGAATTCGCGGTCCCTCCGGATTGAATTCCCACAGCCAGAGAGGACGACGTTTGCAGGGCAGAAGACGCCTAGTCAGCATGACCTGCATCATCACGACCAGATCGATCTCCTTCTCTTGGAGGTCTCGAATCCGGCCATGCAATAGGGGCACGTCCTTTGACGGCCACCAGTTGAGCCCTTGGTTGACCCATGACATCAGCCATCGTGGAGGTCCCGAGCGGAAGATGGGCGGCGGCTTCTGCCTGCTGCCCCTGGGAGCGGTAATATAAAACCACTCCTGTTGCCACAAGCCGAGCTCCTCTTGGAAGGAGCCCTCGGGCCATGGAGCATCAGCCCTCCTGCTTACAACTGCCCCGCCGCACTCTGCTTGGCGCCCTTCGATCATCTTTGGCTCCACGTTAAAGGTTTTGAGCCACAAACCGAAGTGGGGGGGTAGTGTGGAGGAAGGCCTCGCAGACGACAATGAATGACGAGATGCGGAGGATGGACTCCAGAGCCAAGTCGTGGAATTCCAACCCATAGTAAAACATGAGCCCTCTCACAAAAGGATCCATCGGGAAGCCTAAACCCCGACGGAGGTGGGGCACAAACACGACGCTTTCGCCGGGCTCGGGAGTGGGAATGACTTGCCCTTTGGCGGGCAGCCTATGCGAAATCTCGTAGGTCAAGTACTTGGCTTCTCTCAGCTTTTGCACGTCCTCTTCCGTGACGGAGGAGGGCATCCACTGGCCTTGTAGGTCGGATCCGAACATCGTTGAAGGTCCGAGGCGCTCGAATCTAAGGCTTTGGGTGTTGAAACTCGGGGCGAGGGGCAGATTCGATTGAGGATTGAAGAAAAGAAACGAGCCTTGGTCCCATTATAAAGAGAGAGAATACCAAGAGCCGTCCCCGTGACCGTTTGGGACTCGCCTTCGATAGAGGATGCGTGACAACGGGCGCGGTTGGGTTACCCACGTCCGTATTGATGGGAATCCCGGAATAAGGGGAACACGATCTCTGCTTCGACAAGACGTGCCAAGAAAACCGCTTCGCTAAAACGCGCTGAGGTGGTATAGTAAAAACGATTCAATTAAAGTCTTGGCAGTGGTGTGACGTCACGCCACAAAATACGTCAGCAGATTGAGCTTGTGTACATATTATTCTCTCTACGGTAGTATGTGGAATTTATTTTGCAGAGCCAGACACTATCCTGGTGTTCACAATCTTCTATGAATTAATTCGGAGGAGGAACCCGCCTTGCAATGCCGAACAATATGCGCGCCAGACTCATCGTCATTGAAGCCTGGTTCAGGGGCTACTGAGGGAGTCCTGGACTAGGGGGTGTCCGGATAGCTGGACTATCATCATCGGCCGGACTCCAAGACTATGAAGATACAAGATTGAAGACTTTGTCCCGTGTCCGGATGGGACTTTCCTTGGTGTGGAAGGCAAGCTTTGCAATACGGATATGTAGATCTCCTACCATTGTAACCGACTCTATGTAACCCTAGCCTTCTCCGGTGTCTATAAAAACTGGAGGGTTTTAGTCCGTAGGACGAACAACCATTACAACAATCATGCCATAGGCTAGCTTCTAGGGTTTAGCCTCCTTGATCTCGTGGTAGATCCACTCTTGTACTACCCATATCATCAATATTAATCAAGCAGGAGTAGGGTTTTACCTCCATCGAGAGGGCCCGAACCTGGGTAAAAACATCGTGTCCCTTGTCTCCTGTTACCATCCGCCTAGACGTACAGTTCGGGAACCCCTACCCGATATCCGCTGGTTTTGACACCGACAGCTACCTTTCCGAATCTAGTGATGATGAATCAGGTGATGAATTTGACCCCAGCTATGTCAAACTTGCTTCCCTTGCCACTAAACAACAAAGAGCTCTTGAAAAAGTTCAAAACATGCTAGATGAAAGCGATGATATGTTGGGTGAGGAATTGAATCAAAATAAGTCTTTGACTGATAGTCTTCAAAAACTTCAGTCAAAGTTTGACAACCTTTAAAATCACCATAACACTCTCTTAACTGATCACGAGAAGCTTTCTTATGAATTTCTTCAGAAAAAGCAAGATCTTGAGAAGTTAAAAGCGAGTTATGAAGATCTTTAGAAGGAAAATGATTCATTGCTTGCTCAACAGATCAGTTCCGCTCAGGAAGAATTTATTCCACCATGTCTTAAATGCATTGAGCGTGAATCTACTAATTCATCACCTGAATGTTCAAATGCTTCTATTGCTGCAAAAACTGTCTCTATGGTTACAAATTCCTCATCTAAGGATACAACATGTATCACTGACGATAATGCAGAGTTGAAGGAATTGTATGTGACATGCATTTACAAAAGCCTCAAGGGCATTAGACTCTTTGTGATGTGCTCAAAAAGCAGATCTTGAACAGGAACCCTAGGAAAGAGGGTATTGCCTTCGAGAGGAAACTCAATGCTGATGGAACCTACTGGAAACCTGAGCAATACCCCAAAACCTCATCGGTTGCTGCGAAAGGACCTCCTGTAGATCCATGCAATTTATTTGGCTTTACCTCTGATTCTTCATATTCCTCTGATGAGTCATTTGACTCCAACTATAAACTGTTCAAGAATCAGAATGGTGAAGTATTTGCTCGATATGTTGGTACTAACTGCAGGAATGGTCCCCTTATGAAGGAAATCTGGGTTCCTAAAAGATGCCTTGAAAATATTCAGGTGAATGTCATCATGACACCACCCATGAAGAATAGGAACCCCAGATCAAATTCTTCATATGGATCCAAGTCCTCATATGGACCAAATTCTTCACGTGGATCAAATTCCTCACATGGATCAAAATCCTCATATGAACATCATTGTGCTAACACTTCTATTTTGCAGGGAAAGTCTATGGGTTATGAATATGTGAATTATTCTTCAAACCATTATGTTCATAAGTCCTCGAAGAATTTTTCTGCTTATTCATATGCTTATCCTAACCACTCTTCTGTGAATTGAAGTGCACTGGCTTCTATGCCATCATTTTCTTATGGAGATCGCAGAATGATGAACTCTTTGCCACCCCTCTAGATGTGGGTGGTGAAGAAAAATGACTAATCTCTTATGCAGGGCCAGGTCTCCAGATGAACTTGATCGTCTGAAGAATTTGCTGGAGACCTGGATGTGCTTGAAAGGGCGCAAGCTAATCCTGAAGAAATGAATCATTCATTTCTCACGTCCTCATATTGCTATATCTATTACTGTTGATGAAATTGATATCATATTCTTCACTAATGAGGTATATGGGTTCGTAAGTTGCACTAATTCATCTGCAGGATGAACAACCCAAAGCTACTGAGTGGGTCCTCGATAGTGGATGTACAAATCACATGATTGGTGATAGAAGCTTGTTGATGGACATTGATTTGTCACCATCTCATCTAAAGCATATCACCTACGCTGACAAAGGCAAAAGCAAGGTATTGGGTCTAGGTAAGGTTGCAATCTCAAAGGATAAACACATGGACAAGGTCAAGCTTGTTGAGTCCTTAGTATTCAATCTTATGTCAGTCTCAATGCTTTGTGATCTTGATATGGTTGTTGTCTTTGGCAAATTTCATTGCCTTGTGCTAATGGAATCTGACAACTCCAAAGTATTTGAAGGCTTTAGGAAAGGAGACTTGTATATTGTTGATTTCTCTGCAGGACCATAGCCTGCCACATGTCTAATTGCAAAAGCTTCAGAATGCAGGTTATGGCATCGACAACTTGGTCATGCTGGGATGAGGAACTTGCATACACCCCCGAAGAAGAAGCACGTCATTGGCATCGAGGGTGTCAAATTCCTCAAAGATCATCTTTGTGTGGCTTGTGTGCCTGGAATGATCACCAGAGCCAAGCATCCCGCGAAGACTATCATGACCACTTCTCGTCCCTTTGAATTACTTCATATGGATCTATTTATCCCTACTCATTATGCCACATTCAGTAGTTCTGCATCTTTATATGGCTTTGTCATAGTTGATGACTATTCTCGTTACACATGGGTGCATATCATCACTTACAAAAATGAAGTGCAGGAAGTCTTCAGACGATTTTTCTCAAGGGCTTCCACTAACTTCGGTGTGAAGATCAAGCATATCAGGAGTGATAATGGAACCGAGTTCAAGAACACTGGCCTCGATGAATATCTCGATATGCTTGGTATTACTCACGAATTGTCTGCTCCTTATACTCCTCAGCAGAATGGCGTCATGGAGCGCAAGAACGGGACTCTTGTTGAGATGGCCTACACTATGCTTGATGAATACAAGACAGCTGAGTGCTTCTGGCCCGAAGCAATTGATACTGTGTGCCACATCATCAACCAGGTATATCTTCACAAATTCTTCAAAAAGACCTCATATGAACTCCTCACTGACAAGAAACCCAATGTAAGTTATTTCAAAGTCTTCGGTGCTAAATGCTGGATTAGAGATCCTCGCCATCACTCTAAATTTGCACCGAAAGCACATGAGGGTTTTATGCTTGGTTGAGGAAAGGACTCACACACCTACAAAGTCTTCAACATCAATCATCACAAGGTTGTTGAAACTGCAGATGTGCGGTTCGATGAAACTAATGGCTCGCAAAGAGAGCATCTACCTCCTGTGCTAGATGAAATGTCACCTGAGGAATCCATCAAGTTCAAAGCTACTGAGGATGTCATCCCTACCAAAAAATCTGCTGAAGAAGTCATTCCTGATCGTGAAGAAAATCATGCTGGTGCTGCTGAAGAAACTAGCCCTGACGAAACTGCTGGGCCTAAGCAAAGTCGTCAACCCACACATCCTCGCATTGCAAACGAAGTGCAAGTCAAGAATATCATTGATGACATTCGTGCACCAGGTCCCCTCACGCGCTCAAATGCTTCACATTTATCTAACTTTTGTGGGCATTTTGCATTTGTCTCTATCACAGAGCCCACTAAAGTAGATGAAGCATTCATGGAATCTGAGTGGATTCAAGCCATGCAAGATGAATTGCATCAATTCAAGCTCAACAATGCGTGGGAGCTTGTCAAGCGACCAGACCCACGCAAGCAAAACATCATCAGTACCAAATGGATCTACCGCAACAAACAAGACAAAAATGGCCTCGTGGTGAGGAATAAGGCTCGTCTTGTAGCTCAAGGCTACACACAGGTTGAAGAAATTGATTTTGATGAAACTTTTGCACCTTTTGCTAGACTTTAGGCTATTCACATATTGCTTGCTTATGCTAACCATCATAATATCATCTTACAACAAATGGATGTGAAAAGTGCATTCCTCAATGGTAAGCTTGAGGAAGAAGTATATGTTGCTCAACCACCAGGTTTTGAGGATCCAAAATTTCTAGATCACGTCTACAGACTCAATAAGGCCCTCTATGGACTCAAGCAAGCACCTCGGGCATGGTATGACACACCGAAGGAATTCCTCATGAAGAAAGGATTCAAACACGGTTCACTTGACCCAACTCTTTTCACCAAAACATATGATGATGAATTATTCGTGTGCCAAATATATGTTGATGATATTATCTTTGGCTGTACTAACCAACATTACAGTGACGAATTTGCCTATATGATGAGTGAAGAATATCAAATGTCTATGATGGGAGAATTGAAATTCTTCTTAGGTCTTCAGATTCGTCAACAATACAATGGCATATTCATATCTCAGGAGAAATACCTCAAGGATGTGTTGAGGAAATTCGGCATGCAAGATTGCAAAGGCGTCAAAATTCCTATGCCCACAAATGGTCATCTATGCACTGATGAAAATGGTAAAGACTTCGATCAAAAGGTATATCGCTCCATGATTGGCTCTTTATTGTACCTATGTGCATCTTGGCCGGATATTATGCTTAGTGTTTGCATGTGTGCCTGATTTCAAGCTACACCGAAGGAATCACACCATAAGGCTGCGAAGCATATTCTTCGATATCTATCTCACACACCAACACTTGGATTATGGTATCCCAAGGGCTCTTCCTTTGATCTCATTGGATATTCAGACTCTGACTATGCTGGCGATCGGGGTGGACCGCAAGTCAACATCAAGCACATGTCATTTCCTCGGACGATCCTTGGTATGTTGGTCCTCGAAGAAGCAGAACTGTGTATCACTCTCCACTTCAGAAGCTGAGTATATTGCTGCTGGATCTTGTTGTGCTCAATTACGATGGATGAAGCAAACACTCAAGGACTATGGCATCACCGTGAAGAATGTGCCTCTCTACTGCGATAATGAGAGTGCTATCAAGCTTGCTCACAACCCAGTTCAAGACTTGAAGACAAAGCACATCCAGATTCGTCATCATTTTCTTCGTGACCATGTGTTGAAGGGTGACATCTCCATCGACCATGCAAGTATTGAAGACCAGCTGGCCGATATTTTCACAAAGCCCTTGGATGAGAAGAGATTTAGCAAGTTACAATGTGAGCTAAATATCCTAGAATCTTTGAATGTTCTTTGAAAAGGACACACATCCTAACACTTATGCTGACTTGATGACTTAGATGTGCAACACACGAAGTAACTTTTTCTTCAATCAATGAAGACTAACCCTCTAAGTGTGAAGAAATTAATGAAGAAATTGATTCTCAGAACCCTACGAGAATTGTACGCGGTGTCTGAAATCAGCTTTCTTATACAATGGGTTACGCCACCAACCAAAGTTGAAAATCTTCAATTTGAGTTTTTCTTCATTTTTTAAATTCCTTAGTTTTTCAAATTCTTCAAATTTGCATTGTCTTCACTCTTTCCGTCGTTGTTCTTCATTTGACTATATATATATATATATAAACATATATATATATACATATATATATATACATATATATATACATACATATATATATATATGAGTTTATGTCCTCTACAGCATTCACTTATTGCTAATTCTTCAAGTTGACTTTTCTGCTAAGTGAATGTGATCGGACCCTTCCCCCTCTATGCTAAACTCAACCCAGTCTGTTCACAAATTCTTCATGTGCGTTCTATTTGAAACTTGTTCAAATTCTTCATCGTGTCCTTGTCAGCTAAAGAAATTGTGAACGACACTTTAAAATATTCTTATCTGATATTTTCGGCCTTTGCCGCTCAAACCGTTACGCATTCCATGGTATACTTATCTATTCACCCACGATCTTACACGATCTCCACCTCCCAGTACGTGGGTGACACATGTCGCGCGAATGAGAAGGGTCAGGGGCAAGTTTGTCCAAATTCTTCGGGCGAACCGTTATTCACCTCCCCTATCACTACAAAAAAATACACTTCCGTGATTATACGTGTTTGTCATAGTAGGTTGCGATTTTTGTCATGCATGTACATCCATGACAAATTTATGACAGAATCAAGATAGTCATACCTGTGCTGTCGTAGAAGTGTTTCATGACATTACCAAAATTATCATCACGGAAGTGTCCACTTCCATGACGATAAATCGCGCGTCACAGAAGTGCTTTTGTCGAGGGTGACCGACACGTGGCATCCACCGTAACGGAACGCCGTTAAGCTATCGGGTCGGGTTTTGGCTCCGATAACCCGTTAACAGCCCCGACCAATGGGGATTTTCCACATGTAAAATCATCATTGGCTGGAGGAAACACGTGTCGGCTCACCGTTGGGACAGATGTCATCCGTTCATTGGACCGAAGTCGCCTATGATACGGCGACACGTGGAACGGCCCAACAGAGGCCCATTCCTGTGAAAAGGCCAGCCCGTTTGACTTGGTCAAAAGGTGGCGGCCCGGCCCACGGAAAGCATGTTAACGGCCTATTCGCATATAGCCCATTTACAGCCCGCTAACCAGGGCCCGTTACGCCCTATCCGAATTAGGCCCAGTAGCGTCATCTGGGCCGTCCAATATGATTCAGCCCGTTTTAACTTCTGGCCCATGTGTGGCCCATGACTTCTTTCGGCCCATATGAGGACCTTTATAACTCTTGGCCCATTAACGGCCCATGGTGAAACTGGCCCGTAATGAACAGTGTATCACTTTATACCCATTAACGGCCCGTTATTCCATTGGGCCGTTTCCATCCCAAGTTATCTTTCGGCCCTCTTAGGGCCCATTGATTCTTGGGCTCATTTGCAACATTCGGTTACATAAGGCCCGTTACTGTCATTTTCTGCTTGTGGGCCAAATTCAGCCCGTCGTTACAGTCGGCCCGTTTGCGGACCGTTAATACGTTGGGCCGTTTTCATGTCAAAAAAAACCGTTGGGCTGTTTTCATAGAGTTATCAAATACGGCCTATTAACGACCCATTATGGTCCACGAATAGTACGGCCCATGATTGGCGAAATGATGATACGCCCCGTAGAAGGCCCATGGATCCTACGGCCCGTATGAGGCCCATGGATAGTATGGCCCGTAGAAGGCCCATGGATCGTACGACCCGTAGAAGACCCATGGACCCTACGGCCCGTAGAAGGCCCATGGACCCTAAGGCCCGTAGAAGGCCCATGGACCCTAAGGCCCGTATAGAAGGCCGATGGATCCTATGGCCCGTATAGAAGGCCAATGGATCCTACGGCTGGACGAAGGCCCATGGATCATACAGCCTGCAGGAGGCCCATGGTTACAACAGTCTGTGTGTTGCCATAATTATTTTGGCCTAGTTACCAAAAATAGGCTATTGTGGCCACTATAAAAACGTAGAAAAAGAACTGTAGTGACTACAAGCAAACAACTAAACAAGACAATAAGGAAATAAATAAGCAAGCAATTAAGGCTAGCCTATTACCGCTGTTACACATATTACATCCACTGGGCATCAAAGTTCGCCACCAGTGCAAATATAGGGAACAAAGCAGCATATTACATACACTGGCCGTCAAAATTGGCCACCAGTGCAAATAAACGCGGCAGCAAAACAAGAGCATAACTGAAACAACTTTAGAAGAGCTCAAGAAACGTTATCCTGGGTATCCACCATGCTGGCAATAAGCTTAGCAAGCTGATTAGCTTTGTCCTGTTTGGCGCTAAAATCTTCCAACGCTTGCCGTTGCACCAGAAAGTATGCATCTGAATGCTCCAGGGACTTCCGCAGTCCTTCCGCTTCTTGTCGGAGCACAACTGATCGATGTCTTTCAGCTTGTAGTTGAGACTCAAGAAACCGAACTGATTCAGACAGTGAGTTTTAATAGCTTGTGCATGCGGTAGTGGCCAGTAACTCGAACACTAAACCAAGACAGGACTTTGGGGTTGTCTTGCTGTCTTCAAGCTAGTCTTCCTTAGCTGTTTTAGCACCTTTGTTGGATACCAACAAGGATGTGTCACTATCCTGAACCTTATCTGCATTACTTCCTTTACCATTGCTTAATAAGGCACTCTTCCCCAATATTCTGTCAGCATTCTAAAAGAAGAAACAAGCAGACACATAACAAGTTTAGCATGTACTAGTATATGAAACTCATTTCGATGAACCAGTTCATTAGTAAGGTGGACAGGATTAAACTACCAAGTCTTCTATTGCCAAGTACTAGTACATAATAAAAGCATCAAACAAACATATATCTATGTCCTATGGTCACTTCATTGTCTTGCCAAATCAAAATAGAGACACAGTTCAAATCATATCAGTTCAAGACAAAGCAATAGTGAAAGAATACAAAGCATGGGAAACTACACGGCAAAACAAGATTTCAGATGGGTACCACGGGTCTACATGTACAACAACACTATTTGCTCTGTTGTGATGCTAGTAATGTGCATGATATGAAAGTCAGCTGTATACACAATTGAAATTGAAATCAACAGAGCTATTGATAAGAGCAAACCTGTTAAAGAAACATGCGTGAACATACCTGTTGTGCCATTGGAGTTTCGATTGGATCCTTCAATTTAAAAATAAGTTTGTATGAGTAAATACAATGATACAAGAGCAAAGCAATCATAGTTAAAAAAGGCGCGCCTAAGCGAGCGCTTAAGCGCACCTAGGCTCTAGGCGTTGGCAAAACGCATTGCGCATAACTACGCATAATCTATGCATAACTGCGCATAAGCATGCGCTTTGGTCAGTAAAGCGCAAGGCGGTGGCAAAACGCACAATTAACGCCTAGCGCTTTTTTGAACTATGATAGCAATGGAATCTTAAATTAGAATAGTTGTTCTTCAGGTTTAGGCACCTGTTCTACATGAATAGAGTACAGTAAGACACAAGAATAAAATACTTAAAAATAGAAAATGAGCTCATAGACCTTACCATATTCTTGGTTCGGGACCAGTACAGAACAAGGCATACCCAGTCATCGTCCAGTAAATGTGTCTCAGGAGAACATAAGGGAATTTGATGAGTTCCTTTGCCGGTGAACTACGTTTTCTTCAGGTAATTCTGATACTGCCACCAAGCATTCTTGAAGATAGCAGAGGTATTAGCACAGGTTACCTCATCCCGAGTTTCCAAATCGGTCCTTCTCTATAGAGAAAAATGGGAAAATTTGCTGTATTATAACCATCATGAAGGTAGGATGTATGGGACGAAGCAAAGTAATTGCCATGAATAGCATTACTTACACATAACTCCTGAACAAACACCTGCAACTGGCATTTTCCTTCATCTTCAGTATAATATTTCCAAGATGGGAAGATACGCACATACGATTTAACAACATCAAATGCGATAGATGCTAAAATACGACTAGCTGGTTGTGCTTCCTCCACAGGAATAGGCGTACTAACTGGTGGAGTTGGGGTTCACCGTGATAGTACTGGCCCTTTGGGCACTGGAGCTGCCTTACTAACTGCTCTTGTTTGGGAGCTCTATGGTGAAGATGGTGCTGTGTTAACAGGAACTGGGTTACTATTGGCTGGGGTTGGGGTTAGATTGGGTGAAGCTGGTTCTCTGTCCATCGCAGTAGGGGTACAATCTGCGAGAGTTTGGGTTATGTGTGGTAGGGCTGGTTCTTGTGCATGTACAACCGGGGTGCTAACTCCACCAAGAGGTAGCACTGCTTTATTTGAAGACCGTGTTTTTATTTCGCAAGATACTGGCATCACCCGCTCCAATTCAAATGGCTGATAAACAGGAAACATAGTTGAATGTACAGACATTGTATGAGAGTTAGATGCAATAGATAGTGTGGAAAAAAGAGGGCATGAAATAGTTGACATGTATATTGTTTAACTAAAACGGATAGCATGACATAATTTCACATATATGATGTCTATCTAAACTGGATAGCATAGCATAACATAATTCAAAGACATGATGAATAACTAAACAGGATCGCATGACATAATTCACCTACATGTTATCTAAGTAATCAGGATTGCATTATTTAATTCACATATGTGATTTATATGCTAAACAGAGGGCATTCGATATGATGTCTGAACTAAGAACATGGTGTTGAATATTGTGTATATGATGTCTAAACTATGCAATGCAAGACACCATATGCATGATATGAGCAGTATAACCGTGCCAATTTAGAGCAAACACCTTAGTGGGGGAATAGGACTGGTCATCTGTCTCTGAATCCATCTCTGAGGAGCTATCGGGACCCAACAAGAGATCTGCTTCGACAGGTAGCACTGTCTGCTCTAAAGGCCTTGTTTTCACTCCAGATTTTTCCATCTCCCACCCAAATGGCTGATTCACAGGAAGAGTAGTTTAGTGTACAAACATTGTCGACAAATGGAAATGTAATGAAGAAAAGGATGGGCAAGATATCATTCAAATATATGATGCCTGGTTAAACAGGATGGCATTGCACATTTCACATATATTATGGCTGGCTAAAAGACATGAGACTGCATAATTCCCATATATGATATAGAAACTAAACAGGTGGCATTATAGAACATGTCTAAACTAAGAAGATGACATATATGATGTCAAAAGTAGGCACTGCAAGGCAACATATGCATGATATGACTAACATCATCATGCCAAGGTAGAGCAAACACCTTGGGGGGTAAATAGGAGTGGTCAGTGGCGTCTGAATACGCCTTAGAACAGATATCTTCCTCTGGATTACAATCTGGAGAGGGGTGGGGAGGGTTTGCCATTGAACCCACCATGGAGCGATGTCTGCATGACATGGTATTGGCACGCAAAACTCTTCTCTTTTTCTCTACATATTCAGCATGATTGTGTACAATATCTGACATGCATACAAAAAAAATATGGTGAGATTATGTAAGGAGAGCATGCAGAAATTTAGAGTGATGGTAACAACCAGTGGATCAACATTTTTCCGTTGAACCAAAATAGCCCTAATGGATCAACGTGAATGTATAGTAAAAAGTGATGCAACAAGTGTACAACCTCTTTGCCGTAGCCGTGTCGACCTCAGGATCATTGGGTCGGTCACTAAAGCAGTTGAGGCAGAGGTGGCTGTCGGAGGTGTGGAGGAAGATCTGAGGAATCTGTAGACGGCGTCCAGGGCACTGCTCTGTTGTGATGGATCGTTCTGTCGTTGGAGCAGCTCCGGTAAGCCGTAAGACGTCAAGGCTGAAGCAGCACAAGACAGACATCATCAATCTCAAGTGGGATTCTAATAGCATCTCCAATATATGATGTAAAATGGATGTAATATTAACATCACCAAAAACCACCTGATTACAACAGATGAGGTGAAAATTGTTGACTCTGAACTTAACTGTCGAAACTGAAATTTATTGTGGAATCTGAATGCTACTGTCGAAACTGAACGCAATGGTAGCAGAGAGGCACTTGACATGTAGTTTAGGGAGGGCCTGCAGTTCATCTCCAACCTGCACCCCCCTGAGCTGCCAGCCACCACCGGCCTCGCCGCCGGCCCCTGCGCCGCCTCGCCGCCCCGAAACAACTCGCCACCGCCGTCCCGGCCAGCCCTCTAGGCCCCCCGCCCCCACCCTGAACCCTAAGATAGATAGTGGGGTACCTCTCCGGCGAGCCCCCGTCCCCGCTGCGGGTGGTTCTTCCTTAACTCCGGCGAGCCCCCCCCCCCCCAAAACCTGAAAATTGACTGACCCAAAAGTCGATTCAGTCGACTGAAGTGTGGCTTAATCGGAGCAGAGCAGCAGCATGAGCGAGGGGGAGAGCAGCAGCAGCAGCTGGGCGAGCGAGCGATCGAGCGAGAGCCGGAGCAGCAGCAGCAGCGCGAGCGAGCGAGAGCCGGAGCAGCAGCAGCAGATCCGGCAGGTATGGACGCCGCCGCCGAAGGGGCCTCGCACTGGGGGAGAGCCGCCATGGAGATGTCGCCCGCGGCGCTGGCTTCAAGGTAGCCGCTCTATGGGGGTGCGGGATGGAGCACCGTCGGCGCCGGGAGGTCGAGTTAAGGAGAAGGTGCGATGCAATGAGTGTACAACATCTTTGGTGGAGCCGAGTAGGCCTCGGCTTCGTCCGAGGAGTCGGTGAGGATGCTGCAGTTCCGGTGGAGCAGGTTAAGGCAGTGCTGCGGGGATGGAGCAGCCGCGATAGACGAGGCGATCGTCGGAGCAGCTCCTTGGAGGTGAAGGACGGGGCGGGTGAACCGGCGGGACGGCGAGATGGACGATTGGATCCTCATCCGGGGAAGTGGACGAGGGACGTCGAGCTATTACGGTGGACGACGTCGTCGGGGAAGAGGCTCCGGTTGGGCAGCGGTGACGTGGCGGACGAAGGCGGGTGGGGTTTCGCGGCTGGAGTGGAGAGGTTATAGCGGCCTGGGATTTTGAATGGCGAAAAGGGGGCGATGGGATGGGGTGAGGCATGACTTAGGGACGCGCTTGTCCAAAATGTAGGGTGTGTTACAAAAGTACCCCCCACCGATTTGAACTAGCGGCCCTTTCGGCTCAGGGTTAGAAGGGGGATTTCACGTGTCGGGATTTGGCAGCTGGAGGGAGTTTTCGCACGCATTGTAATTTCGGGATAGCAAGGCGCGGGTTGTGAAGGTGCCAGTTTTGGGAGCACGATATCTGAATTTTCGGGATATAACAAGACGCGGGTTGAATTTTAGGGACAAGCCTAACGTGTAGTAATATTGTACTTGTACGTACCAAATCAATTCACACTTCCCTCAACCAAAAAGAAAATGAAAAAAATAAAACTATTCACATCACACAAAGAGAGAGTCTTGCCCCGTTTTACTATACAAATGCTATTCAAAGCTACTCCCTCCTTCCATCTACATAGGGCCTAATGCGTTTTTCGATGCTAACTTTGACCAAATATTAGAGCAATGATATATGACATGCAACTTACACAAAGCACACCGTTAACTTCGTCTGTGAAAGGTTCTTTCAATGATATAATTTTCACATTGTGCATGTCATGTACTATTAATCTTGTCAATAGTCAAAGGCAGTCTTAAAAATCTCATTACGCCCTATATAGATGGAAGGAGGGAGTATGAATCCATGTTATGTCCGATTAATTTTTTTTGCTTGCTGTATAATGCATGTAACCTACTCATACCAACATTTTAGTGCATTCCAAATGTCTATACTACCTGCAATTCGAACTAAATTTGAATTTGTTTCTCTATTTCAAGAAGAATCTACAATCATGATTGTTGCCAACTTCAACCATCATAGTTTCCTTGCTATCCGCCAGATATAAATCGGACGGCCTATAATGGAGGATGGCAGGCACACCATCATCAACAACTCCGTTTTTTTAGAAGAGTAGAGATAAAATATATTAAATGTAGTATAACATGTTCATAAACACACCATGTGTATCACCGTTATATATATTCACACATGCGTCGGTTTAAAACACTATGATAAATTCTTCAAATATGCGAATTCGCTTTTTATAATGAAGTATATATGATCTCTATTCGTCTTTTACACCCACACAACCCTCTTATCTTTGTAGCTAGCGCTAACTTTCTCTTGTGCATGCACACGCCCGCATCCCTCTCACCCTCCCTCAGCATTCTCTAGCTCCATCGCGCAAATTCGTCTTTTCACTTTAGGTCGTTCACCCACGGTGTGTGTAGGCCCCCCAGCTCCTTCTTTACGGCACACATCGATCGATATGCCTCTCTAGCCGGGTATGCCTTGCACAAACACAAGCTTCCCCTCTTCTCTTGTCATCGTCCATGCCTCAATCCCACCACTCTTTTCATCATTCTCGTACTCACACACTCCTCCTCGCTCGATATAGTATGCTTCTCGTACCACCTCCTACATGCATCCCTCTATCTCTATCCTTCTCCTCGTGCCTCGTTTGCTTCTAACACACACATGCATGTATACCGATCGATCTCCCAACATATACCTGGATCAACTTTAACTACCCCCCCATTGATCGACGTACCTCACAAGTTATGTCTCTCCTTTCTCTAACAAAGGGCGATTGATCTTCCTATGTAGTTATGTCTGCTTACCACAGCCACATCATCCCCCCTCATCATTCGTGCATGCCTTCTGACCCGTCTCTCACACGCATGTGCACAGACAACAAGCAGCCATCTCCTCTCTTATTGATATTGCGGGCGTGCCCTCCATTTGTCTAGCAAGCCTATCCCACCATTTGTTAGAAGCAACTCCACTACCACCCCCTCCAACACTCTAGATCTGTCTTTCTCCCAACCTTATTCCTCTCCTGCACATATGCATGGATGCCGATCGATCTCCCTTAATACATGAGGCAGATCGATCTCCTTAATACATGAGGTAGGCCTCTCTCCTCCTCCACACATATACCAGCCATTGTACCTCTATAGTTAATTGGGCCTCCCTCTTCCCCCACCACACACCGATAGTCGAGCGCTGCAGGTAGGTATCCATGCCACAGAGACAAACTGCACATGTCCCCTCTCACGTTCCAGTAGGCCAGCCACTCTATATCTTTGACGTGGGCACACACAAATTTGATGGCACTCTTTATCGATCGTGTGTGCACGCACACACACACACACACATCATCCCTCTTTTTGATTCTATGGACACCTCAAGCCGGTCATACCTCCACTCTCTTCTCGTGGATCGCCCCCTCTATATATATGTTATATCCAGGACTCTATTTCACACACATTGCATATGTTACATTTTTTTATTGACCCCCCCCCCAAAAAAAACTCTCAAGAACCCACACACTATATCTCTCTAGGTTTGTATCTCTCTTACACAACCCCACGTAGGTGGTGTACGTATACAAAAACAGAATAGGTGCACCGTGCACGTACTCACGCTTCGTGCCCAGCCACACCCGCGCGGGTACACGGTGGAGCTCATTTCTTTACGAAATGGCAGCCCACGTGCTAATTTGAACGCCTGTAGCGGTTGTTTACCTAGGGAGGTCGTGTACCACGCCTGCACGAAACAAAGTTCGACTTGACGCGTTGCCGCGTTATTTTAAAGTAAAGTTATAGCGCTCAATGGCACGTACACAGAATATAAAAAGATTTTTATGGAGAAAAAGGTAGTCTGCTCACTATATACAATGGAGCCTTGCGTGCCTGGTTTGTCGCTCTTTAGAGTATCTCACACAAGGCTGCAGTGGCCTATCTCTCTCTCACCGTTGGTCACTGATCCGGCCGCATGCCGTCCGCCGGGGGAAAGGGAGTGCGGTGGCCTCTCTCTCTCTCACCGTTGGTCACTGATCCGGCCACATCCCGTCCGCCGGGGGAAAGGGATGAAGTGCATCGTTTCTCCATTCGACGGCACCGAGGCAGCACGTCCCGATCTGCGGTACACGCCGTTCTCTCTGACCAAGATTCGGCGCAGCAGGTCCTACGCCACCTGCTCGCAGATTCCGCCCGCCGCCGCTCACCTAGTTACATCCCGACGACCTCCAGGTATCCCCTTTGGCCTTGCTCCACTGCCCGTCTTCCCACGTCGCTGCATGTGGATCTTCCATAGTTCTTTGCCCAAAATGTAGCTCGTCCAGCGTACTTTCCATATTGCATTCTCGTCCTCAAACCGTTTTAGACAAACACAACCGTGTTGTTATCTTCCCTTAGGGCAAGGAATATGCTTCTTTTTTGTCGTCGCATGTGTCATCAACGGTTATTGGCCAGTAATTGTTTCCTTTCTACCTCTTTTTGCAAACAGGGCTACCCATTTCACCTTGTTGCTGTTGCAACCTTTTGGTGAACTGCACAAATCACTTTTTTCTTAAGAGTGTTTTTTGTAGTTGTACTAAAATGTCACATGGGCAACGTCTCTACATTTCAGTGCGACTGCACAAAGGGAGATTGGTTTTGCTCTATCCTCCTCATCCAACTCCGAGCCTAATCTTCTCCAACTAGTTAGTCTTAAGAGAGACTGCAAAGGTGACCGGCTTCTATTTATGTGTTTATTGTTTCTTCAGCAGTCCTCTATTATCATAATCACACTTAATATCTTTGGAACAGGGATGCTCAGCTCTATTTTAGTGGAACTGCACAAAATGATCGGAATGTTGCATGCTCCAGACAGCTACTTTTTTTTCCCAAAATGCCTTGTTGATTTAGACAGAGCTGGGGGGACGTTGCTGCCAATGAAAGCATGGATCAATTTTAATTTAACACCTTCTCACAACTCTGTATTCAGTTGAGATGTAATTATTAGCTCTGGTCTGCTAATAATTGACATGCATTAGCAAGGAAGTTAGTTTTTTATTGTTTCCGAAAGAGCATCGATGGCAAGACACGCGAAACAGAAGCTGAAAGCTCACACCATTGTGCAATTTCATGTCTCATTGGAAAATTATTTGTTTAGTAAGTCAATTATGTAAACAAATGATGGAAGCTTGATAGCATTGCCAGAAGCCTCTTCATCATCCGGGTCCATGTGCCATGCACAAAATTATACTCCTTCGTTCCTAAATATTTGTCTTTCTACAAATTTCAAACGGGCATATTTTAGAGTGTAGATTCACTCATTTTTCTTCGTATGTGTACTCCCTCCGTTCCTAAATATTCTATTCATCTTTCTAGAGATTTCAACAAGTGACTACATACGGAGCAAAATGAGTTAATCTACACTCTAAAATATGTATATACATCCGTATGTGCCAGTCCATTTGAAATCTCTAAAAAGACAAATATTTGAGTAGTCACTCGTTGAAATCTCTAGAAAGACAAATATACTCCGGAGTATATTTAAGAACCGAGGGGGTAGCGCACAACCGCATGGGAGACTCAACCCGGTCGTTGCGCCGCATTAATAGTGAGTAATGAGCAGTCAAATCGTAAGCCCCACCTTTGCCACAGTAAGTTGCTTTGAAGAAGCAACCATCAATACGCTCTTCTTTGAATCCGCTCATACTACTCCATCCGTCACTATTTATACAGCGCGCTTCAGAAAAAAGAAAAAAGATCTGTGGGACCAAGGCGACTAGCGATTGGCCTGAAAAATAGCATTGGTAGTTATAGCACGGCGTCTATTACTAGAGGGAATAATGCGTACACACATGCATGCAGTGCTTCCACCCCGGGTACACACATGCATGCACTTACTCCACTCCGTAGTACTCCCTCCATTCCTAAATGTAGGGTGTATAGTTTTTGGCATGAAAATTAAAGAACGCACGTGAAGGCAAAATTTCACAAGTTTTGGGCAAGTTTACACCTGACTAATTGACATGAGAAAATAGAGGAGCTTGCATGATATAAGGAAATGTAATCAAATCCTAAAAAAATTATCCAAACGAGTGTTGCAACGCAATACACCTTATATTTTGGATTTTTTTTCAAAAATCTATACACCTTATATCAAGGAATGGAGAGTAGTACATAGTACATGGAGAGAAAATTGTGGACTTGATTGCAGTTACCACGCCCTAATTAATTGAGCATTAAACCAAACGCGTCTAAAGTCTCTCTGGTGGTGGAAATGCATTGAGAGAAATGCATCATAATGAAGCGCGCCCTGTAAACTGTGACAGAGGGAGGAGTAGTATGAAGGTTCAAAACCAAGTACGCGTATGGCCAGTCAGTCAACTCTGGGGACCCCGACTCATACGTCGTGATCACCGAATGCACGTGTACAGTGATCCCAGAGATCAATGCTCACTGAACACAAAGAAGATGAATAACAAGAGTCTTACATCCATACATACCGTATTACACAAATTATGACCATTATGGTCAAGTCTTACATAGATAAAGCCACAGGGGTTGAATACCAAATAAACTTAAGCAGCAGAAATCTTCGTCGATAAGTAGAACCCATGCCATGTGCCTTAACCCTACAGGCATTCTGACTGGGAAGCGTCCTAGTTCACGTTATCGTCACCAAAGAACTCTTGCTTGAACTCTGGTTCTTCCATGCCTGGCCAACTAAATAACCTGTGGCAAGCCAATGAGTACTTTGAATGTACTCGCAAGCAACCCATGTTTTGGTCCAAGATGTAACAATGCATGATATAGGTAAATTTTTGTAGAAAGCTAGTTTTGAGTGCAATGACATGTTCAACAACTTGTAAGACATGCATCAGGAGAATTCAAGTAACCATGCGGACAGGTTGCAGATATCAACATAAATAGAGTGGGCATCAACCCAACTCAATCATGTCAAGTCCCTTGACTTAACCCAAGTATTTTATCAACACACACATATGGTTTGTAAAACTCTGGACGTAGTTTAAGTAGCACCGCCCAATTGTCCTTGACCGTGGACACGGCTATTCAAATAGTTTTACACTCTACAGAGGTTGCACACTTTACCCACAAGATCCGGGGAACTCTTGTGTCATCCACGACCCGCGATACCTCAAGTACCCGGGGTAAGCACCCGATAACTATCTTTCCCTAGACGACACTAACAAGGAGTCCACTCGTTATTCCGTATCCTCACGATGTACATCATACGAGACTCACTCGAGATCGTGACATCCGAGAGGGGACACAACGGTGTATCCGGTGCCCTGTGAAAATAGTCATGGACGCCCTACCTGGCACGACCCCATCCCGAGAGAGAGCACCAACTCTCCCCCGTCACTAGTAATGCGGGCTCCAAGCTAGTATCGGCCTAGGTAATCAATAATGCCCTTTCCCATACAAGAGTAGGATGGTTGCGCATGTAAGGTTGGGACAGTCGACAAATCTTAAATCTAATCCGTTTTCGAAAATAACACACACTTGCCTCGGTACACCACTTCGTCATCAAGTGGTTACCCATCTCATCATCTCCCTTGGGCATAAGTGGCACCCGACAGGGTTTTCGAAAAGTCTTTTGAAAATACCTTGTCTCCTTCACCATGCATATACCCGTCCCTTTTTGCGTAGCATCTACTTTAGCATCCTATCTACTCCCACCAGCATAACCCTCATATGAAGGTAGGATCATGCACAATACAAGTATCGACGAGGAAGTAACGGTGGCAAACCACCCCATGTGGTCACCACAGTATCATGTCTCCGATGCAAGCAATAGAAGTGCTATATGACATGCATAAAAAGGGTTTCATAGACATGGTCAAATGGCTTCTTGCCTGGCTTAGCAAAGTCTTCTTGGGTCATCAAGGTTTTCTGGTCCTTCTCCTTCTTCTTATCCAACTACTTCGTCAAATACGGGATCTATTCGTCACAAAAGAAATGACGGGAAAATAAGGCAATAATAAAAACAAAAAAGTCAAAGTGCTCAGAAAAATGTCAACTTATTTTTGATAAATACTAGGGGAAAGCTAAGAAGGGGAAAATTACTAGTTATGGATTTGGAGTTGTGGAATAGGATAAATGGATTTTCAGAGGGGAATATAAATGCTCAAATTTGAATTCAAATTTGGATAGTGCAGAAAAGTTTGATGGATATTTACGAAAGTTACACCATTAAATAGGTGGGATTTTTAGAAGAATTTAGGATTTGGAAACATTTAATTTGGATAAATATTTAAATCTGTGGAATTTTTGGAAACTTCACAGAAAAAGAAAAAGAGAAGTGGCACTGTGCCACTGGGCCAGAAGGACCACAGTGCAGCAGGCCCAGATGGGTTTCAGCCCACGCGAGGCTGCCACGTCGAAGGCGTAAAGGAAAAATACGCCTTCAGCCGACGCAGCGAACCGGTACGCACGCACGTGCGTTTTAAACCTGACCGGTGGGGCCTACCCGTCAGTGTGTGAGGCTGACTGACGGGCCCCACAGCCATCGTCTTCAACCTCGGCCAGAGAGGGAGGCGAGCTCAACAGCGTCGCTGTGGTCGACGGCGAGGCGATCCAAGGGCACCGGCGTGCTCACGGCGGAGTCGCCATTCGGGTGGAGGTGGAGTTGGTCGCCGGGGTGTAGGGGTTCGCCGGCGAAGAGGAAGCCGGCGGTAGAGCTTCGGGGGAGCTTGCCCCAGTCGATTCCGGCTGCAATAGAGAGGGGAGACAGAGGGGAAATGGTAAGAGAGGTGAGGCGGTTCCAAATCGAGAGAGAGAGGGCAAAGGAGGCTTGTACCACGAGATCAACGGCGACCCGAAGCGGCGGAGCTCGAGCTCGATCTCGAGCTTGGGCGGCTCTAGGGATGAACGGGAGGCCTAATGGGGCTATTTGGAGTGGGAGGGGACGAGTGGTGGCGAGAGGAGGGCTCGGGGATGCCTTATATAGGCGAGCGGCGGTCCACCATGGGCTCGTGCGCCGGCGAGCTCGTGCTCGTTGCTACGGGCCTTGGGAGGGTGCTGCGCCAAGTCTAGGGCATTCGTGGGGGTCGACTATGCCCAGGGGAAGAAGAGGGGGAGTGGGGAACACGGCAGAGCGGGTCCCCATCGTGGGCAATGACTGGCGCGCTCGGGCGGCGCTCTGTCCGCATGCGAGGAGAGCCGGAGAGGGAGAGAGAGGAGGGGGCCGACAGAGTAGCTTGCTGCAGACGTCGAGGCATCTCGTCGGGCGCGCTGGGGAGGCCCGAGGTGGCCGGAGGCAGTTCGAAGGGGGCGGCTACAGTGCGGGAGCGCACTGTAGCGCGCTCCAGAGCGCCCATATGGCTGTCTAGGCCATTTTCTATGCTTGTGGGCCCGCCCTTTCACTTCCAGTAGTATTTGGGGGGTGCTAAGGAAGGGATCTTGGCCTTGGATGCTTTGGGTGGCCAGTGGGTGAAGAGAGAGGAAGGAGAAGAGTGGAAATGGGGCTGTCCAGAATAGAAAATTGGTGGTTCCATCCCCTTGATCAATAAGCATTGACTTGTGCTGAATGTCAGAGGTAGAGGGAGGTTAGGAGGAGGTGTGGTAAAGAGTTGAGGCCATGGAGAAGAGTGGAAGTGGTCAAAACAGGGGTTTCAGTAAAATGGCAGAAGGTGTTTGTTGCTGGTTTGGGCAAGAAGATGAACTCCTCTTGTCATGAGGATTGACAGGGTCAAATGGCATGAGATAATAATAGGTTCCACAAAGGTTGAGTCCATTTGGGCAAAGTTGCCAATGCAACTTTTGTAAACCCTAGAAATCAACATAAATGAGTTTTCCAAGATCTAGACATGCAAAACTGTTCTCCTTGATGCACCACTTGGTGTGGTGTCATCATTTAGTGTTTAGAACATGCCCACAACGGTTGAGAGCAAAAGGAGAAAGTTGACAATGTAGAGTTGTTCAAATTTGATTCTGGTCAGAGAGGGTTTTGGGGCATTTTGGTGAACCAAAATGACCTTCATTGACATGAGGCTTTGCAAGGTGATCAAAATATGCATTTGTGACATGCTGTATTTTCCTTGGATTTTTATGAAAACATTTCCTGTAGAAATATTTCAAATCCTTGAAATGGGAAGAAATGGTTTTGGGATGTTTTGTCCAATATTTTGAACATGACCATGTGTTGAAACTCTTATATATGGGAAATATATGCCCACTTAGTTTCCCTGATTTTTGTCAAATATTTTTAAAATAATAAAATAATTTTTCTCTATTAAAGACCATTTATGGCCTTAAGAAAAAGCTTTTAAATAAAATATAAAAATAACTTTTAAAATTATATTTTTGTGGTTTCTGGGTATCCTATATCTAATAGGAGTCAAATATATTTTTGGAAAGATTTTTACTACCCTTAATTAAGTACTTGCAGTGCAAACCTCAATTCAGGGGTTTTTGGAAGACTAATTTTTGAAAATACTTTTTGGCCAAATTATTTGTGTAAGAAAATACTATATTGCTCTATACACATGGCATGATAATTGGGCAGAAGTTTGGGGCAAGGAGATGAAGTATAGAAGGTGGAGTTGTGTTGTCTTTAAAGAGCACTAGAAAAAGACAGAGAGAAAACCAACTCCAAATAAAAGCCAAATAATGCAAGAGTTTTTGTCAAACCACACTTAATCATGATATATTAGCTTAAGTGTTGTGGCATGAAAATCAGGGTGTGACATCAACGCACCTCCTCTTGGCATACCACTGACATGTGGGACAGGAGTGTGAGCAAACCGATCTCAATTGACGGCAATGAGCCAACCAGCCGTTCCTTGAGAGAGACGAGGAGCGAGAACACACAGATGGGCTCGCATGGCCAAGATATATTTGAGCATGGTTGGTTGATCGATATCATTCATTACATGTTGGGCTGCCATTTTCCGCCCTTCTCCGGAATAAATGTGTACTTTATCAAAGATAAAAAAATATGAGTACAAACGCTCCACCATGCGATTCTAGTAGTAGTACTACTCGTACTACTGCGCTTGGCTCTTCGCCTCTTCATGAAGTCGAACAATGATGGTACTCCGCATGTTGGGTACTACAGTGTATGCCTCTGACAATCCGACACCGAATCGACTGATGTATGTCCACCAAGGGTAGGTTGCATTAGTCAAAATGCATAAGCGAGCTTCACCTTGTCCTACAAGCTTCTCCTCGTTCTGCGAGTTGACGGGACACACCAAAAAGTAGTGCTAGTCCATACTCCCTCCTTTCCGGTTAATATGGCTTAATCTTTTTGTGGGTAAATGAGAGAGCTTTATTCATATATAAGCATTCTTAGGACGATCGGCCAAGACACTGGTCACTAGGAAGCGAGGTACCCCGCAAAAAAAGAAGTAGGAAGCGAGGTGTTTCATCAAGCCAGCTCTCGGCCACATTCAAAGTGTAGCACGGTTCGCACGAAGATGCACCGCAAGGTTTGCTGACCTGTTTACATGCTGAATAACAAAAAAAGAGGAAATATTACCGAGCCCTACTATTTGTTACAGTATATGAGCCAGAATTAAGCGAGAGTTGTGGCGAGTGTTCCATGAAATCAACTTCCATTATCACATGCGAGAACCCTCGAAGAGAACCAAATGTGTTGAAGATTGCTTTATCACATTTTAAAATTATAATAAGAGTGCAGACGCTCCTCCATCCGGTTCCTAGTACTAGTATAGTATGTACCTTTATAGACTATATTAGTAGTACTAGTACTAGTAAACTTTGCGCTTGGTTGTTCGCCTATTCGGGAAGTCGAACAATAGTATCACTAGTAGTATAGTGTATGCTTCTGGCAATCTGACACCGAATTAACTGTTGCACGTCCACCGCTTGAGCAAGGGAGAGCTTGCATTAGTCAAAAGTTTCTCCTTGTCCCGCGAGCCACCGCGCGCAAGCTTCTCCCTGTTTGGATCCATGGGTTAGAGTTAGTTTGGGTTAGTTTGTACTCAACTAACCCAAAAGTATCCAAACAGGAGGGTTAGTTTGGGTTAGAAGCATCTAACCCATCCAAAAAATCTAACCCACCCAATAGGTGCTTATTTGGGTTAGTTCTTCTCTGGAGCACTAAAAATACACATTTTTCTCTCGCTCTCGCCGCAGCAAATCCCTCACCACTTCCTCGAAGCTTCTCGTCCTCTTCCTCCCCCCTCTCGCCATGCCCGTGAAGGCACCTCGCCGTATCCGCGCTCCATCTAACCCTGTCATGTAAACACCTCTTTGGCTAGAGTTAGTTCACGGTTAGTTCAGGGTAATAATCTAACTCTAACCTCTAACTGAGTTAGAGTATCCAAACAAGGCCAAAGTAATGCTAGTCCATACTGCCTCCTCTCCGGTTAATATGGATTAATTTCAAACGAGATAAATACACTGTCTGTCACTGTATATTTGTAAAAATACGGTCAGTAGGCTTCATAATACGCTAATTGCGCTCAATATATATATTCCGGTGTTTATACGGTCAGTAGCTCACCCTGACTGAGTATGTGTGTGCATGCACATGTAGGTTGAGCACTTAGCGTGACCGTGTGTGTTCCGTCGTGTGCTTGGACATGCATGCATTGGGGCGTCGCGCGAGTTTTTGCATCCATGTGTACGTGTGACTGTTGCATACACGTAGGGGGAGTACGTGTAGGGGCCACTAAGGAGCAATCAAATCACACAATAAGTTAGTCGAAAGAAGCAACCATCATTTCACTCTTGAATGACACGTACGCAATATAAAATGGTTGATATGGAGAGAAAAATAAAACCACTATATATACACTAGCAGGAGCCTAAGCTACAAGCCTGCTTGCTAAGGTTGCTCTCTTCACAAGCATAGAACGACGGGCCTGATCCTGCAGCTGGGGGAAGGGAACAATGTTCTGTGTAGACGCAGTCTACATCGGCAAGGGAGAAAACCCACAGTCGGTGCATCCCAATCGGGGGTCACCGTGGTATGGGCCGATGCCGCGTCCCAACCGCCCTTCTAGCTACAGCCCGACATCCCAGGTAGTCCATCTTCCTTTTGGAGCCGGCTTGCTCCACTGCCGTAGCTCCATCTCCATGTCGATCTTTCTCTACTTCTACCGGCTTCTACTTGTGATGAGTTTATGTCTCATGAACTAGTGCCAGTACTATTATTCTAATCACACTTCTTCAATATCTTTGCCATTAGGGATGCTCAGGTCGATTTTAGTGGAACTGCACAAAAGCATCGTATGATCCGAGGGTGCCAGTCATCTTTCCTTCGACAGGTTCTACCTGGCTAGGGAATTAAATCATGTTTAGGGTTTAGGTTTTAAGTCGTAGTGACCCCATCAGTAGTTTTTCTTTCGTACACGCTCTCACAACTTTATTTCTTAGTTGTGAAGTAAATATTGGCTATGATATGTGAATCATTGAGATGCATCAGCATGCGTGTTGGTTTTCCTTTGTATTTGATGGAATGTTGTAACGGGGCAACCTTGGAATAGGAATGAAAATGGAGTGGAAAGTTTCCGTTTTTCCGGAGAAAAATGGAAACGGAGAGAAACCAACGTTTCGTTTCGTTGGATCGCGCCATCGAGCAAAACCAACATTTAAATCACGTCTATCGTGTTCGTGTCTCACCCTCCTCCACGGCTCGAACCCACACGGTCGCTCGGCATTCCACTCACCGCAAACCGAGTATATGATAACTTTCCCGCCTGCTTGTCGATGGATCGCGCCATGGAGTACTACTAGCACTACTGGAAGAGATTGACGAGTTGGGGGAGGACAGCTAGCTGTAGCACAGACTCCCAAGAACTTTTTACATGCATGTTGTAGCCAGCAATTGCGACCTTTGAACGCTGAGCAGCCGCGTGCACCCGGAAGCGGCGCGGGCGACGCTCTCTCGGCCGGCGTGCCGCTTCAATGCTGGCGCCAGTGAGAGGTCGCGTCCGCTCTAGCCGGGCATGAATGCGGCACTGACCGTTTCGGGCGGGAAGCACGCACGGGTGATGAAGAGGGTTCGGGTTGGTCAGGACCGGCCGTGGCAGCGGTCCAGACGTGCGCAAACAAGAGATGTTGTACATTAATATTACTGCATATATAATTAACAACGTAAATAATGTCCCAGTTGGACAAATATGATTGGAGATGGAGATGGAAATGGAATTTTACGTAAACACGGATATGCATGTCTATGTCTATGTGTGTGTGCGCGACGACTCTCGCGACCTAGAAGCGGTGGCGTGTTTTTGATCGAGTTTTCTTTCTTGGTACATTAGAAAATCAGTTTGTCTAATTCACATCTAGATGTTATTTAAGGATATCACATCTAAGCTCCCACAATTATATAATGTAGCAACAAGAAACAAAAAAACTAGGACAAAAAAAATAGACCACAAACGAGTGGACATCAACTTAGATGTGACATAACTATGTCACATCTAGATGTGTCCTAGACAGACCCTTAAAAAATTGTCCGCCAGTTTTCCTTTCTTTTTTCCGAGAACGCGCGTATTCTATTTAAAACCACTGCTATGGAGAGATTTTTTTACTCCATTATAGCCTCTTGTTTGATAGAGTTTCTCGTGTCTCGCTCTCTCACCCTCTCCATATCAAAACAAGATGACAGTGTCCACTATATCTCTCTCCTCACCGGTGGTCACAGATCCGGCCGAATCCCGTCCGCTGCGGGAGGTGAGGAGGTGCAGCGTTGACATTGTTGCCGTCGGCGACGGAGGGAGCCGATGCGCACCGTCCTCTCGGAGCTGGCGCTGGCGCGGACGAAGATCCTCTGTGCCCTTGTTCGCTGCCGTCGTGTGGGCAGATCCTGCCCGCCCGCCTAAACGACATCTCGCCCACCTGAGGTATAACTTCTTGTACTGGTCCAGCTCCCCAGGTCGCTGCGTGCAGGTTTTCTTCTATGCGACTAATCCCCAGCTCCCCATGCATAGTAGCTAGGGTTCGTCGGCTAGTCCAACATCACCTACTAGTACTATTATAGAGGAAATGCCACTCGAAAAGTTGTCCTGATTTATGCCTCGGTGGAGGTATACATGTTGTTTCGACAAAAAGTACATGGTGGTTGTGCGGTCATTGTCCATATGGTGGTAGTACTATCACTGGTTAAATGAAGAAATGTTTTTTTCTCGGGTATCCTGGTTTAGTTCCCATCAAGATATAATTATGATGCTTCTGTTTGTTGGTGTACTTTTCATTAACCCTTTTTTATATTTTTGGAAACAGCGATGCGTGTCTCCATACCCGGGCATGTCTTCCTCAATTTTAGTGGAACTACACAAAATTGGATGGCCATTGTTGTTCCGCCTCACTTTCCTCTGCCATGTGGTTCTTCCTTCCTCGAGCTTGATTACCGAGAAGAAACAGACCACAGTGAGGATTTGTCAAACTTCATAAGTGCCTCACCCAAACTTGATGCCAAATGGATGATGCATCACCACGATGACCTATCGATGCTCATGGTTGTGCCTCATGGTTGCGTCGGCTGGTGAAGTTGATCGATTTTCAATGAAAAACAAGCTGTCTTCCATCAGTGCTCTTTGCTTGTTACGCAGAAAGATGATATCCTTCGTCAGTTCACCTTGGTTGCGTTGGAGACGCAGTCGTCTTTCACGTTGGTGCAATTTTATCACACAATTGGCTATGAACCAAATGTTTCCTCCAAGAAGGATCGACGTTGGTACTAAGAGCATAAGTTTTGTATTGATTTCTAAGCCTTCTCACAACTTTGTCTCCAGCTCCCCTGTAATTTTATTTGTCCAGTTATTAACTTTGATTTAAATAATGGTGTGGACTAAAAACCTGGATGGACATAGTAGTCCTCCATTTTTATTTACTCCGCATATTAAATTTGACTGAAGTCAAACTTTGTAATACTCTCAAACCTTTCCGATAATTGAAATTAAAATTCTTTATCACTCTCACACGTTTCCGATAATTTGGCGCAAGTGTGGTTGTTCACTTAAGGGAGGGTAGTGTACCACACGTGAAGGACAGGAAGTGCGACCAGGACGCGTGGGCGTGGATCGTTAGTTCATCGGAAGTAGTACTAGTTTTCTTCACTGTACATTAAATAAAGAGTTTGGTTTCGTACTTACACAATTTAAAACGATTGTTACGGAGAGAATAAGAAAACCACTCCACTATATATTAGTCGTATAAACACGAGAGTACTATATGGACGCAACTTCATCGACTTAGTGCACCTGCCTTTGGGTTTATGACATGTGGGCCCAAAATGTGGCTGGCTCACCTGTCATACAGCCAAAAGCAGATGCCGTGAAGGCACTGGAGCTCAGTCCGTACTACATTAGTATATATATAAGCGGGAGCCTCAGTGCTTGTTCGCTAGGGTTTGCACTCTCCACACGCTCGCCGCAATACATATATGTTACACGCTGGAGGCTCAGCGTTTATTTGCTAGGGTTTGCTATATTCACAGTCTCTCACCCTCTCTTCACTAGACCTAAACAAGAATGCGTTGGCCTCTTGTCTATCTCTCCCCCCTCACAGCTGGTGAAGGAGGCGTCTGTATCCCGTCACACCGGGAAGGGGAGGAGGTGCAGCGTTAACTCTATCGCCTTCGGCGAGGGAGGCAATCCACTGCCGGCTGCGCTGTTCTCTTTCACCCAGCGCCTGTGCGGGAGGGGCACCGACCCCTTCTTCCTCGCTGCCGTACGTAGTGTGGGCAGATCCGGCCTCCCGCCACATGCCTTGCCACATCCCGACAACCCTAAGGTATAAGTTTATTTGAAACCGTCGTTGCTCTAGCTGCATGTGGTTCTTTTTCGATCTGTAGTCGAATCTAGGTCTTGGTTCAAAGAGGAAAGAAAGGTGCGTGGGGTGGAGCATGAATCTAGGACGTGGTTCAATGAGGAAAGGAGGGAGGAAAAGTAGTATAGACTGGCTATCCAGCCGCTTTGTTGGTCGAAAAGGGGAAGAGGGGTAACCCAGTACACACATCTGTAAGGAGCCAATCTCTTTGTTGAAAAGGGAAAGAAACTGGGGGGGGGGGTCGGGTAGTTTGTGCAGGACTAGATTTGCTGCCCTCACATAGGAAAAAAATTCAAAGAGAACAAATATGGGACCAACACAGATATGCTGCTTGGCAACATACTCTGCATCACCCATTTATACGTGTGGACGCACATGGTGCTAGCATGTCCCGTACAGCTATTTTGCTGTTGTTAATCTAAGAATGCCGCTGGAAAATTGAAGCAATGCCACTACTAAAAGTAAATTACATTTTTTAACGAATGTTGTTTCAAGAGAGTGTCTCTGTTAATATGAATCATTGCAACCGTTTTAGAAATGCTACTATCCTACTTTGTTTTCCATCCAAGATAAGTTAGATGCTTCTTTCTGTCACCGTTTGTTTCATCCTCCTTTATCGGCAAGTAATTGTTTCCTTTTTTGCCTCTGTTAAAACAGGGGTACCGATTCAACTTGTTGCTATTGCGACATTTTGCTTCGCTACTCGAAACACTTATGTTTGAAGAGTGTTTTGTGCAGTTCAACTTGAATGTCACACCGGTGACTTTGCTTAATTTTGGTGGAACTGCACAAACAGAGATCGAGATTTGTTTCTAGTGTTCCTGTCGAGTTGTTTCAAATCTTGGTCTCAACCACATGATATCTATTCAACTTGATGCTATTGCGACATTTTGCTTCGCTACGCGGAACACTTTGCTTGATTTCAGTGCAACTGCACAAAAGAAGATTGGATTTCCTATTCGTGTTAGCAGATTCGTATTTTATCCTGGTGTTCTCATGAAAGGTTAGTATAGGCCTTCATCCACATGATTGTGCAGTGTGCTTTGAGATGTTGTGCTACTTGTATTGGTACTGTTTTAAATAAATGTTGAATTGAAGCTATTGTATTGCTGTCTTTTCCCATTAAGTAGTGAACAAAAATGGGACCAAGCCAGACATGATGCTTGTTGGTTTGTTACAACAAACTCTGCATCACCCCCTTTATAAGTAGATGGAAGCACATATTGTTGTTGCGCCCACTCTCCCCTGGAACTGTTTATGCTTTTCGTTAATCTAATGCCGCTGGTAAAATTAAGCAATGCCACTCTCAGAATTAATTAACTACTGAATCTTAGTTCAAAACTGCAACACTTGTTAGGAATGGTACTATCTTGCTTTGTAGTTCTTTCTACATGTTTAACCAAGGTATTGTTAAGATAATGTCTCTTTAAAAATGAATCAGTTGCATTGTTTCAGGAATGGTACTTTTCTGCTTTGTCATTCTTTATACATGTTGGAACAAGGCATTGTTAAGATAATGTCTCAGTCAATATGAATGAATCACACTAATGGAGAATTGCTACTCTCCTGCTTTGTTTCCCATTAAGACAAGTCATCAACCGTTATTTCTCAGTAATTGTTTCCCTTATACCTATTGTTTCTTACAGGGATATCAAAATTAAAGCTCGGTTTTATTCCGACTTCGATTTTAGTTGAACTGCACAAAAGGAGCCAATGTGTCCAAGGCAAACTGCTGCGTTACTGGGTCCAGTTAGTCGTTCCACTTTGCAGAAAGAAGCAGTCACTAGTTACGGTACATTACAGAAGGAATGACCAAGAAGCTTTACAGAGTATTATTAGACACCGGTGACATGACTAGTCTGCAGAGACCATTGGCGATTTAACAACACGTGGAGTGCCCTGGGCAAAAAGTTCCCAAACAAGTACAAGAAGCTACGATAGGACACGATCATAGGCATTACATATTTTGAATGGGAAAAGCTTGTCAAAGTTTAATCATTGATGTTAGCAAGAAGACGTTAGTTTAATATATTGGAATTGGAAAACCTTGTCAAAATTTGCTCATTGATGTTAGCCAGAAGACATGCATTTGATATTTTTGAGTGGGACGCCCTTGCTGTGAGCAGCGTCGAGTGTTTTTTCCTATTCCCGTGTTCAGTTTAGAAGTAAATAGTTACTCTGCTGAGATATTCCTATGTTAAGAGTTTGTTCTGAATATTGTCTATGTAATGCCAGGCCTTGTGTTTGATTGCAAAGTTGAGCTTGGAATGTTGTGGCATGCGGCATCACGAGCTGTTCACCGTGCCTGCTGAGAATAATGCTTCATATTGTTTTGCATGTCGATCTAATGCCAGTGGTTTGCTTGTTAAGAAGATCATCCTCTTCTATTGTTTCCGTGCGTAAGAAGTTCATCGTCTGATGTTTCATTCATAGCCTATACGGCATGTCGGGTAGGTTAGACATGAAACCATATGATCTTCCAACCAACTCATGATATTAGGCCGTGATTGGATCGTCGTTTTGCAACCAAAACCGCTTGTAAATTAAAGCAGATGGTCTCGGGCAAAGGCGCTTGGTTGGTCAATTTCGACTAGTAAAATATCGGAAGTACTTCACACACGATAAAAATGCTGAATGAAACTCGGACGATTGCTAATCCAGCCGTTAGCTGCTGTTTCAGCCTTGCCCATGGATGGCATGATACGCACGTCATGCATGTATCGTCTGGTAATGTCGTCCATATAGTAGTGCTCGTAAAATATACAGTGGTCTCTCAAATTACACGCGTAACCCGCCGGTTTTACTTATAGACCTCGGGCCTTCCGATGACGAGTAAATTACACTTGTATGTTAATACAGGTTTGAAATAAACCAGAGCTCCCAAGCGCGGCCTTACCGTTTCATGCCGTCTCAGTTTCTTGAAGGTGCTCATAGTTGTCCGATGATCCTGGCTTCCTGAATGAGCAGCGGGCGCTGTATCAGACCTCCGTAGGGCCCGCAAGGCCCTCTCCATTGTCCGTTGAGTTGTTCGCTCGCCATGGCGCGGAGCATTGTTAACATGGTCAACGAACATGAGGATTCAGGAGATGAATTTATTTTGACTGGATGACACTAGGGACCCACTAGGGCCATAGCCGTACGTACGCAAGTGCCTCCTTATTATGTACAACTATATTTTTTTTTTGCTTTCTCCTGGTTTCCTGACATCACGGTCCCACACCATTGTCAACCTATGTAGTCAATATAAACGAGAGAATTGCACAAGGTGCGGCCGACAGCTGGGATCAAGCAGCTCGAGCAGTATTTGTGTTTTTGAGGCGTGAGCACTGCAGAGTTTTTCTTGGCGATGATTTCGTTGTTGTTCAGAGGAAAGCAGGGAACTAGGCGGGCTGTGGCCTGTCTAGCCCAGGCCAGATATCCAGCCCAGATACTACTTTTTTCAAGATGAAAATGCCTAGCCCAGCTATATGTCTTTTTGAGGAATACCCAGGCAAGGTCAACTTCTTATACTCCGCCCCGCTGGGATACAAGTCTTTCTTAGGAGGGATGCATTAGGCTTAACAGGAAAATGGGCTTTAAAAATAGTAAATGGGATGTAATTATAAAAACTGGGCAGTAACTATAAAAAATGCACCAAACACGAAATTAGTTTATAAAATATTATTTATGGATTTTGAAAATCTTAAATTTTCATTGTTCCGTGCGCAATGTTTCATTGGATTTTTACGTAATACAAATTTATATTTAACCTGACTAGAAATTTCGGGATAAAAATACTTCAGATCCCATCAAAATGTGGGAAATTTTATTGAATTCTGTCTTCAACGGTTGGTTGAAATTATTAATCATTGTCCTAGCTAGAAAATGGGTTGTACTTTTAACAAACTATAAATGGGCTGTTGTAAATTCCATTAGAATTCAAAAATGGGATGTACATTCTTACAAAACACAAATGGGCTATAAGTTCTCTGCCACACACTCTTGGGCCTACTAAGTGATGCGTCCCCTAAAAGATAAGTTGACGTGTATGCAAGGCTTGGTCAACTTATTATAGTCAACACACGGTTCTAGCAGCAGTGGCCGTTGGATGTCTATCCAACGGATGTCGTACTTCTTCTTCAATCTCGGATATTCTTAGCTTCGGCCGCCCAGAAAATGATTCCTCCCCCTGACATCTGGGGCGCACCGTTTTGGAGGCTGACCTGTGGGCCTACTAAGTTGGAGCGTACCAAGGGCTTTGTCAACTTAGTCAATATAAACGATTCTAGCTTCAGTGACCGTACGATGTCCATCCAACGGTCGTAGTGCTTCTTCAACCTCTGGTCTTCTTGGTCCAGCTGCCCAAAGCAGCGCCGGTCGTACCGCCTGCTCCTGCCTCCCGAGGTCGGCTGTGCTACTGCGGAGGCCTCACCGCCCCCATACTACTCCCACCGCTGGCCAGGCCATCCCTCCACTCACCCACACCCCCTGTTATTCTGCGGCGACGGCAGCCTCACACCGCAGCCGAACCAGTGAACCCTCGTACTCCTCTCCGCGCGGGCTTGCGCTGCTGCGTCTTCCCCGGCTCCGCGTCGTCCCCTTCCTAGGCGTTGCCGTCGTCCACCGCCCTAGTGCTCTCGGCGTGGCGTGGTCAACATGGTCAACGACTGACTTCCATCGGAAGAGTACTGTGCGTGGAGAGGCTGACAGCTGAGTCCACGGCGGCCGCAAGGAAGTGCCTCCTTATTACGCGCAAAATAATTATTCCTCCCCTTGACAGCAGGGACCCACCGGACGAGCCACCTTATTTCGCGGAAAAACGTTTCCCCCCTGACTGCTAGGACCCACCGTACGGGCCACCGAATTTTGCGAAAAAAATGTTCCCCCCGCTGTCAGCTCGGACCCACCGGAAGTGCCTCTTTATTACGCACAAAAAAAATGAATACTCCCCCTGCTAGCTGGGACTCACCTTGGTGGGAGGCTGACTTGTGGGCCTACTAAGTTGACGCGGACGGAGGGCTTTGTCAACTTAGTCAATATGAACGATTCTAGCTCCAGTGACCATACGATGTCCATCCAACGGCCGTAGTGCTTCTTCAACCTCTGGTCTTCTTGCTCCAGCCGCCCAAAGCAGCGCCGTTCGTGCCGCCTGCTCCTGCCTCCCGTGGCCGGCTATGCTGCCGCGGAGGCCTCATCGCCCCCTACTATTCCCACGGCAGCCTCACACCGCAGCCGAACGAGTGAATACTCATACTCCTCTCCGCGTGGGCATCCACTGCCGCGTCTTCACCGGCTTTGCATCGTCCCCTTCCTAGGCCTCGCCGTCGTCCACCGCCCTGGTGCTCTCGGCGCGGCGTGGTTAACGTGGTCAAGGAACGACTTCCATCGGACGTGGACTGTACGTCGAGAGGCTGACAGCTGGGTCCACGGCCGCAGCAAGGAAGTGCCTCCTTAGTACGCGGAAAATAATGATTCCTCCACCTGACAGCAGGGACCCACCGGACGGACCACCGTATTTCGCGAAAAAAATGTTTCCCTCCTGACTGCTGGGACCCACCAGCTACACCTTCGCACGCAGGGTAGTGCGTCTGAAAAAAAAACGATTCGCCCCTGACTGCTGGGACCCACCAGCTACATCTTCGCACGCAAGGAAGTGCGTCCGAAAAAAAAACGATTCGCCCCCTGACTGCTGGGACCCACCAGCTACATCTTCGCAGGCAAGGAAGTGCCTGACAGTCGGGACCCACCTGCTCGAAGCGTATGTAGCGTTGTCATTCTGGTCGCTAACGTGTACTTACATACTGGTCTATGTAGAGGCGCGCACGTGTCGTAGTAGAGGCGCGCACGTGTCGTAGTAGAGGCGCACATGTAGCATGTACACGTACGTACAACGGCGAGGGTGCAAGAAAGAAAATACGGCCACGTACGTACATACGGGCAGGGTCTCGAACGCCTACTCGCGCATATGTACATGGCTGGGTCGGAATGGAGAAACAGCGTCGTCGTCATGTTCATGGGGAGGCAACGGAATGCGTCGTGTTCATGGGGAGGCAACGGAATGCGTCGTGTTCATCGGGAGGCAACGGAACGCATGGGAGCCAACCGGCTGGGTCAGAACGGAATGCGTGGTCGTGTTCGTCGGGAGGGCTTCAACGGAAAGGTGATGGAGATGAGGCCTGGCGTACCGCACAACGGAGGAATTAGCCTTGTGTTCGACCGGCCACGTTTGAAATGGGATCCTGTTCATCGGGAGGGGTCTGGCGTACCGCAAAATGGAGGAAACAGACCTCCTACGGTCGAAACGGGGGTCCTCTTGATCGGGAGGGGTGTGGCGTCCCGCAAAACGGACGAAACGGACCTCCTACGGTCGAAACGGGGGTCCTTTTGATCGGGAGGGGTGTGGCGTACCGCAAAACAGACGAAACGGACTTGTGTTGGAGTGCTACGGTCGAAACGGGGGTCCTGTTCATCGGGAGGGGTGCGGCGTACCGCAAAACGGGACTCCACGGGATACTGTTCATCTCCACCATCGACCTCCTCCAGCCTCCACGGGCTACCGTCGACCTCCTCCAGCCTCCACGGGCTCCTGTTCATCCAGCCTCCACCGCACGCTACTCCATCGGCTACGTTTCAACCACCCCTCCACGGGCACTCCTCCACCTCTACTGTTCATCCAGCCCTCCACACCACGGGGTCCTGTTCAACCACCCCTCCACGGTCACCCCTCCATCGTCTATTGTTCATCCAGCCCTCCACACCACAGGTTCCTGTTCATCCAGAGGCAACGCCGCCGCTCACTGTTCATCCAAACCCCCCCACAACGCTCACTGTTCATCCCAGAGGCTTCAGTTAGCTGCAGTAGTGAAGGAATCGCTCCATCAGATTCAGTTAATAGCCATTGATCGATCGCTCGGGTTCAGTAACGCGTAGCCTGCAGTGCAATCGCTCGGGTTCAGTTAGAGCCCAACGCCTCGCTCGGGTTCAGTTAGAGCCAACGCCTCGCACACACGCGCGTATGTGTACGAGAGAAAAGCGCATCGCTCGGCCCCCGACCTCCCACCGTAACCAGCAACTCCTCGAAATTTTCCTCCCCCTCGCTTCTACCACGGTTTTTCTGTCATGGACGGCCCAAAGAATGTCATGCAGCTGCGTCTCTGGCCCGCCTAGGATGAAAATCCCATTTTCTGTCATGATTTTTTGTCATAGAAGTATGAGCCCACCACATCTATGATGATACCAGGTTTTGTCACAATTATCATCATAGAAGTGTCATATGTATGACAGAAAATAATTTCGTTCGGCCCAAAATGTCACGGATGTGTCTATTTTTTTGTAGTGTATAAATACCCCCTTCCCATCCTCATTTCACTTTTACTCCGCTTGAACTCACTCCCTTGCTCGAGCTTCTCAAGCCCTAGCGCTGCCGCTACCTCCATCGTCGCCGGTGAGGAAGAGCTTCACTACCTCGACCTCGTCGCCGTCGTACTCGTGCCAGCCGCAGAAATCTTCCCTCCGCCGCCGCCGTAGAAGTCTTCCTCTGCCAAGTTAGGGCATGGAAGATTTGAGCTGACAAACTTCTAAATCTACACCTCTTGTTCGTCGTGTTCTTCATCAAGGGTAATTAAAAGTTACTTTTACCGCATTTATTCTACTGATGATTTTCATCAAATCTTCAAAAGGTGTTTATTCTTCAACCTCCACACTCTAAACACCAAGCACAAATCTTCAGTTCTTGATTTGTTTCTCTAAGTGACATTCTTCTTCATGATTCCTCAATTGTGTGAATCTCATGATTCGCACAACTCTGGAACCTAAGACAAAGAACTCTCAGTGAAATTCCTCAAGACACATCGGGTCAATTTCCTCAAACTTGTTTAATTTTTACAAAACCTTCTGAGAACGCATATGACCTCTCCAAATTCTTCGCACCTATACTCTGTTCACAGGTACACATGTCTGTTGCTGAATCACTAGGTTCTCATCAACTTAACTGATTTGCAGCATTCCTCGAAGAAAAGCTGCATACTTCTTCAGACAACTCAATTGTGCAAAGTCCTCAGCTGAAGAAAATGGCAGATGGCAAACGTCCTCAGAAAGGAGGAAAGAAGCTTGAAGTAAATACTGCCTTTGAGATACCTGCGGATATCTATACATGGTACTGCACGCCTGATGAGGCTACTCATGGCAAGGAGACGAAGAATGAGCGCAAAGTGCACATTCAGAGGATAGAAATAAGATGGGCAAGAGAGTGGAGGCAGTACAAATATGTCACTCCCAAGTACATGAAGAAATTCGCTCTTAACCCTCCGTGCTCAAGACCTCCTCTGGCACCTGGCCAGCTAGCTGATCCAACAATCCTTAAACATGGTGAGGACTATGCTAATGAATGGGCCAGGCGGCAAGCAAAGTTGGCCAAGCAGGCCAAAGAAGCAGTGAAGAAATTCAATGAGGATTCTGCTGCTACAGCTGCCGCTGCTGAGGCTTCTTCAAGCAAGAAGGCTATGCCAAAGAAGCCAGCCAAGAAACCACCTTCCTCAGCAATGCCCTCACGGCGAAGTTCTTCTTCAATGCCCTCACGGCCGAGTTATTCTTCAATGCCCTCACGGCCAATCTCCTCAGTGCCTTCAAGGCAAATTGCTCAAGCTACCCCAGTTCCTCAAGCTACACAAATTCCTCGGGTTTCAAAACCCTCAGCTCCTCCGGCAAAGTCCTCAGCACCCGTGCATCTCGCCATGTACCAAAGGACCACAGGCATATCCATTGCCTCAGGAGCTTCAGCGAGTTCTTCAGCTCATCTTTCATTAACTGGTCCCACTTTGCTGAAGACCAAGGCCACTGCTGGACGAGGCACTAGACCAAGTCCTCACAAGAAGCAGGTGGTATTCCAAATTCCATCTGATGATGAGGCTGATGATGATGAACCAGCCGATATCATCAAGGACAGACAGCAGCGGGCCGCTAGTGCCAAAGGAAGTGTTGTGTCCCTACTATTGGATCCAAAGAAGATCCTCGATTTCACCGATCTCTGGCACAAAGATCACAATGCTCCAATGCCAGATTTGGGCCTCACTCCTGGACAAAGTCACATTGTGACGGCGTTCATTGCTGAAGAGAAATGGAAGTATGACCAAGCCAGCTCAATGAAGAAAGCGCAGTACAAGAAGCAGCGCTACCTAAAGGACAATGTCCTCAGTCTTTCACCTGAGCAGCTCATTGCACTGCAAGCTGAAATCAAAAAGCTCAGTGATGAATTTGAAGCCTACAAGGAAGACTGGAAGGGTGCCAAGGTCAGACAAGCTGACGAAGAAATTCACTTCAACTGCAGCTCCTGTGCATATTGAAGTCACTCCGGCTGAAGCGTCTGCTCAAGCCACTGAAGGAATTGCTAGCACCGTTGATGAAAATCAGGCTGCTGATGAAACTGCAAGCACCAGGGCTGCTGAAGAAATTCTAGCTGCTGAAGAAACTGCCAGGGAAACCACTAGTGTTGCGCCTGAAGAAATTGCCAGGCCAGCTGAAGACTCTGTTGCTGCGCCTAAAGAAACTGCTCAAGCCAGGCCAAATGCATCAGTTGAGCTTGAAGAAATTGATCCCACTACCACTGCTCTGCCTGCACCAACACCAAGCCCAGTTCTTCCTTCTGCTCTAGAAGTGAAGAAAACCAAAGCTGCGGAGCGTGCTGCTTTGAAGAAGAGGAAGGCATCAGCTGCCTCAGAATCTTCGACCCCCAAGAAGGCAAAGATTTTGACAAGTTCACTTGAGAATTCCATTGATGTTGTTCCTCTTAAAGTATGCCATCAAAGGACCCTGTTCCTTATGGTGAAGAATATCTGATTCCTGAAGAATCTGTAGAAGAAGATCCCTCTGCTGCTTCCACAGAGAAGATGGATGAAGAAATTGAAGTTGAGACCCTCACTTCAACTCCCCAGGTGTCATCGCCAACGCCTCAGTTTACTGCTGAAGAGGCCGGCGTTGAAGAAATGGAAGTGGATGAGGATGTGGACATTGGCTGCACCACTCCAGTGATGAACGATGACTTTGGGATAGTCAGCACCCCAACTCTCCTCTGTTCACTCCACTGCAGAAAATTCCCCAGTCCCCCGCACCAACTGAAGTTCAGATGGGTTCTGAAGAAATTCATGCCGCCCCTTCCATTCATGAAGAGATTCCAGCCACTAGTGCTGATGAAAATGTTGCTGAAGAAATGGAGGCCCAGGATGCTACTGAAGCAGAAGCTGAAATTCCTCAGCCTGCGGCTCCCGAGATTGACATTCCAGAAGTTATTCTTCAAATAAAGGACACTCCTCAGCCACAGCTGAAGAATCCATTCTCCAAGACTCCGAAGTTCAAGGCTGATGCCTTCTTCAATGAGCATGTATTCTTCACGGACTATAATCCATATGATTCTGCTCGTCTGAGGAGAAAGTGATTCTGGACTACAAGCCAAGCCAATTTCTACTCTTTAGTGCTCTTCAACAAGGACAAAGTCTTCGACCATGAGCATATTCCTCACTTGGATATGGAATGACCGCCTTGCTTTACGCCAGTCCTCGCTGCCATTCATGATGCTGGCCTGCTCAATTTCTGCACCGACATCTGCAATTGGAATGAAGAACACATTCTCCAATTCTACGCGACGCTGCACATCACATGCAATGCTGAAGATGTGAATTCATGGGTGTTGGACTGGATGACAGAGAACACACACTATAAGGCACCGGCAGCTGAATTGCTTCGTGCCATGCCTGTCAGTCCTCCCCCAGAAGGTGCGCGTTTGATTTACTCTGAAAATGAGCTGTCAGATCATTTCATGCAAGTGCTGATGAAGCCACTGAAGCCTGGACAAGCCTCAAGGACCAAATGCCTTGTGAAGGAATTGCAATATGTGCCAGGGATAGTCTATCGCATTCTGACAAAGACATTGAGCCCAATCAAAGGCCACGACTCGAATGATGAAGAAGTCATTGGCATCATGAAGAATCTGCTGCTCAATATCATGCACGGTATTCCCGAGAACTATCATGATTTCTTCATGAGGACTTTGGCAAACGTTGCAATGTCCCCGTTTGAGTTGAAGCCTTATGCGCCCTGGATTATGAGATTCCTCAGATCAAGGTCTTCATTCAACTATAAAGCTGATACACTCAACCATGGCAGCTACTTGCCCCCGACTGAAGTCCTGAAATGGACATTTTCCTCAGCTGATGAAAAGGGCAAGGCCACTGCTGTTATTGATGAGGGCATTCGATCATTGGATGGACAGTTTCGCAAAGCTGCTTCATACTCCACCAATGATGATTCTGCTACTCATGATTCTGCCGCCAATGCATCCAAACAAAGTCCTCATGCAACAGCTCCAAGGGTGATGACTAATCGTGAGCTTCTCCTCAGTCTTCATCAAAAGGTGGATCGCAATCACAAATGGGTGAAACGCCAGTTTGGTTCAATTCTTCACAATATGATTGCCACCTATAATTCAGTGAAGAAAAACCATTACTATATCAATGAAGGTTTTGATCGCACCTGGGCTATATTGTCTCACCTTTATGGTGATGAGGATCTCAAGCAGATGGGCTTCAAGCAGGACTTCGGCTGGGCTAAGCCTCCACTGAAGAAATTCAAGAAGGTTGAAGTTCCTCCTTTGGTGCCCAACTCTTATTCCTCGTCCAGCAATATTGATGAAAATGAAGATCAGGACGACACTGCGGCAGGACCTACTCCAACAGATGACCCCAACAACGCTGGCGCTCCTCCTTCGACTTCGTGAAGAAATTCTTCAGGGGCGTTAGTCATCACTTTTCGTCTCTTTTGGTCATTTGATGACAAAGGGGGAGAAATTTGAGTTAGTCTTCAAGCGGGTCTATATATATGGGCGTTTTTTTGTTAAGTTGCAACTCTCGCTCTTCTGAAGCTTTTGTTGTTTGAGTTGAAACTTAAGTCTGATGGTGACCTGATACTTTTGCGCTGTTTTTTCTGCATGCTATTTCCTCATCAATGTTATGCACGCATGCTGAATTACATCAGTCACCATATTTCATCATGCATTTCAAATTCTTCATTCTATATGTTAAATGCGTGTATGAATTACAAGATATAGGGGGAGATCTCCATGATTCTACTCTTCAAATGTGCATTGCTTCAAAAGCAAATACCTCACTATGCACATCTTCAGGGGGAGTTCTTCTATATCTTGCAATCAAATTCCTCAATATTGAGTACTTTCAATTCATATGTTTATCCCCGACGAAAACTTAACCCATATTGTCATCAATCACCAAAAAGGGGGAGATTGTAAGTGCATCTAGTGCCCCTTGGTGATTTTGGTGTATTGAAGACTTATAGGTTAAGGGACTAATATGTTTATGAGTGTACACAGGCTCTATAAGTCAATGAGGAGTTTGATATTTATAGTGAAAGTCGACCCCTAAAAATGAATGTCTTCAGTTGAAGACTTTGGTTCTCCTAAAGACTTTGAAAGTGAAGAAATTGGTGTGACCATGAAGACATAGATACTCATGCGAGGAATATGAAGCATGAGGACTTTGTTTTCGTAGTGTATTTTTCTTCTTCTTGAGTCATAGGAAACACCGTACTATTAAAGGGGGTCGAGGTAATACTAAGGAAACAGATTTCCAAGTGATGCTCATCTCAAAATCCTACACCTACCCAATCCTTTGAGTGAAGCCATTGGAAATCTCATATCAGTTCAGTCAATTTCTTCACTGACAGAGACAAAGATCTTCTGGTCTCTGAGGAATTTGTTCTGACTGAGGAGTTAGGAATTCGCCAGTACGAATTGCCTACACAGTGAGGAACATGATAGCCCTATGGAATTCGAACTTCAAATATCTGACCGTTGCTGAGCCGCGCGCCAGCTGTTCCAAAATATCCTACCACCAAACGGTCATATCTGCTAAGGGCATTTATGTCTTATCACGTCAGGCTGCTCCCTAGGCTATAAATAGCCACCCCCTACAACCACTAGCTGGTTGGCTGCTCCGAGAGAAACTGACACTTGTCATTTGAGAGCATCCCATCCTCTGAGGACTTTGAGTGAAAATCATCAAGTGAGGAAAACCCAAATCCCAAACCCAAACCTACAAACCCCAAAGTGATTGAGCATCACTGAAAAGATTGTTCCTGTGTGGAACCGATGCTTGTTACCTTTGAGGACTGTGTATCCTCCAGACGGTTAGGCGTCATGGTCTGAGCATCCAAGGGGAATTGTGGATTGCCGAGTGACCAAGTCTCTGAAGGTTTGGAAGTCACCTGTGAAGACTTACCACTACTGTTGGGCGAGGTCTGTGTGATCTTAGCTCAAGGAGAATACGGTGAGGACTGTGTGTCTGGGACTGTGTGCCCTCAAGTTTAAATACTCAGCCGTTCCAACCAGACGTACAACTGTCACAGCAGTTGGAACTGGTCTACCAAATCATTGTCTTCACCAAGCCAACTGGTTCTATTTCCTCAACCCTTTCATTTCCTCATTATGTGTTGATGTACCTGATCATTACTGCTTGAAGACATTAACTGAAGACTTTCTCTATTTCCTCAATCCTATTTTGTCAGTCTGTTTGTCTTCATCCTGCTTATCTTGTGTTTACGCTTTCTGTACTCTGTGTTTATCTTTTATTTCATCATGATGACTATGATGTTGCTCTGTTATGCTTATACCTGAGTACTTATTCTGCTGCAAGTAGTTCTTCTCTTAGGAATTTCCTCACCCTAAAATTCCTTAGTGAAGAATTCATAAAAATCACCTATTCACCCCCCTCTAGTCGACGTAACGCACTTTCAATTAGTAACTAAAAACAGGAGTTACAGAATAAACAAAGACTAGTTGAGGGTGAAGTGATGATGTATGTTGGAAGTGATTCCAAGATTGATACGATCATCATCACACACTCCTTATACTTTCGGGATTATTGTTGAACCTAAATAAATGTTATTTGGTGTTTGCGTTGAGCATGAATATGATTAGATCATGTTTATTCCAATACAGTTATTCATTTAAGACAGAGGATAATTGTTATTCTGTTTACATGAATAAAACCTTTTATGGTCATACACCCAAAGTTGATGGTTTATTGAATCTCGATCATAATGATACACATATTCATAATACTGATGCCAAAAGATGCAAAGTTGATAATGATAGTGCAAATTATTTGTGGCACTGCCGTTTGGGTCATATCTGTGTAAAGTGCATGAAGAAACTCCATAAAGGTGGGATTTTGGAATCACTTGATTATGAATCATTTGATACTTGCAAACCGTGCCTTATGGGCAAGATGGCTAAAACTCGGTTCTCCGGAACAATGGAATGAGCTACTAGCTTATTGGAAATAATACATACTGATGTATGCGGTCCAATGAGTGTTGATGCTCGTGGCGGGTATCGTTATTTTCTGACCTTCACAGATGATTTGAGCAGATATGGGTATATCTACTTGATGAAACACAAGTCTGAAACATTTGAAAAGTTCAAAGAATTTCAGAGTGAAGTGGAGAATCATCGTAACAAGAAAATAAAGTTTCTACGATCTGATCGTGGAGGTGAATATTTGAGTTATGAGTTTGGCATTCAATTAAAACAACGTGGAATAGTTTCACAGCTCATGCCACCTGGAACACCATAGCGTAATGGTGTGTCCGAACGTCGTAACCGCACTTTATTAGATATGGTGCGATCTATGATGTCTCTTACCGATTTACCACTATCGTTTTGGGATTATGCATTAGAGACAACTGCATTCCCATTAAATAGGGCACCATCGAAATCTGCTGAGACGATGCCATATGAACTGTGGTTTGGCAAGAAACCAAAGTTGTCGTTTCTTAAAGTTTGGGGCTGCGATGCTTATGTGAAAAAGCTTCAACCTGATAAGCTGGAACCCAAATCGGAGAAATGCGTCTTCATAGGATACCCAAAAGAAACTATTGGGTACACCTTCTATCACAGATTCGAAGGCAAGATATTCGTTGCTAAGAATGGATCCTTTCTAGAGAAGGAGTTTCTCTCGAAAGAAGTGAGTGGGAGGAAAGTAGAACTTGATGAGGTAATTATACCTTCTCCTGAATTGGAAAGTAGTTCATCACAGAAATCAGTTCAAGTGATTCCCACACCAATTAATGAGGAAGCTAATGATGATGATCATGAAACTTTAGATCAAGTTACTGAACCTCGTAGGTCAACCAGAGTACGGTCCACACCAGAGTGGTATGGTAATCCTATTCTGGAAGTCATGTTACTAGACCATGATGAACCTACGAACTATGAGGAAGCAATGAAGAGCCCAGATTCCGCGAAATGGCTTGAGGCCATGAAATCTGAGATAGGATCCATGTATGAGAACAAAGTGTGGACTTTGGTGGACTTGCCCAATGATCGGCAAGCCATTAAAAATAAATGGATCTTCAAGAGGAAGACATACACTAATGGTAGTGTTACTATCTACAAAGCTCGACTTGTCGCAAAAGGTTTTCGACAAGTTAAGGTGTTGACTACAATGAGATTTTCTCAACTGTAGCGATGCTTAAATTCGTCTGTATCATGTTAGCAATTGCCATATTTTATGAAATCTGGAAAATGGATGTCAAAACTGCATTCCCTAAATGAATATTTCTTAAAAAAGAGTTGTATATGATGCAACCAGAAGGTTTTGTCGATCCTAAAGGTACTAACAAGGTGTGCAAGTTCCAGCGATCCATCTATGGACTGGTGCAAGCATCTCGGAGTTGTAATATACACTTTGATGAGTTGATCAAAGCATATAGTTTTATACAGACTTGCGGTGAAGCCTGTATTTACATGAAAGTGAGTGGGAGCACTATAGCCATTCCGATAAGTATATGTGAATGACATATTGTTGATCGGAAATGATGTAGAATTTTCTGGAAAGCATAAAGGAGAGTTTGAAAGGAGATCTTCAAAGAAAGACCTCGGTGAAGCTGCTTACATATTGGGCATTAAGATCTATAGGGATAGATCAAGACGCTTGATAAGATTTTTCAATGAGTGCATACCTTGACCAGATTTTGAAAGAGTTCAAAATGGATTAGTCAAAGAAGGAGTTCTTGCCTGTATTACAAGGTGTAAAGTTGAGTAAGACTCAAAGCCCTACCACGGCAGAAGATAGAAAGAGAATGAAAGTCATTCCCTATGCCTTAGTCATAGGTTCTATAAAGTATGTCATACTATGTACCAGACCAGTTGTGTGCCTTGCTATGAGTTTGGCAAGGGGGTACAATAGTGATCCAGGAGTGGATCACTGTATAGCGGTCAAAGTTATCCTTAGTTACCTAAGAGGACTAAGGAAGTATTTCTCGGTTATGGAGGTGATAAAGAGTTCGTCGTAAAGAGTTACGTCGATGTAAGCTTTACACCAATCCAGATGACTCTGAGTCTTAATATGGATACATATTGAAAGTGGAAGCAATTAGCTAGAGTAGCTCCATGCAGAGCATTGTAGATATAGAAAATTTGCAAAATACATACGTCTCTGAATTTAGCAGACCCGTTGACTAAACTTCTCTCACAAGCAAAACATGATCACACCTTAGTACTCTTTGGGTGTTAATCACATAGCGATGTGAACTAGATTATTGACGCTAGTAAAACCTTTGGTTATTGGTCACATGGCGATGTGAACTATGGATGTTAATCACATAAAGATGTGAACTATTTGTGTTAAATCACATGGCGATGTGAACTAGATTATTGACTCTAGTGCAAGTGGGAGACTGAAGGAAATATGCCCTAGAGGCAATAATAAAGTTGATATTTATATTTCCTTATATCATGATAAATGTTTATTATTCATGCTAGAATTGCATTAACTGGAAACTTAGTACATGTGTGAATACATAGACAAAACAGAGTGTCCCTAGTATGCCTCTACTTGACTAGCTCGTTAATTAAAGATGGTTACGTTTCCTAACCATAGACATGTGTTGTCATTTCATGAACGGGATCACATCATTAGAGAATGATGTGATGGACAAGACCCATCCGTTAGCTTAGCATTATGATCGTTACAGTTTTATTGCTACTGCTTTCTTCATGACTTATACATGTTCCTCTGACTATGAGATTATGCAATTCCTGAATACCGGAGGAATACCTTGTGTCCTATCAAACGTCACAATGTAACTGGGTGATTATAAAGATGCTCTACAGGTGTCTCCGAAGGTGTTTGTTGGTTGGCATAGATCAAGATTAGGATTTGTCACTCCTGTATCGGAGAGGTATCTCTCCCTCTTGATAATGTTCATCACTATAAGCCTTGCAAGCAATGTGACTAATGAGTTAGTTGCAGGATGAAGCATTACGGAACGAGTAAAGAGACTTGCCGGTAACAAGATTGAACTAGGTATGATGAAACCGATGATCGAATCTCGGGCAAGTAACATACCAATGACAAAAGGAATGATGTATGTTGTTATGCGGTTTGACCGATAGAGATCTTTGTATATATGTAGGAACCAATATGAGCATCCAGGTTCCACTATTAGTTATTGACCGGAGACGTGTCTCGGTCATGTCTAGATAGTTCTCGAACCCGTAGGGTCCGCACGCTTAACATTCGATGATGATTGGTATTGTGAGTTATGTGATTTGATGACCGAAGTTTGTTCGGAGTCCCGGATGAGATCACAGACATGACGAGGAGTCTCTAAATGGTCGAGACATAAAGATTGATATATTGGACGATGTTATTCGGACATCGGGAAGAGTTCCGAGAGGTACCGGTTAAAAACGGAGTGCCGGAGGGGTTACCGGAACCCCCCGGGGAAGCAATGGGCAAACATGGGCCATAGGGGAGAGAGAGGACAGCCCACAAGGGGGTGGCCCTCCCCATGGGGAGTACGAATAGGACTAGGGGAGGGGGCGCGTCCCCCTTTCCCTCCCCCTCTCCGTCTCCCTTCCTTCTTCCCCCATCCACCAAGAGGAATCCTACTAGGACTTGGAGTTCTAGTAGGACTCCTCCCTCTTGGCGCGCCCTACAGGGCAGCTGGCCTCCCCTCTCCTCCTTTATATATGGGGGCAAGGGGCACGCCAAAGCACAACAGACAACATTGTCTTAGCCGTGTCCGGTGCCCCCCTCCACCGTTTTCTCCTCCGATAGTATCATCGTAGTGCTTAGGCGAAGCCCTACGCAGATCACATCATCAACACCGTCATCACGCTCTCGTGCTGACAAAACTCTCCCTCGACCCTCTACTAGATCAAGAGTTCTAGGGACGACATCAAGCTGAACGTGTGCTGAACTCAGAGGTGCCGTACGTTTGGTGCTAGATCGGTTGGATCGTGAAGACGTTCGACTACATCAACCGCGTTAACATAATGCTTCCGCTTTCAGTCTGTGAGGGTATGTGGACACACTCTCCCCCTCTCATTTCTATGCATCTCCTAGATAGATATTGTGTGATCATAGGAAATTTTTGAAATTTCATGCTAGTTCCCCAACACCTTCTTGATATCTACCTCCACCGATTTCAACGTCACAAGAGCTCAGGAATCATTTTTGTAATCCCTTGCACATTATAGTTCATCACGAAGCCTTCGTAGCTTGGTGGCAGTGACTGAAGAACTCTATCAATAACACTCTCAGCTGAAGATCAATTCCCAGCTGAGTCAAGTGGTTATGATACCCGGACATTTTGAGTATGTGTTCACTGATAGAACTGTTCTCCTCCACCTTACAGCTATAGAACTTGTTGGAGACTTCATATCTATCAACCCGAGCATTTTCTTGAAATATCAACTTCAGTTCTTGGAACATCTCATATGCTATGTGGCGTTCCAAATGTCTTTGAAGTCCCGGTTCCAGGCCGTAAAGCATGGCACACTGAACTATTGAGTAGTCATCAAATCGAGCCTGCCAGACGTTCATAACACCTGCAACAGCTCCTATAGTAGGTCTGTCACCTAGCGGGTGCATCAAGGACATAATTCTTCTGTGCGCAATGAGGACAATCCTCAAGTTACGGACCTAGTCCGTGTAATTGCTACCATCATCTTTAAACTTAGCTTTCTCTAGGAACGCATTTAAAATTCAAGGGAACGGTAGCGCGGGCCATTGATCTACAACATAGATATGCAAAAACTATTAAGACTAAGTTCATGATAAATTTTAGTTCAAATAATCAATTAACTAATGAACTCCCACTTAAATCAACATCCCTCAAGTTGTATAAGTGATACATGATCAAAATCAACTAACCCATATCCGATCATAACGTGAGATGGGGTAGCCTTCAATGGTGAACATATCTATGCTGATGATATCTACTATCTGACTCACGTTCGACCTTTCGGTCTCCAGTGTTCCGAGACCATGTTTGTACATGCTAGGCTCGTCAAGTTTAACCCAAGTATTCTGCATGTGCAAAACTGGCTTACGCCCGTTGTATGTGAACGTAGAATCTATCACGAGGTGCTTAGAAATGACGAACTTTGGCAACGGTGCATACTCAGGGAGGACACTTTTATATTGAAATTAAGTGAAGGGATCATCTTCGAATGCTACCGTCGCTCTAAGAAAAATAAGATGCATACAGGATAAACATCACATGCAATCAAAAATACGTGACATGCTATGGCCATCATAATCTTGTGCTTTTGATCTCCATCTCCAAAGCATCAACATGATCTCCATCGTCACCGGCACAACACCTTGATCTCCATCGTAGCGTCGGGGTTGTCTCACCAACTATTGTTTCAACAAATATTGCTAACGCATAGCGATAAAGTAAAGCAATTACATGGCACTTAAATGATTGACATGCAGGTCATACAATAATTAAAGATAACCCTAAGGCTCCTGCCGGTTGTCATACTCATTGACATGCAAGTCATGAACTTATGACAAAACATGATCATCTCATACATCAATATATATCACATCATATCTTGACCATATCACATCACAACATGCCCTGCAAAAAAAAGTTAGACGTCCTCTACTTTGTTGTTGCACGTTTTATGTGGCTGCTACGCGCAACTAGCAAGAACTGTTCTTACCTACTCAAAACCACAATGGTGATTATCAAGTTTGTTGTTTTAACCTTCTGCAAGGACCGGCCGTAGTCAAATTCGATTCAACTAAAGTAGGAGAAATAGACACCCGCCAGCCACCTTTATGCAAAACAAGTTACATGACAGTCGGTGGAACCGGTCTCATGTACACGGATATGTAAGGTTGGTCCGGGCCGCTTCATTCCATAATACCGCCGAATCAAAATAAGACATTGGTGGTAAGCAGTATGAATATCATCGCCCACAACTCCTTTGTGTTCTACTCATGTAGATCATCTACACATAGACCTGGCTCTGATACCACTGTTGGGTAACCTTGCATGGAAAACAAAAAAATTCTACGCACACGCAAGATCTATCCATGAAAATGCATAGCTATGAGACGGGAGAGCATCTACATACCCTTGTAGATTGCTAAGTGGAAGCGTTTATCAACGCGGCTGATGTAGTCATACACCTTCACGACCTGTCCTGATCAAGTACCGAACGTACGGCACCTCCGTGTTCAGCACACGTTCAGCTCGATGAAGTCCTCGCCTTCTCGATCTAGCAAGAGAGGTGAACTAGTAGATGAGTTCCGGCAACACGATGGCGTGGTGATGGTGGTGGTGAAGAATAATCTCCGCAGGGGACGGGGTTGCCAGCACACGGCTTGGTGAATCTTGATGTGTTCCGGGTGCTAGCCTTGCCCCTCTATTTATATGTAGAGCCCTAGGGTCGTTTCTTGCAGAAAGAGCCTCCTCAAAGTCGGTTTAGCCCACAAGGTAAGAGTCCTTCTCAGACACCAGGACCAGACGCCAGGGTCCTCGACATCTGGCCTCAGACGCCAGGGTCCCTGGTGTCTGGCCCCTGGCCTACGCAAAACTTCCTTTTTCACCTTACTAAAGCCCCATGGGCTTTACGTCTTGGCCCAAATAAAGTGTTCTCGCACCAGAACAATCCGGGAAACATCTGAAACCCCTTCCGGTGAATTCCAGAACCCTTTTGGAGATCAAACACTATTATCCCATATATTAATCTTTACCTCCGGACCATTCCGGGGCTCCTCGTCATATCCATCATCTCATTCGGGACTCCGAACAACATTTGGTCACCAACATACATAACTCATATAATACTGTATCATCAAAAGACGTTAAGTGTGCGGACCCTACGGGTTTGAGAATGATGTAGACATGACCGAGACGCTTCTCTTGTCAATAACCAATAGCGGGACCTAGATGCCCATATTTGTTCCTACATATTCTACAAAGATCTTTATCGGTCGAACCTTTATGACAACATATGTAGTTCCCTTTGTCTGCCGGTATGTTAATTGCCCGAGATTCGGTCATCGGTATCTCCATACATAGTTCAATCTCGTTACTGGCAAGTCTCTTTACTCATTCTGTAATACATCATCTTGTAACTAACTCATTAGTTATTTTGCTTGCAAGCTTCTTGTGATGCTGTATTACCGAGAGGGCCTAGAGATACCTCTCCTTCATACGGAGTGACAAATCCCAATCTTGATGCATGCCAACTCAATAGACACCTTCAGAGATACCTGTACAGCATCTTTATGATCACCCAGTTACTTGTGACATTTGATAGCACAGAAGGTATTCTGCCTGTATCCAAGAGTTGCATGATCTCATGGTCGAAGGAATATGTATTTGACATTAAGAAAGCAGTAGCAATAAACTGAACGATCACATGCTAAGCTAACGGATGGGTCTTTTCCATGGCATCATTCTCCTAATGATGTGATCATGTTATCAAGTGACAACACATGTCTATGGTTAGGAAACCTTAACCAACATTTGATGAACAAGCTAGTCTAGTAGAGGCACACTAGGGACACGGTATTTGTTCATGTATCCACATAAGTATTTAAGTTTCCAGCCAATACAATTCTACAATGAATAATGAACCTTTATCATGAATAAGGAAATATAATAATAACCACTTTATTATTGCCTCTAGGGCATATTTCCAACACTATGCTATAATTGTCATGGTTCTTGAGTTTGTATATCCAAGAGTCTCAAAGGAAACCCATGTGCATGTATGGAATAATAAATGGTAAAATAGATTCCTAGTGCGCATAAGTTAGTATGCTAACAACTTTGAGGAGACAGTGTTAGAAGAATATTTGTGTCGAATAGACCTAGTTGATGTTATGCTATGAGACCCACTCGTCTTAAGTTCATGGTTTATAACACAAAGGAAGTTAATATTTGCATAATTCTTTAGACCATGAGAGTATCGAGTTCCTTCATACCGGATGATGTACTTTGTGTTTTGCCTAACATCAACCTAACTTGGTGATCATAGCAGTAGTTTACGGGTTCATCGAAAAAGTATGACAAGGGACTAAATAGCTCAAGACTGGGAATTGCTCCTCCGATGATGGAGAGTTATTCTTTGGGTCCTCTAGGTGTCACGGTATCCATCATCGTCTGGCTGGACATGGTGTGATTTGATCACGAGGTGGCCAGAACACGGTAACAAGAAAAGAGAACAAAACTAGTAACATGGAAACTGGCAGAGTGAACAAGTTGTTGATTCATGGGGATGCCGATAAATCTCACCTAAGATTTTGTAAACATATTAGAAGCGAAAGGTATATCACATGAGAACTAAAGGTTCACTCAAATATCATTCGTGTGGGTACATGAGTCAATATGGATGCCCACGGTTTCGCTATTGATGATAGCTCGACAGGAGTTCCGAGTCATGTCTATACTTCACCAAACCTACAGGGTCACACGCCTTAGGGTCATCTATCTACTGAGTACCAGGAGGTTAGGAGTTTCAGAGAAAGCCATCGAAAATGTTTCAGACACGTCAAAAATGCTTCAGAGAGAAAATCGGAAGTGTTTCGGAGTAACCAAATTTTTTCCAGAGAAAACCGCAAAAATCATCAAGCCAGAAAAGTTTCGGTGTGCATTCAGAATTTTTCGGAGGGTTCCGGGAACTCCCTGTCGGTGTACTAGAGTAGGGGTACCCTAGTATCCCGAACTTGTGCACGGGCAGTCGCAGCACCCCGTGGCAGGGCTTGCCGGGTGACCGCCAAGGTCCTCCGTGTTTCCTTTGAAGCCATTTAAGAACAAAGTGTTTAAGCCAAGGAGACAAGGCCCCGGCAAGAGGAGCTTGCCGGGAAGGCCAATCAAGGCATCTCAAGGAACTTGCCGCGACGCGCCTCGCGTCCCGGCAAGGCCCGGCAAGCGACAAGCTTCAGGACGCGACAAGACAACAACCGCAGCAAGGCGCTTGCCGCGGCAAGCTACCAGTCTGCACCCACACTCTAGCACATCCACCAACGTGTCGCCCTGGGACCTTCCTAGGTGCGCGTGGCAAGAGGCTGTGCAGCCAGCGGTGCGAGGTGGCAAGCGGCGCTGACAAGATTGCCATCATGGCGAGTGGTGGCGCCCCTGACGGTCCCTTTTCTGCACTGTTTGGGCGACACAGACGGGCATTTAATGCCTTTGTCCCCTGCCGTCAGGGTTTGGTAGGATACACTGTTCAGGTAGTTGTACCAACCGCAACATCTTTTCCATTTTTGCCCTTGACTGCGTTGCCACCTGTCGGTGACCCCTTGAGCATATAAAAGGAGGCCCATGCGCAACGTAGAGAGGGGTTCGAGGCCAGAAAACACTCACGCTCGGTCTTGTTAGTAGCTAGAGTGTGCTGTAGCATTCTGCGCTCCCGAGCAAGAACTCTATACAATCAGACATGCAGCAGTAGGAGTATTATCTCTCCGGAGAGCTCCGAAGCTGGGTAAATCGCTCGTGTGCTTCGCCTCGATCTCCTCTTCGCGCGATCTCCGCCCCCCGCCGAACTGAAAGGGGCCCGATCCACCGGCCCCATATGTGTTCGTTCCCACGACATCTTTGGCGCGCCAGGTAGGGGGCGTCGAGGTTGTGTGCCTGATCCGGCGTTCACGCGAACTAAATCTTCATCATCTTCATCGACATGCGACCGAAGAAGAAGGCTTCGGAGGTGGCTGCTCCATCCACGTCGATCCCACCACCACCGGAGCAAACGGGTGGTGGGGTGGACGCTGGCGGAAGAACGGGCGTCGACGAGGGAGCTCACGCTGCTGCCAGGTCCAAGGACAAGGCTGCGCAGACCTCGGCGTCCGTACATGCATCGCGCCCATCTCAGGAGGCGCGGGACCGACAGCGTCATGGTACTCGCGGTACCATACGCTCGTTGGACCAAGATCGAGCTGGCGGATCTCAGGGTGCTCAAGACCAGCATGCACGCCAACATGCTGGCACGAGCAAGACACGGTCACCTGGATGGGATGCTGCTCCTTCTAACATAGTTAGAAGTCCGAGCATATCCCGCTCCTCGCACTGTTCGCCACTGCCACCCTCCACTCCAGCAGAAGTTTTGGCATGAGCTCAACTGCTCCTGGATTACCCTCCAATGGCGGACAAGATCGACGAATGGAGGGCCTCCATTCAGAGTCTCATCGGCTTCGCCAACGGCGACACCCCACGGCAGCCGAATACATCGCAGCCGCGGCAAGATTGCCAGGCATGGGCCGGTGGCGACAAGACCGGTGGGGGTGCAACCACCGTGCACTCTCCACCCCGAAGGCCAAGATCGCCGACTCGCGGGGTCAACCTCGACAACGACTCCACCGCGTCATCGGATCCACGAGCTCGTCGCGATCAGCGCCAAGTTCTTCACGAACGACAGCAAGAAGATGCTCGTACTCGCATCGAACGTCAAAGAGAAGCGCGGCGTCAATCAGACTAGCGCGCTGGGCCCTCTGTCGACATGCATGCGCCAGGGGAACCAGGCGACTTGCCGTATGCGGTGGGTTGCCCTGCGTTCACTCGTGAGCTGCGGCAAGTCCAGTGGCCCAGCACGAAAAATTTCAAGCCAGACGTACCAGAGAAGTACGATGGCAAGTCGCATCTGTCGGAGTTCCTCAGCATCTACACCATCGTGGTGCAAGCTGCTGGGGGGCGGGACGACAAGATCCTTGCCAACTACTTCCCGCTGGTGCTCAAGCCCAATGTCAGGTCCTGGCTCATGCACTTGCCGGATAACTCCATATCCTCCTGGGCAGATCTATGCCATCAGTTTGTCGGTGCCTTTACAGGCGGCCACAAGCCTCATGGCCAGGAGAGCGACCTTCATCTGCTCGCCCAGAAGGAAGGAGAGTCCCTGCCAAGTTCATTTAGAGATTCAACCGTGTACAGCACAACATCCCAGATGTCCACCCTGCCGCGGTCATCAGCGCGTTCCATCAGAACGTGCGAAACCGCAGGATGTGGGAGGAGATGGCGATGTGCAAGATCAGAGACATCAGTGAGCTATATGCCCTGGCCGACAAGTGTGCGCGTGCTAAGGAGGGGAGGAAACTTCCCGGAGAGAATACAAGAGCAGGAGGATCTGATAGTGAGGATGCTGCCCCGGCATGGAAAAACCGGCGGCGGAACAACAGGAAGAAGAAAGGTAAAGATGTGCTAGTCGTTGAGCAGTCCGGCAACGAAGGTGGCGCCAAGAACACTGTGGCGGCCGCCGACAAGCAGGACGGCACCGACAAGCAGTACTGCAAGATCCACCGCACCAAGGGCCATGATCTCCACAGTTGCAAGAAGGTCGAGCAGCTTGTCGAGCAGCAAAAGGCTGAGTACGAGCGACGCGACAAGGAGAAGGCCCAAGAAGGTACTGGAGGATCTGGCAAGAAACGTCCCGGCCGGGGAGGACGCCGCAGCAAGGCCAAGCAGCGGCAAGGAGACAGACCTCCCCGCGGCCGCGACAAGGATGAAGATGACGACGACGACGAAGATATGGATGATGACGGGACCAGTGAGCAGGAGTTCCAAAAAGCCACAGAGGTCCTGTGCATTGACGGCGGTGCTTCTCTGCATACTTCACACCACCAGCTCAAGTAGTGGGTGCGGGAAGTCAATGCGGCAGAACCACCCGTCGAGTCACGCAAACCTCTGAAATGGTCCAGCACGCCTATCATCTTCGATATTGAGGACCACCCTGATCGCATAACTGCGGTCGGGTGCTTGCCGATGTTGGTTTCACCAACTATCCGCAACCTCAAGGTCACTGAGGTGCTAGTTGACGGCAAGGCCGGCTTGAACCTGATCTCCTCCGCGGTACTCCAGAAACTCCAGATCCCTGACAGCGAGCTCGAAGAGACCGACACATTCCAAGGAATCAATCAGGGAAGGAGCAAGCCGAAGGGAAAGATCACGTTGCCGGTGACATTTGGCAGCGAGCTGAACTTCAAAATTGAGAGGGTCATTTTTGACGTTGCTGACTTTCCATTGCCTTACAATGGGATACTCGGCCGTCCAGCACTCACCAAATTCATGGCAGCCTCTCACTACGCATATAACATGCTGAAGATGCCAGGCCCGATAAGCGTCATCTTTGTCCCTGGCGACAAGAAGGATGCTCTTATCTGCGCCGACAAGATCTACCGGGAAGCAGCAGCCGCAGCAGAACGCAAGTCACTTGCCGCTGAAGCTCCTTGGGGGAAGAAGAAGTTGGAAGCAGCAGGCCTTGTTAGAGGAGTGCTCCATCCTACATGGTTGGCCAATCCTGTAGTCGTGCGCAAGGCAAACGGGAAATGGAGGCTTTGTATCGACTTTACCGATGTTAATAAAGCTTGTCTCGGTAGCGCACCTCTTCAGAGTGTTGCGCTACCGTCGAGGACGCACCATCGAGCTCCACCGGCAAGTGTAAGAAGGCAATGGCAGCTCCGCCAGAGACCAAGAAGGTGCCCGCCAAGGAGGACGACACTGGTGGTACCTTCACCATCAGTGCCACTCTCGACCCTAAATAGGAAAGCGCGCTAGTTGCTTTCCTGCGGGCGAACGTCGACGTGTTTGCATGGCAACCGTCTGACATCCCCGGTGATCCCAGGAAAGTAATCGAGCACCATCTTGCCGTCTGTCCTCATGCACGGCCCGTCAAGCAGAAAGTCAGGAAACAAGTAGTGGAGCGCCAAGAATTCATTGCAGAAGAAATCAAGAAGTTGGAAGCAGCAGGCCTTGTCAGAGGAGTGCTCCATCCTACGTGGTTGGCCAATCCTGTAGTCGTGCGCAAGGCAAACGGGAAATGGAGGCTTTGTATCAACTTCACCAATGTTAATAAAGCTTGTCCCAAAGACCCATTTCCCTTGCCGCACATTGACCAGATTGTTGACTCCACGGCCGGATGTGATTTGCTTTCATTTCTTGATGCATACTCAGGATACCATCAGATCTTCATGGCAGAAGAGGATGAGGAGATGACCGCATTCATCACTCCATGTGGCACATACTGTTTCATACGGATGCCTTTCGGTTTGAAGAATGCTGGTTCAACATTTGCAAGGGTAGTCCATGACGCTTTTGAGCCACAGATGCACAAAAATGTGGAAGCTTACATGGATGACATAGTGGTCAAGAGCAAGGACAAGGCAACTCTAATTCAAGATTTGGACGAAACCTTTGCGAATCTGCGCAAGATCAACCTCAAGCTGAACCCCGAGAAGTGTGTGTTTGGAGTCCCCTCCGGCAAGCTTCTCGGGTTCTTCGTGTCTCAGCGGGGAACTGAAGCCAATCCCGACAAGATAAAGGCCATTGAGCAGATTGAAGCACCAAAGCGCGTCAAGGATGTACGAAGGCTTGCCGGTTGCGTGGCTGCTCTCAACAGGTTTATCTCTAAGTCTGCTGAGTGCGCCCTGCCGTTTTTCAAAATATTGAAAAAGGCAGGTCCAATGAAATGGACTCCGGAAGCGGAGGCTGCGCTGCAGGACTTGAAGAGATACCTGTCCTCCACTCCAATACTTGTCGCACCTAAGCCACAAGAGAAGTTGCTGCTGTATATAGCGGCAACCAATCAAGTGGTTAGTGCTGCGTTAGTAGCGGAGAGGGAGGCGGATGATGAGCCAGCAACCACGGCAGATGCATCCAGCGAAAAGCAAGAGACTTCACCGACAAGCTCTGGTCCCGACAAGGATGGATCTGCGCAGGCACATGAGGAGATGCAGAAGAAAATGGTGCAGCGCCCAGTTTACTTTGTTAGTTCCCTTCTGCAGGGGGCTAGGTCAAGGTATTCTGGTGTGCAGAAATTGCTTTTTGGCCTTCTCATGGCCTCGAGAAAGCTGCGCCATTATTTCCAAGCACATGAGATCACAGTTGTCACTCGTTTTCCTCTGAAGAGGATACTGCAGAATCCAGAAGCAACAGGCAGGATTGTCAAGTGGGCACTGGAACTATCAAGTTTTGGCCTCAAGTTTGAGAGTACTTCGACTATCCAGAGCAGAGCATTGGCAGAATTCATAGCAGAGTGGACGCCAACACCAGATGAAGAAATTCCAAAAACGAGCATCCCCGTCAAGGAAGCAAGCAGAGAGTGGCTGATGTACTTTGATGGTGCCTTCTCACTGCAAGGCACCGGTGCGGGCGTGCTACTTGTCGCGCCCACCGGAGAGCACCTCAAGTACGTAGTCCAGATGCACTTTCCCAAGGAGCAAGCGACAAACAATACCGCAGAGTATGAAGGTTTGCTTGCCGGTCTCAGGATCGCGGCAGACCTTGGGATCAAGAAGCTCATTGTCAGGGGTGACTCGCAGCTTGTCGTCCGCCAAGTGAACAAGAGTTATCAGAGTCCGTTGATCGAAGCCTACGTTGACGAAGTGAGAAAGTTAGAAGAGCACTTTGACGGTCTACAGATGGAACATGTTCCGAGAGCTCAGAACGACATTGCCGATGGCCTGTCAAAGTGCGCCGCACGTAAGTTACCTGTGGAACCAGGGATCTTTGTGCTCAAACTGACTCAACCGTCTGTAACTCCATCAACTGGACAGAGCAAGAAGAGGAAGTGATTTCTGGTGACTATTTTCCGGCAGAGCTCCCCGAAGCCGTCGCCAAGAAGGTCCCCAAGATCAACACCAAGAGTGCTGAGGAGCAGTCTGCTCTGGCAAGCCCTAGGGTTTGTTCCGTTGAAGCAGACGCTCCCGACAAGTTTTGCTCCGGCAAGCTTGCCGGGGAACATCAAGCTCCGGCTGAGCCGCAGGTTCTCGCCGTAGAAGCGGATGTTCCCGCAGCAGCATATGTGCCTTTAGTCCTTGTTGTCGAGCCGCAAGCTCCAGCATGGGCACAACAGATTGTCCGTTTCCTTCAGACAGGAGAACTTCCCGAAGAGCAAGAAGAAGCGGAAAGAGTAGCCCGGCAGTCAAGTATGTACCAGTTTGTCGATGACACACTGTACAGAAGAAGACTCAACGGTGTGAAATTGAAGTGTATTCCCCGAGAAGACGGACAAAAGCTGTTGGCGGAGATACATGGAGGCATATGTGGTCACCACATTGGCGCAAGAGCACTTGCCGGCAAAGCATTCCGGCAAGGTTTCTTTTGGCCGACAGCCCTCCAGGATGCAACTGCACAAGTAACCAAGTGTGAAGCATGCCAGTTCCATTCCAGGCAGATACACCAGCCAGCTCAAGCTCTACAGACGATCCCTTTATCCTGGCCATTTTCGGTCTGGGGGCTCGACATCCTCGGCCCCTTTCCCCGAGCTGTTGGGGGCTTTGAGTACTTGTACGTCGCAATCGACAAGTTCACAAAGTGGCCGGAAGTGGAAGCAGTGAGGAAGGTGACAGCATAGTCAGCAGTCAAGTTCTTCAGGTCGATTGTTTGCCGCTTTGGGATACCTAACAGGATCATCACCGACAACGGCACGCAATTCACGAGCCGCACCTTCATGCAATACATCCAAGATCTTGGCGCCAAGGTCTGCTTCGCTTCTGTTGCTCATCCGAGAAGCAACGGTCAAGCGGAGAGGGCAAATGCTAAAGTGCTACGTGGACTCAAGACCAGGACTTTCGACAGGCTGTATAGGTGCGGAAAGAACTGGATTGAGGAGCTGCCGGTGGTTCTTTGGTCGATCAGGACGACGCCAAATCGAGCCACTGGCCAGACACCTTTCGCTCTAGTCTATGGAGCAGAGGCAGTTCTCCCCACAGAACTCGTATACGGGTCGCCTCGAGTGCTCGCTTATGATGAGCTTGAGCAAGAGCAGCTGCGACAAGATGACGCGCTGCTCCTTGAGGAAGACCGTCTTCAGGCTGCTGTACGAGCTGCTCGATACCAGCAAGCTTTGCGCCGCTACCATAGCCGCAAAGTTAATGCCAGAAGTCTCGAGGAAGGCGACCTTGTTCTTCGGCGTGTTCAGTCCGCTAAGAATTCCAACAAGTTGACGCCGAAGTGGGAAGGCCCTTACCGGGTGAAACGAGTCACTAGGCCTGGCGCTGTCCGCCTTGAGACCGAAGATGGCTTTCCGGTGAGCAACTCCTGGAACATTGAGCATCTTCGTAAGTTTTACCCGTAAGGCGCGGTTGCCGGAACAACCACCTTTTGTACAAGTCTTGCCGCTGTTGCATGTAATCCTTTGTACAAAGCCGGGCGCAGACCCCGTGCATAAATAAAGCTCATGTGCTCCGCACATCTTGTCAATTTCATGCTTTCTATTTTTTGCATGTGTTATCTGACACTTTGTGCAGCACCTACCCCCGGTAAGCAATAACGAGCCTTAAGGCTCCATATCTTTATTTTCTCTTCTTTCTTTTTCTCAAAGAAAGGAAGGTTCCCTCGCCCACAAGTTTGTCGGGGGGAAAGGAGAAGATAATGGTGTGGACCAGGCGTCGTTCAAGAAAGTTTCACCTTACCGGGAAGCAAACGGCAGAAAAGCTAAGTTGCCAAAGTTTAAGCAATTAGTTTTAAATTTTTTAAGTTATCTTCCTCGAACGACCGTGCTTTGTATGGAAAACCTGTGCGCGGAGGAACCAACTCGGAGCTAGTGGCGGCCTTACTTTGTTTTGAGTCCGCTCAACAACTTAAGTGAGCTGCGACTAGCTGCGACAAGGTTTCTTGTCGGTAGCAGCACCACCAGCAGGCTGCTGACGTCCCGCACTCAGCGCTCGCGGCTAAGGTGCCTGCACCGGCAAGTTCCCTAAAAGCGTAAGGCAAAAACATACAAAGGAAGGAATCAAGTAATGGAAATAACATAGCAAACTATACCCAAAATAAAGTTATATTACAAGATAGCTTGTCGCAGCTCTAATAGATTGTTCTCGTAACATGACTAGCAGCGACAAGGAAAGGAGGAAACGGGCGGCCTAATCTACACGGTCGCCATCAACCCTCTTGACCTCGTTCACCTTGTCCACAATGGGTGCGACAAGGGCCTTGAGCACTTCCAGATCAGCATCCGGAGGCAGCTTCTTGAGGACGTTGGTGAGGTTGAGGCCTGGGTTGCGGAAGGCCACCTTCGCCAACACCTTTTGCAGAACTCTCGCGCAGATCGTGCGCGACTCGTCGGCCAGCTGCTTTGGGATCCTTTCCCGGAGTCGCTGGAGGGCCGTCGCCACGCCCTTGAAGAACAAAGTGAGCTTGGCGCTGGGCTGGAGGTTCTCATCGGAGGAATACCCGAAATCCTCCATCCCCAGCTGCGCCAGCTCCCCGCCGATGACTGCGGTGATATTCACGAGACCCTCTGTCCAGAGTTCCACAATCTCCCTAAAAGTGTTTTGGGTTTCGGCGGCCCTCGTCAGCAGCGCTTCGTTGGCCTTGATCTCCTCCTTCAAGGCCACCTCCTGCTCCTTGGCGTTGTCCAGCGTCTTGGTCAAAGTAGCCAGCTTCAACTCAAGATCTGCGTTGTAGTCCTTGGCGGCGCTAAGCTCCTTGCCCTTCTCGACGAGATGACCCTATAGCTCACCATGGGCGTAGGCGTCCTTCTCGCGCTCACGCTTGAGCGCGGCAAGCTCTTCGCCGCTCGCCTTGAGATCAGCCTCCAGCTGCATCACCTTCGTCTCCAACTCCTTCTTGGTGGCCTCGGCAGCTGCGGCAGCATCCTCTGCTTCCTTGAGAGCCCCACCGAGTGTTTGCTCGCGCGCAGCAAGCTCCTCCTCGTGGCTGTCAAGGTTGACCTTCCGCTGCGCCAACTCACCTTCCCGCGCAAACAGCTCCTAGGCGACAAGCCGCTGCTGCTCTTCGGCTTCAGCCTTATCGAGGAGGAAGGCTTTCCGCGCCTCGGCAAGTTGCGCCTGCTCCTCTGCCAAAGACCAGAGAGTTTCCTGGTTGCGACTCCGGAGCTCCTCCGCGTGCTTCTCAATGTCCACTCCTGCCTTCGCGACATGTGCTTCTCGGGATTCCAGCTTGGCCTGTCGAGCGCGGTAGAGTGACACCAGCTTCCGCAGCAGCTGCTCCTCCTCAGACTCGCCGCTGCTGCTGCTCGGCGCGTCGACCAGCGTCGGCCCAGCGGAGGCGAGCACTTCTCCATCAAAAGTTTCTCCTTCGACCGGCGCCCTGGAGCTTGACGCCCAGGGGAGCTTGATGAAGACACCATCGCCGGCCTTCAAATAGGCGCCGGGCTGGGGCTCTTCAGAGCCTGACGCCGCGGAAGCGCCGGAGGGATCGGCGGTCGGCGTAGCGCCTTGCGCTCCTGCGGCCTCAGGGTCGTCAGTGCGATCGCCAGACCCCTCGCCGGCTCCTGCGGCGGCAGCTTTGGCGGCCTCTTCGCCGACGGACTCATCAGCGCCAGCTCCTTCTTCGGTGGCAGTGGCGTCGTCGGTGTTGCTCCGCGCGTTCTCCTCGCCGGTGGCCTCGGTCTCCATCGGCTCCGTGGAAGATGGATCAGACGGCCGGGAAAAGAGAGAAAAAGTCAAGCAAATATCCAAAAAGAAGATCATAAGAAGAAGAACACAAGGGAAGTTTTCAAGAAAGAAGGGTTACCTGTACTGGGATCTGCAGTCATGGGCTCCACCACCGGGGGGTCGCTGGTGCTGTCCCTTGCCGGAGAACTGCCCCTTGCCGGAGACTTCTCCCTTGCCGGAGAACGCTCCCTTGCCGGGGAATCCTCCCTTGGCGGTGTAGTCGAAGCAGATAGCATCTCGGGGGCGGCTTCCGGGTGCTCCTGGTGAGGCTGCTCTACTCCTACACAAACCAACAGTCAGATGTCAGCAAAAGAAAGAACACCCATGCGCGCTATGACAGCGGAAAGTAAACCATCTACTTACGCTGGGGGCTGCGCTGGGGGCTGCTTTGGGGAATGAGTGCCGGGTCCGGCAAGGTGGTCTCGGGCGCGCCCCCTGCTGTCGCAGTGGGCTCGTCCTTGATGACAATCATCGGAGCCTTGGCTCTCTTCGCCGCTCTCTGGGCCAGGGTCCTGAAAAGGAATGAGTTCAGAGTAAAGCAAATCAGATACAAGACAAAACAGCAAGAATTGAAGAACTACAAGTACAGCGAAGAATCTTACTCTTCTTCTTCCTCGTCGGAGCTGAGCGCGGAGAGGTCGAAGTCCGGCCCTCTTTTGGCGCGACAAGGCGGAGGAGTAGGCTCCCTTGACCGCTTGGCGGGGGCGGCGGCAGGATTAGAAGCGGCGGTTTGGGAGGACCCCGCTCCAGTTGCCGCAGCGGCGTGAGACGCTCCCGCGGCAACAGTGCTTGTCGCGGCGGAGCCTGTCGCGCGGCGCGGCGGCTGTTGACCCATCTGCCGCCCTGCTACATCCTCAACCCTGCGGAGGCGCCTTCTTGGTGGAGCTGGGGGCTCTGCTTGCGGCAAGCTGCCTGAAGATGGCGAGCCGCTCGCACCCTCGGCGGGCTCGCTCGACTCGGCTTCAGGCTCGGCAAGTTCTCCCTCGCCGGCAAGCTCTCCCTCGCCGACAAGATCATCTCGATCGGCAAGGCTTGCTGCCTCTGCTGCCTCTGCCTCCTCCATGGTGAATCCAAACTCGCCCGCGGCAGTGGCTGCCGCCGCCTCTTCCGCCCTGGTGGCGATGCGCTGCATCTCCGCATCGGTGGTGTCGCGGGTGAGGCTCTTCTGCTCATCGGAGCGGACCGCCACTTCTACCAGGCCATCGAAGAACGCCTGCACGACGTCGTCTGCAGGCTCTTGCCAAGTTGGGACAATTCCATGCGAATCGCACAACGGCATCATTGCACGGATGCGGTCGAGCGAGGAATTGTTGCACAGCGGGACGACGCCCTTCGGCAGCCTGAACCATTCGAGATGTTGAGGATCGTGCTTGAACAGCTCCTTGAGCATCGCGTCCAGTTCCAGGACAGTGAAGTTGAAGTTGAGGCCCGGGCGCAGCCTCATAATGTCCGCCGGACCACCGAATTCCCAGGCGGGTCTCCTCCTCTCCTGCAGGGGGGCGATGCAGCGGCGAAGAAAATCTGCGCCAACGGCGCCTACAGTGAGCCCGGCAAGCCTGAGGCGCAGGATCCGGGTGACGGCAATCTTCAGCCTATCGTCTTCCGGGGCCACATTGCTCCAATCGTTGCCGCGCACTGCTGGGGCTTGGCGCTGGGCAGTAAATGGCCGTGGGTTCTCCTCGACAATCCAGCACCATTCTGCTCTCCATTCCTCCCACTTGTTGCGGAGCTCTCCCTCCAGATAAGCTTCTTTCTTGCCGGCTCTCGAGATCCAGGCGATTCCGCCAGATAAGGGCTCCCCTCTCTCAACTCGGGGCATAAAGAAGTGGCGGAAAAGAGCTACATTTGGGTGGACTCCGACAAAGTTTTCGCAGAGATGCGCGAAAACTGCCATGGTCAGAACAGCATTGGGGGTGAAGTCAAGGAGGTGGAACCCGTAGGTGTTCATGATGTCGCAGAAAAATTCAGAGAAAGGCGGGCAGAGCCCGCAGTAGAAGAACAACGCGAAGAAGGGATATCCATTTGGAGCCCGTTCCGAAGCGGCGGCGGAGAGTACCTTCGTGCGCGGATGCGCTCGCGTCTCCGTCGACCAGAAGAGGTAGTAGTACTCCCTCAGCTCCTTCGCGGCGAGCTCAGGGAGGAAGATTGCCCGCTCCTTTCGCAGCGCCTCGAGCCGCAGCGCCTCGGCCGACTTCACGGCCTTCCCCTTGCTGGCTTTCGGAGCCATGGCGGTGGTGGTGGGGGAGATTGACGGCGTTGGTGGTGCTGGTGGCGATGGGGGGCGGAGCGCTGCTCTCTTTCAGAACGGGAGGAGCGGCGGAGATTTCTGAGATTGGATTAGCAACTGGCGAGGTGGGCGACCTGCCCCTGTTTCCCCTGCTTATAAAGAGGGAGGGGGCGGACGTTCCGCCTTTCCGAATAAAGAAACCACCCACGATCTCTCCCACGACGCCGCATTCAACGCGTGCCGTTAGGGGAGGGCGCGGTGGATACGGAGTAAGATACGATGTAACCCAGGCCGCGCGTGCCCGTGCCCTGTTTTGGGCCTAGCCCAACAGAGCTCAGCACCGTGTGTGGCCCAGGCCCGAGGGCTCCTGTCGGTGTACTAGAGTAGGGGTACCCTAGTATCCCGAACTTGTGCACGGGCAGTCGCAGCACCCCGCGGCAGGGCTTGCCAGGTGACCGCCAAGGTCCTCCGTGGTTCCTTTGAAGCCATTTAAGAACAAAGTGTTTAAGCCAAGGAGACAAGGCCCCAGCAAGAGGAGCTTGCCGGGAAGGCCAATCAAGGCATCTCAAGGAACTTGCCGCGACGCACCTCGCGTCCCGGAAAGGCCCGGCAAGCGACAAGCTTCCGGACGCGACAAGACAACGACTATGGCAAGGCGCTTGCCGCGGCAAGCTACCACTCTGCACCCACGCTCCAGCACATCCACCAACGTGTCGCCCTGGGACCTTCCCAGGCGCGCGTGGCTAGAGGCTGTGCAGCCAGCGGTGCGAGGTGGCAAGCGGCGCTAACAAGATTGCCATCGTGGCTAGCGGTGGCGCCCTTGACGGTCCCTTTTCTGCACTGTTTGGGCGACACAGACGGGCATTTAATGCCTTTGTCCCCTGCCGTCAGGGTTAGGTAGGATACACTGTTCAGGTAGTTGTACCAACCACAACATCTTTTCCATTTTTGCCCTTGACTGCGTTGCCACCTGTCGGTGACCCCTTGAGCATATAAAAGGAGGCCCATGCGCAACGTAGAGAGGGGTTCGAGGCCAGAAAACACTCACGCTCGGTCTTGTTAGCAGCTAGAGTGTACTGTAGCATTCTGCGCTCCCGAGCAAGAACTCAATACAATCAGACATGCAGTAGTAGGAGTATTATCTCTCCGGAGAGCTCTGAAGCTGGGTAAATCGCTCGTGTGCTTCGCCTCGATCTGCTCTTCGCGCGATCTCCGCCCCCCGCCGAACCGAAAGGGGCCCGGTCCGCCGGCCCCATAGGTGTTCGTTCCCACGACACTCCCAGAATTTTTAGGAAGGCCCCAAAGGGGCAACACACACAAATGACCAAGTGTTGGGAGGGGGATTCCTTTGAAGGGACATCCCTCCCCTTTTGTGCCATGTGTTGGAGGGGAGCCCCCTTTGGAGAGCAGCCCCCCATTGTGTGGAAAGTGTTGGGAGGGGGATACCTTTGTGGGCAGCCCCCCATGTGGTGTGGCTAGAGGATTGGGGCGGGGGTAGGGGCCTTGGGGGTAACCCTCCCCTTTTTGTGGGACAATGTTTGGAGCCTCCCTTTGGGGACAACCCCTCCCGTTTTTCTAGGAGATTGTTGGTGTGTGTGTGTTGGGGGGAGGAGAGGAGCCATCCAAACACACAAGTTTCATACTTGAGCTCTCGCATTTTGGCATGCAATAATCTACGTATTCTCTATCTCGCTCTCCATGCAATAGTTTCATATGTGTGCAACTCGGTAGAGAGATCGTACGTTCGATCTTCTGTCTGAGGGAGGAAAAATTTTCAAGGTTGGGAGCTTGTAAATCCTAACCGCGGGAATTTGCACTAACGATATTCACAAACTCTTCTTCCGCTGTGCTCCAAGTTGGTAACGATCAGATCTAACCTTGTATGCACCTTCATAGTGGTCCTGCGTTGATGCGTAGGACAAAACTTTTTTGTTTTCTGTTGTGTATCCCTACACATCACTACTGCAGGAATGCCTAGTAGTGGCGGGCGCCAAATGGCCACCAGTGGCGGGCCAGGCTCCCAGGGGCGCCCGCCACTGACCTTCTGCCACTGCTATAATGCCATCAGTGGCAGGAGGGCGCCTGGGACTATTAGAGCCTATCCAGTGGCGGGCAGTCCTGCACTCCTACTTGCCCGCCATTGGTACATGTTATTAGTTGTGACAGGCGGTACCTGTCACCCGCCACCGCTACCTCTTCAGCCTCCAGCCATTCCAGCACTTGATACACATTATTACCTGATACAAATAACGACATTATAGCATACAACTAACGTAAGCGATCATACACATTACATTTAACATAGCAATAATCTAAACTTCATACAAATAGATGTACGCATTAGTGTACAACAACTCATGTCGCATCATTAGTACATACACATACATACAAGACCTCATGATAACAACAATACCATAATGACAATGAGCTGGATAAAGATAATCAAATTCTTTACTCGTCCACTTGTCTACATGGTCTTGCATACTTCATAGTTGATTTTCTCTTTGCAGACGTAATTGACATAATGATCCTCAACTTATATGGGGACGTAGTTGGCATAATGACTCTCAGCTTCTTTTTCAGTCTTATATCCTTTGTAGAAGCTGTTTTTGCAACCGTCCACTTAATTGCTCCTTGCATATCTCCCATGAATCATAAATTCCAGGATTTTCCCCGGTGTACACAACATACCAGTTCCACTTCATCTTCGTAAATAAATAAAGAAGCCAACAAGTCAATTTCATAGTTATTCAATCACATAGATCAAAGTCACATCATAATCTTCATAGCATCATAGACAATACAAATCACCACGTTGCACAGTTCATTAGTAGTTCGGAAGCAAAAGTTTAGCTCCATCATAGCAACATAGAAATTAAGTTCACACGCATCGATCACATAGATCACATGAAAGTAGTGCACTCGTTGTTCAACAACATCATGAGCTATCCTCACCTTCCATCATCTTCGTGATCTACTCTTGCGTGGTCCTCGCAGCTTCGATGGCTACTCTTGCACTCTCCATGGCTGCTCTAGCGCTCACAGCGTCTGCTCTAGTGCTCTAGTAATATGACTGAGCACTCTCAAAATATGACTGAGCGCTCTCGGTGGCTGGTCGAGCACTCTCGACATAGGCGAGCATGATCTCGGTGTATCGAGCCGCCCTCATGATGATTGAGGGAGTCCTGGATTAGGGGGTTCCGGACAGCCGGACTGTGTACAACGTCCGGACTATTGAAGCGTGAAGATACAAGACTCAAGACTTCGGCCCGTGTCCGGATGGGACTTTCCTTGGCGTGGAAGGCAAGCTTGGCGATCCGGATATTATATTTCCTTCCTTGTAACCGACTCCATGTAAACCCTAGCCCTCTCCGGTGTCTATATAAACCGGAGAGGTTGGTCCTTAGAAGGCCGATCACAATTACAATCATACCATCATAGGCTAGCTCCTAGGGTTTAGCCTCCACGATCTCGTGGTAGATCTACTCTTGTACTACCCATATCATCAATATTAATCAAGCAGGAAGTAGGGTTTTACCTCCATCAAGAGGGCCCAAACCTGGGTAAACGTCTGTGTCCCTTACTTCTTGTTACCATCAGCCTTGACGAACAGATCGGGACCCCCTACCCGAGATTTGCCGGTTTTGACACCGACATTGGTGCTTGCATTGAGAGTTCCTCTGTGACGTCGCCGCAAGGCTCGATGGCTCGTCTCATCATCAAGGACAACATTACCTCGGAGGGGGCTCTGGCTGTAGGCCAGACGCTCCGACTCGGCGGCTTTATCATGGCCGCCCCATCAGCGGAGGCGTCGATGATGGCCTCTCGGGTCATTTGTCATAACCTTCACATCATTTCGGAACTCGCCGAACAGATGGATCCAATGGAGCTCTCCTCCCTTAATGAACTCTTGGATCGCATCGCCGCTCTGGGAGTCGCTACGAACTATGACTGGATTGGGCTTAAACCCGACCGAAGGGACATCAGGTCCCCGCCGGCCACCCATGAGGTAGCGATAGTGGAGGAACCACGCACGGATTGTCCCTCAACTTTGAGGGCGAATTATGTTCGGATTGACGAACTCCTCGAGCCGAAAACCTGCTCAAAGGAAAACATGACCCAGGCCCCGGGCTTAGAATCGGGCATTGGGCCAAAGAAATTGGGTAATATTCCGGATTCTGAGCTGTTAAGCTCGGAAACGCCCATGCCCTTGGGCGTTGGATCAGATCAAATTCCGGATTCTGCTAACAACACCTATCTGGACTTAAATTGTCTCTCCCGCATCAGGCAAGAGCCCTAGGAAACGGTACATCATTACTGGGCCAGATTCCTCCTTGCGCTTAGCAAGGTTAAGGACTGCCGCAAGGAGAACATGGTCTCGCTCTTCTGCAAAAACTGCATGGACGAAGGGCTCCTCAACTCTATAAGCCGCCGTGACATAGTACGCTTCACGGACTTGGCAATCATAGTACGGAAGTACTATGCGATGGAGAGCGCTTGGAAGACCCAAACAGCATTTTGGGATAGTACCGCTCTCACCAAAACCTTTGTCCGAACTAAACGGACGAACTCTCGTAGGACGTCTGATCCAATCCCCAAGAAATCGAAGCCCACCCCAGGGCGGGGATCCTCATTGGAAGAATGGCTCGACGGGCCATGTAAGCTCCACAGTACGCCGGATACAATGCCGAATCATAGACTTAGGGCATGTTGGATACTCCGGCAGGTGGCAAAAAGTGGCGAGGATCTTCTTATAAGCCATAAAGCGGAACAACATCCTGCCAGCGGACACAATACGGTACTAACAATCTTCGAGACTTTCGCCTCGAACAACAGGCGCAAGCGAGCTCACCGAAGCTCTGCGGAAATTTGCCATGTGGCGAAGATAAACCCCTGGAATGACACTGCTATAACTTTCAATGCCAGTGATGAACCTCGATTCCAGACTGTCCAGGCACCAGCCGCTCTGGTCCTTAGCCTAATTGTGGACGGCTTTCGGCTCACCAAAGTACTCATGGACGGCGGAAGCGGGTTAAACATGATCTATGAAGAAACGCTCAACAAAATGGAAATTGATAAAGGCTGCATTGAGCAAAGCGGTACCACCTTCAGGGGAATCATCCCTACTCGGGAAGCGCGGTGCGCGGGAAAAATCGCACTCGATGTGGTATTCGGCACCCTGGAGAATTATAGGTCTGAAGAAATCACATTCCAAGTGGCTCCCTTCAGCAGCGGATACCACGCCCTTCTAGGGCGGGACGCGTTTACAAGCTATCAAGCTATACCCCATTACGGGTACATGAAGCTTAAAATGCCTGGGCCCAACGGAATCATCACTCTAGCCAGTGATCCGGACGTCTCACTTCGCGCCGAAAACAAAACCGCAGCACTAGCCCTGGAAGCATTATCTGAAGCCCTAGCAGCCGAAGAGTTAACAACACTGCAGGCCACTGTGGACAGGGACGACGTGATACTCGACAAACGACCCAAGTCCACCTCATTTAAACCTGCAGACGAGATGGTCAAATTCCAGGTCCATCCAACAGATCCCATGAAGACAACATCCATTGGGACACAGTTGAGCCTCGTGATGGATGCCACACTGCAAGATTTCTTACACGAGAATTGGGACATCTTCGCCTAGCACCCTTCGGACATGCCAGGCATCCCACACCGGCTGGCCGAACATAGCCTCAATATACTGAAGGGATACAAACCGGTCAAACAGACCCTAAGGCGGTTTTCAGAACCCAAACGGCAAGCCATGGGGGAAGAGATAGCCAAGATGCTTGAGGCCGGGTTCATCAGAGATATTAAACATCCGGATTGGCTGGCAAATTTGGTAATGGTACCAAAAAAGGACATATCTTGGCGCTTATGCGTCGACTTCAAAGACCTCAACAAGGCTTGCCCTAAGGATCCCTTTCCCCTCCCTCACATCGATCAAATCATCGATGCCACAGCTGGACACGACTCGCTGTGTTTTCTTGACGCATACTCCGGATACCATCAAATAAAGATGGCAGAGTCTGACCAAGCTGCAACTGCTTTTATAACGCCATATGGCCCTTTTTGCTTCAACACTATGCCCTTCGGGCTCAAGAATGCCGGCGCAACCTATCAATGCATGATTCAAACATGCCTGGAAAAACAAATCGGCAAAACGATGGAAGCATATGTGGACAACGTGGTCATAAAAATTAGACACGTTGAAACCCTAAAAGATGACTTGAGGCTCACATTCGATAACCTCCGAACATACGATATCAACTTGAATCCAGAAAAATGCGTTTTCAGTGTCCTCTCGGGAAGCTGCTGGGCTTCATCGTTTCCAATAGAGGAATCGACGCGAATCCAGCAAAAATCCGAGCTCTGTCACAGTTGGCTATACCAACAGACCTCAAGCACATCCAGAAGCTAGCTGGATGCATGGCCGCTTTGGGCCGCTTTATATCCAGGCTAGGAGAGAAGGCATTGCCTCTTTACCGCCTCCTTCAGCGCACCGAACACTTTGTATGGACGGATGCAGCCGCGGCCGTACTCGATGAGATAAAGACCTTATTGGCCAGTAATCCAGTCCTAACAGCGCCAAACATCGGCGAACCTATGCTACTATACATAGCTGCAACACATCAAGTGGTAAGCGCAGTGCTCGTCGTCGAACGAGAGGTGGACGGACACAAATTCCCGCTTCAAAAGCCGGTTTATTACGTATCCACGGTCCTCACCCCATGCAAATCACGATACCACACTATCAAAAAATAGCATACGCGATCTTCATGGCATCCCGGAAGCTAAGACACTACTTTCAAGAGTGTTCGATTACCGTCGCCTCCGAAGTACCACTAAATGACATAATTAATAACCGCGACGCTATGGGCTGGATTGCTAAATGGGCTATTGAGCTCCTCCCGTTCGACATAATATACAAACCATGATGGGCCATTAAGTCGCAAGTACTGGCTGACTTTGTCGCCGAATGGATAGAAGCCGAACTCCCTAAAGAGTACGGCGCGTACTCCAATTGGATCATGCACTTTGACGGCTCCAAAATGCTGGCCGGACTTGGAACAGGGGTAGTCCTAACGTCTCCACTGGGGACACGGTCCAGTATGTCCTACAAATATTATACACAGACTCCAATAATGCAGCCGAATATGAGGCTCTCTTGCATGGTCTCCGGATGGCGGTGTCTATGGGCATCCAATGCCTAGAAGTGCGCGGAGATTCGAACCTCGCAATATCACAAATAAATGGAGAATTTGATGTCAAGGATCCGAAAATGGCGGCCTATCGTAATGCCGTCCTCAAAATGAAAGCTCGGTTCGAGGGGCTCGAATTCCACCATGTGACTCGAGAAAACAATCAAGCGGCAGACGTCCTCGCCCGCATCGGCGCCAAACGTGACCCTGTCCCACCTAATATATTCCTGGAAAGGCTGTTCAAGCCATCCGTGGTATGGGAAGGGGAGTCCGGCAATACCAGCACGGATCCGAATACACCCCAGACTCCAAACCATCAGACACAATCGGAGGCTCTGCCATCGAAATAACTTCTTCGGCCCATGAGATCATGGCCGTAATCGCCCCGTGGACCGAGCCCTTCTTGGCCTACCTAAATAGGTAGGAGCTCCTCGAAGACCAAAATGAAGCACGCTGCATAGTTCGGCGCTCTAAAGCTTACAAAGTCCATGAAGGGAAACTCCATAAGAAATGTGCGACCGGAGTGCTCCAAAGGTGCATCTCCGAAGAGGAAGGGTGGCAACTCCTGGCTGAAATCCATGCCGGACTGGGCGGACACCACGCCGCAGCTCGAGCGCTAGTTAGCAAAGCCTCCGTACAGGCTTCTATTGGCCGACGGCCCGAGCAGACGCACGGGACCTTGTCCAACATTGCGTCGGCTGCCAGCTCCTCGCCAATCAGAGCCATATGCCCCCTACCGCTCTCCAAACAATCCCCATAACTTGGCCCTTCGCGGTCTGGGGGTTGGATATGGTCAGACTCTTAAAGGGGGAAGCCATAAGAAAAAATACGTATTGGTCATGGTGGACAAATTCACAAAATGGATTGAAGCCAAACCAGTTAAAACGACCGAATCCGGACCAGTAATAGACTTCTTATCCGGGGTCATAAACTGATACGGTGTACCCCACAGCATCATCACTAATAATGGCTCAAATTTCACAGCCGATGAAGTGAAAACTTGGGGCGGCAAAATGGGCATTAAGCTCGACTACGCTTCCTTCCACCACCCTCAAACAAACGGCCAGGTCGAACGGGCAAACGGTCTCATTATGAGCGGCATCAAACCCAGACTAGTGCGCTCTTTAACAGAATTGGATACACACTAGGTAGAGGAGCTCGACTCCATACTCTGGGGGCTGCGGACCACACCGAATCGAACCATCGGATACACACCATTTTTTATGGTGTACGGCGCGGAAGCAGTACTACCCTGCAACATAATACATGATTCGCCATGCGTACGCATGTACGAAGAGAAGGAAGCTGAGTTAGATCGGCAGGATAACTTGGATGCCATGGAGGAGGAGCGCGATGTCGCAAAAGCCCGTTCCACATTCTATCAGTAGCAGGCTCGGCGATATCAAAGCAGAGAAGTGCGGGCCAAAACTTACAATATTGGCAAGCTCGTTCTGCGCCTACCGGAGAAGAAGAAGGACAAACTCAAACCCAGATGGGAAGTTCCCTTCGTCATCGACAAAGTTCTCACCGAAGGAGCGTACCGCCTACGTAATGCATCTGATAACAGACTCGAGCCGAACCCATGGAACGCGGCTAGACTCCGGAGATTCTATGCCTAACGCCGAACGCAGTGTTCGTCTCCTCACCCTCCTTTTTAATTATGCTCCACCTCTGTTTCTCTCTTTTATCGACCCTCTTTCTCTTCACACAAAGTGTTTAATACAGTGCGGATTCCCGGATCATCCCGGTCGTACCATGTGTGCAAGCTTGAAAGTGCATTATGTCGACTAGAGGGGGGGTGAATAGGCGATTTTTATGAATTCTTCACTGAGGAATTTGCTGGTGAGGAAATTCCTTAGCGAAGAACTACTTGCAGCGGAATAAGTACTCAGAATTAAGCATAAGAGAATACACACATGGTCATCATGATGAAATGAAGACAGGCATAGAGTACAGAAAGTGTAATCATAGGATAACACAAGATGAAGACAAACAGACTGAAGAAATTGAACTGAGGAAATTGAGAAAGTCTTCAGTCAAAGTCTTCAAACACAGATATGAACAAATACTCAACACAGTAATGAGGAAATGAAAGGGTTGAGGAGATAGAACCAGTTAGTTGGTGAAGACAATGATTTGGTAAACCAGTTCCAACTGCTGTCTCAGTTGTACGTCTGGTTGGAGCGGCTGAGTATTTAAACTCGAGGACACGCAGTCCCGGACACCCAGTCACTGAGCCGCAACTCAGGACACCCAGTCCTCACCATATTCTCCTTGAACTAAGACCATGCAGGCCTCGTCCAATCACTCGTGGTAAGTCTTCAGGTGACTTCCAAACCTTCACAGACTTGGTCACTCGGCGATCCACAATTCCTCTTGGATGCTCTAGACTTTGACGCCTAACCGTCTGGAAGAAGCACAGTCTTCAAAGGTAACAAGCTTCGGATCCACGCAGGATCAATTTCTTCAGTGATGCTCAATCACTTGGGTTTGTGGGGGTTTGGTTTTGGGATTTTCCTCACTTGATGATTTTCGCTCAAAGTCCTCGGAGGATGGGTTGCTCTCAAATGACAAGTGTCAAGTTCTCTCGGAGCAGCCAACCAGCTAGTGGTTGTAGGGGGCGGCTATTTATATCCTAGGGAGCAGCCCGACATGATAAGACATAAATGCCCTTCAATGATATGACCATTAGGTGGATAAGATATTTTGGGACAGCCGGCGCGCAGCACAACAACGGTCGGAAATTTGACTCTCAAATTCCTCAGGGCTATCATGTTCCTCACTGTGTAGGCAATTCGCACTGGCGAATTCCTAACTCCTCAGTCAGAACAAAGTCCTCAGTGACCAGAAGAACTGCGTCTCTGTCATTGAAGAAATTGACTGAACTGTATGAGATTTCCAATGGCTTCACTCGAAGGGATTGGTAGGTGTAGGATTTTGAGTTGAGCATCACATGGAAATTTTTCCTTAGTATTTCCTCGACCCCCTTTAACAGTACGGTGTTTCCTATGACTCAAGAAAGAGAAAATGAAACTACGAAAACAAAAGTCTTCACGCTTCATATTCCTCAAATGAATATCAAGTCTTCAAGGTCACACCATTTTCTTCACTTTCAAAGTCTTCAGAAAGTCTTCAGAATATCAAAGTCTTCAGTCGAAGAACTTCATTTTTAGGGGTCGACTTTCTCTGTAAATATCAAACTCCTCATAGACTTATAGACCTGTGTACACTCACAAACGCATCAGTCCCTTAACCTATAAGTCTTCAATACACCAAAATCACTAAGGGGCACTAGATGCACTTACAATCTCCCCCTTTTTGGTGATTGATGACAACATAAGTTAAGTTTTCAACGGGGATAAACATATGAAGTGTAAATACTGATATTGAGGAATTTGATTGCAAGATATAGAAGAACTCCCCCTGAAGATGTGCATAGTGAGGAATTTGCGTTTGAGGCAATGCACATTTGAAGAGTTGAATCATGGAGATCTCCCCCTATATCTTGTAATTCATACACGCATTTGATATATAATATGAAGAATTTGAAATGCATGATGAAATATGGTGCCTGATGAAATTCAGCATGCGTGCAATAATATTAACGAGGAATAAGTATGCCGAAAGCATCAAAAGTATCAGAGCATAGTGCAACAAAAGTATCAGAGCACCATCCAAAAGTATCAGAGCACCATCCAAAAGTATCAGAGCACCATCGGGTTTAAGATTACAACTCGATCCAATAAAAAGTTTCGGAAGAACGAGAGTTGTAACTTAACAAAACGCCCATAATATAAACTTGCTTGAAGACTAACTCAGATTTCTCCCCCTTTGTCATCAAATGACCAAAAGGATGGAAAATGAGGACTAACGCCCCTGAAGAATTTCAAGTTGATGGAGGAGCGCCAGCGTTGTCGGGGTTGTTTGTTGTAGCAGGGCCTGCCGCAGTGTCGTCCAAATCTTCATACTCATCAGTTGCACGCGATGAAGAATAAGAGCTGGCCACCAGATCAGGAACTTTGACCCTCTTGAATTTCTTCGGAGGTGGTGCAGACCAGTCAAATGCTTCCTTGAGACCCATAGTCTTCAGTTCTTCCGTGCTATAGACATGAGTGAGGACAACCTAGGTGCGGTTGAGGGTTTCATGAAGGTGATAATGGTTTTTCTTCACTGCATTATGGGTTGAGGTCATATTGTGAAGAATGGCTGCAAACGGACGCTTTACCCATTTGTGATTGCGATCAACCTTCTGATGAAGACTGAGGAGTAACTCACGGTCAGTCATCACCCTGGGTGCTGTGGCTTGAGGATTTTGCTTCGCTGAGGTATTTGCGGCAGTGTCATGAGTAGCAGAGTCGTCATTGGTAGAGTAAGATGTAGCCAGACGAAATTGACCATCCAATGGACGAATGCCTTCATCGATCACAGCAGCTGCCTTGCCTTTATCATCAGATGATGAAACTGGCCGTTTGAGGACTTCAATGGGAGGCAAGTAGCTACCATGGTTCAGTGTGTCAGCTTTGTAATTCAGTGAAGATCTTGCCCTTATGAATCTCATAATCCAAGGCGCATAGGGCTTCAGCTCAAAAGGTGACATAGCAACATTTGCCAGAGTCCTCATGAAGAAATGATGGAAGTTGACGGGAACGCCATGAATGATGTTGAAAAACATGTTCTTCATGATGCCAACGACATCTTCATCATTTGAGTCGTGGCCTTTGATAGGACTCATTGTCTTCGTCAGAATGCGATAGACAGTCCGAGGCACATAAAGCAATTCCTTGACGAGGAATTTGGTTCGTGGGGCCTGCCCAGGCTTCAAAGGCTTCATGAGCACTTGCATATAATGATTTGTCAGTTCAGGGTCATTGTAGATGCAGCATGCACTATCATGGGGAGGATCGAGAGGAAGGACACGAAGCAATTCAGTTGCCGGTGCCTTGTAGTGAGTGTTTTCGGTCATCCAATCCAACACCCAGGAATTGACATCTTCAGCGTCTCCAGTGATATGTAGTGTGGCGTAGAACTGAAGAATGAGTTCTTCATTCCAATCACAGATGTCATTGCAGAAATTGAGTAATCCTGCATCATGAAGAACACTGAGGACTGGCTCGAAGCATGGCAGAGATTCCATATCCATGTGAGGAATATGTTCATGATCGAAGATTTTGTCCTTGTCAAACAGCACTGAGGAATAGAAGTTGGCTTGACTAGTTGTCCAGAAACGCCTCTTCCTTATGCGAGCAGAGTTATATGGGTTGTAATCAGTGAAGAACACATGCTCGGAAAATAAGTCTTTAGCCTTGAATTTCTGTTTGCTTGAGAACGGATTCTTCGGCTTTGGCAGAGGAATGTCAGTGATTTGCAATACCACCTCAGGAATCGCGAGCTCAGGTTCTTTAGGCTGAGGAATTTCTGGTTCCTCTTCTTGTGCAATCTGTGGATCAGCAGCAGCAGGTTCTTCAGCACTAGCGGCTAGAATATCTTCATGAACAGAAGGAGTGGGATGAGTTTCTTCAGAGCCCATTTGAACAGTTGTTGCCGGGGACTGAGGAATCTGTTGGATAGGTGTGAACAGAGGAGTATTGGGATGCTGACTTTCCCAAAAGTCATCATTCATCACTGGTGTGGAGCATCCGATATCCACATCTTCATCTTCAATTTCCTCAACACCAGCCTCTTCAACTGTGAACTGAGGCATAGGTGAGGAATTGACTGTCGTTGAAGGGATGGTATCCACTTCAATTTCTTCATCAATCTGCTCTAACGAAGCAGCAGAATGATTTTCTTCATCAGATCCGCTTGGAGTCTTGTAGTCTTCTCCAAAAGGAACAATTTCCTTTGATGACATGGAGGAAATTGGAACGGCATCAATTGGATGTTCAAGTGAGCTGGTCATTGGCTTCATTTTCTTCGCAGCCGAAGAATTTGACGCAGCTGATGCCTTCCTTTTCTTCACTGCAGCTCGCTCTGCAGCCTTGGTCTTCTTCACTTCATAGGCAGAAGGAAGAATTGGAGTTGGTGTAGGCGCGGGAGGAGCTGAGGAATCTGGTTGATTTTGTTCAGGCGCAACTGATGCAGTTGCCCTGATCTCTTCAGTTTCTTCAGGAGCACCACTAGTGGATGCCCTGGCAATTTCTTCAGTGGCTGGAATGGAGTCATCAGCCCTGGAACTTACATTTTCATCAGCAGGCTGAAAGTCATCAGCGGTGCTAGCATGTTCTTCAGCAGGCTGAGCAGAGTCTGCAGCCTGAGGATTTTCTTGTTGCGATGGGGATGCAACAGTTGTCATTTTCTTCATCAGGTTGACGAATCTTACTTTGGCTCCTTGCCAATCAGCATAGTATGCATCGAAGTCTTTGCTGAGGGCTTGGATTTCAGACTGAGCCTGAAGAAGTTCCTCAGGTGTCATTCTGACAATGTTTTTCTTCAGGAGCTTCTCCTTCCTGTATTGAGCCTTCTTGATTTCTCTTGCCTTCTCAAATTTCCATTTCTCTTGAGAGATGAAATGGGTCAGCATGTGATTTGACCAGGAGTCAGTTGAAAATCAGGCATAGGGGTGTTTGGATCCTTGTGCCAGAGGTCAATGTAGTCGAGGATTTTCCTCGGATCCAAAAGCAGTGGCACCGATGTGCCTTTGGCTCTAGCGGCCTTCACTTGTCTGTCCCTGATGATTTCTGCAAGTTCTTCATTAGAAGCTTCATCATCAGAGGGCACTTGGAATGCGACCTGTTTCTTCCTTGGACTTGGCCGAGGACCGCGTCCAACTGTTGCTTTAGTCTTCAACAGTGTGGGGCCTGATGAGGACATTGGTGCAGCTGAGGAACTTGCTGAGACACCAGAAGCAATTGAAAAACCCGTAGTCCTTTGACATGTAGCCAGATGCACAGGAGTTGAGGACTTTGAGGGAGCAGTAGTGGTCTGAGGAATTTGCCGTGAGGGCATAGCTGAGGAACTTGGCCGTGAGGGCGCTGTTGGTGAAGCACTTGGCTTGCGAGCAGGCTTCTTTGGCATTGATTTCCTCGGCTTGACCGAGGCCTCAGTAGCAGCAGCAGCAGCAGCAGAATCCTCATTGAATTTCCTCACTGCCTCCTTGGCTTGTCTTGCCAATTTAGCTTGGCGCCTAGCCCACTCTTCAGGAAAGTCCTCACCACGCTTGATGCTGGTGGGATCAGCTACTTGGCCAGGTGCCAATGGAGCTCTTGGGCATGGAGGATTTAAAGCGAATTTATTCATGTACTTTGGAGTAACATATTGATATTCCCTCCATTCTCTTGCCCATCTCCGTTCAATCCTCTGAATGCGCACCTTGCGCTAATTTTTGTTCTCTTTGCCAAATTTGGCTTCATCAGGTGTGCAATAATCCTTGTATATGTCATCAGGGATCTCGAAAGCAGTCATGACCTCAGGTTTCTTTCCTCCTTTCTGCGGTCTCTTTCCTTCAGCCATATTCTTCAGATGAGGAATTTGAACAATTGAACACTCTGAAGAAGTATGCAGTTTTTCTTCGAGGAACGCTGCAAATGAGTTAAGTTGATGAGAACCTAGTGATTCAGCAGCGGACATGAGTACCTGTGAAGAGAGTGTAGGTGCGAGGAATTTGGAGAGGTCATATGCGTTCTCAGAAGGTTTTTCGAAAAGACAAGTTTTGAGGAATTTGACCAGTTGAGCCTTGAGGAATTTCACTAAGCGTTCTTGTCTTAGGTTCCAGAGTTGTACAGATCGAAGATCCACACAATTGAGGAATCTTGAAGAAAATGAGTGCTTAGAGAAATGGATCAAGAGCATACAGTGTGTGAGGTGTTCAGATGTGCGAAGATTTAAAGAATAAAACACCTTTGAAGATTTTCAGGAAAGCTTGAGAATCAAAGTGAGTAATAAAAGTAACTTTTAATTACCCGAACTAAAGAACACGACGAACTGAGATGAACAGTGGTGAAGTTCGTCAAGTTAGATCTCCCACGCCCTAACTTGGCAGAGGGAAACAGCTACGGCGGCGGCGGAGTGAAGATTTCCGCAACTGGCGCGAGTACGACGGCGACGAGGTTGAGGCAGCGAAGCTCTTCCTCACCGGCGATGATGGAGTAGCGGCGGCGCTAGGGTTTGAGGAGTTCGAGCGAGAGAGAGCGCGGTCGAGCGGAGTAAATGAAGTGAGGAAGGGGAGAGGGGTATTTATAGCCACGGTGAAAAACTGTTCGCCCGAAGATTTTGGGACGAACATGCCCCTGCCCTTTCTCCTTCACGCAACATGTGTCACCCACGTACTGTGCAGATGAGATCGTGTAAGATCGTGGGTGATTATAATAATGCATCGTGGGATGCGGAACGGTTTGAGCGGTAAAACCGAAAATCTGGATAAGATTTATTTTAAAGTTTCATTCGCAATTTCTTCAGCTGACAAGGACACAGTGAAGACTTTGAACGAGTTTCAAATAGAACGCACATGAAGAATTTGTGAATAGATTGGGTTGAGTATAGCATAGAGGGGGAAGGGTCCGATCACATTCACTTAGCAGAAAAACGCAACATGAAGAAATAGCCATAAGTGAATGCTGTAGAGGACATAAACTCATATATATATATATATATATATATATATAGCCAATGAAGAAAAACGACGGAAACAGTGAAGATTTTGCAAAGTTGAAGAATTTGAAAAACTGAAGAATTTCAAAAATGAGGAAAAACTCAAATTGAAGATTTTCAACTTTTTGTGGTGGCATGACCCACCGTATAAGAATGATGATTTCAGACACCGCGTACAATTGTCGTAGGGTTCTGAGAATCAAATTCTTCATTAATTTCTTCACACTTAGAGTGTTATTCTTCATTGATTGAAGAAAAACGTTTCTTCATGTGTTGCACATCTAAGTCATCAATTTTGCATAAGTGTTAGGATGTGTGTCCTATTCACAGAACATTCGAAGACTCTAAGATATTTAGCTCATACCGCAACTTGCTAAATCTCTTCTCATCCAAGGGCTTAGTGAAGATATCAGCTAGCTGTTCTTCAGTCTTCACGTGCTCGATGGAGATGTCTCCCTTCAACACATGATCACGAAGAAAATGATGACGAATCTGAATGTGCTTTGTCTTCGAGTGCTGAACTGGGTTGTGTGCAATCTTGATGGCACTCTCATTGTCGCAGAGAAGAGGCACATTCTTCACGTTGACGCCATAGTCCTTGAGGGTTTGCTTCATCCAAAGCAGTTGAGCACAGTAGGAGCCAGCAGCAATGTATTCAGCTTCAGCAGTAGACAATGATACACAGTTTTGTTTCTTCGAGGACCAACAGACCAAAGATCGTCCGAGGAAATGACAAGTACCAGATGTTGACTTGCGGTCCACACGATCACCAGCATAGTCAGAGTCAGTGTCGGTGTCAAAACTGGCGGATCTCGGGTAGGGGGTCCCGAACTATGCGTCTAGGCGGATGGTAACAGGAGACGAGGGACACGATGTTTTTACCCAGGTTCGGGCCCTCTCGATGGAGGTAAAACCCTACGTCCTGCTTGATTAATATTGATGATATGGGTAGTACAAGAGTAGATCTACCACGAGATCAAGGAAGCTAAACCCTAGAAGCTAGCCTATGGTATGATTGTTGTAATGTATGTTATCCTACGGACTAAAGCCCTCCGGTTTATATAGACACCAGAGAGGGCTAGGGTGACACAAAGTCGGTTACAATGGTAGGAGATCCACATATCCGTATTGCCAAGCTTGCCTTCCACGCCAAGGAAAGTCCCATCCGGACACGGGATGGAGTCTTCAATCTTGTATCTTCGTAGTCTTGGAGCCCGGCGGATATTGATAGTCCGGCTGTCTGGACACCCCCTAGTCCAGGACTCCCTCAGTAGCCCTCGAACCAGGCTTCAATGACGATAAGTCCAGCGCGTTTATAGTCTTCGGCGTTGCAAGGCGGGTTCTCCCTTCAAATTCCATGTACCTGCCGAACAGTGTCCGGCTTCATCTTGAATACTGTGTTCCTCGGCTTCTACGCCAAATAATGGCCCTCTTCCACGCGTCGCATGAATGCGAAAAGCCAGGGTGTCTTTTGCATTTCACCCCCCAATTGTGCGAGTCGCCCGCCTATAAAAGAGGCAAGAACCCAGATCCAAACCACACCGTCTTCCTCCCGCGAATACTCCATCGAAGCGCCTTTGACCTAGAAATCCATTCCACCATGGATCGTCAACACGGCTCTTCTTCACGCGCTCCCAGCCCACCGCCGGGGAATTGGAGGAGGTGCTCTATTTCGCACAACGAGCTTGTGAAGCTCCAAACGGGGGGATTCCTCCCTCCGGCCTTCATGATCCCAGTCCAGGCCGGACTGGTTACTTATCAAGGTGGGAGACAGGCGGAGGACACTCCAAGCCCCAATAAGGGGGAGCGAGTATGTTTTGTCCCTTATCTGATAAGGGGACTCGGATTTCCAATACATCCGTTCCTCCGCGGGCTCCTGAAGTTCTACGGACTCCAGCTCCACCACCTCACGCCCGCCTCTGTCTTGCATATCGCGGGCTACGTAGCTCTTTGCGAGCTATTCCTGGGCATTGAGCCCCATTTTGCATTGTGGAAGAGGCTGTTTTGCCTCGTACCCCGTTCTCACCAGGGGTCCATATATCAAGTGGGCGGCGCCGAAATATGGCGCATCGCCGGGACCGGATACCTATCCGGCACTCCCAAGAAGGCGTCCGAAGACTGGCCCTCAGAGTGGTTTTATATAGGAGACGCTCCGCTGCCAGACCCAGTTCGGATCGGCCTCCCGGAGTTTAGTGCTGCTCCCTTGAAGAAACGCCTCAGCTGGCGCCCGCGGAGCCCCCAATTGGAGGAAGACAAGAGCGTCCACTACTTGATGGGCCGGATAAGATTAATGGCTCATTCCGGCTTGACCATGATCGGAGTCATGGCGACATGCATCAAGCGAGGGGTACAGCCACTGCAATACAGAGGCCACCCCATGTGCGATTTCAACGGGGAAGACGATGCTACCCGGTACGGCCGCAAAGGGCCGGATTCGACCGAGGATCTAGTGAAGATCCTGCCCAGCCTGTACAAGGGGGAGAAGGAGGATTTCCTTCGAACGAACCCTTTGAATGGGTTTTCCATGATCAACCCCAGGGGATGGGTAAGTGAACACCTTGAAGGGCCCAACCCATGCTTTCGAAGTTCAAGCTTCTTACATTATGTCTTCAGCGCAGGATCTACGCCGGACTGTGGAGGACATGGTGAGTCCTGCTCCGCAACCCGAGGATCCAGAAGGATCCCTGGATCCGGCCTCCGAAGAGGACCCGGATATCGAGGTGGAGCTGATCGACGGGGTGTATCACCAGCGCAGCATAGACAATGCTTTGGTCACCATTACGGCGGACTACCCCGGGCTAAGTCTGGCTTCCCAGGTGACCGCGACCGAAGTCCGGACACTATTATCTCATCCCTGCCCATTTCTGACCTTCGCAAACGATGGTATTTTGCAGGAAGCGCCTTTACGGCAGGAAGCCGAGCCCGCGGCGGTCGACCAACAGAGGTCAGTCCGAACCAGTAGGCGGAAAAGGAGCGCAGTGTGGACGGAAACGTCGCCGCAAAGGTATAGCTTGTATTTGAATTTTTAGAGCAACGTTCCGAGGAAACGTCTGAGTGCTTATGATCTTTGTAGGAGAAAAAGCGCTCGCCGGACTGCGAGCGCAGGAATTGCCAATCCGACCAACACCGGCCAGGCTCCAGTGCCCGGCCTGGAGGGGGAGGCAAGCGCAAGACGCGAGCCGGATCCTTCTCCAACGGAGGATACCGACAGACTGTCCGCCACCAAGTCTGAGGTGGAGAGCGCCATGAACCATAGGCACCGCCGGACAGTATTTCAAGAAGCGTGCTTTTCCCCTGAGGCATTGGATGCTTTTAACGCAGGGGACGTGCATCTCCGTGCTGCTCAAAATGGTTTTACTAGAGCCACGGAGCAGTATGTGAAAGACATACGGGTAAGGGAATTTTAATGGTTGTATATACCAGTAGCCCCCGAGACTTAAAGTAGTTATACTAACTGATTTAAGGATCATTGGAAATTTCAGGCACTTAACGAGAAGAACGCCCAGCTGTCTCCGGAGCTGCAAGATTGCAAGGCCCAACTTGGGGCCGCACTTGCTGCCGCAGGAGGAGACGGAAAGACCCCTCCTGGTAACACATTTTTATTAATAAATATAAGCGATGTGCGGCGTGCGCGCGAGTCTAATAATGACATTTGCAGGTACCGCCGGACAAGAGCCGGACAGGCAAGCATTGCTACGCCAGCTAAAGGCTGGCGAGAGTGTGCTGAATAGGGTTCAGCAGGAAAGGAACAAGCTCCAGGATGCCAACGCCAAGCTCGGAGAAGAGCTGAAAGGCGCTCAGGCCGAGCTGTCCGGCTCCGTTAAGGAGAATCAGCGGCTTCGTCGCGGCATTTATAGTAAGTGCTTGAGCGAACTCTTTTGAAAAGAAGAGTTCGGCGAGGAAGTATTTTAACATGATATGTCTTGTAGGTATACTCACGGGTCGTCCTGCAGAGGAGATGCCCATATCAATGGGTGATCAACTTCCCGAACTGTTGCAGCTACTCGAACGAGTTCGGCAGGCAATGAGCAGCGTCGTTCAGGCTTTATGGCCAGCCCTCACCCTACCTGAGGGCCTCGGGGAGCTTGCGGAGAAGCTGCAGGGGGTGCGGCAGCGCTTCCGTTTGTGGAAGATTTCGGCTTGCCGTCAAGGTGCCAGGGAGGCTTGGGCCATGGTGAAGACGCGGTACAAGAAGGCGGATCCCAACCACATGGCCGAAGTTGGACCGGTGGGGCCCGATGGGAAGGAGGTCCCTGTGAGTTTAGTGTATAGCCAAGTAGAGTTGGCTTCTAAATTTTCCCAACAGGACTGTAAACTAGACAGCCTGTTAGACGGGATTGAGGAGGAATACAATCAGTAAATTTGACAATGTATGTTATCCTTTAAAGTGACATGTGAAATGCCTTCTAGCCGGATTGTAGATCGTTTGTCTTTGCCGACCTTTTCGCTTCGACCTCGGGACCCTAGAGTCCGGAGTGTGTCTGAATACCTTTTTGGTTAAGAAACAACCGGGGTATCCATGGAGACCAGGCGTAGGGGTCATTAGTGCTTTATCAGACAAGTGCCCAACAAGTTATGTTATATTACATGGTTAGTAAGAAACATCTTCCAAGGAGAATAGTTCCGTTAAGGGTTCCTTTCCCTGGGAGGCATGCCCTAAAGTGCATGTCCGGACTGCAAAGAAAGCAGTAAAACATCTGGGGGCAAATAGATAAATAGGTAAAAAGTCATCTTTTAAGTCACCGACCGAATATACCCTTAAGAACGCTAGCTTTCGGCTTCACCCAGTCTGAGGTACACATCCGGCTGACCCGGCAGTAACAATCGCAGAGGTGCTCCCTTTACCTCCTAGCCGAAC